>CAWTZC010000486.1:0-600000 GCA_963919715.1 Microtus obscurus
TGAACATAGCGGACAATGAGGACTACGGAGACCTCAAGAACAATGGCAATGGGTTTTTGATCCTACTGCACTGAAGGCGGATTTAATGAATTCAGACAAATAGTGATAAGTATTTATATATAACTTTAATGTAAACAGACTCACAGACACCAAGATTCCCGTGGAGCACAGGAGACAGGAAGCAGGGAAGGGACCCGCAGAGTCTGCGTGCCCCATTATATCAGAAAGCATTTGCCCGGAGGCCATCCTGCCCCCAATAGGCTGACTATCCCTACACTGCACCTATTGGCTTTGTGGGAGCCTAGGCAGTTTGGATGCTCACCTTACTAGACCCAGAGGTGGGTGGTCCTTGGACTTCCCACAGGGCAGGGAACCCTGATTGCTCTTTGGGCTGATGAGGGAAAGGGATTTGATTGGGGGAGGGAAGGGGAGGCGGCGGTGGGGAAGAGTCAGAAATCTTTAATTAAAAAAAAAGAAAATTGCTAAAAAGGTAAAAAAAAAAAATGCTATCAAATGCTGTCCTAAAGTCAATGCAACAGGCATATAAGTCTTTTCCAAATTCTTCACACTTTTCTGTCAGTTGCCTCAAAGGTAACATTTGATCTATTGCGTTCCTGTTAGCTCTAAATTTGTACTGGTCCTCTGCTAGGATTTCCTCTGTTTTGCCCTTGATCCTTTGCAGGGTTATTGAGGAGAAGATCTTGCTGCTATGGCATAAGAAACTAATGCTTTTATAATTTTGGCAGTCCAGCTTGTCCTTCTTCTTGTATATGGAAATTATGAAGGAGAGCTTCCATTCCACGCAAACCACTTCATGATGCCTTACTTCTCTGAAGAGTCTGAGAAGCACCTCAGTCCCTAAGCCTCTTGTAACTGCCTGAAGTTCTCCTACCATGAAGTCATCCACTCCCGGGACTTTTCTACAGTTTTCTCTCTTGATAACATCCTCTATCTCACTCCTGTCAATATTCAAAATTTCCTCATTGTCTTTGGTGTTTGAGTGGCTACTGAAGTATTACTCATTGTAATGTACATCGACACCATTAGGGTCATTGTATAAGGTGTCAAAGTATTGCTTCCATCTTTGCTTTATTTTCCCTGGTTCTATGAATAAAAGACCTTGCCCATCTTGCCTGAATCTGAGGAGTATATCTGGCAGTTATCTGTGTGATAGTTTCATAGACAAGATAAAAAAAATGATAGCACAGAATGACTGCTTGACTTCTGCTATGAAAATGATTTGTACATATACAACTCAAAATTCAAGCAGGCCAAACCATCAAGGTGCTGGATGTGGGAATCCCCTGACAAGTACACATACAGCCAAATTGACTACATTCTGGTCAACAGGAAACTGTTATCTAGCATCTAAAACAGCTGATCATTCCCAGTGCTGACTTACCAACTTGTTATGGCAAACATTCAACTGAAGGAAAGACATGCCAGGCAAGACCAACTGAAAGATCGATCGTAAGCAACTCACAAACCCAGCTAGCTGTACAGAGAGTATAAGAGAACCGCTGAAAAAAAAAAAAAAAGATGAAGGAAACCACTGAACGACTCTTTACAAATATAGAGAGCAAATGGGAGAAAATCAAAAACACCTTACTGGAGGCTTCAAGAAGACTTCAGAAAGTCACTGGTTATTGCATGAAAAGCCCAATGAAAATGTTGGGTTCTCTTCCAAAGAGTTGTCTGTCATGGAGTCCCTTAGGTCCCCTACAAATATCCACCCCTAAAAAATTTATACAATTACAATTGCTCTTACCTGCTCAACAAAACTAGATGTTAAGACCACATCCACATTCTTTTTTTTTTCTTTTTTTTTTTTTCCAGCTTGGAGAACCAATGAGTTTATTTTGATCACATCCACATTCTTAAAGGTACCATACGCCCTGGTCACAAGACACAAAAGAACAGAGCTGCAATCATAGTATCAGAATTGATAATGTAGATTGGTGGGGGGGAGGATTATCACCAGCAGTCCAACTCAGCTGTGGACCCTGGTTACAAAATTACTAAGTAGGCTATGTCTATTCATGAAAAGCTGGAAAGTCTGATACACAGTAACCAACCACTTTTTGATTGGAGTTGATGCTCATTGTGAAAGATGGAAACAAAGACTATTTGCTATAATCTGTATAAAAGCCTGCTTTCATGCTTCTAAGTAATCTATTTCCAGCAAGTTCGCAACAATTCCCTATTACTTCTCTGGTTACCTTTCTATTCTCATTGATCCTCTTTCTCTCCTCTGATGCTTTCCTCTGGGATTAGTGACTACACATGAATTTACTAATATTTTAAATATTGTCTGCTGCCCCATAGCCTCTAAGTCAGTGCCTTGGTGACCACTCAGGCTGCAGTGGCCTGGCAGGGCTTCGCGTCCCATGTCCCTGTCTGTTGTGGCTGTGATACATATGTTTAAATTATGTCTTTATTGTTATATTTATAAATAAGACTCAGAAGCCAAAGGCTGAGTAAAATCCTGCTAGTTCAGAGTGGCTGAGTAGCAACTAACTAGCCTTGTCTTTGCCAGAGACACTACAAGAGACAAGTTTCTTCCCTTGTCCCAGAACCAAGAGAGCTCAAACTCTAATCCTTTCTCATTACTTCCTATATATCTTCTATCCAAACTGCTGGCTTCTCTATGTCCAATTCTGGTCACCTAGTCACTGTCTCTGCCTCCTCATTGAAGGTATTATTTTATTGGATCATCTCAGGAGTATCAAAGTGTGATCAAGGTATCCTACATTACTCCTTACATCCTCCTTCCTTCAACATCTGAACTGTGTGTGTGTGTGCTTCTGTGTGTGCTTCTGTGTGCATGCTTTGGGACAACATCTTTTATCTTGTCTCTTCTACTATTTTTAATGAAATGCTGATTGGCCAGTAGCCAGGCAAGAAGTATAAGAAGGGAGACTAGGCAGGAAGTACAGGCAGGCAACTAGAATGGAGAATTCTGGGAAGAGGGAAGCTCATTCTCCTGTCGTGACCTAGCCACAGAGGAAGAAAGATGTGACTGTCTTACTGAAAAAAAATACCAAGCTATGTGGCCAACATAGACCAGAATTATGGGCTAATATAAGTTATAAGAATTAGTTAATAAGAAGAGCCTGAGATACTGGGCCAATCAGTTTATAATTGATATAGACCTCTGTGTGACTCTTTGGGACTGAATTACTGCAGGACAGGACAGGACAGAAACACCAGTCAACATGTGTGTATGTGTGTGTGCTAATGACTTTCACCACAGCTGTTTACTAGTTCACATGAGTGCATGAGTGAGAATTTTTTACTAGTGTATGCCTTATCAGTGACTAAGCACTTGAAAAAAGTTTCTCTCATCAGCTATTCCCTGAATTTATTTGTTTATATTCACTGAATATCAATACTCAATGTTTGATGAACTCACATCGACTCCTCTCTTTTTAATGTCAGTGTTCTGATAGGCTCAATGTACAGACTTTGTGCAGGTAACATAGAAGTTGTTAATTCAAGGCTTCATCAGCCATGCCATGGCCAGAAGCTAGTGTTTAACTTACACTCTTACCTTCTTCCAGATCTTCCTTTCTTTCTGCCCCTTTCCTTGAGCTGAGGAGGGTGTAATCTCAATTACAGATCAACATTCCACAGTCACCTAATCTCAGTACGTTAGTCACACATGCTGTGACTCCTCACCACTATGAAAAAAAAAAGAAGAAGAAAAGAAGAATCCACTTTACTTCCCTCGGTCAATACATCAGAGACGTCTGTCTGACCCAGAATTTATCAGCAAAAGCCAAAGCAAGACATCAGCTTATGATAAAAGGATAGAAGGATAGATACACAATGGGGTTTCATTCAGCTATCCAAAGACTGAAATTATGTCATTTGCATATAAATTGCAGAAACTGAAGATCATTATATCAAGGAAAAATAAGTTAGACCCAGATCCTCATATAGAAAATCTAGTTTTGAATATAAACAGATAACTGTGTGAGTGAATAAACATCCATATATATGATATGCAAGTAGAAGGGGACTACAAGTGGAGATAAAACAGCAAAGGAGGGGGCATAAAAGAGGACAAATTGTGAATAAATACAATAGTATATACTTCTTTTAAGTTGAATCTAAATGTGAATGGAATCACACATGCATACACATGTGAAATAAAAGGGAAAAAGCAGATGTCTGGGGACTGGATGGGTGAATATACCGTAGGTGAAAATAAATACATTACAATAGTAAACAAATAAAAATTTCATCATAAAGCCAATTATTTTGTTCTGCCTTATTATATATGTGTGCACCTGGGTTTTTGAGCTTACTCATTGCTATTATTACCATAGTCATGCCATTCCTGAGCCAAGTAGCTAATTCTGTGGTGCCCTATGATAAAGAGTATACATTGTTAACCGTATAAATATTTTATCGATAGCTCATTGGCATATTTTTACATTTGTTTCCTTGTAATGAAATCAGCACAGGCAGAAATCTTGATTTATGAATGGTATGATTGCTAAGGGTTCCACTATTTCCTGTAAAGCAAAGGTTTAGCGCTTTGTCAACCTCCAAGACCAGGCAAGGGAAAGCTGAGAGTGAAAGAAATAGCAGAGGAAGGACAGCATTGTCTTCAATAACTGTTCTGTAATAAGTTGCTTTAAGGGGGTTGTTCCATTAACTGCCCCACCCCCTTCTAACTTGCCCCAGGCAAGAAGACCCATGGCAACCATGGTAGAGTTGATAGCCGAACAAGAATAAATCAGGGATTATACTGGGCTATGATGTCTAACAAAATTGTTGACAGGGAGAATTGAAAGATAGATGTTGACAGCAGCTTCAGAATGAGCTGTTTACAGTTCAGTCTTGATTCCCATAGAACAGTTATAATTTCACAAACTAATACATGGTAACATCTGCATCTATGCCTGTCTTTGTATCTTCTCCCTCACTCCATGCGGTGACATCTACACTGTAGTACAACCTTGCTTCCACTCCACAGTTACTTTCTCTCTTTATCTCACAGTTATTGCCACTTATATGCTTGTTGAGTTTTACTCTGTATTGATGTTCACTTCTCAGAGGGCACACATTCATTCATTGGAAATTAGGTATTATCTTTAAAGCCAGGAAATATTGCCTCTATATTATTGTATCTAAATTCTGCTCCAAATTAAATAATATCATCTGTGGCTCCTTCATCTCTGTTCTCACCATATACATAGCTACAGGAAAATAAATAAAATGTGGAATGTTTGCTCAGAAATTTCCTTAAACAGATCTCTTGTTTCATCATCCATGGGGTCCAATTTTCCATGTCCTGTTGAAAGTATCAGATACCATTTGTGTTTAACTCTCCATCACTACTTAAAAAGAATTTGAATTCTTCCAGTGTCCAATCAGCACTTCTTCCCAGTTCGTTTAAGTCATTATTGAGACCTCTGCAACAAAGTCATAGACTATCTGCTGAAGAATGAACCCCAAATCTAATAATATACTTTAGATGTTTGCTTTCTAGTGTAGATTTTTTTTTCTGATCGTCTTCATTTTTGTTTAATGGCTTCATCTACTTCACTCCCTGTTAATCATTCTTGATGACTAATAATTTATCTCTAATTGATCACATTAAAAAACTCATGTTCATGCAATCACTTCAGGCCCACCCTCATGTTTAAAAATGTTCCATAATACATTTTGAGGTTGAGGAAAAATGATACATAGACTCTATAGGTTGAAAATGTATAACAAATATGAACCTTTTATTCAAACTTCTATAGATGTATTTTGTCAACTAACCAGTTTAAAATATATAAGCATGATATGATAAAAATACAGAAAGCTAAGATTCTTAAAACCAGGGGTATTTTTTGAAATTATAAGACTCGTAAGTGAATTCATTGCTCTTTCCTGCACATAGACTTTCTCCTGTAATTTCCTACTCTACTTTTAAGAGTCATAGAATACTTCTTGTTGAAACTAAGTATGTCATGAAGAGAACTGATGAACCCACAGACCTAGCATTTTATATCAGATTAATTCAAATTTTCTGTACTTCTTGTCTCCTCACTGTTGTCTGTATCAGTTCTATCTTCCAGAGATTCCTATTATCCTGATGTTCCTTTTCAATGCTCACACCTTCATCATTTGTGTATTCCCATCAAGCAAAGTCCCATATTTACCATAACACAGGGGCAAATATTTAATGTTTTCTGAACACTATCCCAGCTATAGATGTCACAGATCCCTCCAAAATTCTAGTCTTCTTAATCATACATGGCTTTTCCCTTCATGCTCCTTTAGATACATGAGAACAAGACTCACACTCCTGTTTGTTCTCTGTTGTGTAAAATGCATTTCTAGTTGGCTGTTCAATTCTGATTGCTCTGGAGTTTTTGTGCTTTTATTATAATTTTATTCTCTTTGTTTCACAGAGATGATTTTTCCTCAAATTGTTGGTTATTTGTGACTGTGTATTTTTGGAGGGGCAAGAAAACAGAATTCTCTTAGGTATGTTCTTGGATGTGACGCTGACATTGTATGTGGGCATTTAGCCTATTGCTGTTGCAGTAAATTTTGTTTGAAAGTACTTTATCCAAACCCATTTCATAGATTTGTCACAAATAAAACATGCTTTAACTTTGTTCCTAGCTACATCTATATTAACCAGTTTTTATGCATTTTATACACTATAGATTTAAAATGGAAGAAATAGTTTCAATATATGAAGTATGCCACTATAAAAATAACATATTCCACTATATTTTATGTTGTTTCATAAACAACTGAGAGGGACCATCATTTCATCATCTTGGTTGTGCAATAGCTGGAAAAACTATCTTAAAGGTAGCGAGAGCTTAATTAGTTTGCTGACTGATTCAACTAAATTCCTGAGTTCATATTTATGATTTATTTCTGACAGGGCTTGGGGAATAAAATTTTAAAGTGGAAGGAACTCTAGCATCTCTCCTAGCAAATTTTCATTCTTTGAGACAGATGCAGGGATTATCAGGAGAAGCTTGGTCTGAGGAACAATCTCACTTTCTCTGGTCATTTTCAGCTCACACTATTCTCACTCCCACAATAAATACTTATTTAGTAATTAGTGTCTTTCAAGTATCCTCACACTATATATTTGCAAGAGTAAATACAAGACAATTCTGCAGTAAGAAAAATATAAGAATCTAGCCATCCAGTGCTAGAACAGTGACATATATCATACCTCTTGTTTTCAAGGAGGCCAGTACGCTGGAACAGATGGTGTCACAGTGAAGTACCAAATGATGCTGAAATAGAGGCAATGAAGGCAGATCATGCAAAAAAAATCTTAAGCCAATTTTAGAGATCTGGGATTTTTTTTACCTCTACCAGAACAGTGGATTAGAGTGAAGAAATGACATTATTTTAATATCTTAGCAACACCCTATGATATATTAGACTTCAACACATATGTTTGTTAAGAACAGCACAACCAGGTCAAATGTCATTGCCATTGTACAGATATGAGGTGATGATACAGATTCTGAGCCAGTAATCTGTATTGCCAGATTTAAGGCAAAAAAAAAAAAAAAACAAAAAACAAAAAAAAAACACTTCAAGAATCTTCTACAATCCATGCAAGTTTTTTTAAACAAAAATAAAATGAAGAGATTTCTAAAACCTACAAACCAAAAGGGGATTTCTCCCTTCCCCTTTTTTAGATAACATTTGACTCTTCAGGTCTTTATTGGATGGGGTGGATTTAATGTAGAGTAAGGACTTCAGAGGACATGCTGTCCCTGTGTCTCTGCAGTGGTATCATTTCCTGTGTCTGCTATCATCACTGCAGCAGTCACTCTTCAATTTTTTTTTCTAAAACTGCCTTTGGTAGGAAGAGACACCATGGCCACCGCAATTATTAATTGGAGCTGGCTTACAGCTTCAGAAGTTTAGTACATTTTTCTCATGGTGGCAAACAGCTACATGCAGGAAGACATGGTGCTGGAGAAATCACTGAGAGTTCTACATCTTGATCTGCAGACATCGGGAAGTAAACTGAGACATACTTTCTTCAACAAGGCCACACCTATTCTAACAAGGCCACCCCTCCTAATAGTATCACTCCCTGACCCTAGGGTGACAATTACATTCAAATTACTACTTTTTTAAATTTTGTATTATTTTTTAATTTATTTTTTTAAATTTTATTTTAAATTCCATCCATAGTTTTCCCTCTTACCCCTTCTTTAGCTCCTCCTTCCACTCCTGTCATCTTTCACCCAACCCACTCCCTACCCACTGCTTTCAAAGGGTAAGAGCTCCCATGGGGAATTAACAAGCCTGGCCCATTAAGTTGAGGGAGGGCCAAGCCCCTCCCCATTGCATTAAGGCTGAGCATGACATCCCACCATAGAGAATGGACTCCAAAAACTAGCTCATGCACCAGGAATAGATCCTGGTCCTAATGCCAGGTGTCTCTCGGATAGACCATGTTACACAACTATCTCCCACATGTAGAGGGCCTAATTCAGTCCCTTGGAGGCTCCACATCTGTCAGTCTGGAGTTTGGTTAAGTTGAGTTACCATGAGCTTAATTAAGTTGTTTCTGTAGATTTCCCCTTTGTGATCTTGACCTCCCTTGCTCATATATTTTCTCCTCCCACTCTCCAGTTGAAACCCCAGAGCTCCACTGGTGCTTGGTTGTAGATTTCTGTATCTGGTTTCATCAGTTATGGAATAAACAGTCTATGATGATATTTGGGGTATTCACCAATCTGATTATAAGGGAAGCCAGATCAGGCACCCTCTCCACGTTTGTTAGGCGTCTTAGCTGGGGTCATTCTTTGGATGCCTGGGAATTTCCCTAGCACCAAGTTTCTCCTTAACCCCATAATGGCTCTCGGAATCAAGCTATCTCTTTCATTACTCTTCTACTCCATCCCTCTCCCAATTCTACCACTTCTTGCTGATGCAGAAATTATTGAGATTTATGAGTCCATTCAGAAACTGAACAATAATTTAAGTAAAAAGAAATTAATGTAAAGGATCACAGGAAGTAACTCTGAGGAAAAACACTCAATAGGACTAAAGGAGTGTCCCCAAGAGAGGGCTCACAAAGGGTTTAAAGTTTACAGAAAGTTTAGAGAAGAAGGTCCAAGTAGCAGCTTACTGGATACTAACTTTTATGAGTTTTTTTTTTTTTTTTTTTGGTTTTTCGAGCATTTCCGTGGTTTTGGAGCCTGTCCTGGAACTAGCTCTTGTAGACCAGGCTGGTCTCGAACTCACAGAGATCCACCTGCCTCTGCCTCCCAAGTGCTGGGATTAAAAGCGTGTGCCACCACCCCTGGCTATGAGCTTTCTTGAATTAAGCAAAGCTCTCAGTGAGTAATGAAGAACCTTGGTGAATGTCAAGTTGAAATTGGTAGCCATAAGAAAGAATAAGTGCAACGCGACAAGCACATGACTGATGCACAGCATCCCGACAGGATCCTGACGTACTTGGAGCGAGCCTGGGCACTGTGGTACAAATGTGGTCTGCTGACATAGGTGAGTTGAAACTAGAGAGGATGAGAGGAGCAGTGCATCTTCTGCAATTTTGGCTAGATAGACATTCTGTAGTCTTAGGGACCATGAGGTACCTCTAGGAAAGGCTAGAAGTGCACAGTCTCAGAGAACTTCAAGGTCAGCTTCTAGTTTCATTTTACTTACCATGATAAAAACATACTAACAAAAAAAGCAACTTAGAGGAGAAAAGGTTCATTTCAGTTTACAATTCAGATAACAGTCCATGTTATTAGGGAAGTCAATGAATTAGTAATTTAAAACAGCCAGTGTCAAATCATATATTTACAGTGTGGAGATAAACTCAAGCATGCTCATTTGCTTGCTTGTCTGTGCTCAGCTCCAATTCTCCACTTGCATATATCAATCTGTTTAATTAAGGCAATTTCCCCATAGTCATATTCATAGGCCAACTCAGGAAAGACAATCTCTCATTGAGACTCTCTTTCCAAGTGAATCTAGGTTGTCTTAAATTGACGGTCAAAGCTAGCCATTGAACAGGGTGAAAATATCACTTGCTGGCCTTGCACTGTCACTCCTGAGCCCTTATAAGTAGTATCAACTTCTTGTTGAATAATAATGGGAAAAATTTGTTGACACCACTCTACTTCCACAGTCGAAAAGTGTAGTACCGTACACATACTTGAAGGAATTTCTGTTTATGTGAAATGAATTTATTATAAATTAAAACCCACAATCATTCAATAAGACATTTTTTATTTACTTACACTGGCAGTTATACATACCCTGTATGCTACTGTACATCCATATGTTTATATGGACAATAACTACCATTAAAATAATAAGAACAATAGATACCACCCTAAGGCCTATGATCTCCCACACCACGGGTTTATTACCAGGTTATAGAACCTAGTATAAATTCTCTTCTGTGGGGTAGACCTCAAATTCAACCAGAGAGCTGCTGATTATCTTCATATCAATCATATTATGACATCATCGATGGACATATTTGTCTGACAGAGCAGTATTATAGCATGCAGGGTCCGGCACTGGGTAAGACCACTGCTGCCTTTATCCCCACTAAATGCCAGCATACACCCTGTGGTGCTAGCAAAGCTAAGCAGCAGAGAGTGTGCTGTTATTTTTCTAAATAATCTTGTGTCAATATGCTTTCTAAACATTTACGTTGTAAACATAGATTTGTGCTGCTCTCAACATTCCACAGAGAGGTTTCTTTTGCCAGTTTCTGATGCTTCATGCAGAGATGCATAACTGTTCAAATTGCTTAAAATAAATGAACGTGAGCACTCAGCCATGGGTAGGACGTTTATATCACGTTCTCTCTCCTGCTTTCAGGTGCGGAAAAGATTGTGAGACAGGGTACAGAAAGAATATATGGTTGGAGGTAGGGAAGTGTTGTGAAATGCTGCCTATTGAAAATGACATAATTGTTACATACGTGAACTCATAGCATTACCTCCACAAGTCCTGCCCAAGATCAACCTTGGATAGCTCCACAGCCATGTGTACCTATGGAAGGAACAAATTAGACTCAGTAGGTTATTACCCTTCCCCCCCAAAAAAGACATCAATTTTGGGAAGAGATTTGCCTAGAGAGGCAAATTAGAGTTCTGGGTTATAAAAACACATTATATACATATATATATGTAAAATATTATTTTAAACTGCTAAGTATACAGATACTATTTTATAATTTCTTTGCTACAAAATATAAGAAAATAAAATTTGAGTTTTAATGTTGCAAAAATTGTTTGGTTTGTAAAATGTTGGAAACTGATTAAACTTATGCTTAAAGATGGGAACTTAAAAAGGGGAAGAATATTTCAGGGATTTTGCATATAATTGGGTAGTACTCTTTGATATAATTTCAAAAATTGACTCATGTCATCTTGACTTCACTTTGACATATGAACAAGGCACATATGCCTTCCATTCTGTAATTTATTAGCGTCCATGATTTAAACTCCTGTGAGTGCACATTTAATTCAAACATTATTTGGTAATAATAGATTGATGATTTGGAAAATACTCATGGTTGACGAAGTCATTACAAATTCTGATACATTTCCTTACACATTACAGTAAGATCCCATTCTGATGGTCTCAACAGGAAAATTGTTAAAAATCATGAAGCTGACAGAATCCAATGTCAAATAAAAGTTTCTAAATGTTCATTTTAAGTTTGAAGTTCAAACTTTTCATTGGTGGCAAGTATTATCAATTGAAACTTACAGGTTTTTTATTTTAGAAAATATTTGAAACTACTCAGATAAAAGATATTAATAAGTTATCATTTTGTTATTGTTTCATGTAGATTATGATCCATAATAAAATTTGTTTGCTGATCTATTGGGAGCTCACCAAGGCCAGCTGGACTGTGACTGAAAAAGCATGGGATAAAACCGGACTCTCTGAACATGGCAGACAATGGGGGCTGATGAGAAGCCAAGGACAATGGCATGGGGTTTTGTTCCTACTTCATGTTCTGGCTTTGTGGGAGCCTAGCCAGTTTGGATGTTCACCTTCCTAGACCTGGATGGAGGGGAGAGGACCTTGGACTTTCCAGAGGGCAGGGAACCCTGACTGCTCTTCAGACTGGAGAGGGAGGGGGAGAGGAGTGGGAGGAGGGGGAGGGAAACGGGAGGCTGGGAGGAGGCAGGAATTTTTTTCTCAATAAAAAAAATTGTAATATAACAATTGAAGGCCTTTTCCTTTAAGCTTCTATTGTACTTTAATTTACACGTATATTCTATTCATATCATACATTTTGTCACAAGAATATTCCAAATGTTATAAGTATTAATGGAATAGTCTTAATATAATAAATAAAATGCACACTTACATTTGCAATTAGATAAAAATGATATTGCTTAAAGAAGATATTTAAAAACTAATGTAATTTTACTGCAAAGTTGTGTTTGAAAAATACATTGACTATGAACATGTGACTTTATTCCTACTAAGACATCAGTTACAGCCTCTGCTGTCTATAGATAATTATCCCTCCTCTTTAGAACTCTCTTAGCACTTGAGGTGTGACCTAGTGATTACTGTCTTACTAACACTTAAGTTGTGATTATTTACATGCGGTCCCTGACTCATTTCCAGGATCCTCAGGATTTTAATTTGATATCTTACCAACTCTCCTTTCTAAACCACTGAGTAACTCCATGACTCTCAAGTAGCCTAGTATAATAAGTATACATTGAATAGAAAGATAGACAAACACTTTAAAAGGGGACAACAGTTTTTACTTGCTGACATTTATTCATAGTAAATTTTCAAATTAAGCTCTAATGTTAGGATAGATTTAAATATATATGTTTATTATATTTTATATTTATAGATATTAAGAGTAATTATGTGGCTAGCACAGAGTCTCAAATCTGTGAGACAATCACAAACAAGTCCTACTGAATGAATAAACAGCTTGAGGATAAAGATGCATTTAAGAGACAAAAAGTGTTTCTGAAAGCAGTGTCTATTAAACATAAGTGAAAGAGTAAAATATTAGCATATAAAAATTTAACAATTACAATGTGTAAATATTATCGTCCTTTTCCTTCACTTATTGTGCTTCCATAATTATAATAATACAAATACTAAAGTTCACTAAGGTCAAATTTTAAATTTTGTGCAACTATGGTTTACCTATGATGCATGCACACATCATTAAATGTAGTTGCTTGACCATACATTTATCACAGTGCTGATAACCATAATATTTCTTGACTATGTGCAAAAAAATCTTTAATTCTTAGTATTGGTTATTTCATATGTGTTATCAACAGTGATGAGTGAGGGATTTCCCTTAACCATTAATATTTTCACCTTAGGAAATGGAAGCATATAGAAATAACTAATCAGACAAGTGATCCTGAACTGTTTCTTATGAAATTGTGACACAAAATATAGCTTCTATTTTTAAAGATAATTATGTAAGGTCTTTTATTATAACAACAAGAATTTTGCTAAATATTTTGTTTGTACTCAGGTGCATTGAATCTTTTCTTCCATAGTGTGACAAAATGCCACACTCTCCACACAAACTGTAACAAAGCAGTATGTTACTATGGTAGTTGAACAGAAATTCCACTTTAAGGTACTTCCTAAGATGAGCACAACATAAACAAAGACAAATAGTATGTAAGTAGAATTGGTGTTCCTTTAACTAGCTGTTTAACATTGTGGTGTGAGATTAAGAAACTATAATAATTCAAATTCCACTAACATACATCTCTACAGTTAGTCTTACAGTCTGACAACCTTAAGAGCTTCCTTTTCAATCATTACTGATTGCTAGGAACCTTTGGGGAACTCAGACATGATGAGAAGCATGCCATCTCCCATCATTGTTAGCAGAGGTAATAATACATTTTATGTGTTAATTTGGAAGGTTTTCCAGAAAGATATTAATATGTAACTTATGAACCCGGAGCAAGTGTGAGTCTTATGTTATTATTTTAAAGGTCAAAGTAGCACTGAAAAAGACTTCTTAAGCATCAGAAAATTCCCCACAGACATGCTTCAGAGTTAAAACCCATTAAGTTCTGTGCATGGTGTTGGTAGGACAATTCCACAGAACTTGGAATTTACAGTCTTGATGTGGAATTCTCCTTTGTATACCAGCGAATGTGTTTTGTTAATTGTTAAAGCTGCTTTGGTCCTATAGCAGGGCAGAATAAAGATAGGTCTGAAAACTAAGTTGAATGATGTGGAATGCACTCCAGGGCAGACCATAGGTTCATGAGTAGTTGACCAACATATAATGGACACCACAGGTGTTTTGTATGCTTTTATTTGGTAAAATTTTTCTGGAGAGTGATGTGGGATTTCCCTCTGTATGCTGTGATTACCGTTAATGAATAAAGAAACTACTTCAGACCTATAGCAGGGTAGAACTTAGCTAGGCAAGGAAAACTAAACTCAATACTGGGAGAAAGAACGGCAGAGTCAGAGCAATGCTACATAGATCCGCCAGAGACAGAAGCTGGACCATTAGCCAGTAAGCCCTAGCCACATGGCCATACACAGATTAATAGAAACAGATTCAATTAATATTTAAGAGTTAACCAATAAGAAGCCAGAGCTAATGGGTCAAGCAGTGTTTCAATTAATACAGTTTCTGTGTGATTATTTCAGGGCTAAGTGTCTGGGATCCAACAAGTGACTCTCTCTTCCTACAGGGGAATTTTGTTGTTTTGGTGTATTGTTTATTTTTTTTATTGCCTTTAGGGCATTTTGTTGCTGTATTGTTCTCCTTTTTGTTGTTTTGTTGTGTTTTAAGAAAAAAAAGATGGTTAGATAGGAAGGAATAAAGAAGCTAGAAGAAATTTGGGGAGGGAAATAACATGACCAAAATATATTTAAGTTTAAAAATTGTTTTGAAAGAAACAAATACTTAAAAAAGAAAATAAAAGTTAACAACAACAAAAATACCAACTCTTCAAATTGTAGGCACAAATTAGGGAAATTTTTTTTCTTTTTTGGTCAATAGTATAGACCAGATATTTAGAAAGATAATAAAAGAGAACCTCATAAAGCATGATGTATTAATTTGATTTTTACTTCTGCAATAAAACACTGATCAAAATTTATTAGAAAAAAAAAAGAGAACCTCCTGAAACTAAGAAAAAGCCCATACAGATACAAGAAGGATGAAGAATATTGACTATATAAAATTGAAAAAGAAATACTCCATTTCACATCATAGTCAAAACACTGAATACACAGAACAAAGAAAAATTATTGAAAATTGCAACTAAAAAACCACAAGTCACCTATAAAGGAAAACCCCTAACTTCTCAATGGGGAAAAAAAAAACTTGGAAAACCACAAGAATCTGGAGTAATATATTCCTAGTTCTAACAGACCATGACTGCCAATTTAAACTACTGTACCCACAGGACTATCTGCCATAGTTGAAAAAAAAAAGCTAAGCTAAGCAGGATACTGGGTCAATATTTTAAAGCAAAGAGAATCAAGGCAGTGAAGAAGTTCTAGAAAGAAAATGAATGGAGTTACATTTTAATTAAGTACAAAATACAACAATGAACACAAATCAGTATAAAACAAAATGGCTGCAATCTATACACAACTTTCTTTCAATTTTCTCTAAATTAACTCTAAATACCAATTTTCTTAATTCTCCAATCAAATGACAGAGACCATCTGAATTAATTAAGGAACAAAATTTATCTGTCTAAAAAAAAACCCTCATTTTTGCTTTAAAGACAATCAGCACCTTAAAGTAAAAGGATGAAAAATCTGTTCCAAATGGGATGAGGAAGCAAGCAAATTTTGTCATCCTAATATCTGACAAAGTAAAGACCAAATGAAAGCTAATAAGGAGAAACAATGAAGGGCATTTTATTCAAACCAAGTGGTCAATTAATCAGGAAATATTATAATATTAAATATATATGAACAAAATTCTGGTTCACCCAATTTTGTAAAAAGCATACTCATGAAATTAAAGACATATATTAGCATAAGCATAATAATTTTGGGCAGTCTCCACAATCTACTTTCTTTGATAAATAAGCCATCTAGAAAAAACATAGAGAAAACTCAGAATTAAATGACGTCATCTTGCATCAAATGAATAGATTCCTACAGAATACTCCACCCAAATACCGTAGAATAGACATTCTACTCATCTGCACATGTAAGCCTTTCTGAGACAGACAACATGCCTGGAAATAAAGAAAACCTCCAGAAATACAGAAAATATGTTGGGACCAATTAAGTACTGGCCTTCAGCTGGA
Source organism: Microtus obscurus (assembly GCA_963919715.1). Taxonomy (NCBI): domain Eukaryota; kingdom Metazoa; phylum Chordata; class Mammalia; order Rodentia; family Cricetidae; genus Microtus; species Microtus obscurus. The sequence goes on from CAWTZC010000486.1 coordinate 16,272, forward strand.
TGTTGGGATTAATTGAGTCCTGGCTTTCAGCTGCTATAACTTTCTAAGTGAAGTTACTAGAAGCTGTGCCTAGTTAGAGGATCATAGGATGGGATTATCACCTGTTGGCCATTGACTGCAGTGTGTTTAAGTCTGGGGGGGGGTGGTACCAGTGTTGGAAGGTCTGTGTGTTTGGGCTGTCTCTGTGTGTGTTTCCTCAACCTCCAGCCCCTTGCCCAAAGCTCGCGAACTGGGTTCTAGCGCCTAGAGCGCAGACGGGGCCACGGTGCACGGCAAAAATTTTAGAAATAATTCTGTGCATTTTATTGGGATAATTATACAAGGAAACTTAAAACAATCTAGAGCAAAGAAAATTCTAGTAAATTTTTAGTCTCATGGAGATTAAATAACTCATTTCTGAATGATAGATGTATCAAAGAAGAAATCTAGAAATATATCAAAATGTTTCCAAAACTAAATGAAAATAATAATACAATACATCAAAGCTTTTGAGACATTTTAAAAACAGCTTTAAGAGGACAGTTTATAGTCCTAATTCCCTATGTAAAAAGTCTGAAAGATTGTAGATAAATGAATTATTACACAACTCAAAAATCTGGAAAAAAAAAACAAGAACAAACTAAACCCAAACTTAGCAGATAGTAAGAAATAATAAAAACAATAAAAATCCAAAGCAGGCATTATTGAAATAGAAACAAAGAAAACAAGAAATCAATGCTTCAAAGAGATGGTTCTTCGAAAAGATAAAGAAGATAGGCATGCTCTTGGTCCATCTGACCAAGAATAAATAATAGATTTTCAAATTAATAAAATAAAAAAAAGAAAAGCATTATAAAAGACAGTAAAAATACAGAAATAAGTAATATAAATACTTTACCTATATTCTATTAAGTCAGAAAATCTAAAATTAGTGGACAAATTTATTGATTCATCCAAACTACCAAGAAAAAACAAAAAGAGATCAATAACATAAAGAGATCCATAACAAGGGAGGAGATTAAAGGAGTTATAAAAATATTTCAGACAAAAAAATTTCAAGCCAAGTAGATTCATAGCATAATTTTACCAGGTTTTCAAAGAAAAACTACAACTAATACTTAGAAAACCTTTCAAAAACTAGAAACAAAAGGATGTCTTCCAAAGTTCTTTGAAACCAACTGTACTCTAATATCTAAAGATACACACACAGGTAAAGCTACAGACTGATATCCTTGATGAACACACATGCAAAAGTGTTCAATAAAACCTTAGTAAACCAAGCCTAAGCATATATCAAGAAAATTGTCCACCAAGTTCAAATTGACTTTATCCTAGAAATGCAAAATGGCTCAACATATAGAAGTCAATAAATATGAGTCACATAAATAGACTTAAAATCCATATAATATCCTTAAAAATGACAAAAATTCATAATAAATGGATTTAAGTGATCAGCTTAATATAATCAGAGGCAGGTTCTGACAAAATTCACTGATTTTTTATGATAAATGTCCTAGAGTGAGTAGGACCAAACACAATTAAAGATAATTAAGGCTATGTATGAAAAAACCCAAAGCCAATATCATAATAAATGGAGAAGATCTCAAAGCAATTCTATTAAAATCAGGAATAAGATGGGATTACATACTATTCCACTCCTTTTTACTATAGTGCTTGTGGCACTAGCCAGAGCAATATAGCAAGAGAACAATATTTAAGGTATGTAAATAAGAAAATATGTTAAACTCTCCCTACTTTCATATGATACACCGTAGAAAAGTCAGCGTCTTCAAAAGATGGTTCTAAGAAAGCTACATGACAACTTTCAAAAGAAAGAAATCAGACTTCTATCTATTGGGCTGAGCAAAAACTATCTCCAAGTTGAGAAATAACATCAATTTGCAACAGGAAATGCTAAAATGTTTATAGGTAGTACTGTACAATATTTAAGTGTAGGGATGGACTTGGAATGAATAGGCCTCCATTTGCCAAAAAATTAAGGCTAACGATTGGTAGCTGGAACCTCATAAAACTAAAAAACTGAACAGTTAAGGAAACACTGAACTAAGTGAAGAAAAAGTACCTAAAATGGGAAAGAATTTTTCCCAGTTATGCTTCCAATAGAGGGTAAATACCCAGAATACACAAAGAACTAAAAAAATGAAAAAAAGAAAAACAAAAAACAAAAAAAGGAAAAGAGGAGTGACAATTAAACACATGATCAATTTTTTTAAAAAATTAAAAATTTAATTTAAAAATCAAAAAAATAAACTAGAGATCTAAACAGAGTGCTAAGAAGCATAAAGAAAAATGGCTAAAAATATTTCAAAAATGTTCATCTTTAGCAATTGGAGTAGTACAAATGAATACAACTTTGATCTTTCATCTTGTCCCAATCAGAATGTCTAATATCAACAAAATAACTGGCAATAAAAACTAGAGAGGTTTTGGAAGAGGGGGACACTCTTTTCCTATGATGGTAATGCAAACTTGTACACCCATTCTAGAAATCAGTGTGGAAAATCCTCAATAACCTAAAAATAATTCTACTATATGAACCTCCAGTAACATTTCTTGGCAAAGCCCTAAAGGACTGGACATCCTACTCCGCAGATACTTGTACAATAATGTTCACTTCTAACCTATACACAATATCCAGAAAATGGAAACAAACCAAGTGTCTGTCAACAGATGAATAGATAATGAAAATATGATCCATATATATAATGGTAAATTATAGTTATCTGTTAAAATCATAAAATTTATAGGTAAATGGATGTATCTAAGAAAGATTATACTGACTGGGAAAGCCAAGACTATAAAAAACAAATGCCGTATGTTCTCTTTCAATTTCTATTTCTAGCTCCAAATCCTCAGATGTGAGTATAAAATATGGAGTAACCACAGATTCCAGAAAAGGATAAAGGAAACATGGGTGCAGCGGGGTGAGGGGCCTAAGAGGGAAGTAGCAGGATACAAATGATGTAAAGTGGGAAAGAGAAAAACAAAGAACAAAAGAGACTCTGACCAACAAACAGGGAGGGAGGTACCAAACAATAAAGACGTGCAAAGAACAAATGAAGGCGTAGTTGTTCGATAAAACCTCAAAAAACCATATTATCTTGTATTTATCTAGAATTAGATACACACAAACACAGAGAGAGACACCTTAAAGGAAATTAAACCTCTTGGGCTGAAAATGTTTTCCAGAAGAACCATAGATGAACAAAAACTCCAGTACCTGGCATAAGAAACCTTCTTTCAAATGATTGATCAGGGTAATTCAGGTAATTCCCAAAACAATTTTGACTACCATTGCCTCTCAGGGTTTAATGGTAGACTAGTACTTAGAACACAAGATCCAGATTATTTTAGCCTTATTTGTGGGTTCTTAAAATAAATAATAATAATAATGTTATTCTCAGAGGCAGATTTCTGTCAATAGCCACTGGTTTTCGATCTTTGTTAATGGAAGGACAGATTTTTCCACTCTCAGTTTGTAGCCCTAGACCCAGATTCTAATAACTAAATAGAATACCAGATCTGCCCCTCTACCTAAGAAAGATGTTTTGTGGAATTGCTTATAGTTACTTTCTTGAGAGCATACTTTACAGACCTCATGATCACATGATGTGGGAGTGATTTCATATTAATAAAGAAACTGCCTGAGCTCATTGATAGGCCAACCCTTACGTGGGTGGAGTAAACAGAACAGGATTCTGGGAGAAGGAAGCTGAGCCAGTGAGTCGCCATGATGCGCAAATTCCAGACAGACACAGGCTAGAATCTCCCCGGTAAGCACACCTTGGGGTGCTACACAGATTATCAGAAATGGGCTAGTCCAGGTGCAAGAGCTAGCCAATAAGAGGCTGGAACTAACGGGCCAGGCAGTGTTTAAAAGAATACAGTTTCCGTGTAATTATTTCGGGGCATAAGCTAAGCCATGCGGGCGGCCGGGTGTGGGGACACAGCCCTGCCACTCCTATTTCAACAATCACATGCCCCTTAGAGTGTTTGTCTCCCACTCTGCCACCTGTGGCATTTAGATGTTTGGAAAAGAATTTTTCAAGATATTCTTAGTAAGAAAAGAGGCCAAAGGGTGATTTTTAGTTCTAGAAGTTCCAACCTCCAAAATCATGCTGTTCTTTTTTTTAAAATTAATTAATTAATTTATTTATTTATTAAAGATTTCTGTCTCTTCCCTACCTCCGGCTCCCCTTCCCTCCCCCTCCCCCCAGTCAAATCCCCCTTCCTCGTCCACCAAAAGAGCAATCATGGTTCCCTGCCCTGTGGGAAGTCCAAGGACCACCCACCTCTATCCAGGTCTAGTAAGGTGAGCATCCAAACTGCCTAGGCTCCCACAAAGCCAATAGGTGCAGTAGGATCAAAAACCCATTGCCATTGTTCTTGAGGTCTCAGTAGTCCTCATTGTCCGCTATGTTCAGCGAGGCCGGTTTTAACCCAGGCTTTTTCAGACCCAGGCCAACTTGCCTTGGTGAGTTCCCGACAGAACATCCCCACTGTCTCAGTGTGTGGGTGCACCCCTTGCGGTCCTGAGCTCCCTGCTCGTGCTCTCTCTCCTTCCGCTTCTGACTTGGACCTTGAGATTTCAGTCCGATGCTCCAATGTGGGTCTTTGTCTCTGTCTCCTTTCATCGCCTGATGAAGGTTGATATTCAGGAGGATGCCTATATGTTTTTCTTTGGGTTCTCCTTCTTATTTGGCTTCTCTAAGAACCCGAATTAAATCATGCTGTTCTAAGTTTTTTTTTAATTTTTTTTATTATTTTTATTTTTTTTACTTGTTGAAAAGAAAAAAATTTACGCCTCCTCCCCATTTTCCATTTCCCTCCCCCTTCTCCCACACATCACCCCCCTCCCCTCACCCCCCCCCCTCTCCCCCACTCCATTCCCCCTCCCTCTGGAGAATGAAGAGCCGAGAATGAAGAGCAGTCCAGATTCCCTGCCCTGCAGGAAGTTCAAGGTCCTCCCACTTCTATCCAGGACCAGGAAGGTGAGCATCCAAACAGGCTAGGCTTTCACAAAGCCAGTTCATGTATTAGGTTTTAAAATTAACACTGTAAAAGTATTAAATTAACACTGTAATCTTTCTACTTAATAATTGTAAGCGATAGACATTTTAAAATGCGCAGGAATTCAATAACCTCATGAAATATATTAGATAAGACACACCTAACAATACCTGGCAGGATGAGGATGCCTATACAAAAAAATAATTGACCGTCTGAAGGTTCCATAATGTCATAGATGCAATGAATTCTACAAACTTCCACTTAGGACTCTGACTATATGAAGTAGTATTTCTTTGCCTAAGCAGTATTGAATTTAGTCTATTGCTATTTGTAGCTCATGGATTCTAATTGATTCATTATACACATGGGAGCTATAGGATACCTGCTTTCCTATATTGAATTCTTGCCCTGAGGTCAACCATAATCTCTCCAAGACAACCATTGATGAGTTTGCTAAAGGCATGTTCTAAAAGGACATGGGCTTTTTAAGTACTGCATTTGAAATCTGGAAATCCGAGTTTTTGAGTATAAAGTTATTTTTAACTATTTGGAATAGTTAGGAACATCCAAAATTGTATTACATATTTTTATTATTATATGATTTTTATTAATCTCACTTTAGAGTAATACTGATAGTGTATTTTTGTCACTAACATGCAAGCGCTGAGATTGTAGTCTATGTCTAAATTTTCAGAGATTAACCTGGAAACCATAGCTTATTATTAGAGCAAATGTCATTTTGACTTATGGAGTAGCTCATGAGTCTACCTTCACTGAAGCGTTTAACAAGAAAATGTTTTAAGTCCCACTAGCTGGCTGACAAAGTTACTATAAGCCACCATAAATTCATTAGGTGACTTATGAGCAAGTGAAAATGTGTGTGGGAGATCTTTCTACAAGAGAAGATCATAAACTAAAGCCCCAGAAAGCTGTAGGAAATGAAGATTTCCCACTGCCTCTGACTTCTGTGGCCAGTGACTGTTCCTACATGTTACATAAAAGCCAAACATGCAGGCCAAATGACAGTAGAAATTATTCCAAATGAATCACAGACTAGTTAAAGCAATTAAATTTTTTTGTGATTCTAAGGTTCAGATTTTTCTAAGAAATACTGTATTGTCTAAAGAAGACTGTGGCGAGGAGGCTTTCAACTCACACATGGTCCCACTTCATCAGAAAAAGCTGTACAAATTCCATGTTTAGAACATGGTTGTATTACTCATGGATGTTCCAAGCAGCAGTCAATTATTTGATTAAAATAATTCTAGGGAGGACATTCAAATTGGAAATGGAGCTATGAATACTGTTTATTTATTTATTTATTTATTTATTTATTTTTGAGGAAGAAAAAAGTGGTAGGTTCCCATGATTCACTTGTTCCACTTACGTAAACTTTATTTCAAAGAGAAAGGAAGCTAACTAGGTTAAATTTTCTATAACTATTGCTCCCACCGTTTAAGGAAATGGGAAAAAAATACTTAAAATGAAAAGGGGACTTAAAATATAGTTTAGTTGGCAAAGTACTTGCTGTGAAAGCAGAAGAATCTGAATTTGATGTAGACACACATATATGTGATAAAACACACATATAAAAGTCCAGGCATGGAAAGGGAACAAGTAACAAATCCTTCCAGCTTACTCCCAGTCAGCAATGCCTACTGGACAAGTAGCCTCAAACACACTGAGAGACCCCTTTTGTGTTGTTTTTTAGTGTTTTTGTTTTGTTTTGTTTTGTTTTTTTGAGACAGGATTTCTTTGTAGCTTTTTTATGGATCTAGCTCTTGCAGACCAAACTGGCCTCAAACTCAGAGATCCACCTGCCTCTGCCTCCTGAGAGCTGGGATTAAAGGCATGTGGCACTATCGCCCAGCTGAGAGACTCTTTTTTTAAAAACTAAGTGCAAGATTCTTCAAGTACAGAACAAGAGTTTGATCTCAGGTGCCTTCGCATGTGTACACACATCTACACCTGTACACACAAGGACACACAATAAAATGAGACACTCTTTAACACTGGGATTTATCCTATGGACTAGTCTAATCTTTTGAATTTCTTTCAGTGCAAGTCCTTAATAATTGTGTAGTAACTGAAGATGAGAAGTTTACCAACAGTTTAGTCTTTCCTGCATTTCATTCAGTACACATATATTTCCAGTTTTGTAACTAACTTTAATTTTCCCTAAGTACAGTTTGATCTTCTAGCTCCATAAATCGGGGTAAAGTTTTACAGGAATGGGGTCAGAATACTTATGTTTAACAAAACTGCAAGGTTTCTATGGTTTAGCCAAACAAGGATTTACTCATCCTTTGTTTATAATTGATTGTAGATCAGGGCAAATGTTGACAAGACATAGGACCAAGGAATTAAGATAGCTCTATGTTTATTCTCTACCATTCAGTATGAAGTGTTATCTATTGGTGCCTCAGGGGAAGAGAAAGCTGGAAAGCCGTGACATGATTTTTCCAAATTTTCACTGGGAATTGTTTTTATCTTCTGACCCCATAATCCATTGCCCAAATTCCTCTCCTGTCTAACTGCAAAGGCATGGGGAAGAGCAGTGGTACTGGCAGAATGTTCATCAACAGACACTGTCCACAGCCATTTGAGTCTTAAAACATTTATGTTTCAAAGAAGCAACAACATCGAGATGTTTTTGCCAATATCCCAGAAAGGCACCTAGAGGAGACAGTCAGAGAAACCAACTCAAATGGAATCAGTGATTGCTTGACAATATGGAACTCATTTGACTATTAATTTATTGTTTTCAGAACCAGAAAATCAATTTTAAAAGTCAAGCCAGACATATTAATATGTGATAACTATAAGTTAATTCTCTAACTTTTAATGGGTATTCTTTTTCATTTAGACTATATTCATAGAAAACATAAATCATAACGCTTTCATTCATTTAAAAATTATATGTTTTAAACATCATATCAATATGTTATAGCTTTTATACTCTTACTATAGGTTATCATAACCCACCCCTCTTTTAATGTGGAAAACTGAAGAAGTTTCACATAGCTTGAATTACGTTTATAATTATTGCTTGAACTTAAATACAGAAAATCAAAATTCATGAATTAAATCCTTTGTGTATCTAGACAATTCTGCACTATATTTTTGGTATACTCTTGCTCTGCCTTATAGATATTACCTTTGAGTAGGGATACTCTTACCAGGAGTCTACTGTTTGTATTATTCATTGGTCTAAGGAAACACTTGGGTGCATCATGATGTCACGAGGGTCAAGTTCAATAACTGATATTCATTATAATTAACACATATCACAATCGAACTTATATGAACATAATAATTTTTCATGATAAACCATTGATGACACAGAAAAAAGGCAACAAGGAAAATGGTGGCAATCTTGTTCAAAGAATGGTGCCAATACAGTATTACTTAATATTCATGTCAACCATATTTATAAATAACTTGCTTGGGTCAAAAATTCAGGACCTTACAAAATTGGCATTGAAATAGAGATGTCACCCCACATTTATGTGGTCTCAAATGCGGTATATGCCCAGTCCCTCAAGAGTCTCCCAGTAAAGACAATACTGACAGTTGTGCAAATAAAAATGTATTGAAAATCACACTGCTACTTTCCATCCCTTCTGCTCTCCCTAATATGTTGCTTTCTTTGCAACTGCACTGAGCATGTGTCTACTTATGCCAGTTAATACATTTTATTAAATAAAACCACTATGCTCAATCTCAGCATTTTCAGAAGGTGGTAAAATTAAGAATGGAATTAGTAAAAAATACCATTGTTCTTCTGTACATACCAAAATATTATAGTGTGAAAAAACCTTCTAATGATTAAACCAAAGAGGAACTCTGTTTTGTGATTTTAGAATTCGAAAATTTGGATTTTGATGTGTGCTTTAGGAGTTACCTAGGTTACAGTTATGTGTGCCTCTTGTGGTCCTCTGATGAGATTCATGCTGAGTGAACAGTCAGTGTACAGCTACACAATCACAGGAGAAACTGAGTAATTGAAAATCCATTTAAATTCACTCAGAGACAATAGTCAGAAAATGTAACCTTAGGGAGTGAATGCACCCTGTGTGTCTGAGTGTCACTGATACCTGAGACTAGGATGCTTGCTGAAGCAGGGTGTTTGTGTGCCTGCTCACCTTAGCTTGGCAGCAATGCCTGCAGAAGATTCCTCCAACTGTTTCTTCACTGCTGCACTCAACTCCACTCCACTGCTGGGATACCCTGATTAGCTGAAGACTCTCTTGTTTTCCCTGAATATAATAAATGTGCTGACTGTCTAGACTACTGAGGCATCTCTATCAGTGTCCACACCTCACCCAATCCCAGCTTTAAATCTGTTTCCCTTCATCCCAATCACTCTGAAACACATTTCAGGTCCCAACCTTGCAGGCAGACACTACCTTAACTGAAACGTCCTATACAGTTCTCAACTATATCATTTTGCACTTGGTACTAAAAGTACATGAAAGGTTCTCTAATTCATCCCATCTCTACCCCCTAAACTATTAATAGATCAAGTGTCAGGAAAGCAACAGCATTACTTTAGAAACCTTGAGACTGCCTGTGTCAAGGACACTCAGTCACACAGGGGTGCATTCGCTCCCTACAGGTTACATTTTCTGACTATTATCTCTGAAAGAAATTAAATGGATTTTCAGTTACTCAGTTTCTCCTGTGATTGTGTAGATATATACTGGCTCCTCACTCAGCATGAATCTTGTCAGAGGACCACAAGAGGCACACATAACCCTTAACCTAGGTAACCCCTAAAGCACACAATCTATAGTAACAGAAAAGCCAAAATCTGTAGTAAATTGTGACTTTAGAGAAGTTATTTTGCTTTGTGATGTATTAAAAATTGATTTTTGACATTATAAATAGTAGTTTATTTGAAAAAAATACAGAAATTTTATTGCATTGTAAATGCCATTACAAAGCCAGTGAGTTAAATGTATTCCATAATTAAAACATACTCCTTTATTGACTTTATCTGTTCTAAACATAAATTTCTATTAACTCACTGAGAAAAATACATTTTGATGACTATGTAGAACAAGAGTTCACATATAAATTAAATAAATTGACTTTCCTCTTTTTCCCAGATGTATATAATCTATGATATATTAACTAAAACCTATAATAGGATACACACTATATATATATATATATATATATATATATATATATATATATATATACAGTTTACATATGCTGTTCTTAGTCAAGGCGTAGAAAGTGTTTTTATATGTAAAAATGTGTTAAAGAAAAAGAAAACACTGTGGTACTGAAAAAATAATGGTTTAGTTGCTAAAATGTCAAGATAAATCACCATTACAAGCATGAATGACTGAAGAGTCCATGGTGAGCCTGAGCCCAGAGCTAATGGTGAGAAAACAAGTCATCAATGAGTAAGATCAGTGAGAAGGTTGCACTACTGCCCAAATTATCTATTCTTTTCAGTATGCCATGAGACTAACAAGAAGTCAAAAAGAGTGAGAATTTCTTTAATGTTTCAACATGTTACTTGTTATCATATATATGAAATCTTTAAAAGTGTTTTAACTGATTTTATTCATTAATGGATGATAAAATGCTTATAAAAAGCAGCATAAAAACTACATAACATAATACTCCTAAGGGTATAATAGTGGCGTGCATATTGCGGCATAACCAACAGTTCTCTGATTGAACTTCATACCAGCTCAGCAAGAATAAAATAGTGCCTGGTACTTGAAACTCAGTCAACTAACTAGAGGTAGTGAAGTCATGGATCTTAGAAGAGAACCAACATCTACCACTTACCAAAACAGTATAATCCCTAATTACACTCAAAATACTTGCTCTTACAACCACAGATAAGTGTAACAAAACTTCTCATTGCAACAGACAGAGACCACAGCAGAAAACTACAACCCAGTAAAATACAGTCGGGTATCCCAGTTGCAGTGGATGTATCTAAAACTCAAAACTCAACTCTGGTACCTAAGGTTCCATGATCACTGTGGAAGAAGGGGCAAGAAGACTGTAAGAGCCCAAGAACCTGGGAGCTCATTGTGAGACTGTGTTTCCTAGAAATGTCAGAAGCTGTTCCTATAGTATCACCAACACGACTGCCTAAGCATGAACTGAACAAGGGCAGTACCAACAGATATGCCAGTATTGATGGGAGAAAGACCACACGGCCTCATCCCTATACAGAGAATGGTAAGTGACTGAGGAATGCTGATAGCCGAAGAAACAGGCCCCCTCAGGAAAGTGCTCAGGAAATGTCCAGCTTAAAAACATACATGCAAGCAACGTTATACAGACTGAGCAGGCTGCACTTATGTATTTAAAACAAACACAGATTTAAATATTTGTGTGTGTGTGCATATGTGTGTTCATGCATTCCTATTTGCATGTGTATGAATGGGAGATGTTTATGTGTGTGTCTGTGGTGTGTCTGTGTGTGTGTATATATGTGTGTGTGGGAAGAGTTAGAACAAGTATTGGAAAAAAAAGGGACATAAATTTAAAAAAAAAAACAAAGAGATGCATTTGGGAGGAATTTAAAGGAGGAAAGTGCAAAGATAAATGATGCAATTATATTATGGTTTCAAATTTTCAAGATTTAAATTTTAAAATCAATTCTTTCGTATTATTGTGAGAGTGCCACAATGACCACAATGCTGTTCGCAGCAAAAACATTAAAGCAATTCATGTAAAGTGAAGACCAATACTTTGTATTTCAAATATTCTTTTAGTCAGAATTATTATTCCTATAATAAAATACCAGGACAAAGAGGCAAGTAGGGGAGAAAAGGGTTTATTTGGCTTACACTTCCAAAACACCATAGTTCATCATCGAAGGAAATCAGGACGGGTCCTCAAACAGGGCAAGAATCTGGAGGCAGTGGGAAGAACACCGATTGCTAGAATTCTCCCTATGTCTTATCCAGCTTGCTTTCTTTCAGAACCCAGCACTATTAGCCCATGGGTAGCATCCACAATGGGCTGGGCCCTCCCATATCAATCACCAATTAAGAAAATGCCCTACGACCTTGCCCATAGACCGATCTAATGGAGGCATTTACTTAATTTGAGGGACCCTCTTCTCAGCTGACCTTAGCTTGCATCTGGTGGACATAAAATAGCACTGACAGTGTTTTCTATTTATTATTGTTTCAGGTTTAAGCAAAATGAGATGGAGGTATGTTTTTATGCAGAAAATTTTAATATCTTTAGAATACTGAATAAAAAATAAAAGTATGAAGTGAAAAACTTTACATGTATAGTAGGAAATTTTGTTTTATATATTTAAAAACAAACAGATAAAAGAAGAAAACCAAGGCATTTTGTGTAGCACGGGTCTTTCCATCTAGAACTCCCTTTACAGAAGCTGTGATGTGCAGTTCATGTGCCAAGCACTGTTGCTTTCCACTACTGCACAAGCCACATTCTAAAGGATATTTTTAAAACAATCCTGTTAACTCTCTATATGTGCTGTAAAAATTTCAAAATTGTTTGGTGACGTGGTCTCATCCAAGATTGCTTGAGATTTCACTTCTGGTTTTGGTAATAATAAATTTTAATAGTTAACTTTTTTTAAATTGTGAAAACTCAAAATTTGAAGCTCAGGCACAGTTTGTAAACCAAACTGTACTTTCAAAGCATTTTAGATGGCTTCTTAAAACTGGTTTGCCTTGACTTGCAATCATGAGTGAAGTCTATGTTATTAGATGAACACATGATAATTTGCAATAGAGAAAAGTCTACGGTGATAAATTGGAATAATGTCAAAGTTTAAATTGCCCAAACAGCGTTAATTACCTATCCATAAGTAAGTATTAGAATTCAAAAAGGAAAACAAAATTGGATTCATTCGGCAATAACACTTTGAGATTATAAAATATAGAATAGTGTAAGAGTGCCTCCAAGTGGCCCTCATCAAAATTTCTATAATAAATTAAATATGAGTTCTAAAAGCTTTAATGACAACAAACCAGAAGCATAGCTCCCACATTTTCCATCCCATTTGATTTTGCTTTTCTCATGGTATTTATGATTTCGATTATTGTAAATCCATTGGCATTGTTAAATACCCTCTTTATGCTCCATTAATTCTCAGGATTTTGGACAGTTGCCTCATAAAATGTCTGGCTATTGTCTAAATCATATCTTTTCATTAAACTTCAAGAGTAAAATCTCTAATTTACCCTTATTTACCAAATATTAGTTGAAAAGATGAGCAAAGGACTCCTCTACCATTCAAAGATTCTGTGAAGCGCAGCTTTAAAGTTTCACTCACTCCAACAAGAAAGCTTGAGTTATAATGTGTCCCCAGTGTCTGCTTGGATAGTGTGTCAATTAATGGACCGGACTCTGTAGATTTGTGTCCAGGCAATCATGGTGACACTGTCAATTGACATTGCTTAACTTTAAGAGTGTATAGTGTGTTGGCTTTGCCCTTATTCTGTTAAAGAATAATAAAGAATTATAAACTCAGCTGAGCAAAAGAAATTTCATACCTGAAACAAACATGGCATAGGAGCTTACAATACAAATTAGAAAGTGAAGTTTGTGTTACGGGAAGATAACCTTGCAGTAAAGTTTACTATCAAAGAAGGTCCCTCCTTAAGTGTTGCTGGTACCATCACTGTACGCCTCTTTTCATGATTTATTCATTTCCCTGTCACTGTTTATCCTTCCTTCTCTCATTTCAGACAGATAATTCCTGTAAGGCATTTTTTTCCCTTTCCCAGAGATGTAAGACCAATGCCACTTCCCTGCTAATCCATTTCTATATCCTGGGTACTCTGTTTTGTCTTGTTGTTCTTTGTTTTTGATCTTTGTTTTTGATCATTTCAATTTCTCTCCTTGTTGCCACTTTGGGAAAGCATTTCTTGGAATTAGATGATATTGATAATGAAACTTAATGTTTAGTGTCCAAGGACAGGGCATGTCACTTTTGCAAGTGTATTAAATATAGAGACATTTGTGAAGATTCTGAAATAGATATGTATGCTGTGTATGTAATTTCATCTGCTAACTTTTACTCTAGAATGTAATGTCGCACTATCCATGGGATTATTCCCAATGAATTTTCACTCTCTGATTTCCAAGCTGCCCTTTTCACATGGGATTCATGCTGTATGATTTTACTTCTCTCCTGTCTCCGTGTGAGAACCAAATTGTGCTTTAACTCCTTGCCAAGATTCTGCTTGTCCAAGGCAGTTTCAAGCAGTGACCATTTTTAGTGGTGTTTTATTACCTGCCAATCGGAGTCCATGTCAGACTTTCATTAGTACAGTATTTACTCTGTCTCTCGGATCATTAATGAGCTTTCAAATAAAATCAGGCTGACATTCATCGCCAGGGACTCGGCAAGCATGACATTATTTACCATTACCCTGATCCAAGTTAATCTCCAGATTTTAAACATTATTCTAGTGCACAAAGCAGAACCAATGACTTTCTTAATAAAAGTTGTCACTGGACTTTAATGAGACACATCTACTTCAGCTGTTATATATACAATGACACTTTCTACATACATCCAACTGTTAATCCTCCTGATTTCTCCCATAATTAGAAATTCATATGTTTATTTTTCCCAAGACATGCCTTCCATGTTTATTCCTTCATAGTTCATTCATTTGTCAGTAATGGGAAACTCTTACCAGCCTTGAAAACTACCCCTTTTTCTTTTAGAACAGTAAAAACTTTTTAACTTTTAATATGTACACCAACAATCCTGAGTTGTATACATTTTGGAATTCCAAGCATACAACTATAAAATTCAATTTATATTTTGTCACATTTTAATAACCTAATTCAAGAATTTGAAGCAATAAACTAAAAAATAAGCAAAATTTATGGGACTCATAATGATTAAATAAATAGTTAAAATTTATTTTAAAACACATAGTCAGAAACACACAAACTTGAAATCTCACAACCCTACAAATAATGGTTTCAAGGTACTTTATTGAGCTGAATAATAATTTTTCTGCATTTGAAGGTTATACATTTTTACCTATCATAATATAACATTAACTACATACTACATGCTTTTCAACTATAATGTTTTATGCTATATATAGGGAAAGATAAAAATTTATGCTCTGTATTCAGATGATAAATGAGAATCATTGGATTAAACTAATGCTAAAGTTAGAATGATAAAGACTATAGGCATTTGAAAGTAAGATTCTTAAAAACTATTGAAAATTTACAAATTGATGATTAGTTCATAAAATCCTTAATTTTGCATGTAGTTTTAGGGCTCCAACTGGACTGAGACGCACCAAAGAATGGGAAATGCTAGTCAAACAAATAAAGAACTTTTAGCAAAGTAAGTTGTGCTTAAAATGCCTGGACTACATTCCCATAATCTTGTATCCTGTGTGAGCACTTTCAGAACTATCACATCTTGTCCTATGAAGAGGACTGCAATGAATTTCCCATGTGCATTTTCACTCGACTGGTTTTGAAAACTCTTGTCCCACAATCAGTACAAAGCATGAATGAATGAATCAATTACTGAATGAATGAAAAAGATGAATTTACATATTGATCCAAAGGCTCATGATGAGAAACTACAACAGTCATATTGAGCTATGGATGATTCCTTCATAAGAACGTTTTGAACTGTTTATTACCATTAATGAATCTTGATGGAATACAGTTCAAATTTATCTGATTATGTTTCTCATAACTGAAAATACTTTATGGTTAGTTAATTAAGTAATCAAGTATCAAATTATGATAATATTCCACAAATTAAAATGAAAGTAGATATTTTTCAATTATTTTTATATTAAAGTCATATGCATTTATGTATATATATAAATATATGTATATATATAAATATATATATATATATATATATATTTAAGTGATTCAGTTAGTGGTATAGAAATCTGTCAAAGCATATTCCACAAAATTATTCAAAACTAGAGATGATTTGAATTCTTTGTGACACAAGGCAGAAATATACAGATAAAATGCCAAAAGTTTTCAGGGCATTCATCATTAATTATCATAGTTTGCTTTCTGCTGTGACAAATCACTGACCAGAAGCAACTTGAAAAGGGAAGGGAGGAGAAGGGAGGGAAGAGGAGGGGAAAGGAGGGAAGGGGAGGAGAGGAGAGGAGAGGAGAGGAGAGGAGAGGAGAGGAGAGGAAAGGAAAGGAAAGGAAAGGAAAGGAAAGGAAAGGAAAGGAAAGGAAAGGAAAGGAAAGGAAAGGAAAAAGTTGAGTTTACAGGTTACAGTCATTCACAGAGGAAAACCAGAGCATTAGCTCAAGGCAGGAACCTGGTGGCAAAACCTGAAATAGAGACAACAGAAAGATGCTGCTGACGGGCCTGCATCTTCTGGCAAGCTCAGTTACTTTTCTCACGTACCTTAGGTCCTCTTGCCTAGGGCTGAAACCCCCTATATTAGAATGGGGTCCCCAACATTAATTAGCAACTATGAAAATATTCCCCGCATAGGTGCCTGTTGTTCTTTAAAATGTGGGTGAGTGTGGACAAACACAAGACAGACAAACACGCACGGCGAAACAGATGCAGACACGCGGCTCCCACGTGGGTGCTTTTAATAGGGAGGGGTCACACAATAAGGAGCAAGGTGTGCGGGACACAGAAGGATGGGGGGCATAGGGAAAAAAGGGGCGAGCTCATGGCGAGCCCTGCTTTTATCGGAGAGCGCAGGGGTGGCTGGGAAGAATGTCCCACACCTGCGCACACCTGCATGCGCAGGTGTCCATAATCCAGGAGGAGTCTGGGAGTTGTAGTTTCCAAAAGAACAACAGTGCCCACAGGCTAATCAGATGGAGGCAATTCTTCAAATAAGTTTCCTTCTTCCCAGGTGACTCTAGTTTGTGTCGTGTTTATTAAAATTCATCAACACACAAGTCACGCTTTATTTCTGAAAGTATTTGTGGAAATGAAGTAGTTTGCTGAAGATGGTTGGCATAAAGGTATGTGTATTTTAAATTCTCATGATAAAACTTATCAGTGGAGTTATCTAGGGCAGATTATGTCATGTCTTCATCTCCAAAATGAAATAATAGATCCTTCTTAGTGGACAGTTTCTACCACAAAGAATGATCAAGTGGGACAGTAACTCAATAACCGAAAACTCACGAAGCCTTAATGAATGATGGAGTTTTGAAAGTGTATGACTTTATTTCTTTCTTTCTTTTATATTTAATTATTTTTGTTGAAAAAAATTTCTGCCTCCTCCCCACCTCCCATTTCCCTCCTCCCACTCCTCCCACTCCTCTCCCCTCCCCTCACTCCTCTCCCCCTCCCACCACTCTCCTTCTTCTCCCCCCACTCCATTCTGCCTCCCTCTCGAGTCTGAAGAGTAGTCCGGATTCCCTGCCCTGTGGGAAGTCCATGGTCCTCCCTCCTCCATCCAGGTCCAGGAAGGTGAGCATCCAAATAGGCTAGGCTCCCACAAAGCCAGTTCATGCAGTAGGATTGAAACCTAGTGCCATTGTCCTTGACTTTAAAGCAACCACAGTGCTTAGACCCTAAAGATCCTTTATTGAGCCTCGAGTTTCACAAAAATATAAGATTCTTCTCTACTGTAATTAACCACCATTGTTATTTAATGTTATTTAATGTGGACAATACAAAATTTTAAATATGCTTTACAAATTTCTGTGATTCTGTGCATTCGTTCCAGTAGAAATGTTTCATTATGAAGGAAAGCAATGTGAGAAGTATGTTTGTCTACCCTCTAGAGCTTCTTAAGTGAGGCTTGATGGGACAGGGAGTCGCTTTCATTAGAGAAAGAAGAAATTATTTTGGAGTAGATGATCAAGTAATGCTTGAACTATTCAGAAAGGAAATTCTCCATGGGATATTTAGTTCTAGATAAGGGATGCTAAAAATCAAATAATTGATACAATTCTGGTATCAATACTAATCTTTATAGTTGACATTGAAAAACATGATAGGTAGAAATAGTAAGATATGTCTGATCACAATGTTCCAAAGATCATCTATAAAAGTAAAACTAATGAGAAATTCCTTTCAAAGATAACAACATTAACATATTGAGAATTTACACCATACAACCACAGATTAGAAAAAATTTCAAATATTACAACTACCCCAAAATGTATACACTTTCCTTCAAAAATGTGCAATTTTATCCAGGTTTGTGCTAAAATTTATAACATCATTAGAAAAAAATATGAAAAAGATGCTGTATGTAGTGATACTAGAGCATTTACAAATGAAACTCCCATAAATTCAAGAAAGCATAATGAAGGGTTGATTTAATTAGTTGTTAAGTGTTGTGCGAAACCGATGGCAAGGGCAGGCCAATTTAAGTGTGTTTTAGTTATGACTTTAGGTGTATATCCACATTTCTAAAACTATTTTATAAATCTGACCATCTGAATCTAGTAGACTATTGAATCAAACATAAAGTGTCAAATATAAATCAACAGGCTTAATTAACGAAACATATTTGTTCATATAAGCTAAAAATGTAAGAAAAAGAAAGCCAGTAGTTATGAGACAATCAAAATCATCAGTTCAAACTTCATATGTGTGTTTATGTGTATGTATATGTCACGTAAGAAAAAGTCAATTAAACATAAAGAAATTGAAAATTAATATGATTATTTAAAATCAATTTTTAAAGATTATTTTTATGAAGCGAACAAAACATATAAAAAGGAGAATATATATTTCAATAGATATCTCATTTTGCAAACTATAAATATATTCACAGAAATTAATAAAGTTTAGTTGAGCTATTTCTACTAAAAAGAATTTTGACCTGATTTTTTTCTTAATTTTAAAATAATGATAATGTAGATACCTGTGACAAAAGAGTCATTCATGTTTGATCAGAAACAGTTGTAATGAGGTGAGATAATGTCTACATTAGCATACTGTAATTTTGAAACAGTTTGTTTATAAAGGTTATAAATTTTTTAAAGAAATTTTAATAAAGATAAAAGATTCTTCACTGCAAATTCAAACTGTTTTTTTTAAAAATATACTTAAAAATCTCCTAGTGAGAAATTCAGAAAATCTTTTTGGAATAAATGTGTAATCACGCATGTAATGAAAGCTAAGAGTTAGAGATATTTATTCTCACAAAATATGATGAAGCTCTCAGTAAAAGTAAAATTTGGAATATTCTTAGACTAAAATAAAGAGAAAATAAATATTGAGAAAATTTCATTTCATATTAGCTTAAATTTCACTAAGTTATTTTTTTATTGAAATAAGTTTATTTTTAAAACAATCTTTTCGCATTTTACACAAAATCCCAATTTTATTTTGGCAGTTTTCAGATTTACACAAGCTTTCTATATTAAATACTATGTCTAATCAGAAAAAAAAACAGCAACAACAGCTAATCTTAATCCTTAACTCTGGAGCTCGGGGTAATTTTCATGCTCAAAAAATGAAAAAAAGGGGAGAGACGGCAAAGGTCCCATGATGTGGGAGTGTCATATATCAATCTGTTGATTTCATTGGTTAAAATAAAGAAACTGCCTGAGCTCATTGATAGGCCAACCCTTACGTGGGTGGAGTAAACAGAACAGGATTCTGGGAGAAGGAAGCTGAGTCAGGGAGTCGCCATGATGTTCCCAGTCCCTGCAGACGCAGGCTAGAATCTCCCCGGTAAGCACACCTTGGGGTGCTACACAGATTATCAGAAATGGGCTAGTCCAGGTGCAAGGGTTAGGTCGATATGTAAGAGCTAGCCAATAATGGGCCAGGCAATGTTTAAAAGTATACAGTTTCCGTGTAATTATTTCGGGGTATAAGCTAAGCCATGCGGGCGGCCGGGTGTGGGGGAACACAGCCCGGCTGCTCCTCTTACTACAGTCCCACTCAAGCAACAACTTCTGATTTGGACCTGCAGTTTCCCTCTGCAGAAATGATGGGTAGCTCCTCAGTGAAGAATGTACTCAGACTTCACACAAGCACTGATGAGATTGTGTGCCAAAGCAGGCATGTGGGCATCCTTCACAAGTCAGCAACTCAAAGAAACTCTTTTAGGTCATATTTTGTATATTTTAAGAACTAGTGTATGTGTGTGTGTGTGTGTGTGTGTGTGTGTGTATAATATATATATATATAACATAATATAATATAAAATATAATATATTATATATAATCCTTTTGCTTCTTATAGAAGTGTTCTGTGTCATTAGTTTTTATAATATTCTTGCACTACTAGGCCTCAAGCCAAATATATTTGTTTTAACAACACACAGGTGTACAGTGAGGGCTACATAACTCATTTAACATTTAAAAATACTAAAATCCTCTTCCAGATCCTATCTCTAAGGTTCACAATAGAAATAAAGATGATTTGAGGAATAAATTTAGAGTCATAATTCAAATGAATGGTTTCCAAAATACATATTCTATTTCCTAAACTTTAATGGCAATCCAAACCAACAGTTAAGCAAATTTTATCACCTTAGAAATATTTCATAAATATTATATTCCTCAGTAGGATAATAAGATCCCAGGAGTCTTTCCAGATTAAATACAAGAGAAAGCTGCCACGTAACTAGCAAGTGAACAGACTCTTGCTTTTCTCCTATTCAAGGAAATACAATGAGAAGTATAACTTTTACAAACTACTCTACTTCAAGAAAATAATAAGTAAGTAAGTAAGTAAATAAAGCCTGAATTTTATAGTTTTAGTTTATTTTTACTGTAGTGTCTTCAGCATCAAACTTTCTTAGTGACTGCCAGTTCCTTGAATAAGAACAACAGAATATTTTACATGTTAATACTGAGTAAAAATATAACATTAATAAAAATTTACTCATCTCAATTCATAAAATTAATATTATCAAAAGATAATTTTTTAAATCAAAAGATAATTTGAACCAAGAAAAATTAAAAATGAAAGTTTAATAATTACCTATGATTTTTCTTAAAAAGGTTATTATCAATACAGAAAGAGTAAAGAGGTGGAGATCCACATAGGGCTTTGCCACTTTTCTAATGCTCACTTAACAGAACTGTGATAGCCACATGTTTTGTGGATCAGGTCTCATTGCTCCTCCTCTCCAGAGATGTCATTAGCTTTATGATGTCACAAAACCATTAACTTCTCCATGCAGCAATTTATGCCTTCCTGAATTAGGCTGTGTGAAGGGAAGCTGCTGTTCTGTTCTGAAGCCTGTGTATGATAATTCGGACACGTGACACATCTGGATAGAATAATAGATCACGAATGCTAGGCGATAGCATCTACTCTGACTCTAGTCGCCAAAGGCATAGTGAAGAAAAACTAAAATATAGCAACCTCTCTGTCATAATTCACCTAAGATTTCTGCTTACCTGAGAGAGTTAATGTAGCAGCATGATTCCCTCCTCTAATGCCAAGCAGTAAATGAGGCAGGCGGAGGATGGAGATCAATGACGTCCCTGCATCCCTACATGCACATCAATTGTAGAACAATTAAGTAAAACCTAAAACCAGGAAGTGTCCAAATTGAAACACTCTCCAGCGAGCTCTCCCATCACTAATCATTGCTGTACTTTAATGTGCAGGATGTACTCATGATTGAGCACAGCCACCCAGACAACTTAATGAAGAAAAGACAGAGCACCGAAGTCCTATAGAGAGAAAAGTTCGTCTCCTATTTATCAACAAATGCATTAGGGATGTGTCATCGTTAAAGGATACATCAATAATTGTATGAGATGAAAAGAAGAAAGGGGCTAAATGGATTCTCCTGTGTTAAGAAACTGCTGAAAATCTGAACTTTCATATTCATAGCAAGTTACTAGAATGTATGGTCTGATTACATAGTGATTTTAAGAGGAGTGGTTCTTCAGTTATTAACAAAAGAGAAAAAAATTGAAATGGGTGAAGAATTTGCTAGACTCAAAACAGTTTTAGTACCAATAGACTGAATAAATAGCATGCACTAAAATTATTTTTACTTACTTATAATGTATCTGTGTGTGGGGCTGTGTGCATGTAAGTGTCTGTGTCCCCACCTGTGGGCACACACGGCATGGACATGCCCTGGAGCACGTGTGGAAGTGAGACTACAACCATTAGCGGTCATTTATTTCCTTTTGCTACGTGTGATTTGGGGATCAAACTCAGGAAAGCAAGCTTGCCAGCAAGTGCCTTTACCCCCTGGCCCACAACTTTCATTTACCGTACTGATATTTACAATTTGCAATAATAACTGATATGAAAATCATCCAATGTTGAACATAGGCATCAGAATAGTCTAAGAAAGAGATGATACTCAAACTTAAAACCAAAAATATATGGTTATAATATAGTTTCTTTAATTACTTGTGGCAAAAATATAGAAATCCTTTAATGTATTTTCATTGGCAAGTAATTTTCTTTCTTTTTTTCTTTCTTATGTATACAATATTTTGTTTGCGTGTATGTCTGCAGGCCAGAAAGAGGGCACCAGACCTCATTTCAAATGGTTGTGAGCCACCATGTGGTTGCTGGGATTGAACTCAGGACCTTTGGAAGAGCAGGCAATGCTCTTAACCGCTGAGCCATCTCTCCAGCCCCGGCAAGTAATTTTCTAATAATTATTTGTAAGACCATTACACGAAGTAAGAAAGAAGGATTTCTTTTATCTCAACTTGTCTATATTGCCATCTTTTCATAAACATTATATCAACTATATTGTGCTTTGTTCTACTATTATTTAGCATCATTTACAAGATAATAACTTGGTCAATTATCCATAATAAATTATGAAAATAAATTTGACAGAAGACCATATGACATGATCCTGATCAAAAATGTATCTTCATTCAATGTGTACCAGCCTTAATTTTAAATTTTGATCAAGTGTTGAGACATCCATGGAGATCTCTAGATACTGGGAGCCACATTATGAGATCAGCAACTTAACAAGAGCAACAAAGCAAGACTTTGCAGTGCCTCCTGCTACAAGATTAACAGTGACTTCAGTATGATGGGAACCTTAAGTGCTTGATCCTACATTCACAGTATTTTCCTTCAGAAAGGTCTTTTCAGAATGTGCCTCCAACGTAAGTCAAAAATCATTATAAGTGCAGAAAGTATGACTTTCTTTTCTGAAAACAAAATAATTCAATCTTCATATAAAAATACTGAATCTTTTTCAAAGTAGCTGTTTTGGTAAATCTTATGCTAATTCTAGAAATAAAACAGATATTCAAAACATTTTGGAAATTCTCATCCCTGCTGCATTCCAGAACCATCAGCAGAAAATCTGTTCATTTTGCTTTTAAGCATTATAACTCCATCCCAATGCATTTCACTCACAAAACTTGGACTCAGTTTACTGCAGAGTTCCTACCAGCTTGTGTTTAATTTTGAGAGAGTAGCAGTCAGTGAGACATTCTCCCTCTTGGCTGTAAAGGGGATGATTTGTTACAGTTATAATGACTGTCTTCTCTTCAAAATGAGAAATGGTGTAACTATAGACCTCTAGGGCTAAAGATGACAGAACAGCAGGGGCAATCTTCTGAAATCTGCAAAGTTATAAAAAGGACAGTTACCGGGTTCAAGAAAATAGTTAGTTGCTAAGAATACTTCACAGATTTTCTCTTTGCTAAGTTTGCTTATATAGTACAAATTTCAGATTATATCTTCTCTTGTGTTTTCTTGTTTGTACAGAGATACAGTGAATTAATTTGAAGTAAAAAAGTGAGGAAATAATCGTGTTTTGGCCAGGAACAGTTGGCTCTAGCCAGCAACAGAAATTCACCTTGACACTTTCAGCTAAATGCTTTGAAGGTGGCATCTCAGTGTAAGGAGCCCTACCTCCAGCCAGAGCCTTGGTCCACAGGCATTATCATGGAATCTTTCTAAAAATCTGTATTGTTTATCATGTTTTTCCTTCTTCTATAAATGAGGCATTACCAGCAATGAGGTTATGATTTAGCATTCATAACTACAATTTTAATGTACAAATCTCTTGTTTAGAACTCAGATAAAAATTGTTAATATGGGCAGACAAAGGAAAATAAAAATGTTTGGAGAGCTTGAAATAAAAATTACAGGCTTTATAAAGGCCAGATTATTGGGATTTGTTGTAACTTCTCTAAATCATCACTGACATATTTCATATTCATCTGCTGTGTATGTACAGACAACAATATTTAATTCAGAGTTAATTGAATGTTGCATGAAGCTGAATATACTATTGAAATAGATTACCCAGCAAAATAAAAAACAAGTACAGGGTGTTCCTTTTGCATCGTTGTCATAGATAATTATCTCCCCAAGGAACAGAATGAAATTCAATGTTAGGAATAAATTTGAAACAAAATATAAAGAAGAAATGTTAAAATTTATTCTGTTATTATTTAATACTTAAACAACATGAAACATTGATGATACATTCTATCATATCATATCTATATTTTTCATTGTATTTTTAAATGTAAGATATATACAGATGGCCGGGCGGTGGTGGCATATGCCTTTAATCCCAGCACTCGGGAGGCAGAGGCAGGTGGATCTCTGTAAGTTCAAGGCCAGCCTGGTCTACAAGAGCTAGTTCCAGGACAGGAACCAAAAACTACAGAGAAACCCTGTCTCGAAAATCAAAAAAAAAAAAAAAGAAGATATATATATATATATATATATATATATATATATATATATATATATATATATCATATCTCAATTTTGCTAGTCATATTTCAAGATTTCAGTGCCCAATACAGCCAATGAAAACTGTATTTAACAGTTCTTATATTAACAGGGTTCTGTGTCAAAATGTCAGTAATGCACATGTGTTGTATATTTATAACCTTATGAATGAATGAGCTTATACTTAGAAATAGTCACATAGTTATTGGAAAGCATTGGACATTTATTCTTATTAGTTCTTCTAGGATTTTGTACAAGGTGTTTTGATTATATTTCTCTCCTTCCCTTTTCTCCACCCAGATCCACACCTTCCTTTTCCTTTCACTTAAAATTTACTTTTGTTCATCAAGGCAAATACATGCTGTCCAAATATTATTGAATGTGTTGTCTTCTCATCAACCATAGTAGACTTATAAGGAGCTACATTTCTCTAGAAAATTGGCCATTTTTTTCCAGCAGCTAAGAATTGCCAATAGTTCCTTGGTAAGGCATGAAAATTCATGACCTACTCCCCTCTCCATGCAAGGATTTGGTAAGTTTTAGGATTGCACAAGTCTTGAGAGATCCTTCACATGGCCACTTAGCAATTTACTAGCCTTTTGGGGTAATCCAAGTTAAACATATATATGTAAAGTCTCAACGTTAACATCCACAGATGAGAGTGAACCTAAGGTGTTTGTCTTCCCAGGTCTTGGTTACCTGACTTACTTAGAATGAGAGTTTCCTGTTCCATCCATTTATAAAATGTAAACTATATTTTACTATCTATTCATCAATGGGTGGCTATCTAGGTCTTTTCCATTTTTTTGGATACTTGGAGAACAAGTACCTCTGCGGTGTGATATTCAGTCTTGTGTACGCAACCAAGACCAAGTGCTATGTCTATTGTTAGTTTTCATAGTCTCCCTCACTCTGACTTTTAGACAGAAAAATCTCATTTTTAAAAATATTAGACCACTTTATCTACTGCCCATCATTCATTATATTCCTGATTGACTATTAGTTACATTTTATATTTGAAAGTCAATTTTTATTGTTTATCATTTTAAAGATTATACTAATTTGATCATTGTTTAGTTTTTCTTTTTCTATCAATTCGCTTCTTGAATACCTTTGTCTTCTCTGGGATCATTTCCTTTATTACAGACTACACTTCAGTGTTTATTGTAATTCCTTACCAGATCACATCATGCATCATGGACAGAAACTTATTAAGACACAGGATATTAGAAGGGAGAAGAACAGGATGTTCTATGGAGAAGTGAAGCATTCCATTTGCTTTAAACTCAGGGGTAAATAACTCAATCACTTCAGGAAATCCCTGAAACTGACCAAATTGTACTAGGCCCTCTGCTTTCCCATACTTTTATACATTGACGAACTGTAGAGAAATACTCCCAGACACAACAGTCTATCTAGAAAAGAATCAGACTAGCCAATCCACCTGGAAGAAATAGAGACCAGCTGAACTGTGTTGAAGAAGCTAAGACTAACTTAACTAACAGATAGTTCACTGCCCAGCAGATTGGTCAGTAAGATCCAGGTTTTCAATTGTCACCGTGCTACACAGGCTTTTTGTGTTTCCTCAATCTAAGTCACTCCTGTTCCTATAGCTAACCCTTCCCCCATACTGCTGTAACTAATCCAACTAAAACTTACTTTGGTTTATCATCAGTTCACTGTCTTCTCGGTGAGCAGACACATGTTCATATTTTCACAGAAATAGTACTACACAGTATTAACTAATTCTCTTACATTTGACTTGAGAAGACTTGCTTCTTTTATTCTGTGTTAGAATAGCTAAATTTTCTCTTACATTTGAGGGGCAGCTCAGGTTTTAAAGTTATGATAGTTGTCGTACCTTTTTTCATAATATGAAGTTGTTATTTCAATGTGTCTTGCTATTTATTGCAGTTGGTAACATTTTTGTTGCTATTGTTACTGAATGAATAGATAATTTCTCTAAGATTAATTACTTCTCCATTTTCGTTTAAGTATGGTATTCAGGCAGGGAGTTTTTTCTATCCTCCCTGTAGCCGTATGTATTTCTGTATTGGTTACATTATATGTTGTTATTTTTCCGCCAGGAAATTTTTTAGACTAATTATAGAAAGAGTTTTATTAAACTAACTGTAGTAACACCTCCTATACTTCTGCATTTTTCTCAGCTATTCTTATTTTTCCATGACATCATTGTTTTGTAGCAAATTTCAGATGAGATAACTTGACTGACTTTCCTAAGAGCAAAGTATATTCCTTCTATCAAAAGATGTCAGAGTCTGAACACATTCACTTAAGTTTAGACCATCAGCTTCTATTACATAGTAAGTACATTTTGAATATTCCATTCCTGATATGTTTTATGTTGACAGGGCTATATTCCTCTAGAGGCTTTATGCCAGAACAGTTCCTAGCCATTTCCAATTTCTGGAGGCAACCTGAATTCCTTGGCCCATGGCCCCTTTGTCCATTTTCTAAGATCATCACTCCATATTGAGTTTCTGTCTTTACATTAGGTTTTTCTGGCTTTAAGCCAATTGCCTTATAAAAAGAATTTTTATAATTATATATGAATAATCTAAAATAATCTCCATGATATAGACTAGATTGGGTGTACTAAATGTCAGAAATTAAAGCTCAACCCAACATGATTCTATTTGGGCATATGGGTTTTAGTGGGAATTAAGTCAAATGAGTTCTTAAGGATACTGGCTTAATCTGGTAGGACTGGTGACTTTATAGGAGGAGCTTTCATTTTCTCACATTCACCAGAAACCGGCAATGTGAGGTTAAGGAAGCACCCCAGCCCTGTGAGGGTACAGACATACCCAACCCTTTCAGGATAAATAAACACCCGACCCTGTGTGTATATAAGACCCAGATCTTTGAGGATAAAGATGAACCCTGGACCTGTGAAGATCTAGAAATACCCCAGCCATGTAAGGATATGCAAACACCCCGGCCCTGTGAGAACACAGAAGCACGCTGACCCTGTAAGGATACAGACACATCTCAACCTTCTGAGGACAGAGAAGCAGCCCAACCCTTTGAGGATGGGGAAACACCCCAGTCTTGTGAGGACATAGAAGCCCCCCAACCCTCCAAACCAGCAACCCAATACCACAAGTACTGAATCTGATGCTGGGCAGCTGTGTGCCTTGAAATATCATCTGGGAAACTGCTAGGTCTCCTCAAGGGAATATAAACCTCCTAATGTTTAGACATAATCTAACTTCATTTTATGCCATTCCCAATATAATCAAATGAAAATAACTATATTCTACAAACTTTTTGTTTCACCTGTATATTTTTATACTTATAAGATATTTTAATTTTTTTCCATCTTTAGATAGCAAATGAATATATTTAACTTTCTAAACACAGGTGAAGCTTTTCTATGGAATTTCTAGTGTCAAATAAAGATCAGATACTAAAATATTTCATAAAAACTTTTGCTTAATTCTCAAAATGAAGGTCAACTGGAAAACATAAAGAAAAATATTTTTTAAAGAGAACAAAGTTAGGAAGGAAAGAAGAAAGAAAAAAAGGAAGGAAGGAAGGAAGGAAGGAAGGAAGGAAGGAAGGAAGGAAGGAAGGAAGGAAAGAAGGAAGGAAAAAAGAAAGGAAGAAAGAAATTGCTTTGAACACATAAAGTACAGTTTTCTAATTGATCTGAAATTATTTGTCTGTGTCCATTATGCATGTTGTACAATTTATGCATTATATATCCTTTGTGTATATATGTCATATTCCCCCTTAGTCCATTTCATTACAATTATTTAGGTATACTTGCCTTTTCTATTGGTACTCATAGACAATCATTTGACTTAATCTTTTGTATTTATTGTGTTGTTTGATATGTAACACACACACATAGAGTCATAATCTGGACATTCATTAAATACCACCATGTGCGCCTGCTAAGTTGTGAAGCCTTCCAAAATGTGCAGCTTATATATTTTGTTCCCTTTCCATCTCACTGACAAATGGCATGAGGAAGTTTTACATATGTGCTCATAAATTCAGTGCAATTGATTGACAGACTGCCTGATTATCTTAGTTGGAAACAAATTTTAAGATATTCACAGCAGTTATTCAAACTATTTAAATGATTATGATCATAATCAGCTTCATTTGTACAATGCTTTACATTTCTGAAAGACCACTTTATGTGTGTTATTTAATGCAATCTTTCCCTGAATCCACAACATTCAACATAAAAAGCTCCAGTTTAGCAAGATAAATTGAATATAAACATACTCTTTACACAGAAGATTAAAATGAGCTAACGAAAACACAAAGACAGAGTTGCACTTGATTGCTATTTTACCTAGAGTGGGCATTAATCCAAATCATTTGATCAAGCTACAGCAGTTTTTAAAAGTTACTTCTGACCTGTTTTGCAAAGCAAACTACCCCAAGGGTGTTAATAGACTTAGTCTAAGAAGATACAGCATTGCTGTCTTAAGAGATTGAACTAGATAGCTTGATAGCAAGCATGTCTCGAGGGTAGGCATATTACCATTCTCAATTTAATTTATAAATGTGTATAAAGGGTTTTGCTGCTGTTCTTTTTCTTCCTAACCCACTGCTGATATTACTTGCTTCACTCCTGCTCGGAAATGTTCATTGGCTCAAACATGTGAAAGTGTAACATTATCTCCCAACTTGAAGATCACTCCGATGGACTGCTTCTCAGAGAATAATTAATATCTGGAGACTCTGTTTAGTTGTTTGTGTTCTACTGTTCCACGGGGATCCTCATTTATCAATGTATATTTCCCATGTGTGGCATTGCTGACTGGAAAGTAGGTCACAGGAAGGACTGTATTGACTTTTAAGGGCTAGTATTCAAAGAGGCTGTTCCCGTGTAATTGTGTGTTCCCCAAGCAGTCACATCCAAAGGGTCACTGCAGGGACATCCTTGGCTACCTAGTAATGATGACAGATGCTCAGAGTGGGAGTAAGTGGCTTCATCTGAAGGGTATACAATAAATTCAAGGAAATACATTTATAGGAACAGTAAGTGCCTTCAGCTGGTTCTATCTACTTAAAGATAGTACTCTATCTGATAAAAGTGTAACATGATTTTAACTTATGACTATGTTTTGGTTCCCATACAGCTGCAAGCAGGATCAATTAACCAAGAATATAGATAGATAGGAAGAGAATGGTACACGCAAGGATAATGTTCACAAAATCAATTTAAGTTACAAGTGAAATTAGTAAATAACTTGAAGAAAAAAATTGAAAACTCAGAAAGGATGGCATTTGAAAGTTCATACATGCCTTCCGATGTCAGTAACACTCAAAGATGTCACCTACATTGTATTTTCTTTGAGTTATAGAATTTTCTTCATTTCAATTAACTTTTACTTTTCAGAGGTCAGTTCGGGGCCTAACTTTATTTATCTCAATTTTAATTTACTCTAATTCCTATTCCTGATGAAGTATCCTTGCACATGAAAGAGATGCTCTATGCACTACTACTGTTTAGGCAAGAGCAATTTTATTGGTGAAAAATATGTGTAATTATCTATTTCCTTGAAATCAATTTTCTATCCTACTTTGTAAACTTAATTTTTTCTGGTACAATTTATTTGTTGCCTTGGATTTCATTACTCTTTCCTTTTATATCATTACTACAAAAAATGAGTAACTCAAAATTTGTCATTTTCATTTTCCTAAATTGTAAAATAAATGTTTTAATTAAATTATTACTATATGGAATGAGGAGATATGTCCACAGAATGCTTTCTACACAAACATGAGTATCTTGAGGTGTAAATGTCTAGTAACCATATAAAGGGCTAAAAAGTTAAGCTTGGACACATGTGGGCCTGAAATCCCAGTGCTGTGGAGGAAAATACAGTAGGATAATGGAGGCTTGATGGTCTCCAGCATAGCTCCAAGTTCAGTGTGACATCCTGTCTCAGGAATAATAGAGGTGATATAGCAGGCCACCCACCCAACAGTCCCCTTTGGCCTCTGCACACAGGCAGAGGAGAACCCACCAGCATTATACTGTAATTACCCGTAGGTTTAAACCATAATTAAAACAATAAACCATCTTCAGTTATTTGGGAAAACTTATTAGAATTCAAAATAGCTTATTGAGAATGGTATTTGAAAAGGTTTTGTAAATACATATGAATTGTATTTGGGATCACAATAAAAGGAGGTGACATAGCCTCATTATCTACTTATTTGTACTGATAAATGGTAAAACAAACCTGGTAAAGAACCAACAAATATATTTGCACACCCATGTTCATTGCTACTGTATTCACAATGGGCAGGAAAAGGAACTAGCTAGGATGTCTATTAACAGATGAGTGGATAGTAAAAATGTGGTATAATTACACCGTGGGATAGTTTTCAGCTTTTAAGAAAAAATGATATCATAATATTCACAGGTAAATAGCTAGTGCTTAAACAATCATTAAATTAAGCCTTTGTCTCCATTTATATCACTGCATTCTATTTTTTCTCCCTGGAAGCCTTCTTGTTTGCGGTGCCGCCTGACCTCTGAGATTATTCCAAATAAGGCACACATATCTTATGTTTGAAAGCTAAAATCCATACATGAGAGAAAACGTGAGGTGTGTCTTTCTTCGCCTGAACTAATGGAACAATAAGAGGTTAAATGAGGTGAGGATCGGTAAGGCAGAGTAAAGGAGGCATAATGACACTAAGGCCCTTTTGAAAAATCGGATAAAATTCTACTGTAGCCGCAGCTTCTATATATATATATATATACAAACCCACTACTCTTATTATGCTATAGGTACATAGTAATAACTGACTCCTAAAAACTTTTGGATATATGCATAGATTAATGAATCCCTCAGCCTCAATCAGAGAAGCTTCATTTTTATTATTTCTTTTCGTTTTCATATAATAATACAATATATCATTTCCCTTTTCTCCTCAAAATCCTACCATGTATCCTTCCTTTCCTTGATTTTTCTCTTTTAAAAATTTCTCCTTTTTTCATTGTTATTGAATTCATACGTAAATATATATATATATATATATATATATATATATACATATTAAATATAACTTGCTTCTAATTTATAATGTTACTTGTATGTATGATTTCAGGGTTTGTCATTTGGCTTTAGGTAGCCAGTTTGTGTGCCCTTCCCTCAGGAAGAATATGTCTCATTATCACCATATCTCAGTTGTTTGTAGTTGTCTGTGTAAGGTTGAGACCTTGTGATCTTTTCCCTACCTATTTTGGTATGTCTATTTGTGATGGCTATTTTTGGTTGTCATCTTGACAACCCATAAATGGAGAGCATGTGTGTGAGTCGTTTTTTCTTAATTTGGAGTAGAATCTAATCTGGATCTGGAATGGGAAAGACACATCTTTAATCCCAATTATTTGAGCTGTGAAAACCCACATATAATCTTGTACCACATCTTCTGCAGGAAACCTATGTAAGGACATGGAAGAGCGAAGTTTTTGCTCTTTGATTATTTGCTCTCACCTTGCTAGTAAGTTCTTTCCTTCAGTGACATTAGTGCCTGCTTCTTCAGGATTCTTGCATAATCGGAAGAACAATTGAGACATCCAGCCTGGGGACTGAGCAACTAACTACTGGGTTCTTATTCCATAGGCATTATAATAAATCTTGTGTGTGTGTGTGTATCTGTGTGTCTGTGTTTGTGTGTGTATGCAGAGAGAGAGAGAGAGAGAGAGAGAGAGAGAGAGAGAGAGAGAGAGAGAAGATTCATTCTACAAATTCAGTTACTAATACACTGTTATTATTCTCTTTGTTGAACTCATATCTTCATTCACACAGTCACATTCATCTACACATTATTAGTGTAGATTCTTACATTACTAAAAGAACAGAAAACTCCCTGATCATCTACTTCTTACAACTTTTCTGCCTCTTCTTTTGTAATGATCCCTGAGCTGTAGGTGCTGTTGCTATTTTCTACATGTGTGCATTCATACTGGGACTCACAACTCTGTATTTTGATTTATTGTGGTTTTCTGTATTTTCCCCATCCATTAGAAAGAGAAGTTTCTTTGATAAGGGGTAAGGACTACCTACAACCACTACTTTACTGAGCTGGGATAATCTACATTCTAAGTATTTGTCTAATACCCGCAATCTTCTTGAAGTAGATGTAAAATCATCTCAAAGACACACAACAGTCAATTGGACAAAGTACAGAAAATCAGTGCCTGAGTATTGTTCAACCCTAAATGGGACACCTGTACACCTGTATCACACTCCTCTCCTCCCAGGGCTCATGGGACATTGTGAAAGAGGGAGTGGAAAAAGTGTTAAGAACCAGGGAACTGGATGACTCTCTCACTCTTTTACAAATAGAGCAGGGAAGTGACACACATATGACAGCAAGCATAAGATTTGCATGAGCTCAAATTACATAAATCCATAATGTGGAAAGGGGAGGTGGGCAAAAAGATGAAGAACTGTTAGTAAGTGATGACTGCCAGAAGACTTAGCACCTTTCAAGTATTTGGCCCCTTGTAGTTCTAATGCACTTATTTGATCATATAGGCAGCGCTAATGTGGCTGGATGATTCTTTAAATGATAACATAAACTTGGTTAGGTGTGGAATGAGGGATAGATCTGATAAGAGATTAATATGGTCAAACTACAATATAAGAAAATTTCAAAGAAATATATATATGTGTGTGGTTTATGTAATAGGTAACAGTAATAAATAATATAGTAAATTATATATAATATATAATTTTAAATATATATATACTTTTTCTTCTTGAAGAAGATGGTAATTAACAGAGATCCATAATTCACAACCAGGCAACAAGTCAAGACTTGGGAATGCTCAATTTTAATCAGAATGCCTGTATCATACCCACCCCCTCAAGCATTCTAGATCTATGCCAGAAGTGGTGGGTAACTTCGAAGAAATAGCATTTTCTACACCCAACAGGGCAGATGAGATGCACATAAAAATGAACAGAGACTGCGGCAGCATACCCAAGATCTACACAAGCTCCAGTCATGTTAAATCCCAGGACAGAGGATGGGAAGTAGGTATAAAGTCCCACCCCAGCCAAGAATCTATTTGCAATTGGTTACTTGCTAAGAGACAGGAAAAAAAAATGGTTTTCTTCAATCAAGTGACACTGCTGTATCAATGACAGTCATTGTTGGAAGGAGGCCGCTTGTTTGTCCTGGTCACCCAGAACTAAATTACCACAGAGAAACTGTCTATTTAAATCACTGCTTGGCCTATTAGCTCTAATTTATTGGGTGGCTCTTATATTTTAATTTAACCCATTTCCATTAATCTGTGTATTGTCATGTGGCTGTTGCTTACCTGGTAAAGTTCCCAGCATCTGTCTCCAGTGGCTCCATGGCTTCTCTCTGACTTCATTCTCATTCTCCAGCATACAGCCATTTCCACCCCTGTATATGCCCTTCTCCTCTCATGTCACATGTCATCAACTGCCCTCATTTCCCCTCCCTGGACCTTTACGATGTCATTTTCCACTCCCATGCTTCACTTTCTAGTGTCATTACCACCAAATCTGCATACACAGAGAGAGGTTTAAATTTACACTTCCTCCTGCCATGTTATTCTTGTGAACATTACTTTTCATGGTCAAAGCAAAACGCTTGTCTTCTTGCCCAGAAATACAAAGCCACATGTGATGGAAAAAGTGGCAAGTGGGGGAAGAGACTGATTTGTTATACAAGAGAGGCTCTCGGTAATGTCCACAAAATCTCTAGCCAATAATAAGAGAAAAATTGAAATTTTTGCTTAAATATTTTTTAAAAAAAATCAAGTTTCACTTTCAGAGAACAATATTTTAAGTTCTGTTCACCTAAAAATAATCAGCACTAGAGATATTTTTTTGTGAGTGACATTATTAATTTACATTTAAGAGCTATTTTATAAGCTCCACCTGGTTTCTGTCAAAAAGACAGTGGTGACATCTGTTAGACACTGCCAGGAGTTCCTGAAAATTCAACGAAATTACAGCAGCCCACCCTCCATTTGCGATCTCTAAACGATTAATTGAAATTACTTCCCCATTGAATGTACTATTATTTTAAGCTAGTAATTATTAATCTAATAAGCTAGTAATTATTAATATAATAATTATCTTTCTCTTTTATTATTTTTTTTATTAATCAGGAGTTGAAGTACATTTAAACTTATGGTACATGAATCGTCAATCATGTCAGGATGATTTTGGCTGCAAAGAAATTCTTATCAACAGACACTTAGGAAATAATCTATAGGATTCTTAATATAAAATATACAATGATTTGGTGGTTTTTCCATATTGAGAACTCTCAGAGCAATCAGTATCCAAGCTCCTAACCTGTCTCTGCTCACTTGTTATACTACTAGGTTTACTTCCCTTTCCTCTGTAGAGGAAATATTTCCATGCGTCACATTCAGATGGAAAGCATCAAAAGAAATTTAATTAAACAATTAGAGTCATATTATGCATTTAACAACAATATGCAAGGTCACTTGCCAATTGTATCATGCCAAAACATCATTGAATACAAGATAGTTGATATACTTGCATCTACTGTGTATAGTACATGTCTACCATGAAGCACCAAGAAATATTTTTGCTGCATTGACCCATAGTAACTTAAATTGGGTTCCCTAAACCATCAGGACCATCTTCCTTTGAAAATTTGAGAATCAGTTAAAAGAAAAAAAGAAGTATTAGTTTTTACCCTAGGACAAAAAAAAGAAAACCAACAAATAAAAAAGCAAGTATATTCCATAATAATTCATGTGTTATCAATCTCCCAGGCAACTGCAATGTGTGTTAAAGCTTGGAAATCATGAGACCAAAGACCATAACTCCTGTTAAGAAGCCTCTTAAGTCTATAATTATCTTGTTTTTGAAGCCACAGTCTGCTCTAAGAAGGGTTACTGTCTCAAAGTTGATTTATGACTAAAGGAAGCATTACTGATTATTTTGATGTAGACCATTTAAGTAATGCGTACATACGCAGATAGCAAGCCATCGTTTACTAACTTACAGTCTCTTTAGTGATTCATGTCGGCTTTTATGAACTCCTATGAGGTAGTCACATGTGATAATGCACCTAGGGTAAAGAAACACTTTTAGAAGTTCAAATTTGCACTTCATTGACACTTTCTCCACAGAGACAAGACGATCATATGTTCTTTAAAAGATATATGTTAGAGGAATAAAAAGCCAACTTTAAAGCTTTTAAAATATCAAACAGAATAATCAGATATTTTATAAAATATATATCTTGGTATTTCGCCCAATATTTCTTTTCAATAGAGTAAAAATGTTATAAAAATCCTCAAACAAAAATGATTTTCATGCCTGCAAACATAAAGGATAATCTGGGTTATTTTAACTATGTTGAAATATTCAAAATAATTCTCCCACATTACTTTTTTTTTCAACCCTTCTGACAAATAGATTTTACATGAAAAGTGAGACATTTGCAAGCTGATGACTCATTATCAATTCATAAGCTATGAATATGCAGTGAAATTTGTGACTAACAGATATTAATAACTTGCAATTTTGCAATTATTTATTATGTTTCTTATACCCAGCAGGTAACAGTACTTTGAACAGTTGAGTTTGTCACATATCATAGAGCTTAAATATGAAAGCAAAAATTTATTAGTGCTCAGCATATAAAACTATATTTTTACTTACTGTGGTCAAAATGACATGGGAATCTAAAGATCATTCTTTTTTGCCTGAATATAAAAGTGCGTACCATGGGAATGTCTTGTGCCCATGGGTGCTAGAAGAATTTGAGCCCCTGAAACAAGAGTTAGCAATGGTTGTAAGCTTTTGATGTGGGTGCTTGGTCAAATGAAAGAGTAGCCAATGCTCTTAAATACTACTACAACATCTATTCAGCACTGAAACTGTATTTTTGATGAAATTTCATAGTTTGTTCTTAAATTTATATTTTAAAGTCAAGGGTCTTTCTGAAATAGTAGCAGGAACATCTAAAGAACACATAGCTATCCAATATTAAAATGGCAATGCACACATGTGAGTCCAATCCAGAAGAGGACAATATATTCCCTAAAGCTGCAATAATTGACAGTGGAGTGCTGAGAAGTGAACTCCAGACTCCTGCAGAGAAATACCAATGTTTAATTGTCAAGCATCTATCTAGTCCCAGCAACAAATATATATGCTGCTAAAATAAAGGACAATCTGTAACAGTCCGTAATAGAATATGTATTATTATATGTGTACTTGTTTTAGAGGTGTTAAAAGGTATAAATAAGTGTACTTATGTATGATTAAATAAACTCATCCTACACTTTACTTCTCATTTCCAGAAAAGAGACAATATAAGTGAAATATTCCATTATTGTTGCAAAATATTATAGATATGAAAAACAATTGATTAGCATGAATATTGAA
The DNA here is from genome assembly GCA_963919715.1 of Microtus obscurus. Taxonomy (NCBI): domain Eukaryota; kingdom Metazoa; phylum Chordata; class Mammalia; order Rodentia; family Cricetidae; genus Microtus; species Microtus obscurus. Next base: position 53,322 of record CAWTZC010000486.1, read on the forward strand.
ATCTATAATTTACACTTGTGCTGTCTCTCCTCCCTTGAGGTAAATAGGAATATTGGGGGTGGAAATGTTCAAGCAGGGACAGGGACAGTGCCTGGGGGAAGGCAAGAAGATGAACATGGGAAGGGTTAATTAAAGAAAGGGAAGGTGGTATGCAAAAATCATTGAGAAATAAGTGTCTGGCCAATCAATATAAAACAAAGATGAAAGTTTAAAGAGTGAATACCTCAAACTGCCAAACAATGTCAGTCATAAAAGTTATGAGTCACTGAACAAAAAGAAGCAAACACACAAACAAAATAATTTAGTGTCAGGGGTGCAATATATCAAAAAAAGTTGTGTAGGCAGTTATCTGAGTCAGGTGTTGGGATCTGGGGACCCCAAGTCAACACAGGCTTTTCATACAGTTCAAATTTTAGTTAACCTTTAGGTAACCTCTGTTTCATACAGCTTTTACTTTAGTTAACTTTTCCCTGCCACCACCTCTTATGCCAAAAATTCTGTTTGTCTTAGTCTTTATTCTATTCCAACCCTTTCTCTTCTGAAAGCACCGATTCATATATCTCTACCCTACGCCTGCTTTCCCCTCCTATTTTAAATGTTTATCTCTTTATATTTCTAAGTGTGTTTTATTTCCTGAACTACAAATCTTAATGGTGGTAATCATCTCTTTTATTCATTCATTACTATTTTCAGTAAATTTTAGGGGATGTTTGAGTAGCCAATGTTTTGACTCTTTAGGATCAAAGACCCGAAGATTATTTTCAGCCTTATGATTTAAATTTATTTAACTTTAAATTATTTAAATTATTTAATTTTATAAATAAAATCACAAGATGAAAAATAAAAATAAAACAATAGATAGATAATATAAAACAAATATTGCCATGAAATAAAACTGATTGTGTTTGGTATTATGTGCATGTATGTGTTTGTTTCTTTTCATGATATAGAATACATTTTGAAAATATTTGTTAGTAGTTGTTTCATATTTCATTGTTAGTTCCATCAAATTTGTATAATTGTTTAGTAACCAATACAAATATGTTTTAGCATTTTAGCTATGATAACATTGTTCTTTTAACTATTATTTTGCTAATCGTCTGTGTTTGTGTATGTGTGATCTAGAATATATATATATGCTAAGTATGACATGGGTGAAATTACGGATAGTTTTTTGGTTTGTTTATATTTATAAAAAAGTTCTATAGTAAGTCTATGTATAGTACAAACTTGATTATTTCTCTATTTACATATTTTCAACTCAATTTCTGGCTACCCGCTGTGTTTCTTCTGTGTACTTTCCTTCATTATTTTATATGTTATATCATTGCTTAGCTTGGACCATGGAAGAAGTTTGAAGGGGAGGGAAGAGGCAGGGAGGGGAGCAGAGAAAAATGTATAGCTCAATAAATCAATTTAAAAAGATAATATTTACTCCTCTGTTTTCTACCAACCTAAATCATATATTGTTATATTTTGTGTTGTAAAGTCAACAGTAGGTTTAATGAAACCCCTTAACTTCAGAGTGAGGCACAGTAATGAATTAGCTGCAATGTACAGAGACCAGTCCAACACCTGACTTTAGTTATGAGCATCATAGTCTTGATTGTTGACACTCCGAACAAATACAACCCAGCCATGGTGACCCAAGTGTGACAGGGACTTGCAGGTAAAATGAAGCAACTGCTGCTGCAGAATGTGAGTGACAGAGTCATAGAGACCAACCCTTATCACTCAGAGGCATCCTGCCATCTGCAGGGACACTAGCTGCTTTGTCTCCCGTTATGTATGTTTCCTGGTAAAACAAAACAAAACAAAACAACAACAAAAACAATAGTGTGAGGACAGAGCATACCATTAGTGTTCCAGAGAGATCACTTTAACAATTGATTTCAATACTATCCATGCTAGAAAAGCCAGTGCAGACATTTTTGCAGAGTCGTTTTGTGAGGGTTCATTTCTAATTTTAGGCTAATTGGACATCTGTAAAGGAACAATTTACCTGTCAACTTCAAGAAATCATGGATAGTTTCCATTTGCATTTAGTGTATTTAAAAATGTCACAATCTCCTATGTAAATAATCAACATTGAATAGTCATATGGGAAAACTATATTGTTAATACAAGATGGCAATCATATAGTTAACTTCAGTTAAATTCATTTAAAAAATCTATGTAATTTATAGCATATGCTGTAACTGAATGGTAATTATGTCTTACTAAGTGCTATAAAATTCTTGGTGGGGCCAAAGAAGTGCTCTGTATGGCACAGTCAGTTATCTCTTTGATGAGTTCAATATCCCACATTCTCCTAGTGGGTACTCTGCCTCAGTGGAGATATCAGCTCATTATATTAATTGATAGTAATTTGCAAGCTCTGGGGTCGAAGTCACAAAGAATTCAGAGTCAAAACCTTGTTATAACTCCAATTATACACTACCATCAGTATTGCTCTGTGACAATTACCTTAACTGTCTCCTGTGCACCTCTGCAGTCCTCACTCTCCTCCCAACTGTGTTTCTGTAGCAGTCTCTGTGCCTTCATGCTCCTTCACAACGAAAAGAAGAGGAAACTCCTCATCGTGTGATTCCAACTGGGCTTTTTTTTTTCAATCCAACAAGTGTCGCAGAATTAGTATAAATCTATGAAATTTTTCTATTCCAGTTGGAAAGGTGTGTTTTCCTTTCTTGTTTTGTCGTCAGCACAGCAGGTACAGGTTAAGGTTCTTCGGTGCACAAGCAACAAGAACTTATTCAATCTGGTTTAAGTAAAATGTGGAAATCTCACAAACCTCCAGGGGAGGTCAGCCTTTCAGGTGAAAGAACTAAAAGTTAGCTGTGCGTTAAAAGGGGGGGGATCTTCCGTCCTCCCCCCAGGTATCCTCATTCATTTCATCCCCTTCTTGCTCTGTATTCTCGTTCATTCTTTCTAAGAGTCTTTCAAATACAACACATTCGGAGTAATTTTAAAACCCACTCTTTGCCTGAAGTCTTTCTCTGTTCTACTATTCTGTGGAGGAAATATATACAATTTCTTTTTAGTTTGCAAACTTCAGTTCAGAAAAGAAGTTGAATTAAGTGGTACTTCTGAATCTCTTTCAAAATCCCTGCACTATCTAGGTGTCTAAAGTAATTCCAAATAGCAAAGTCCAAGAAAATGAAAACACCCTGAACAGTAAGTTTCTAGAACCCCCACTGAGAGCTTGGCACACACTCAGAAAGTTCTTATTACAGTATCTAAAATAGGAAAGAAACAGTGTGATTTGGGGGATATTTCTAAAAAATAAATATATCTAAGACATGACAGAAATAAATGGAAAAAATAGTTTCTTTGAATCGCTAAAATGTGTACATATTGACCTAACTCAGTTTTCAGACTTTGAACATGTTCATGGAAAGTTTTATAGCTTTCTCAGGAAAAATAACAAATAAGCAATCTATTGAAATAAAAGACTACTGTACAAGACTGGGAATTGCACTGTTTCCTTAGACAACATAAATGTAGAAGGAATTCTGGAAATCTAAGCGATCATCATCTTTTCTAAAGAGACTTACACTCTAGGCAGAGTGTATAGCAAGACATATTTGTGTCAGGTAATGGTAAATGCTGCCAGAGTGATAGGAACTGTCAGACCCATTCGGTTTCTTGTGCAGTACTAGATCTCATCCTGGTCTTTAGTAGCAATAGACATGTTAATTTAAATAGGGAAAGCACAGGGGGCCTCAGTTCCACACATAGAACTGCATGCAACTAAAGAATACTAAAATCAAGAGAAATAGTTTTTCCCAGGGAAAAGCACATCATTTGGTCATCCAATACCCTCAGCTCTGAAAACGTACAAGTAACATTATACAGATTGAGCAGGTTGTACGAATGTGTGTGTGTGTGTGTGTGTGTATTAATGAGTACTGAGGTCATAAATTTAAGGGAGGATTAGAAGAGAAATAATGTAATTATATTACACTCTCAAAAAATAAGATAAATATTTAAAAAAAGAACTGCATAGGCAGTGTGGAAAGGAAAGATGGATGAGGAAAAAGGGAATCAGAATCAGAATCATAAAGGTTAAAAATAATTGCTTTAAACTGATTAAAACAAGCAAATCACCATCAGAGAGGACATCAGTAGAGCAAGCCTGTTGTCAGATACAATATACTGATTACAGAAGATATTTAATTTTATTATTCTCAAGCAATCAGAAAAAATTCAGTTTTCTTATCAAATCATTTTGACAACTGCTTTTGACATCCCAGTGCTATAGCCTGATAAAGTGTTCCAAATATTATTTCAATTGTTAACAACAGAAATCTATAAATGAATAAATGTTGTCATAATGAGAAATTGATATAGTAAACATTAATTATGCTTTTATTATAATTCTTAAAATATTATAGACTATGAGGTACCATAGGGCTGTGTTCTAGAATTCTGATTAGAGGTGCCCAGGGAATAAAGACAAAAAGAAATCTAAAGCCTAGTGATGGTAACTCATGACTTTATTCTCAGCGCTGGGTTCAGGACAGGCAGAGCTGCACAGAGAGAAACCCTATTTCGAAAAGCAAAAGACAAAGAGAGAAGAGAAGAGGAGAGGAGAGGAGAGGAGAGGAGAAGAGAGGAGAGGAGAGGAGAGGCGAGGAGAGGAGAGAGAGAGGAGAGGAGAGAGAGAAGAGGAGAAGGAGAAAGGAAGAAAGAAAGAAAGAGAGAGAGAGAGAGAGAGAGAGAGAGAGAGAGAGAGAGAGAAGGAAGGAAGGAAGGAAGGAAGGAAGGAAGGAAGGAAGGAAGGAAGGAAGAAGTCTAGAGATACAAGGATGAAAAAAAGCTGGTTTGGTGGGACTTGTGCACTCTGAAGGAGCCACACCGATTACTTCCACTCTATCATTTGCACTCAGACCCCCAACGAAGGCTGCTTTGTCTTCTCTTGAAGCATCACCTGGGGAAGGTTTGGCACTTTGTGGATTCTTTATGTGGCTGTGCCCATGTCAACAAAACACACAGAAATTCAGTATACTCAGAACTTCAGTCACTCATGGGCTTGCTGAGCTCCCCAACAGTTAAATAACTAAGAAGTTGTAGATAAATAACTTTGGCACAGAAAACCAACCAACCAAGAGCAACAACAAAATATTACTCTCACTGAGATCTCTGGGGAAGAAAAGAAGAGCAACAGAATCTGCCACACTCTGATCTCCATGCAAGCTTTGACAAAGTACACTATCTTTTAGGTGAATTGTGTCAGCCTTAGCTGTAACTGTAGAGACTAATTGTGATGGAATATTTTGAAAAGCAAATGAAATAGTGGTTATCTCTGCAAAGGAGCTTATTGAAAGAAACTACCTTTTCTTTATGGCCAGGTCATTGGTGATAAGCAATGGGTTCAATGGAACACCAGACTTGCTTCTCAGGTGTTAGACATGTCCTTAATACACCAATCATGAGGCAGTGTTTTTCCTACTGTCACTGACAAATACAGAATGGTTTAAGAAGGAAGAAGCTGAGCTTCAATGTGAGAGAGTACTGTTGGATGGAGATCACTTGTTCATCCCAGAATCAAAATAATCACACAGAAACTGTATTCAATAAATCACTGCTTAGCCCATTAGCTCTAACTTCTCATTGGCTAATTCTTGTATCTTAATTTAACCCATCTCTTTTAATCTTTATATCACCAGGAGGCTGTGGCCTACCAGCAAAATTTCAGCACATTTATCTATGGCAGTGGATCCATGATATCTCCCTGACTCTGCTTCTTCCTTCCAGCCTTCTGTTTAGTTTTCCCCAATAACCTAAGTTCTGCCCTATCAACAGGCCACTGCAGTTTCTTTATTACTAATGGTAATCTCAGCACACATAGGGGACTCCCACATCAGTTCACAATTTCAAACTCTGCAGTATTTAGTTATCATGCTTGTACCATGTGGAAAAAAATATGTAAGAATGTTATTACATAAACAAGTCAATTTGCTTAACATAGCACTGAAAGACAGCAAATGACTCAAAAAGAACAAGGGTGTTTCACCTACAGCATTTTGAACAGTAGAGTCCAATGTGGGACACAAAGCACCCTATACTGGTACGCATCTCTGATCAACAGAAGAAACAGGGAGGGATTTCTTCCCTTATTCATTGCACTAGTCTTGCAGCTTGCAGAATATTCTAGTTAATTCTGCCTGTGCTTTTTAGGTAAAAAATTTAGACCAGGGTATTTAATATTTTATATTTGCAAAAAATGCTACATAGAAATGGAATAAAACATAATGCATATAGTCCTATTTTCAAGTGCAGAAGCTAAGAGCTAGAAATACAGAGAATTTAGATTAATAGAAAAACAACTCCTTCATGGTTATGGAAATAGAGTGTTCTTTCATCTCTAGTAAGGCATGAATCGACTTTCTTTGAAGTACTAAAAACCACAGTAATCTTTAAGCCAAAGTATAATGAGTGTTTTTAGTAGTATTATGAAACTTTATCCATTTTATGGGATTTTAAAGCCCCTAAGAGTCCATCCTATGAGGAATACATTGATGTAAAGAATGTTCACTGATATTAAGAAAACATACTGTATATGTTAACTCTGAAAAAAATGAGAGGATCAGCACAACAGGCTGCCAAGTGCATTTAGGATGCACTGTGCATTGCATCAAATACCCAATCACTAAAATATCTACATCAATACATAGAAATGATAACTCTAAATTATCCTCAGGTCTAGACTTGGAGGATTGTGCTAACAGAAGTGAAAAATACTTATGATGAAGATTTTACACTTACTAAAAACATCACTAGTGAGCCTTTCAATTGAGTTATTAAAAACAAAAGATAATTTCAAAGATGGATGAAAGAAAAATCCAAAGCATTTACAGTTAAGAGAAATTTATGAAGGCTGCTGTGGTTACTAAGTCGTGCTGCTCTTAGAAAGTAATGCAAACTTTATGAATAAAAAAATGAGCCTGAAGTCTTTAACTGCAAGCTCACAATACATAATTCTTGTTAGTGGATTTTCTTCTCCTGTTTTGCCTACAGCCTGAGATTGAACTTGTTCTCAACAGCCTGTCTAGACATCCTTTTCAAGCTGAAACAATTCCTGTCTCATATAGAGAAAACATGCATAGGGTTGTTTTATATTGATGGAGCTTAATTTTCCTTTAGCATATTTTAAGGAAATGCATTTAAATATGCTAAGAGTTTGTTAAAAAATACAGAAAGGAGTAAAAAAATTGGTTATCTAGAACATTTTATAAGGAATACTGTCAAATATTACAGAAATGAATTGTTCAAAGAAAAAGTGTAACATAAAGTGTGGTGTTTGGGTCTCAGGTTTTTACTCAAATCTCTCACTTTGGACAATTGGCCTTTTCTTCAACATTTTTCCTTATAACTGAAAAAAAATTATTTTGGGGGTTGCATTTTATGTCTATAATGATGCTGGCATACTACGGATAACTCTACAAGGATGAACTTCAGGTTATATCCTTATGGTTGCAGAGGAAGCTTTGGGTAGACACTGGTGTACAGAAACAATTTTCATGAGGTATGTTCTATGATACCAACTGAAGTATTCTAAACTTGAGGCACAAAAACATTTAAACTTGAAAAACATAAAAATCAGAATCAGATGTCACTTCTGCTGTTATTACTTTAGTGCATAAAATAAAAATTAATAAAGTGGAAAAATTAGCCCTGGGTGGTCTTCACCAGTCACATGACCATTGCTTCTCACCTGCTGGTTGACTGCTATGTAGGTGTACAATATTCCCAGCTTTCCAACAAGCTCAATAAATGGTTTCAGAATCCTCATTGCAGGAAGGAGAAAAAAGGTTCACAGTATCTATACCTTTCCAATAACAGCATAAGCAACGAAGAAAATATATGGACTTTATTTTAGACCTGTTAGTTAAAATTCTAGGATTTCACTACTCTTAGATTCTTGTTTGTTTGTTTTTCAAAATGCTGAGGTTTGTCCATATTCAACTATGGCAGCCTTTCTTATCACTGTATAAAGTAGATATGAAAAAGGTATTTTGATTCTCTGTTCCCTTCTGTTTCTTTTCTTTGTAGCTCTGCAAACACCTGGTTCATATATAGATGAGAGAAAAAAAACTACCTGCTTTTCACTCATTTCATAATTATCCATAAAAATATAGTAATAAAAGCAATTCTTATTACAGAATAATATACACAGATACTAATGTTGAGGTTCAAAATGCTTTAGAGTCAGAAAATAAACTTTGGACCACCAATATGTGTTTATTAATGGCTGTCAAGGGATAAGACTGACGAATTTAAGGATAAAGATGAGAAATAGTTTGTGTTCACTTCCAAAATTGGGATAAAGACAAAAGAAAATATGCATAATAAAACTGGTTACTTTACACCATTCATATACAAAACTTGAAAAACACATGTAGACATAAATATTTGATCCTCCGTAATAATGGAAACAAAAGCCATATACAAGAAAAGTACTGTCATAGATTTGTTCTGATTCTGAAAACTGGCAGCACTGGTTACAATCTGAATAGTTATAATTGTGTAAGCACTGTGCCATTGTCCTGTCCCGTCAACTGTGAAAGTTTCTACACTGGAAATCAGTCACTAGTTTATAGCAGAACAATTAAGTTGTTTGGTATATGTACTCACATATATCAATGCCTACAAAAATATATCTAATTAGAGGTAAAAATATTAGTTATAAATGAAAATCATCATATTCATAAACACAGAAGATAATTATTTGAAGTGTGCATCTGCTCCATACTAAGCAGATACCAACCAGCCCAAGGAAGCACAGTTTCTTTTCATTCAGCACAAAAAAAAATTATAAGACAACCAGTGGCATCTTTACTTTCTATATTTGGTAACATAAAGATGCTCCAGTCGACTGGAGATGTTATGTTAGCACCAAATCTTTTTGGAAAGAAATCTATTGACAACCTCCGCATTCCTCACCCTACCATCTGTTTCATTTTGGTTCTGAGTCATGAAGGAAAAGCTTATTTTTTTTTATTTTTTTTTATTTTTTGCAACACCCAAATCAGGCTAGCCCAATGCCAGATTCCAACTGGCTTCAGAAAATACTCAACCTTCAGTATCCTTTCTAAGATGTAGGAAGAAAATATGAAATGATTTAGGGACCTATGTAAATGAAGTCTAGTCACCATTGGGAACACATACAGATGCCCCTTATTCCAGTGAGAGAAGCCTGAGCATGCTCCCTAGTGAAACACACTGTAATATGTTATTTCTAAGAGCAAGTAAAGGAGAGAAAACCTCATGCACTGTGATATGTATGTTCTCTCAAATCATTCTCTTCATTTGATAGCGGTGGTATAATGCAAATCAAATTTTCCCCTTGTAAATATATCAATCCCTGAAACTGTTTTTGGTTTATTTAACCATAATTTAGTTACATCCATCACTCTGGCCTTCATGTCTACCTAACAGCTTTCCACCCCAAAGTTTTTCTAACATCTTCATTCACTATACATGCCGTTAATTTACATATGTTCAATGGTTACAAACAGAGGCCATACAATATGAATAGTAAGTTCTCATATTGACGGACAATTATCATAAGTTCATTCAGTAAACAACAGGTTCATTAAGAACTTGTGTATATTCTGGCTGTGCTTAGATTAAGATATTGCCTTAAAATGTTTGGTAACTTTCACCCATTTTAAGAAGCATACCTCTCAAGAGTGTATGGTTTTATTTAAACAACCTTCAAGCTCTTCAAGAACATTCATTGATTTGTATTTGGTAGAATCTAGTTTGTTTAGCAACTCTGACATGGAGCATTTGCTGATATTGAAAAGCCTGAGCTGGTTGACTATACTGTCAATACTTTGTTTACAATCACACCCTCTGTAACCTAAGCTTCCCTCCACATTGGTAGAACTAGGAGAATAGAAACTTCTTTGGTACACTTCTATTGTCATCTTTGAGCTAGCCTAATACTTACTGTATATTTAAAAAGGTTCAGAAACATGCCTAATTGAATATATTTCCGAACCTTCAATTAGCTCAAGCCTGTATTAAATCAGTTTTCTGGTGATGTCATTTTCTATTTGTACTGTATTATACTCCATGATAACTGCAGTTTTTTGTTTCTTTTTCTTTTGAGTAGAAGTATTTGAATAACATATCCACACTACAAAAGAATATTTATCATCCTGATAAAATTGCAATGCTATTCCTTTTAGACAATAAATTTTGGAGGCAAGAGTTAAATGTAGAACTATGAAAATATTCCAAAGCATGGGTGGACTTATTGTAAATGTTTTCTAAATGCCTCCATTTGTATGTAGGATGGCAGTAATTGTTGGACAAAGAATCTGTGATTCTCTTTAATCACAACTCTTCAGAGAACTTGGAATCACCCAAAGTTACTTCTTAAGAATGATTGCACCTTTCTTTCCAACACTGAATGTGAGCTTCATTGATTTTCTTCATGATTTATTAAACCAGGGCACTATTGTAGTTAAGTAACAGAATTCAGATTGAACTATAAGATATGAATTTGTAATCATATTTTTAATTTTAAGAAGAATGTGAGTTTTTGTGTCAATGAAGGATATACTTATTGAAACGAATGTGGCTTGTGTTTTGTTGTTGTTGCTGTTAGTTTTGTTTTGATTTTGTTGTTGTTGCTTTGGATTGATTTGCTTTGGTTTGGTTTTCTTGAGACAGATTTTCTCTACAGAGCCCTAGCTGTGTAGACCTCACTATGTATAACAACTGGTCTCAAACTCAGAGATTTCCCCTTCCTGCATCCCAAGTGCTGAGATTAAAGGCAAGTAATGCCATGTTAGACTTTATTTTTAAATCTACGATTTTCTTTATTTTTCTCTCATTTTTTTATTGATTTTTATTGAGTTTTTTAAAACTGGCTTTAATTTTAATCAGACCTGGCATTTGCACTAAAATAGAGAAATTACCAATCCCATTGCCCTAAACTGTATAATTTCTAGCTGCATTCTAAATGTCTATCCAAATACCCACAGGTAAGTGTAACTCTCACCTTTTATCAAACAAGTTTCTCTGTGCAACACATGGAGATTTGCATAGAGATCTGCAAGCAAAGAAAGGTCAGAGAATAGGTAACTGTAGAGAATCTAACCCCAATTTATCTCTCAGTGGTGCAACTGCTATTCTTAGGGTCACAGAAAAACCACAGAAGAGAGGATGGAAAGGCTGTAAGAGGCAGAGAACCAGGACACCAGCTATGAGATAGTGTCTGCAGATGCACCAGGGAAACTTCCCTCGTGAAATCTCAACAATACAGTTGCCTAAACAAAAACTGCATAATGATAACATCAGCTGATATGCAAATTTGGGGAAATTTTCACAAAACCCAACAGTTGAGGAGTTATAGGAAATCAATGTCTACTGACAGAGGGAGAATCAATCTTCTCCAGGGATGAGCCCCTGATGGGTTATCCAACCCCGAGTAGGTAGATTAATGCACGTGCATATGTGATCAGTGACATTAAGTGGACTCACATACATATGTACATAGATATATGAAACGAAAATAGCTGCAGAAGAAGTGGCCATTAATTTAAGAGGAAGTGTGAGCATGTGGGAGGAGTTGGAGTAGGGAGAAGAGTAGGATAGTATAAATGCAATACTCATGCATAAAACTATCCATAAAAATTTCAAAAACATAATGCTTTCAGTTTACTGATATTTTGCATTTTTAGGAAAAATACAAATGGATCATGAATGTTCTATCATGTTCAAAAATGAAAAAAATTAAATAAAGGTTAAGATTTATTTTTAGAGAGAATCATAACAGAGCTGACATTTTCTCATCAAGGACTCCAGCTTAGTCTCTTGAATGAAGAAGGTAGGGAGGGAGAGAAGGATAAATAAGGAGGAGGAAGAAACACTTTTCCTGTTTTTAATTGCTTTATCTTTGCACATTCTTCATTTACTGTTTGTGCTGGCTAGTTTTATGTCAATATGACAAAATCAAAAGTTATCTGAGAGGAGAGAACCTCAGCTGAGAAAATGCCTCCATAAGATTAGGTTCTAATCAAGCCTGCACTGTTCGAGATTTTTTTAGTGGCTGATGGGGGAGAGTCTAGCCTGTGTGGGTAATGACATTCCTCCTGAGCGGCTGCTCTGAGTTCTATAAGAAAGCATACTTAACAAGCTATGGGGAACAAACCAGTCAAGCACCCTCCATTGCCTCTGCTGCTGCTCCTGCCTCCATGAGCCTCCCTTGTTTGAGTTACTGTCCTGTCCTGTTTCAATGATGAGCCATGACACAGAAATGTAAGTCAAATAAACCCTTTCCTCACCAGCTTGCTTTTGGTCAGGTGTTTCATCACAGCAATAGTAACTCTAACTAGGATGCTGCACAATTTTCTTTTTAAAGTATCGTTCAGTTTGGAAGGAAAGAAAAAAATAAGGAAGAGAAACTGAGATAAGCACTTTGGAAAATAGCATTAATATTAATTTGGTGATGTCATCACCACTTCTTCTTCTTTTTTCCCCATACTTTTCAATTATTTAAAATGAAGACTTTAATCCACCCAGTGCATTACTTTTTCCTCTCCATGGGTGAATCCACCAGTGCAAGAGCCGCACACATAATTTAGAAGTAAGATCTGAGAAAGATGACTGGCTTCATGAGTAGGTTAATGAGCCAATGAAAGCAGAGCTAGCTCAGTAAGGCACATTTCCTTATGCACAATAAGAATAAGAAGATATAATTTGTAATTATTTGTTCCAGAGTGTACTTTACAGATATTATTGATTTAGGTAGCTAGGTGTGTGTGAGTGTGTGTGTGCTTGTATGTGTGTGTCTGTGTGTGAACAGATACTGATTGTACTTGTCAACTCAACATATCTGAAGGGCATAAGCAAACTGGATAAACCCAAACCTGCAGTAACCTTTCAATTTAGATTCTGGAGGAGATCATATATGGGATTAGCAAAGCAAAACAAAACACCGGGGACCTCTAAAATCTCAGAAGATGCCTGAAATTTTTGTTATGTTTTATACACACTTTATAAGCCAAATGACTTTTTTGCCAGCTGCCATGAGTCTGTTTTTTCTCTCATTTGCAATTACAAGAGAGCAAAAATGGCAACTTCATCTGAATGCAAAAAGATGCATCTAGGTCATTAAATAATTTATGCTGCTTGCAAAGTCTCCCACCCTTCTGAACTCTGAGGAAAGGAGTGCTATTCTTTGCCAAGGTATCATACTCCAGTCAAGACTCTTAAGTAAGTGCTTTAAGTTGCCTCAGCCTATGTCATCTGATCTGTAAAAACAAAAGCAAACAAAACCTTTCTCCTTGGCTTTCCCAAATAATGGGAGTATGCATTGTAGCCTAAGACGGCTAAAATTTCGTAACAGGGGTAGGTGTTGCAATTAACCATAGTATTACTACTTATTCTGCAACTTGAAAGTCTAAATCTAGTCTAAGATATTATCTCATCCTCTGATGAGAAGGACTGAAGAGATGACTGTCAGTAAAGTACCTGCTGTGAAAGCGAAATGACCTGAGTTCAGATTGCCAGCATCTACAAAAGTCGGGGCATGGTAACACCTTCTATGCCCTCTGTACTAGTGATAGGAAGATACATAGTTCCCTAGAGCCCATTGGCCAGTCAGTGCATGCAAGTGAGGGGGCAGCATATTTAGTGAGAAGTCCTCTGTTGTAAAAATAAAGTGTAAAGCAGTCATAGAAAATATCTGAATTTTCTGATGAATGGGTAGTTTGTGTTAGGCTAAGGCCTCATTCTCCCTTGGCTGCCTTGGGGTTTGGGGAATCATGATTTATAGTTTAATTACCATCCACAGTTCTGTACGTTTTAGCACTTTGTCTTGCTTGGTAGACACAGCTGCATGCTCAGACAATTAAAATTTTTTTTTTCATTTTTATACCAAAAGATGAACTGATCTTGGCTTCTTTTAACTGATTCTACATGCTGAGTGTTAGTTTCAAGATCAGAGTAACTAAGATTTTGCATCATGAAACAGCTGTAAATGAGAATTATCCAAAACTGAGAACTGTCCATAAAGCATCTAGTTACAAACACCCAGCCACTAGGCAACAGGACAGGCCAGGGGGAGTATGGTGGTATGTCAATCACAGACATTTCAGCAACAAATATACCCAATGTACAAGTAACTCTTCCGGCATTGCCAAACTGTTATCAGGAAGCACTATATTGCCCAGTCATTTCACAAAAATTTTACTTACATTGTATTCCCTTATAATGTGAAATAAGCTTTCCTGAACAGGAGGCCACATTTTCATTAGGCCTTTCAACAATTTACAAAACCACAGGAGACCTGAAGTCAATGAATTCAGTGAAGTTTCTTCTTCTTTTAGATCTTTGATTCTTAGTGTATAGTAGTATAGAAACAGTTCTGGTATGTGTGAATGTGTGCATATGAATATATGTGAGTGTGTGTGAGAGAGAGTATATATATATATGTGAGTGGGTATACGTGTGATGATATGTGCATATGTATGAGTATGTGTGCATGAGAGTATCTATGAGTGTGTGTATATTTATGAGAGTGTGAGTTGTGAATGTGCGTGAGTACATCAATATGTGTGCGTATGTATGTTTGAGTATGTATGACCATATGTGTGTGTGTTTTCAAAAACTTTCTCTTTTGCTCTGCATTCATTAAATGGGGATAAAATTGAACAAACTTCTTCAGATAACTTGTTTCTCTAGTTTACAAAAGTAAGCTCGAAGGGGAATGTGTCATCGAGTCTGATTTGCAGCTCATCAAAATCAACCCACTCAGAGAGCTTCAGAGATCAGCTGACTAATGATCCTGTGGACTTGCTGAAACACAGCGAGGTGCTGATAGAGCATGTCTTCAATTTAATCGTTACAGATTTGAGCTGCTAGCTAAGAAACTCAATGATGCTACATTTGCCTCAGTAAAATGAAAGTGCATCAAATGATAAAAAGGAGGGTGGGGGCTCTTTATACTAGCTCTTCTGATTAAAGGCTAATCAAATATTTCTTTATTATTACTTATGCTGTTCAAGAATTCTATAAATATGCATGTATTTTTATTAAATTTATCACTCAGTTCCTTCTTTCCAATCATTCCCCTAATCCTCCTGTCAATTTTCCTGGCCAACTTCATGTGCTGTGTTTTTAAACCCACTGAGCCCACTTAGTGATGCCTGGATGAATATGAGTATAATATTAGCTACTAAAATATAGAATATGGCATCCAGACCACATCTATGAAGAAAACTGATTCTTGCTAAGCCAGCAATCGTCAACTGCTAATGACTCCAAAGCTGGGGGCGAGACTTCACATGTCCTTCTTCCACCAATATCAGGCTTTGACTGGCTCAATTATTTTGCAGGTCTTACACATGTGGTCACAGTTGCTATAAGTATGTTTATTTGTGCAAAGATCCTATCATGCCTGGTGAATATTATTTCACTGTGGATGTCCACTATACCTAATCGTTACAGTCTTCCCATATCTTCATTATAATCCCTGAGTCATAGGGGGAGGGGTATGATATAGATGCTCCATTTATAGCTGAGCAATTCACAGTCTTTTTCTGTACACAATGACCAATTGTGGGTCCCTTTATTAATTGCCGTTTACTGAAAAAAGAAACTTCTCTGATGACGGTTTAAAGATGAACTATTCTCTGGGTTAAAAAAATAATTTGAGGAGCAATTTATTATTCCATTTAACAAAACACAAGTATGAGGTTATTCCCTATGCCTTAGAGAGCCACAATTTTTAAAACACTCAACAGTAATAGGCATGTGTTTTATCTTGAGGAGTGGACCTTACATCTACCAAACACAATCAGTTCCTGCCAAAACCTTCATGCCATTATTGCACCAGTAAACCTGTGTCGAGAGTCTAGTTGTTATTGTATCTTACAGTGTTCACAACTAGATAAAACTGATTAAATTCTTTCCTGGTAGCATAGGGATAAAACTTCCCGGTTAACATAAATTTGATTTCTCCATTACCCTATGACTCAAATACATAGTGTGTTCAGCAGTACAGTCTCATTATGAAGTTCTGGTCTTCCTGTTATAGGGTAGCATCATTGATATTCTTTTATGTGTGTGAGGAAGTGGTGTGTGTGTGTGTGTGTGTGTGTGTGTGTGTGTGTGTGCATGTACACATTTTAGGGCATTCCTACAGTAGTGTGTTTCTATATAGTATTTTCTTTTCTTTTTTTTTTAAAGATTTATTTATTATTATGTATACAGCATTCTGCCTGAATGTATGCCTGCACACCAGAAGAGGGCACCAGATTTCATCATAGATGGTAGTGAGCCACCATGTGGTTGCTGGGAATTGAACTCAGGACCTCTGGAAGAGCAGTCAGTGCTCTTAACCTCTGAGCCATCTCTCCAGCCCTCTATATAGTATTTTCAAATGTCTTTAGTCTACAGATTCAATGCAATCCCCACTGAAATGTCAATTAATTCTTCACAAAACTTGAAAATGTAGTCTTAAAGTCCTCAAAATATGGAACTTCAAAAGACCCAGGTTAGTATAAGCAAGCTTAAAATATAAAAAAATATTGCAAAAAGTATTACCATCTCTGATTTCAGTGTACTATAAGCTATGATAATCAAAAAAGCATGGAACCAGTGGAGCGAGTATCAAAACACACTTGTTGATCAATGGAATACAATGGAGGACCCAAATAGAAGCCCGTGCAACTGTTAATACCTGATTTTTGACAGAAGCCAATAAAACACATTATGGAAATACTGCACCTTAAACAAATGATGCTAGTAAAAGCTGAAAAGCTCCATGCAGAAGAATAAAACCAGATCCTTATCTCTCGTCCTAAACAAAGCTTAATTTCAAATGTCAAGAACCTCAAAATAACACCCGATTTATACATAAAGGAGAATGTAAAGAATATGTTTCACAGGCCCAAGAAATGCCTTTCAAAACACTGTCAGAATAGGTTATTAAGACATTTGTTGAAAAATGGAAGCTTACAGCACTGAAAAGTTTCTGTAAAGCAAAGCACACCACCATTTATCCATCCAGTCAGGGAAAGGGTCAACCTAAAGAATGAGTAA
Organism: Microtus obscurus; assembly: GCA_963919715.1. Classification (NCBI taxonomy): domain Eukaryota; kingdom Metazoa; phylum Chordata; class Mammalia; order Rodentia; family Cricetidae; genus Microtus; species Microtus obscurus. The sequence continues at coordinate 70,386 of CAWTZC010000486.1, forward strand.
AAATCTTCACCAGCTAAGTGAACGTCTGAAAGAATATTAGCAGGTAGAAATCACAAAGAACTCAAAAAAGATGAAACAGAATGAAAACAAACATCTCAAATAAAAATTTGGGTCTGGACCTCAATTGAGAGTTCTCAAGATGATACAAATGACTGAGGAATGTGTTTGAAACTGTTTAATATCTTTAACCATTAGTAAAATGCATTTTAAATGGACTTTGAGAGTTCATCCCACTCTTCAAAATGGAACAAAGCTAAGAAGCCAATGATGACAAATGTTGGCACAGATGTGGGGAAAATGGACCATTTACTCACTGTTTCATGGGGTATGAACCCTGCACCCACTCTGTACATCAAGGTGGAGCCTCCTCGGGAAGCTAGAAATAGATACCTACATTATAATCCAGATATATCATTCTTGTACACGTACACAGACTTCTTTATATAATACAGGAATACATACCTGTTTATCATGGTCTTAAATGCTTTATTCAGAATACCAGGAAGTAGAAATAGCTTAGGTATCTGTTGACTGAGATGAGGATAATGGAAATGTTCTACACATATATGGTAAAATATCATTCAGTTATAAAAAATGTATTATGGTATCTTCAGGTAATGGGATGGAGCTGGAAACAACCATTTTGTATGAGTAACCCATACACAGAAAGACAAATGCTGCATGTTCTTTCTCTTATATGGAGTCTATCTTAGTATTTCTATACATGTATTTTTAAACTGGAATATACACAGAAAATAGTAAGGAGTCTTATATTTCAAGAGAGGAAGAATAGAATACAGATAATGTGGATGGAGGGGAAAAGAGTAAAATGGAACAGGAAATGGCGGTGGCATCAGAGAGATAAAGAGGGCAGGGCAGAGGAAGGAGCCTAGTGAGGGAAGGACACACTAGGAATGCTCTTCCTTGCTGGAGTCCTTCCACCTTCTTCTATAGTGAGTTCATAGTTGCTATTTGGATGAACTATGATTCAGCCACTGTTTGCCTCAAGCTCTTTAGTCTATCCTTGGAAGTGGTTCAAGAAGCTACTTTATATATTACAAACAAATTAAGATACCAAGATTTATATAATTTTAAAGTAACAAATAGATGTAAGAGATAAACTAATGCAACAATTAAATGGGTACTACGACATCAAACATCCCAAACTTGGACCATCACCCTGACATAGTTGATATAGAGTACCAAGTAATCCTTTGATTTCTTGTCAACAAAATTAGAATAATCATATTATTTACCTTAGTTTGTTATGAAAAATAATAGTTAAACCCCTCATGGGATAATACCTGCATATGATTTAGCATGTGTGTTTCTTAGAACACCAAGACAATTAATTAAATATCTAAAATCATTGCTGTGGGTATTAGATGCTTCTATCTGCCATTACTCTCTGTCTCTGTCTCTCTGCATATAATTATATATATATATATATATTTAATAATTATATATGCAATATATACAATATATAATAATTATATATAATATATGTTTCATCATTGTATTGTTTCTAGAAAGATGTATGGCAAAATGCAAAATACACAGTTATTTAATACATAGTAAAGATCATTGTCCATAACTGCAAAAAGTAACCAACAAGCAAACTTATACACATAGAAAAAAACTTATAATAAAAAAATAATGACGGCAATATGATATGGGTAATAATACATAATACATGTGCTCAGTTATTTATGTAATGATAATTATATCTGTTCTAGATTCAGTATTGTTTTTCTATAATTTATAATTACGTGAAACCTCGGAATATAACTTTATTTAGAAATAGGATCCTAGCAGACGTAAGTGGTTCAATTAAGATGAAGCTATCATAGATATGAATAGGTCCTTGATGCAATGAATAGTGTCATTAGGAGGGGAATACATACAGAGCAGCAGAGGGTAGAAAGAATGTGAAGACGAGGTCAGAGTTCTGTGAGGCAAGCATAGGTCTAGGGACATGAATTACCTGCTCAGCAGTACAAACACCTGTAAAAAGGTGAGAAAAGAAGGATGCTTGCCTGAACCTTTAGTGATAGCACAGTCAGCCAAACTGACGGGAAATGTGTATTTCTAGTCTCTAGAAGCATAAAGATGTAATTTTCTGATTGATGTAATTTAAGCCACATCACCCAACGTTAGTTACAGAACCTTTAGTAAGACTTCCAAAAAAGCAATTAAAATAATTTAGAGCTAATACCACTTTCTTTGATAAATTTTACATTTTCTAATCTTTTCAGGTTATACACAAATTCTACTATTAAAAATTTTCCACAGTGATACACACAGTTCAATCCTTGACTCCTGTCTTAATTTGCATCCTGTTGCTCGGATAACACTGACTAAAAGTGCCCTACGAGGAAAGGGTTTATTTGATTTTCACAGTCCGTCATTGAGGGAAGTCAGGGTGGGAACTCAAACTGACACAGGAGCAGGAACCACAGAGAAATGCTGCTTACTGGACTTTGAGAAAGCCCCACCTACTTTTTTATTCAACCCAGGACCAATTGCTCAGCCATGGAACCATCCACACTAGACAGACCCTCCTACATTAATCATTACTCAAGAAAATTACCACACAGTTATCCTCACAGGCAGACCCGTGGAGTCAATTCTTTAGCTGAAGTTCCCTCTTCCCTGATGACACTACAGTGTGTGTCGAATTGATAAAAACTGACTAGCACAAGCCCCATGAATCATTTCATGACAGGTGAGACCAGTATACAATGCACACTAAAATCTCCTCACCAAACCTCTTTTTCTCTTTTGTGATTTCTAAAGCTGACTTTGTAGTTTGGTTGTAGTTCCATCCAGCTCTCTACTTGAGAGGCTAAAGTAATATGAGAGTAAAGGAAGGAATAGAGAATAAAAAAAGAAAAGGAGAGGAACATATGGAAAGTAGACTTTTCAATAAAGGCCTGCTAAACGTTTAGTGTTCTTTGTCATCAACATTGCTGAGGTAATCTGGGAAGTCTGGGAGTGCTGTTTCACCTGGGTACAAAACTCAGAGAAGAGTGAAGGCTGGTATGAAGGCCTTGATGTTCCTTCTTGCTTCAACTTTACACAAGCTGGATTAGGCCTTAGAGCAGGTCAGATAAAAATATAAATATCATCATAAAAACACTGAAAGCCCGTGAGACAGTGAGAGGTGGCAGTGTGACGATCCAAAGAGTACCGATGCACTTTCCAAATTTAGAGTACCTTTGTGCTTGAGGACACAGCAGAAAGTAGAAAGACATTCCTTCTTTTCATCCTTTCTTCTGCTCCAAGTCATAAATTCCCCACTCCAGGGTGACATTACCCTGAGACAAAGGTCATCCTCATCTCCTGAAAGACAAAATCACAAAGAGCTAAGCAGACCAGCCCTAGGTAATTCCCATCACCACAGCCTCTGTTTTCCCCGTTATATTTTTTCCACGATTGCTCATCCTTTATCAAAGACCAGAAATGCAGGAGCAGCCCTGCTTCAGGCTGTGCCCTCTCCCAGGCTCTGTAACTTAGACCACACGGGCTTGCACATCTCTCTCCTGTTGCCCTGCCCAACGCGACGGGTGCCTCAGCCATGAGCCTGTCAATAACGAGGAAAAGCCATCTTTTTTCCTCGACAAGATGCAAATCTCAGAGGGACTTTGGTAATACTTTTGCCTTCATTTGTTGTTTTTAAAGAAATCGCAGAGTTTTGTTTCCTTTGGGCCTTGCGGCTTTTTCTCTGCTACTCTCCTTCCCACATACACATATGCTGTGGAGAACAAAATAGTGTTTGAACAGAGGTCAGCCCTAGCTTTGGCAAATGCCAACATTTAGGTTTGCTATTCAGAAAGTGTTTATCCAGAGAAGAATTTTTCTCAAAAAAAAAAAAAAAAAAGTAAGAAAAACACAAGAAAATAAAATATTCTTCAGTAGATTGGTTTAGAGTTCTTTTTTTTTCCAAAGCAGCCCCGTAAGCTCGGACAGTTGGAACGCAACATGAATCAGAATGATGCTGTAACCTAAAATACAAAATAAACATCCCTGCATCCGTATCGGCACTAATAAACAACTCTAAAACTTAAGCAGATGGAGGGAAGGGCGCATTTCTTATGCTGAATAGTCACACATAATGTCTAGAGGTTCTTCCCTCATGGTGAATAGCTCGATTCTCCAATTGCTGACTGTTCTTAGCAACTGCTTTGCAAAGAGTTCAGCATCTAGGAGTGAGAAGAAGAGTAGCTTCACAGTGCATACACCTGGTGTACACTATCGCAGCCTGGTGACCAAGGCCAGGAACCAGAGCTATTTACATAACAAGGCAACAGTGGCTTCTCATATTGTTATGAAAACGGCACTGAACCCCTGTGGTCTTCCATCCCAACTCATTACAGCAGTCTGGTTGTGAGTTGAAAACCCAATCTTAGTGTTACAGAACACTTAATGGTTCCTCACAGCTCTCTAGTTCACTGAAAACAAGGGAAATCTGGGAAATGGTTCAATCTGAGATGAGCCTGAGATCAGGGAAGTGGGTATGATGTGAGATCCTAGATAGAACACAATTACAGCAAGAGAATTGTTTCTAAAAACCAAGGATGCATTCGTTAATTGTGGCTATCAGTCATCAATAGCGTTAACAGGATTCCCCTTTCAACTGAAACACATGTTGTGTAGACGTGTGGGATTCTAGTACCAGAAGATTCTGGAGGGGCTATTCACGGTAATTCTCAGTATTGTCTTTTCTCTGTATTATCTTTGCCTTTTTTATTCTGTACATTTAAAACTACTGATATTCAAAAACATTTTTTTACATTAAAATTCATTTCATTATTAATTTGCTTTTAAAATTGACATTAACTTATCTCAATGTGTCCATTAGGGGAAGATACAAGATGTGACATTGACTCCTGTAAAATTGTGAACACCCAAATAAACTAAATATGCAGAACAATTCCGGACACACCACTTTCTGTATTTTAGTCACAGATCTAAACATACTCTCAGCATTTCGGCTTATTCTAAAACCGTTTATTGAGTTTCATATATATTTGCTTGATGATCGAATAGAACATGATATTTGAATTGTCAGATGCAAATGACAAGTGGACTGGGTCCCATCTAAGCATAAGAGAATCCTCTATGGGACATTGTGATGACATATTGACACCATTGCAAAGAGAACATGATTCATCAGAAAGCCAATTTGTCGGAGGTTAATAACGTTTAGCATTTGACTGCAGAGATCTGCCAGCAACAGGTTTAGAAAATGTATGGATAATTTAGGGACTGATGAAAGGGAAGCTAAGAATGCCAAATCGGGGTGTTGCTTCTTTGGTGAGCAATTTGTATTAAGAAGCAATTATAATGTGAGTATAGTTATTTGGAAAAGAATGAAACCCGCAGCCTCTGCACTTTCTCAAAGTGAAAAAGCAGACACGGCATGCTATTAACATTTTCACATTTTGATATAAGGTTTTTATTTATTTCATGACATTCTGTCTAGGAAAGGTTCTGGCTCTAATTCTCTTCCTCATATAACAAATAGGTGCTCTTTAGAGGCAAGATAAGACTTGGAAATAGTAAGATTCGAGATTGTGCCTTTAACAAGTTAATAATTAGCAGGGGACCCCCAACACCACTGTGGAATCTGTTCAATGACTTTATCATTTTCAGTGGTTTCTAAATAATAAACAGGTACTGTATTGCAATTAGAAAATTAAAGCAAGCAAAATAACTTAGATTAAGAAAGACTAGTGTTGCATGTGTTCTCCCGCTGATGGGTCGTTGACTTTCTAAAGACTCATAAGACCACATATTATATATGTGGCAGACAGAATCATGTGCATATGGAAAGAAAGTGGAGTGAGAATGAGAGTTTTAATGGGAATGAAAAGAAAAGGAGACAGTGAGTGTGAATATAGCAAGATTCAGAATATTTGTAAATGTATATATAATGAATATGCATCAGTAAAAAGTTAATTCTAAAACACAGAGAAGCAATTGATTCTAGTATGAAAACTAACATCAACTAAGTCAGATAATATATTCTGAATCCACTCAAAACCCTGCACTGCAATTATGTGTTGATTGGAAAAACAATATTAATATCAAATCATTATGTTATCAAATCATATTAATGCCTACAAGTTAACTCCAAAAGAATTACAGAACTTGACAAAGCAACTGACTTCAATTACTGCTCACCATTTTGAACATGCTCTATTGAAATTTTGCTAAGCAAACCTTATTGAATACCTGTCTTAAAAATGCTTTAATCAATGAAAAAAAGCAAAGTTTATTTGACTTGTAGTCAGATTCTAATTCCACTTTCACATTTCCTAGAGGCTAAAGAATTGGCATTAACCACTAATTGTGCTGTAGATAATGAGAAATGAAGGAGATCTTCAATTTCTTCCTAAACACAAAACAAACTTAGCAAAAAAATATTTCACCATTGACAGCAAAGAAAAAGATCATAAGCAAGTGCTTTTTAAAGTTAAATATGAGTTTCATGTTAATTTTTTTTTAATTTAACTCCAAAATATATCTTAGGCCCATTGATAATTTCCTCTCAAATATACATTTTAGCATGTTTTAGTTTTTTTATTATAATGGCAATGTGGTTAAATATTTTTCAAATATTAAAAATGTTTAAATACAAATCTATAGTCACCAAAGCAAGATCTCAAGATCTTTAGAGCAACAGATGTAATATTTGAAATAATTTATCTTACACCAACTCACATTTTGTCCCTTTTCAAAGTGACTTAGTAATTCCATTGTTTTGCTCAATTTTTCAAAAGCTACCTCAATAAAAAATCAAAGGCATGTGTCTCTGGTGTCTTTGAAGCTCAAGATTATCTATAAAAGCAACAGCTTAAATTATCATAAAAACTGTTCCTTGCATGGCTGAGAAAAGGTCATATTCTTAAAATAGTCTTTTCATCTTAAGCTTACATACTTTTATTGAACTAACAACAATGCAAATTAATTGCCTAATTTCAGTGACAACTAGATGAATGGATAGTTAAGAAACATCATTCTTTAACCCCAAATTTTCTTGTCACTATTAATCCCTCTCTTATTGCAGATATTCAATTCAGAAGGCCATATAGCAATAAGGTTCCAAACAGTCTTCACGACAGTAGGCAGATGTGTGCTGTAAACTGGTAATCCCAGGGCTGGGAAATCAGAGGCAAGAGAAACATAATAATTTAAGTGCTATTAGTTCAGAAAGAGACCCTGCCTCAAAAAAAAAATCACAAAATAAAAAACAAAAAAGAACTGAACTGTTAATCTATTTTGCTTTCCCTGTCTTGATTCCGTTTTAACTTTATATTACAGGGTTAGCAAGGATGGGTAGCAGGACTGTTCATCTTCAATCTTTATATTTATTTCCTCATTTCAAAGCTTTCTGTTATTCATTTTTGCCATCTTTGTATATTCCACAACCCTCTGTTCTCTGAGGTTCATTATTTCTCAAAGCACATGTTCCGAGTCCTAAACTCAGATCACTGCCATTCACATCTCTGTTCTGTACCCACTGAGCAGCATTTTCTCTTAAAAGGTGTTGTGCTTTTCCTGACTGCTGTGACAATTTTCTGCATTGCAATTATTTTTACAGAAGGCAAAAACTGACTAAGATGTATGAAATACCCAGCTGGAATCACCCAAGTAGTATAAGATGGGATGGTAATTTTCAATGTTTATGAGTTTCCATTGTCAATGGAAAAAAAAAAAGATTTACGATGATGGTTTAGAATCTTGTTAAAGAGTATTGTTCCCATCACAGAAAACATGGAACTTTACAGGAAACAACCTGGACATCATTCACGGCAATTCCCAGTTGGTGATTAAAGAAAATGAAACATTGTGTAGATTTCCAACTACCCAATTATTAATCACTGAATTTAAAGATATGCCTGGAAGACAAGAATAAGACTAGTTTTGAATGACAGGTTTGTTTCCAACCATCTTTAGGGAACACGACACAAGAAAAGTGGCTACAGTGGAAAGACAAATAATGAGGTATAGTTGGGTATGAGAGCCAGAAAGTAAAATCTACAAATTCTATGTGCAGCATTTGTCTGGGGCATATTGAAGCTTCAGATGGAAAACTTGGTGGTACAGGAGGATTGATGTCATGAGACTGTCTGAAAAAAAAAGATTCTAGAGAAAATATACAGACATCAAGAAAGTAGGGAGCTTCAGAAAATTGATGTGCTTCTTAGAAACATGAAAAGGTTAGCTACCAAAATACAAAACCTATTATAATCTCCTCACCTCCATGGGTACCAATGCTCTAAAAATGATATAGTTCTATAAAACGATACCGTGATGAAAAGGGAAAACATAAGGTAAGTTCCGGGAAATGGTCACTGAATATTGTAAAAAGGAGCTAACAAGAGGAAATGTAATCAACTATGTGTTTTGAACAATGCATATGGTCAGCTATTCTCAATCATTTAGGGAAGAGGCTTTTTTTTCTGACCATAGTCTCATATCATTTCTTTCATCTCGTATCTGAGACTTCTTGAGATTTATATGTCTATATAATAAGGGTTTCTGGGCAGTTTGTGAAGTAAAAACCAAATGAATGGAGGGTTGAAGGGAATAAGGGAGGGGAAGGAAAGAAAAGAGTGGGAAGGGTGTCATAGTCACTGTTCTACTGTTGGGAAGAGACACCATGGCCGTGGCAACTCTTACAGAAGAATGCATCTAATGGGAACTTGTTTTAATTTTTCAGTTCAGTCCATTATCATCATGGTAGGGATCATGGAGAAAGATTTGATGCTGGAGTCCAAGCTAAAAGTTCCCCATTCAGACCCACAGGCAGCAGGTAGTGAGGGTGACTCTGGGCTGGACTTGGACTTTGTAACATCACAGTCTACCCACTGTGGCACACTTCCTCCAACAAGACCATACTTCCTAATCCTTTCAAAGTACTGCCATTTCCTGACCAAAATTCTAATCTCTGAGCCTATGGGAGCCAGTCTTATTCAAATCAGCAGAGGGCATATTCTTTCTGTTGCTCTGTTCTCGACTGTAGACCATAATGTAGTCATCATTTTTGTCCCTTCTTACCCCATAATGATGTAACTTTCATAGGGAGATTGCTTTTTTCATCTTCTTTCTTAAGCATCTTTACCACCTCAAAGTGTACCTGACAGGTAAGGACCAATGTGTCTAGCCCATGCTAAATAATGTTCTGGGTTTCAACTGCTTAAACACCAATTCCTAGAGACTTAGATGTATGTAAGGAGTGTTTACTGTCCATCAGATCACAAGTGTTTTCATGTCCCTTTCTTATCTTAGAATCTGAGAATTGCAGGATGGTTGGCTAACTATCACTCTTTATATATGTGTTTATGTAAAACATCCTTACTGCTGGAATAGTAGGACTCCTTGTGTTTATTATTTTAGTATAGGCATGACATGCAAAAAATACCCTCAAAATTATGCGAAGCATAATGAACTACCAATTGCTTATTTATTTAATTCTTTTTCATTTTTCATACCAACACCAGCCCCTCCCTTTTTCCCATACCCTACCTGTGCACATATCACTCCCCATCCACTCCTCAGAACAGATAACACCTTGAGGAGTCAACAAAATCTGGCATGCCAAGTTGTGGCAGTACCAAGCTATTCCCACCCCCAATACCTCAGTATCACAGCTGAGCAAGCTATCCCACCACAAGTAATGGGCTCTCCAAAAAGCAAATTCATGCACCCAGGATATGTCCTGGTCCCATTGAAAGGACCACCCCAACAGATCAAGCCACATAACTGTCACCCACATTCACAAGGCTTAGTTCAGTCCCATGCAGGTTCCTCAGCTGTCAGCCCAGAGTTCTTGAGGTCCTACTTGCTCTGATTAACTATTCTTGACCACTCCTTGATCATATGATACCTGCTTCCTTTCTTCAACTGAACTGTAGTACCTCAGCCCAGTGACTGGCTGTGGGTCACCACATCTGCTTCCATCAGTTACTGGATGTAGATTCTAGGATTATAATTGGAAAGTCACTAATATGATTATAATTATAGGAGGAGGCCAGTTCAGATAGCCTCTTCACTATGGCTAGGAGTCTTAGCTGGGGTTATTTTTGTGGATTACTAGAAATTCCCCTAGCACCATGTTTCTCCATAACCCCATAATGACACACTCTAATCAAGATATCTCTTCCATTGCTTTCCCTCTCTGTCGAAAACACTGCATTGGGCGGCCATTTGTCAAAGAACAACCTTGACAAAATTCATACATTCCAAAGTAGGAACATGAGGATTAGAATTATTAAGCAAAAGGAACAGAAATAAAAGAAATGGTGCTGTGCAAGCACTGATGTATCAGTAAAACAATGTCCTTATGAGCCATAGTGCTGCATCCTTTTTGGCAAACAGTAGTATTTTCTTTAAGTTGTGAAGCAAGGTAAAAAGGGGTAATGGGGGCAAAAAAGAAAAGAAAAGCTGCAGTGGAGGTGGAAGGGAAGAGGGGAGAGGAGGGGAGATTAAGAGTCATAGAGTGATGTGGGAGTGTCATATATCAATCTTTTGATTTCATTGGTTCAATAAAGAAACTGCCGGGCCCTGATAGGACAGAAAATTAGGTAGGCGGAGTAGACAGAGAGGATTCTGGGAAAGAGAAGCTGAGTCAAGGAGTCGCCATGATGCCCGCACTCCAGAGAGACACGGGCTAGAATCTCCTGGTAAGCACACCTTGGGGTGCTATACAGATTATCAGAAATGGGCTAGTCCAAGTGCAAGAGCTAGCCAATAAGAGGCTGGAACTAATGGGCCAGGCAGTGATTAAATAATACGGTTTGTGTGTTGTTATTGCGGGCGGCCGGGTGCGGGGGACACAGCCGGCCGCTCCTCTTACTACAAATTGGCGCCCAACGTGGGGCTCGAACCCACGACCCTGAGATTAAGAGTCTCATGATTGGCGCCCGGACGTGATGGGCTGAATCCACTTAAAAACCTGAGAGAGCTTAATTCTAAACAGAGAAAAAACAGAGTTTAACACAGAGTTTTGTTTTTTGTTGGTGGCGTGCCTTAGAGAGATTTCCTGGTTGGGCAATAGCAGCAGAAAAAAAGCTGCGTCATTTTAAAGTGCGGCTTTCTGGGCTGTGCCGCCATTACGATCTTTGTCTGGCTCCTGGGGGAGACAGAGTTTTTGAATGGAGCATTTGGACTAAAGCTCTACGGCTTGCTTGATGGCAATTTGGACTGCTGTGTGCCTGGAAGTGTGTGCAGCTCAGGCGCACAAAATGGCTCTGAGCCAGGAACCGCTCAGCTCCGCCATGATGAACTGAGCTCATTTCAAGCAGGAACTACCGTAATTACTGTGATAACAGCGCACTTAAGTTTTAGACTTTACAGGACACAGGCAGTACCGTATTACCCCTACATGGTGCAACTTAAGTTTTTAAGAAGTGCTTAACATTTTAAGAAATGCTCCTGGATAGTAAAAAAAAAAAATGTTACAGATGCACAATAAAACAGATTCAGACATAAAAGACCACACTGTTGGATGAATGTACGTAGGCTTGAGAGAAAAAAGAAAAAGAATATAGAAAATAAAGTTAATGGTTTAAAAAAAAAGTAAAGTCTTTAAAGAGACAGAGTACAGATAGTTATAGATTAAGAGAAATAAAGTAAAAATAAGCCACGTAAAAATGGAAAATTCACAGAGAGTCTGGATTATGTACATTGTGTTTTCTTTAAATTTTTTGACTGTAAAGGAGCTAAGTACAGAGAGTCTTTTCATTACATGGGCTGCCAAGCTAAACCAGAATGGATATAAAGGTATGATTTCAAAATTTGGGTCTAAGGATATGATGCTTCGGAGAGGGTCTTCTTTTGTTTTCACAGAGGACCAGACCCTATGGATTGCGTCTATCCCGATTTGGTTTGATAGACCACGCCCTCCTGAAAGGTTGCTGTGAACACCCTCAAAAAATTACTTCACTCAACTGCCAACTGAGATGACCCTGGCACACAGGTTATACCATGAAAGACCTAATTAACGACGCCCCCATTCAGCAGGAAGCAGTTTGGAGAGAAAAACTGCGCCCATGTTCCCAAAATATTGTTTATAAATGTTCTTTTACATTTAAAGGGGGATATGATATAGATATAAATAATTTGCATTGGTATGGGTTTTAAGGTCAATTTTGTTATATGTATATGTATTTCTGATCTTGATCAAGGTATTGTGATTGTGTAGTTCATTTTTAAAATGTAATGTATAATTAGGAAATATAGGTTGCTAATGGATAATCATCAATAATAGTCAAGCTTGTAGTCATGTTAGTTAGATTTTCTAGATATATAGAAATATATTTCAGTTAGATAGACATTCTTCGTATCTCTCAAAGATTGCAGAATATGGCATTTAAAATATTTTAATAACTTAGGGTTTTTCATGACAATGAGACACGTCTGCTCCTGGCAGCACCAATCTACTTCGAGAGGAAGATTTGCATCGAAGAGGATCCTTATGGAGTTGGATAGCCTTTGGACAAGAGACTGTTCTTGCCTGGACTGATGCATAAACTGCACACAAAAAACCCGCAGAGAGAGGACTGCTGAACTTGCCTAAAGCTGAGATGGTCTTTTGGGGTTCCTGATTCATGAAAGAGTCTACGAGACATTCTGCAGGATACAGCAGAAAGTGACTGAACTGTCTTTGAAATTTCCTGCTTCATGAAAAATGTCTGCTGGATACTATGGGCCTGAAGGCCAAAGATAGATGCCCCAACGGTACAGAGGAACTTTGGGTGACTGTCCAGGCAGCGAGATGTCTCTGTCATTACTAGAGTTTTCTTATTTCTTGTTTAATTTTATATCCTTCTGGAGTCTTTGATGGAGTTGAAGAATGGATACACAGTTATAGTTTTCCTTAGTTATGATAAAAGATAAAGTAGATATAAATATTGTAACTGTAATTCTTACTTGATAACTGTTTTGTTATATGTGATTTTACTATGTTAAAGTTAAAGCTTTTCTTTTTTGTTTAAACAGAAAAAGGGGAAGTGATGTGGGAGTGTCATATATCAATCTGTTGATTTCATTGGTTCAATAAAGAAACTGCCGGGGCCCTGATAGGACAGAAAATTAGGTAGGCAGAGTAGACAGAGAGGATTCTGGGAAAGAGAAGCTGAGTCAAGGAGTCGCCATGATGCCCGCACTCCAGAGAGACACGGGCTAGAATCTCCCGGTAAGCACACCTTGGGGTGCTATACAGATTATCAGAAATGGGCTAGTCCAAGTGCAAGAGCTAGCCAATAAGAGGCTGGAACTAATGGGCCAGGCAGTGATTAAATAATACGGTTTGTGTGTTGTTATTGCGGGCTGCCGGGTGCGGGGGACACAGCCGGCCGCTCCTCTTACTACAATAGAGGGGTGAATGCAATCACTGGGCACCATGAACATATGTAAAAAGTCATAATGAAACCTTTTGTATAATTAATGCATGCTTATAAAACTCAAAAACATATCAAATATCACTGGTGATTGAAACAAAAGCATCATTTTTATTCATAATAAAACATATTGGGGTACAGAAAAAATACATTGTGGAAATGCATATAAAGTGTGTAAACAGGGTTTCAATCAGCTCATGAGTAACAGCACAATGAGCTCTGCTGATGTCTTAGATCTGTCAGTTTCATACTCCTTGTTTTATAGAAGGTCAGTTTTCTTATCCAAGGCACAGTATCATGTTCCTGTGGACCTGCTTGCTTAACCTCTGAAACTGTTACAAAATATGTAATTTCGAGTAAATCATATTCAATTTCATCATCTCCGATTTTACTTTGCTGACATTTAGCCAAGTAATATTGCAATGAATTCAAATGTTGTTAGCAGAGAGAACAATTTCATGTTCATGAAAATGTATTTAAAGAAAATGAAATTATACATTTTTATTATGTGGTGTAATATCATACATTGTTGTCAGCTTTCCTTTTAGTTGTTAAAATATGCAGCACTTGGTTCTGGTATTTTAAGTGTTTTGCACATTTACAAAAATAAAATAGTCAGCACTTTAAAGTCGTTATCATGCCTATCCTAGTCCTAATGCAAATATGTACGTTTTCTTCCTCAAAATTAATAAGAAATTGTAGGGCCACATTTTACAGGCCCATATTTCTACATTGTCTAGTGACCTGGCAAGGCACAATTTACACCTGCCACACAGAAAATGGTCACCTAGCCTTTTGAGACAAACTGATGCCATCCTAAAGAAAGGGTCAGGATATACTAATGTTGCTTTGCTCCTTACTGTAATTTGGTAAGTCACCAGGAAAAGAGGTGTTAATTCAGTCTACACAGAGCAGGATGACAAATAGGAAGGCATGACAAAACGGACATAGAAAGGTGTGGACTTAACCACAGTTATATTCCCAGCTACCCAGGAAACAGAATGCTAATGAATTTTCCCATCAGTATACATTTTGGTATAAAGGCTTTTGGAGAATAAACACGGGTGATTTTTTTCAGGATGTGTTGTTGGGGTGTTCTGTCCTGCCCGGTTCCCACAGTCATTACATCCCCCCCAAAATCACACAGATTTCTACATTAGCTATAAACGGATTGGTCTAGTATCTCAGGCTTCTTATTAACTCTTATAACTTATATTAGCCCACTATTTTTGTCTATGTTAGCCGTGTGGCTAGATACCTTATTCAGTGAGGCTCTTACATCTTACTTCTTCTGTGGCTGGGTCATGATGGCTCACTAGGACTTCCTTCTTTCCAGAATTCTTCTGTTTTCATTGACCCACCTCTACTTCCTGTCTGGTTGTCCCACCTATACTTCCTGCCTGGCTACCGGCCAATCGGTGTTTATTTAAAATATAATTGACAGAATACAGACCATGTCCCACACTATGGCTTCCTCAACATAGAGTAACATAATGAACTTTAAATGCTGCAGTATTTTTTGTAATTGCTCTTTACCAACATCACTCATCTCCATATACTCTTAAAGTGACAGTGTGTCTTTTCTTACTTCTCAGCAGCTCCAATGGGTTGGCGCTTTATTATGTTCTGTCTCTGTCGTGTTTTGATCGCATTTGTTGTCTTTATAGCATGTTTCTAGTTACTTTTGGGCAGATGATTCGTTTGCTGCTCTTAAGACATAATCTCACAGTGAAAAGACTAGCTTGTCACCATGGCTGTCAGCATCTTGAAGAGGCTTGTCTGGACTCTGGTCTCTAACAGTGCCTCTAATGATCAGTAGGTTCTCATCCTCACTATTCCTACAAGGACAATGTCTGCGTCCTTTTCACCTTTTCATACTTTGCTTTGTTGTTGTTGTTCCTTTTTACTTCATAAGTTCTGGAAAATCCCCATCCACTATTTTCTTTCTTTTTTTTTTATTGGAAAAAAAAAGAAATTTCTGCCTCCTCCCCGCCTACCATTTCCCTCCCACTCCTCCCTCTACTCCTCTGAAGGCATAATCCAAGAACAATGCCACACCAGTTTGTAATTACTATTACTAGGGTAGTATTTATTTAAAGAGGAAAAACTTACAGATCACGATCCCAGACAACAGCTCTCTGCACAACTAGAAAGGGAGTCTAGTCGCCAGACAAGCAGGAAGCCAAGAGAGAGCGCGGAGGAAGTAGAAGCTTTTTGAATGGAGAGAAACCACGCCCCAATGGGCTGGTATCTCAGCAGCTATTGGTTGGAGGGGTGGAAAGACCTCCCGCAACACCTCCCCCTTTTGTTTAAGTAAGAGAGTTCTAAACCTACTATGAAATTATATACAATAAGTACAAATATCCTATTCTAACTAGCTTAGGACTTGTATAATAAATAACTTGGCCAAGTCATGAGAGAAAAGTAACTATAGTTATATAGTCTTCAACCCCATCAAAGATCTGAGAAGGGAAATAATGTTACCTGGGTAATTAGGAAGTTCAGTAAAACAACTTCCAAAACCTGCAACAAATCACAGGGACAACTAGCTACCTGGGCAATCACCCAAAGTCACATTTGCAGTGTTGAAGCAACCAACTTTGGCTAAGGCCTAACATAACTGACATACCATTTTCAAAGGCAAGCAACTTTTCAAAACTATCTTACCCTGTCTTGGCAGGATATGACAGTCCTGTTTTATCCATTGATGCACACTCTGTATCTCTGTCAGTGGTTGAGGTATGGGCATTTCTTTGCCCCAAGGCCAGTTCTGTCAAAAGAAAGGCTCCAGGTGGAGTGTCTTTGGTGCTCAACATTCTCTCGGGAATAGAGCGGTGTTGCCAGGAGCAATTGTGTCTCACTACCACAAAACTCTGAGTTAGATTAAAGGCCATTTTCTACAGCTCTTTGAAGAGGTTGAAGATCATCTATCTATACTGAGTATAATCTCTGTATATCTAAATAACCTAATTAGTCTAATTATAAATGGCAAACTTAGATGACTATTAATCTATATAATTCTCAATATCTATCTAACTTAAAGACTAAGACAATAAACATCTGTGTAACAAATGAGGATAATGACCTCCAAATATAAACAATGTACAAATATACATTGCAATATGGTAAATATCGATACAATATATGTCAATACATAAAAAATATTTTAAACAGAGGTAGAAACATGCATGCATACAATAGTCAATATAATTTAACTTTGTATCAATATACAAGTATCAATACCAATATATTTGTCTAAAAATTGTAACTCACAATTACAAATCTATTATCCCATCATCCCCTTTTTTTTTTTTCAAAATGATCCCTGAGCTTATAAAATTCCTCCCCCAACCTCCCAACCCCTAAATGATGTCCCTAAACCCGGGGGCAAACTTTACTGGGAGAGGGGACTTCGTCCTCTAGAATTACTTCCAGCTGTCATGGGGGCGACGTTCTTTCTGGGGGATCCTGTGAAAGTAAAATGATGGTTAAATTTCAAGATCAATGTCTTTTAAAATTGCAAATAGTCTCTGAGTATTTTGTGGAGGTCTGGCCAGAATGTTGTACAAGATGTGCACCATTTCAGCTAACCAAGTTGGGATCTTCTTGTGCAGCTGGTACCCAAAACAGGTCTTGTAGTAGCGCTATCAGTATCATGACGTCATATCAAATATCCCTATGAAGTGTTTCTGAGGCAAGAAAATATAGAAATAGCTTAGCCACCTGGGCAAGCGCTCAGCTTGAGTTGTGTACATAGCTTTTTCCTAACAGTCACCTGCTTACCTAGACACCTACCTGCATTAGCAGCATAGACATGATGTTCCAAATTATATCATGAGTTTTCTTCCCTTAGGATCCTATGGTAACTCTTCTTTTATGGTCAAACACATTCTGGAACATATTTGGGAACTGGAGGCAGAGGACTGCTTTAGCCTGTGTTGACTGGGAGCATGCAAACAGCAAGACAAACTGTGTTCTCTGAGTGAAAAGTTTGAGGCAAACATTCTTACTTACCAATTATACCTATGTATAATTAGTGGGTGTGCATGATTAAAGTAAGATATCACAGGACAGGACATACCTCTTAAAGGAAGATTTATATAACCCAAGCCTGCCAGTCAAAACAGAAAATCACCCACATTTTTTTCTTAACAACCAAGATCCCATAGAAAGTCTTAAGCAGTAAGCAATAAGTGGGGGACCAGCCTCAGCAGAAAAGTGCATCTCAAATCAAGAATGACTGGTAGGCAAAATGAGTACATGAACACAGGATTCTGATGCAAGCTGACAGTCTTTCAGCTGCTGGGCAGGTTCTTCTTCTACCCATAGCTTCAAACCTCAATCTTTTATTGTAAATTTACACAAGGAAAAAGATTATTTTTTTTTCTTGCCACAGGTTAATCACTACATGGGCTAAACAGTTCACGAGAAGTATAAAGATTCTTTGCAATCAGAGCATCATCATTCATTATGACATAATTCCCAGTTCTCAAGTCCCATGCCAGCCACTATATTCTTAATTCTTAGCTGAGTTAATCATAAAACAGCTTCTGAGGCTTTCACCTCAGAGGCTAACTACTTGCAGTTTACAGAAGCATTGTTTAGTGGGTTTTACTCCATTGTTGTCCCTTTCCCATTGTTGTTCCTCACAATTCCAATTTTGATTTATAAGGTCGTAGGCGGGCAGCCCTAAAGGCCTAGGTTCTTCAGAAACTTTTTCATCAAACTAAGTTCCTTTGTGCTGCAGTATAATTCTTTTGCCAAGTTTTATAATCAGGTAAAGAACAATTTCTGCATTTTTCCAAAATTTCCCCAATTCTTTCATCAGTCATTTTTTTTTTCCCCATAACCTGGTTTACAGCTTCAATGCCTGCCTGCTCGATCAGGATCAGGAAGACTCATATCATTGCACAGCACATCCATATTTTCAGAAGCCCCTCTTCTGAAGCAATGGTCTTGAGCACTTAGCTGAAAGAACCATGTGGCCCTTGCAGTGTGTTTTGTGTTTCTTTTTGAGTATTTTTTTTTTGTGCTTTGTTATTAATGCACACCATGTCAATTCGTAGAATCAGACTAAGAACCTGGATACACCTTGATCAGGCCCACAACAGTTCCTTCTCACCATTATTTTTTCCTTTGCTTGTTTTTTGCACAAGACTTCTGTTGGTGTATTGATATGCTTATAGATCCAACCTCTAATTGCCTTTGGTAGACATGATTTTAATTCCTAGTTCACTATTTCAGAGTATTTAAATTTTTTTTATTGCTGTTGTTAATGGTTCTGTCATGCCTTGTTAGTTTTGGTCCCCTCTCCTCCTGACTCCTTCCTCTTCTACAATTCCTTGCTCTTACTCCCAACTTAATCGTTTCCTCCTCCCAATCTTTTCCTTTCATGGTAGCTTTCTATTTCTCAGACCTCTAAATGGCATCAAGAGCCAATAGTTACACATACTTAAAAATGATTGGTTAAACTTTTACGTATGAGAGCACAGCTTCCTTTCTCAACTGTATGTGGCCCAGGATTCTAGCCTAGGAAATGGTCAAGTCCATGATCAAGATGAGTCTTCCCACAGGAAGCCAGTCAAGACAATCTCTCAAAGATACTCTCAAAACCAACCATAATGTGGAGAATTCCTCACAAGTTTGTCCAAAAGCCAGTCTCCTCAATGATCCTCAAATTAGCATGTAGGATTAAAGGTAATACTTAGCAATTAAAATGATCGTTTCTGCTGTGATTGTTGAGAAATAGCCTCAGCCCATGAGGCATTGAGACAAGCTATATTAGGGAAGAACTCCAAGCCATAAAGAATAGCTTAACTCAAGTCTGACTTTTCTGCTTCACCTACAGAAAGAATATGCTCATGTGTAAAAAGCAACTCACGCTGCTTCTAGTCCTACCACAAAACAGAGTTTAAACTTCCTGGTTAACACACACACACACACACACACACACACATACACACACACACACACACACACACATAAACATACACATACATACACATACATACACACACACACTTACACACTTTATATATATATATATGCACATATATATATGTATATGTATGCGTATGCATAGCCATCCCTATGAGTTTGTTCAGCCTTCATTCCACAGCAGCTGTTCCAATAAAGCCGTCTCAGCATGCTGTACCAAGTCTGTTTCTTTTCTGCCTTACATTTCTTTCACTACTTGTGGAATTCTAAACCGCAGAATACAGAATTTTACAGAATAATGAATAAATAAAGGAAAAGGACTATAGACTAGGACGCTAGAAGGCAAATTACTAAATATCTGTGCCAGTTATTACTGAGTGGTTATTTAAAATTTCATTTTTATTTAATTTACTGATTATAGAAAAGTAGTACTTTAAAAGTAGTTTAAAGATATTCCTTAAAATCAATCTGAAATGAAACACAGAAAATTATAACTTGTAACTTCATTTGGGTAGAGAACATTCAGTTTTCTTTGATTTTTCAATTTGTTTGCAATTCACAAATGGTGTAAGATTGGCACATATTACCTTTTTATTGTCAGAATGAAATATACTGTACTTTAAAAATAAAATGAAAATCTTTATTCTTCCACTGAAACTGTGTCACATGGATGCTTGCTCATGAGTCACACTGTTAAGCCTGAGAGTCATGAGAGAAAAACCAGCTCCACAGTTTTTAAGCCAAATTTTAAGCAAGCTTTAATGAATACTGGCCAGGAAGACGGACTCTGGCCAGGGCCATTTTGGGGTCCCCAGAATATGGCGACAGGTAACATCTTGCATAGGCTTCTAAATACAAACCCATAAGGCCACTGTATTTCTCATTGGGTCCAATCTGGGGCAAATATAATTTTTGATAGGCTTCCTGCCCACATACTTTCCACTTACATGTGACCAAGCACATCCTGGACTGTTGAGCTTAACAAACTTGTTGGGGGAAGAGTGAAAATATCTGGCTTGGTATCCTGCAGAAACAGTAGCCTCTAGCATTTCAGGAAGTATCTGGCTTGGGAAAGGGGTTAGAGGCATTTTTGTTTTATGGATATCTTAGGCACAGCAATTAAAACTTAAAACATAACTTTGGCTATCATAATATGAAGCTGCCACTGAGATTTATTCAAATAAAAATTATTCAAAAGGCTCTAACGCCTGTGAAAAAGTCTTCTATATTATAGGGCTTTTAACTGGTACTTAGAATAAAAGTTCACAAAAAGGAGTTGGCATAGTTCAGGAACGTTTTTCAGTTTTAAAGAAAATCCAGTTGAAAAACAATCTACTTGACATTTCATAAAATAAGGCCTATATTGGAGGAGTTTGGGGCTGATTTCCTTCAATCAGGGCCTCAGTGTAAAAAGATAACTCAGCAAATAAAAGCAGTGTGCACAGACTCTATCAGAAGGCAGCCATCAAACACTATCAGAGAGGTAACATTCAGGAGACACCCTTTCCCAGGGCAATGCCTGAGAAATTTCCATGAGAATTGCTGCCTCTTGACAGGGGCTCCCACATCTAGTAAACTCATTTTCCAAGGGCTAGTGGCTTTCTGAAGAGGATCCTCAAGTACTTTGTCTCTGCCAATACTGAAAGAAAAGAGATTTGTTTCATTGTTGTGCGTGTGTCCAAATCTAATTGTACATGTCAATTCCATTCCTCATCTATTTTGACTTTTTTCTTTCCTCAGTGGCTCTATACCCACAATTTTTCTCTCAGATGCTATGAGGTGTTCTGTCATATTCATCAAGCATAGTTTTCATGAATCTAAAAGTATTATTCTTCAAACATTTTATTACATGTATTTATTTATGTGTGTATATATGGGTTGTGAGAGAGAATGTTGTGGAAGTTCAGAGGAAAACTTGATGGGTCTGCTCTTTCCTTGGGGATAAGGGTCACCATAGTTGGGGGCAGATACCCCTACCCACAAAGTCATTTCACCCTCTCTAGCAATTATTATTTTACTCAAAATATTTCCTCGGCTTACAGGAAAAAAACGAATTAAGCAAAGAGATATTATAACTTTAAATTATAATCTTAGCTAGTCAATTGTTATTTTAGTGGTCAGAAAGAAAGGTGCATGAATAATCAGCTGCCATGGTATTTAGACATGTTTGGAAAGCAGAGAATGCTCTAAGAAACACTCACAGAACTGTGACTTTTAACTTCTTGAAACTGGTGACTTTCAAGCACACATTTAGTTACTCTCCATATTTACATTAACAAATCAGCAAATGTTTTTCAAGTCTAAATTTGCTCAGACTTTCAAACCCTGTTTTCCTCATAAAATTTGTTGCCCAGATGGTTCTATGCAAAACTTGAATACAAATATTCTTGTTGTCATTTCCTTTTCTATGATTTCATATTATTTTATTAAGTTAATATTTACATCCTTTTGCTTATTTCTACCCAATTTTGCCTGAAAGATATTTGTGTGAATGCATACTAAATGATATTTAAAAACAAAACAATATGATGCACACCTATAAACCTAGCATACAAAAACAGAGGCAGGAGGATTGTGAGTCTGAGGTCTTTGTGAACAACAAAGATGACCCTGTTTCCAAAAGATCTTCCTCTGAGTTTAAAACCTTTCATCTTGGAGGGAAAGTTTTTAAGTCATAGGATTTTCAGGGAAAGGGAAACATTTTGATACTTTAGGAGAGCATGTTTACAAAAATGCAAAAAACAGTATGTTCCTGGGGAAGATAAAACACTCCATCCTGTAGGGAAGCTCCGTAAAGACAGGAAGTAAACAACTCAAAATCTCTTCAAGAAGTGCCTGCAATTGACCAGATTCATTAGACCACTGCCTTCTCAAGTGTGTATAAATAGTAAAGCTCCTTTAGCAGTAAAGCTCCAAAGAAGACTCATAGAAGCTAGACAAATTGAAAGTAAAAAGCAAAGACCATCCATGCAGCCTGAAAGAAGTGCACACAAGTAGAACTGCTTTGCAGAAGCAAAGGACACATGATCTGTCTGGAAAAGACCCCAATTCAGCCACCCAAAAAGGACACTGTAATCTTCTGAGCCGCCTGAAGGCTGTATAGGTTTTTACCTTTCATAAACTGCCAACCATATTGATAATGCAACTGTCATTGAGTCATTTCTGCTTCAATAAATAATCTCTCATCCATATTCCTACAAATATCTTATATTTGCTTATATGTTAGAGTTGTGCAGCTTGGTCTATTTGTGGGACTCCTAATGGAAGCAGGGGCTGTCCCTAGTGTTCTGGCTGTCTCCTGGGAACCCACTCCTAAACTGTATTACCTTGTTCAGCCTGAAAACAGGGAGAAGAACCTGGTCTCACTGCAGCAGGGGTGGATTGAGGCCAAAACAGAAGGGAGGGGAGGAGGAAGGGAAGGCTGTGGTTGGGGTTTAAAATAAGATAATTAAATAAAAATAGGTTTATGTAATAAAAAAATAAAATCTAACATAAAACATTTACATTTCTATAGTGAAAAATGAAAAGACAAGTTCATAAAAAGAATACTGACTTCTTTATTAGCTTTCTGTTCACAAATCACTGCTTGCATAGCCTGTGTTTTTCATGAACCGCCTCTTTGTCACTTGTTTCTAATCTCTGGGTTGTTTTTGAGTGTTTACAGCAAGTCGTCCTGCACATACAGTGACAGATACGCTGCCTCACAGTCTGTCACTAGTGAACCCATGGGACATTGGACAAAAGTGGCTCACAGAAAGAGGGCAATGGACCCGACAGATGGAAGTTCTGGAGAATCAGGAGGAAAGAGGGAACTCCAACTGTGGGAATGCTGGCCCTGCTGTTGAGGGCTGACTGTCTTGCCAGAGAAAAGTAGTAAAGCAAACTGATTGTTGGGAGGAAATGTTGTGATAAAAAGCACAAAGATGCCACAGAGACTGGGATAAAAATAAATGAACCCTAATGGAAGAATCCTCCCATATGGGAAAAATTAAATCCGGTTATATCTCATAGGGAAAAAAATGGTTAAAATGGTAGAAGTTGCCTCTACTTTTGGAATGGGAAAGATAATTTACCACAAAAGAAGATGCTCATTTCACATCCCAAATTGTATATGGGGATAGAAGGCAGGTTCTGCCGTGGAAAAATGCTTTTTTGTTCACTGTAAAGATTTGTCACTCTTTCAGTAGGTTGCCTTTTTGTCTGAATGAGTGTCTTTTGCTTTACAGAAGCTTCTCAGTTTCAGGAGGTCCCATTTATTCATTTATTCACTTATTGTCTGTGCTACTGGGGTTCTACATAGGAAGTGGTCTCCTGTGCCCATGTGTCGCAGACTACTTCCCACTTTCTCTTGTATCAGGTTTAGTGTGGTCAGATTTATATTGAGGTCTCTAAACTATTTGGACTTGAGTTTTGTGCATGGTGATAGATATGGATCTATTTTCATTCTTCTACAGGTTGACATCCAGTTATGCCAGCACCATTTGTTAATGGTGCTTTCTTTCTTCCATTGTATCATTTTAGCTCCTTTGTTGAAAATCAGGTGTTCATAGGTTTGTGGATTAATATCCGCATCTTTGATTCAATTCCATTGGTCAGCATATCTGTTTTTATGCCAATACCAAGCTGTTTTCATCACTGTAACTCTGTAATAGAGTTTGAAGTCAGGGAAAAGTACCTCCAGAAGTACTTTTTTTGTATAGGATTGTTTTGGCTATCCTGGGTAAGAGACTTGGGTCTAGAGGAGAAGGTGTCCAAGGGAATGTCCCCAGCTAGGTCCTTAGGCAGCAGAGGAGAGGGTGCCTGACCTTCTCCCATAGCCACACTGATGAATATCTTGCATATCACCATAGAACCTTCATCCAGTGATGGATGGAGATAGAAACAGAAACCCACACTGGAGCACTGGACTGAGCTCCCAAGGTCCAGATGAAGAACAGAAGGAAGGAGAAGATGAGCAAGGATGTCAGGACCGGGAGGGGTGTGTCCACCCACTGAGATGGTGTGACTGATCTAATGGGAGCTCACCAAATCCAGCTGGACTAAGACTGAACGAGCATGTGATCAAACCAGACTCTCTGAATGTGGCTGACAATAGGGGCTGACTGAGAAGCCAATGATAATGGCATTGAGTTTTGATTCTATTGCATGTACTGGCTTTTTGGGATCCTTGTCTGTTTGGATGCACACCTTCCTAGACCTGGATGGAGGGGGAGGGCCTTGAACTTCCCGCAGGGCAGGGCACCCTGACTTCTCTTAGTACTGGGGGGGGGGAAGAGTGGGGGGAGTGAGAGAGAAATGGGAGGAGGTGAGAAGGTAGAAATTTTTAATAAAAAAGATTTGCCACTCATGTTGGAATAATAATAATAATAATAATAATAATAATAATAATAAAAATAAAGTGTTGATATGCCAGTAGTCAGGCAGAAAGCATAGATGGGGCAACCAGTCTAAGAAAATTCTGGGAAGACAAAAGGTAGAGGCACAGACCAGCCAGACACAGTAGAAGCAAGATAAAAATGCCTCAATGATGATAAGGTACCAAGCCATGTAACTAAACACAGTAAGAATTATGAGTTAATTTAAGTTATAAGAACTAGCTAATACTAAGCCAATGAGCTAATAAGCCAAAAGTTTATAATTAATATAAACCTCTGTGTTTTTTTGGGGGGACTGAACAGCTATGAGACCAAGTGGGACAGAAACTTCTGACAATAAGGTACTGCTAAAAAATGACTTGGTAGTTATTTTATAGAAAGAAATATTGTACTTCAGCTCTCATTGACACTAATTTCTCAAATTAGGGTTCTAATTCAATATCATTATTCATAATTTAACATGTTATATAAATTTAAGCAAACAGGAAGAATGTTTTTAAAGTTTAGACAAGTGTTTAGCAGTCCCATCGGTTATAAAAACTGGTTCATATCAATGCAGAATTTATTCATACAGACCCACAGGACCATACAGGGAGGCTTTCTGGTTCTAAAAATTCCAAGTATGCAAATAACTAAATTAAGTACACATAATGCTGGTAACACAGAAGTCAATTTTATGTATAAGAAGCACTTTGAAGTACAAGAAGAAAGTATAAAAGAAAATAACTTTATTTCAAATATATTCATAATTCCTAAAACATAGCATGGAAAAAAGTTAAAAGACAAAAATGAAAATACATATTTATAACATAATACCCCCAAATGGCAAATATTTCAAATGATAAATGAATATCAGCAAATAAAAATATCTCAGAATAATAGATTGTGGCTGCAAAAAATTCAAAGGAAATAATTGAAAAGCAGGCAGTTCATGCAGTCTTCCTGGGGAATAAAGCCTGGAGATGGTAAGCCAGATCCTATTCACCATAAAGTATGAATAACCAGGAAAAAGGTTGAGAAATACCAATATCTCTTGAGCATGGCATGAGAGGGTACAAATTAGTGTGATTTTATTGGGGAGAAATTGTCAGTGTGTTAACTATGTTCCTAAACTTTGTTTTGTGCCCTAATTTTGTTTTTAGAAATTATTTTGGAGAAATAATTATGATCTCTTGTCATAGCTCATATCTGTAGTCTTAGTGTTCTAGAGATTAGAAAGGAAGATCAGAAGCCAAAAGCCTGCTTGGGACACAGACTAGCATACTTCCTCGGGAAACAATTAGATATTCACCAAAGGCTTTCTTAGGGTTTAGTCTAAGATGAATATTTGAAAATAGATTTGTTGTGTTTAATTGGAGTTTTTTTCTTCAGTCTTAACGAAATTTGCTTTGAGGTCTCTTTTCGGGGCAAGCATTGTAGATGCTAATAAATCTGACCCATTTTTCTTTCACTTACTGCAGGTTACACTGAAATAAAAACAAATTAAAATGAAAAAAGAAAATGGAACTAAAAAACCTAGATTCTAGAGAGCCTGCTCAATGGTTTCAAATGTAGAGGCCATGAGTTCTGACTCATGTGTGACAGATCCTAACAATTGTGTCCGACCTGGGAATGCACCCATGTATGTACACACTCCTCACATGCAAGCACATATCCTTGCACACACATGTTTAAAACTGAAATTAATCTTCTTTTTAAAGCTTATAAAAAGGAAGACAATGAATAGATCCAATATTCAATAAGAAAAGAAAAGGCATTTTAAATTGGAGAATTAGCTCCAAGTGGTAAACTACAAAGAAATCCGTAAATGCCTTTCTGCAGATTTCTGTCTACATATGATAACATAAAGGGAGATACTGGCTCTGCTCTCCTCAGAGAATAGTTTCAGTGCCAGGATGAAGTGATAGAAGTTAATAAAGGAAAAAAAGAGGTTAATAAAGGTAGAATATTGACAGTATTAACAAAATGTATGTGGCAAAGGAACAGTTAGTCCTTTTGTTGTTTTATGCTTATTAATATAATTCATTGAACAAATATTTTTAAAATATATTAATTTAGTAGAGAAGTGAAATAAAGTGACAAGGTAAATCAAAGAATTTTAATTTAATTTTCTAATTCAGACCACAAATATACTCTGTTCAGTCATTATGACTTTTGGCTTTTCAGAGATCAACAATAATCACTTTGGAAATAAAAAATATATTGTTTTGCTAAATGATTATGCTGTTGAACTGACTTGTTGTATTTATGTGTTTATGCCTAAATTTGGGCCATTCTCAACCTTGGTCAGAGAAACTTCCTATTTTAAGAGTGGCAGTTAATGTAGAGACTCATAACTATGTCAAGTGCTGAGAATAAGTGCCTATAAGTGTTTATCAATAGATTGGACTACTATAGCAAGCCCCTCCCCATGATCAGGAGCCATTCAAAAAGGGGGAGAGATGGATATGTGATGCATATGTGACTTTGCTCCCTAGACATGGCATGGCTGAGGAATACATGAATTCATAGCAGTGGTGAACAGCGGCACAAGATCAAGTTAATTATAAATTCATCATGTTAGAGCTACTTTGGCATAACTGGTTAGTGTGCAGTACTTATAAAAATCCTTCATGGGGAGAAGAGGGCATCCAATGCCCTTAACCAAAGAACTATTGTGAGGCAATGGACAATAGAGGGAGAGTCACTTTTCTCTGAGGGATGGCTACTATTGGTTGTGCGTACCTTAAAGGATGACAACATACCACTAAATGGACTGTGTGTGTGAGAGAGAGAACATGAAGTTGGGAGGGAAATATGTTGGCAGCAGGTCTAAAGTGTAGTTGGAGGGAAGGAGGAAAGGATGGGTGAAATCAGTATACATTGTGCATATATATGAAGTTTCAAAGATTAAAAATTTAATTAATTTAGATTTTTTAAACTGCTGTTTAAGTAGAAAAAATTGTAGTAAGGAGAGCAGTGGGCTGTGTCCTGTTGAGCTCTCAGCTGCCCGGCTAGCTTAGCCCACCAAATAACCACACGGAAATTGTATTAATCAAAACACTGTCTGGCCCATTAGCTCTAGCCTCTTACTGACTAACTCTCACATCTTGATTAACCCATTTCTATTAATGTATATTACCACTTTTCTGTGACTTACCAGCATTAGTATAACCAGCATCCATCTTGGGCAGGAGAAGCATGGTGTCTGCCTGTCTCTGCTAGTTTTTCCAGCATCCAGTTCTGTCTACTTCCCCCACCTAAGGGCTTTCCTATCAAAAGGCCAAGGCAGTTTTCTTTATTCAACCAATGAAAGTAACATAGAAATAAGAACCTTCTACACCAAAAAATAATATTTGAATATCATTGCGCCCATATATGTAGAAACAATATTATTTAAAACACTGCTTTGCCCATTAGCTCTAGCTTCTTATTGGCTAATTTTTACATCTTAATTTAACCCATCTGCATTAATCTGTGCATCACCACGAGGTTGTGGCCTCCTACCAACCAAGTTTCAGCATGTCTGTCTCCGGCGACTCCATGGCTTCTCGATGACTCTACTTTTCTTTCTCCTGGCATTCAGTTTAGTTTTTCCCTACCTACCTCTATTTCCTTCACAGGCCCATGATTGTTTCTTTATTAACCAATTGGTATTCACAGCATACAGAGGGGAATCCCACATCACATTATATATAATCATATGCTTTGTAAACCTGTCATTTTAAAAAAAAAATCTGTCATTGGCATTATTTTAAGCTCTTCATGCACTGATACCAGTATCTCCTGTTCACTGCTTTTGAGTGTTGCCTCAGTGACCACCCAACTGTATTCCAGTCTAAGTGTTCTTTTCCCTTGATGCAAAGGGTAAGAATAACCTATTCAAATACTATTCTATATAACAGAATGAAACTTTTTGTATAAAATTAAATAAATAAATCTCTGCCATGGCCTTCAGGGTTTTTTTTTTAATCACAAGCTAATGATTTCTATTATTCTTTTTTAATGAATTATTAACATTTTAAGTCACAATTCATCACGTCATGTGGTGTGACTGTATGTTTAGTGTCATGAACTTCTGCGGTAAATTGAGACAGTAATTTGGAAAATTACATGCCTTTCTATAATCAAAATTAAGCCCGGGTATATTTGAGACTTTGACAAAACAAAAATAAAAAACAACTTAAAATTTCTTAAAAGTGACTAGTTCTTGGCTTATGGCCTTTGTAGAAGAACTATTAGGTGATAATAAACTCACCAAGAATTTTAATATAGGAACAGAAAATCAATTAACATAATATAAAATTAAAACAGTTGAAAAGAGTTCTCCCATTTGAGTCAGATTAGTGTCTAACATTTTAAATAAATTATAAGGAATATTCTAAATAACATTTGTTAAGGAAAACACTTAATATTTCTTATTTTGTATTCTGCCACAAAAACTTATTTAGAAATTGACTGTTTATAGTTTCCTATCATATTTCTTCTTATAACCACACATAAACATAGTCTTCACCTCTCATTAAGGAAACAACTCTTTGCAACAGACAGAAACCACTATAGAAAGTAGCAACCAATCAAAATGCAGAGTTGTGAAGCCCAGTCACAATAGATACAGCTAGAAGCCCCACACACA
The DNA here is from genome assembly GCA_963919715.1 of Microtus obscurus. Classification (NCBI taxonomy): domain Eukaryota; kingdom Metazoa; phylum Chordata; class Mammalia; order Rodentia; family Cricetidae; genus Microtus; species Microtus obscurus. The sequence goes on from CAWTZC010000486.1 coordinate 99,722, forward strand.
GAAGGTTCAAGGAATATTGTGGAAGAGGGGCCAGAAAAAAATCACAAAAACTACAGGATCAGGGAGTTAGCCATGAGAATATGTTTCCCGGTAATGTGGAAACCACTCCCACAAATTCTCAACAACTTGACTGCCGAAATGTTAGCTGAACATTGAATGACACATTCAAAACTGAATGGTGAAGAGCCTAAGAGGCCTCAACCCTACACAAAGAACTACAGGTGACCGAAGAATGCTGGGAGTGGGAGAGATGGTCTTCTACAGAGAAGAGCAGACAAGCTGGCTGTCCACTGTTAAAGAGTCAGCCCTGAAAGCATACATATAAGCAAGATTACACAGATTCTACAATGAATATTTAGGAATACATATGTATGTACATATATGCATGCAATGACAATTTATAAAAAAAAAGAAGCCATGAATTTGAAGGAGACCAGAGAGGGGTATATGGGAAGGAATGGGAAGAAGATAAAAGGAAAGGAGAGATTTATTTATATTATAATTTGAAAGAAACCCGGAAGTTATAAAAAAGAATGACTTTGGGCAAATGAAAGTGAGCAGCAGCAATGCCTCCCGAGGGTGGCTGCTAAACAGTCATAAGATACTGGTCTTTCTTCAGCCAGCTCCTGCTAGGGCTGTGCAAATGTCCACACTCAAGCAGTCTTGAGGTTCCAGTGTTTCACAGTGCCTGGTAAGCAAGACCCCCCAAAAGACTTTTCAGGGAGACTGAAAGGCAGAAAAAAACTAAGGGGAAAGACATACATCATTTAGAGCCAAGCATATTGCCTTGGCCTAAAACCCCCAGGTACTGCAGACCAAGGACTGCAGACTCAATTTAAGGCTGAAACATAAGCATTTTAAGTTCAAGCTCTCCGTATTCAGTCTCAACCCAGAAATTTAGTGAGACCCTATCTCAAAACCAAGAAAACAGGACTAGAGCTCAATGTGCTTGCCTAGTACACATAAGACACTCCCGGGTTTTTATCATCTGCATGGGATACAAAACATAATCTTTGGTAAAATAATACTTAATAGAAAAACCAAAATGTGCCAGAAATAAATTATAGGAAGTAAACAAAATTGAAATGAACGTGAGCAAAGCTCTCCATTCAACACTATATCTGGAGAGTCAATTCAAGACTGAACTGGATACATAAGAAGCATTTCATTCATCTAGTACAAATGAGCTTATACTGCATCAGTAGAATAGATGCGTTTGTTGAATGCTGTGTCATAAAAATGAAACCCTAGACTCAATGTTTTTGGTGTCTTATGTCTACCTACATGGTTACATAATGCTAACACATCTACCTATTTCTTGTATCTATTATAGGAATTTCCTCCCCAAGCTGATGAAAAAATGCCTTCAAAGTATTTTGGAATCAATAAGCCTAGGGCTACATGGAAATATAAAAGGTTCTGTGAATCTAAATGACTGGTACTGGACGATGGTGAAGCTCTTTCCCAAATACTGCTGCCTTAGCTCTAGGAATTTTCTCATTCTGCTAATGTACACTGTAGAGCTATTTTATACTCAGGCCTTATGCGTCCAAGAACTACAGTCAGGATCAAAGAGAGAAAAGACAGAGGTTAACTTCTCTTGCTGATTAAGATGCAGGTGAGAAAGAGAATATGCGACCATAATGTGAGTTCACAGGAAACATTTTGATAAAACTCAGTATAGAAACATGCCTGAAATCCAAAGAAATCACATGATTAAATCACATCTGGCTAAGGAGTGACAGTTAATGCCTGGGGAAAGGTCACACTTTAAGTTTGTAAGGAGCATTTTATATCAAAGGCAATGCATCTAATGGAGTCTACTAAGTTCATTCTCACCTTCTTAGGAAGGACTGATAAAAGACAGAGAGTGCAGTGTGGTTGATGTTAGGAGGCCTAAGTGCTGTCCTCAGCATCCATCAGGGATGTCTAGCACATACTCATTCTCCACTCAACACATGGAAGAAAAAGTTCTTTATTACCCTTAGTTTTAAACAAAAGGAGTTGCAGCCGATATGGGGGCATCATTGTAAGTTTTCTCTCTACTTCGCAGAATTTCTTCCTTGATAAATTTAGACAGTGTAAATAAAAACAACTTCTACACTTATTGGAGAATTCTGTTGCAAGGTATCATTAATAAAACAACTAGCTAGAAACAAAAACCTCAAGTGGAATATGTTCAGTTATTTTGCACTATAGTGAATGAGACATATAATTGAAAGAGGGAATATATTCCCTCCTGAACTGTGAAGTAAGGTGTTGTGAATTGAAATTCCAGCTTCACCAAGTGATTTAAAGCCAATAACAACCACTCTAAACCCAAGAACCAGCACTGAATTAATAATAGCACCAATCCTATTGTAGCATGAAAACAGCAGTACTATTAAAACACGTGTGACAGAATTTATCATTGCTGCACTTTCTTAGTTTATAACAATTAATTTTTGTCAATTTGTTGAAAATGACCACATAAAGAAGTTAGAGTGAGAAGCATCTTCTAGTATTCATTTTAAATCATTTGCAAAAACTAATTACTGTTTTGTAAAAAAATACCATGTAAAGTTGGTAACATAGAATGAGATACATTTTATGCTTTGGTTACATACCAAAGAAGTCATCTTATATTAAAATGCCATAAGTCCAAACCAGATCTAATTTGCCTAACCTACTCACTCACATAGTTCATTTACCCTCAAAGTGGGCTCTAGGGTCAGTCTTGTCACTGGCTGGGAGCTGGGGCTCTCTCTTCTACCTAGCATCATGGAACTATCTCAATACATGTCAATAACCTGAAGAAATACCAAAATGCAAACACTGAAGCAGATTTTCTACTGAGTGTGTCCCTTACGATACTACAATCATCATCTATATGGGGGGGGGTGATGAAAATGTCTAAGGGACAAAGTGACTACCACATATTTTTGCTACTTCTTTTTTGTTTCAATATCATATATTTTCATTGATATCTTGCCTGTATGTAGACACAGGGATAAAGTTTTCTATTTAGAGTGTGAACTGTGACTCCAGAGCTGAAACCAGTAAACATTTTTAGTTGTGTGAAACCATGTATGAAGTCATTTCTAACCAGAAAGATTTGTTGACGTGTGGTGTAACTCCACTACCATGCTATGAGGGTCTGGTTGATTTCCCTCCATGACAGAGACAGACTTGCTGATAGCACTGGAAATGACCTGAGGTCCAGAGCTCAGCATGCCCTGAGTCCTGAGTGGAACACTCCCTCTTTAATTTTGTGTTTTCAGTGTTTCCCTGAAAAATTTCCATCTGATTACAACATACACTTTTTAGATATCCCTCATTCATATAATAAAATGAAATTGTTTTATTTGATGTCCTAAGTCATTGAACTTGCATGTCTTAGGGAGGAAGATTCTTTTCCCAGGAACTTAAACTACTTAAAATTGTTAATTGCATATGGCTTCATTGTGGTCTTTGTTGATAGGTTTTATACATTTTATGAAGGAATGACTCTGTTATCCCCTTCACAAATGAACAAATTCCACAGACTTAGGTCTCATAAGCATCTCTTTGAACAAATCTCCACTTTGTGCTCCGTAATGAGTACCACCACTTTGTTTGATATATAAAGGTTATAAGCTCCATATTCCTCATGAATACAATCAGAACTATCATTTTATTTTATCACTAATTTATTGTTGAAATAAATAAAGAACTATGATTTAAAGTGGATTTAAGTATCTTAGGAGCAGAAGAATGCATTATTCAGAAGACAACTGAAAGAGGGGACGGGGACAATATATGAAGTACGGTAAAAGCCAAAAGACTTTCTTTCCTGCTCTTCATCAACCCTTGTAATAAAAGCATCCAGAGGCACTGAAACAAGTCTCAGTGGACTGAAGTCAACATGACCATAGAAATCTTCTCTAGATATTTATTTGAGTAGCCTTTCCTGAAGCTAACAATAGAAAGTATAATTAAAAAGCACAAAAATTATGAAAAAAGACAGAGACCCACATTGGAGAACCGGACAGAAATCTCAAGGTCCAAATCAGGAGCAGAAGGAGAGAGAGAACGAGCAAGGAACTCAGGACCGCGAGGGGTGCAGCCACACACTGAGACAATGGGGATGTTCTATCGGGAACTCACCAAGGCCAGCTGGCCTGGGTCTGAAAAAAGCCCGGGATAAAACCGGTCTTGCTCAACATAGCGGACAAGGACTACTGAGAACTCAAGAACAATGGCAATGGGTTTTTGATCCTACTGCACGTACTGGCTTTGTGGGAGCCTAGGCAGTTTGGATGCTCACCTTACTAGACCTGGATGGAGGTGGGTGGTCCTTGGACTTCCCACAGGGAAGGGAACCCTGATTGCTCTTTGGGCTGATGAGGGAGGGGGACTTGATTAGGGGAGGGGGAAGGGAAATGGGAGGCGGTGGCGGGAAGAGACAGAAATCTTTAATAAATTAATTAATTAAAAAATAAAAAAATTATTATGGATATGGAAAAAACTGAAAGAAAATTTATGTATAAGCATTTAAAAGGGAAAGAAGTTGCTACTTAATTGTAACCATATCTATTACCATTTAAAAACCTCAAGAATCAAAACAATAAAAATGGTGAAACTCTTACCAAACCCCAAGAAATTAGTAGATCCAAGAAGCTTTACTATCAGAGTCCTGACACTTGACTGACTGTTATTTCTATAGTTTTGGAAGTTGCTTGCTATTCACTTCCTATTTACTCAGGTAGTATTATATCCTTCTTGGATCTCTGATGGAGTTGAAGACAACATACTTATAGATATAGTTTTCCTCATTACAAAATTCGAAAAAGAAACTGACAAAAGACGTGTAAAGTGTATAAGGTTGAGTGACATAAAAGCTTAAATTATTTAACTAAGAAAATGTTTTGAGGTCTAAGATGATATCTTTGGGTTGGTAATACAAATTAGGAGAGAAAATAAATCAGGTAGAAAACTTTTGATTCACCAAAATGTGAAAGATGATAGAATATTTTCTCTGAATTTTTCAATAGTGATAGTCTGGACATTGTGAATTCAGTTCTTACCTGATAATTGTTCTTATTGTATGGAGTTTTACTCTGTTAGAGTTAGAAACCTTTCCTTTTAATTTAAACAAAAATGGATAATTTTGTGGAATAATCTTTTTGTACACTGTGAAGATATATCTTTGCCAGGGTTCCTTCTGATTGGCTAAATGGCGAATAGCTAGGCAGGAGATGTAGGCAGAACTTCTGGGCACAGAAAGGACTCTGGGAATAGAAAAGGAAGAGAGGCCATGGAGACAAGGAATAAGTCAGGCTCACAGAATGGGAGGGAAGTAAAGACTGTGTGGTAGAACATAGATCAATAAAAAATGGGTAATTTAAGTTATAAGAGTTAGTTGAACAAGTCTAAGTTAGAACTAAGCTTTCATAATTAATAACAAGTCTCCGTAATGTTATTTGTGAGCAGGAGTCCAACAACAAAGCTTGCTACCGATGTGATTGCCCTTCAGTGAGAAAAGGTTCTAAATGAAAAGCTGACTTATGTCAGGACCAAAAGGTTGGAAGTATTGTGACTTCTTGTAGCACTCCTCTACATAACACACGGAGGAAGAGAAACACGATAGCGTTAGATATTATATACGAACATCACACCAGATCAGAGGGCTTTAATGTGAGAGACTGTGAGGAAGGCTGCCTTGTACAGCTGACAAAACAAACAAACAAACAAAAAATTCCAGCCATAAATAGTCCAGATCCCCTGTTCTGCTGACCCTCTGGGAAATGTATTCCATAGTGTATCTTAATCTATTACAGTTACCTTACTTTGACTTCCATTCAAACACCCCTGGCATAAACACTTGACATTTGTGTATATATACTTATGGAGAGAAAATGCCAACATAGTTATTCTAGCTACTGCACATTAGTTTTGTTTTAGAGGCTGGCTTTCTTTGTGTATTTAAGGCTTTATATATTTGGGTTATTGACATAGTCACTGCAAAGGTCTTTAGCACAGGCCAGATTTTAAGACCCGTGCCCTTTGCTAGAAATTAAACCAGAACTCCCAAGGTTTCTAAGAGCCACAGTGGCATAGGAACAAGTCTATTTGGTTTCATATCATACTGACTTTGTTTCTGTACTTGGCCCTGTGATTTATGATTTTTCTACCCCTAGGATTAAATGCCTGGCTTCAGTGTAAGGAAATTTTGCAAGGGAACAATGATGGATATTCAGAGGTTTCATAAAAGAAGGAGGCTATGGGCTTTTAGAGCAGGCAACCCAATTCTATGATCAAACTCCAAATCCTTCATGGGGATGTATTGACATAACTGAAGAGAATCTGTCAATTTGTTACTTAGAATTCACTCATTTCAGGTCTTCTAACAGCTTCCCTGTTGGTGCTACTTTGGGGGCCTACTTGCCTTCTACTTCTGCCCTATTCTTTTTCCTAAGGAAAGACCAATGGCCACATAGCACAAATATCAGTTATTGATGGCTATAAACTATAAGAATGCCTAAACCTATGTAACTTTGGGGGTAGTTTTCACTCTTTTATTGAGCCCCTAATAACATCCAGATTTGTATCTACGCAATTTTAAAAGTCAGGCCTTTGACTGACCGCTCAAGAGTAAGAAGTGGACCTCAATTGACAGATGATCTCATGCTGAGTACTGCCCCAATCACTTGCTTGCACTTCTGCTCCACATTAATCATGCTTATCTTTGTGGACAGGATCTCTGTTGGTGTCAGGATCCTACCCTTCTCCCCCTTTTCAGGTGAGCTAGCTGAAAGTGGTTTGATTTAATATTGCTTCCAGGGTGACCATTAAATAACCCTTGACTTCACTATCACTCCATCTGCATGCTAATGCCACAGCTGCAAAGCCTTTAACAGTTGACAACGGCCATGATTAAGTCTGGAAAGAAGCACACAAGAAGCAAAGGGAGATTTGATGTCCCAGAATTCCTGAAACATTCAGTCATTTCCAGAGGACATGAATATTCCTTTATTAGCCTCTTCTTCCCCTTTGTTTCCTAAAACCTATATCTCAAACATTCTAACCTGTAGGATTTAAAGCATTAACTTTCATGTTCATCTCCTATTTTTCCTATTTAAGAATTTCCTATTTCTTAGCTAAGGCTAAGAAAAAACAAGTTTCACCCTCTGCTTAAGAATAAGTAAAGCGAAGTGATAACCAGAAATGTAAGGACCTGAGTTCAGATCCCCAGTACCCATCTAACATTTGGACATGGAAATTTACATAAGTAATCCTGGAGGTGGGGTGTGAGGCAGTACACAGAGATTATCAGATCCCTAGAGTGTACTAGCCAGGTTACACAAATCAGGTTCATGGAGGGTTCCTGTATCAAAAATTATGGTGGAAAATGATAGAGGAAGTCACCAAAGACAATATGTGGCTTCCACATGCACACATATAAACACATAAACATACACATATACACAAACACACACACACATGCACACATAAAGCAAATAAGTAAATTTTAAGAAAAGTTTCTAGGGTTTGGATTCTCTTTTCTGCTCATCAAGTTCTCAACACAATTCAGTTCCTATTTGTAGAGTTTCAATTTACATTTTCTGAGGCAGTCAGTCTAGAGCTGTATGCCGCTTCTAGAAGCCATATTTGGGGCTCTACTTATGGTTTCATACCACGTCTTCATTTTCACCCATGTCCAGTCACTTTTATAATGAGAATCCCTCATCTTTCTTTTCTTCCCTTTCATCTTTCTAATCTAATTAGGATTTGGTCTTCACGTTCAATCACTCATGTTAAAACATTAGCCCGACTGGATAACGCAGGATTATCTCTACTGCTCAAAGCCTGCTTCATTATCACATTTCAAATTCAAGTTTGCTAATGTAAAATTAGACATTCTTAGGTTCTGGGGATTATAGGATAGACTTCTTCAACATGGAAGGTTGTTGTCATTATTCACCTGCAGTGGCTGTGTATTTATTTGTGTTTGTTTATAATATGGAATATTTCTCCAAACAGCAGAGGTGCCAGGAAATATTGCATTTGCCCATTTTGTATTTGAAAACCCCATTCCAGCAACTTCCCTCCTTGTATGACTTTGATGTTGAAGGACTCTTTTTCCTGCTGCACTGTTCATCATAGAATCTCTTTAAAAAAAAAAAATTCTAGGGGAGAGTCCCATGTCCTTTTTTCAGAATCTTAGTGGAAGAGAAGTGGAGAAACTTAGAGCTGTCCCATGAATTGTCAGCATAAAGGTGGTTATAGCTTGACCATGAGTAGAATTTAATTGCATTCCCCTTTCCTCCAGAGACCAGAGTTTGGTTCCTAACACCCACATCTGACAGTTTCCCTGGAGCTGGAGCTGGTGGTATGGTTCCTGCTCCAGGGAATCTGATGCATTTTCTATGTCCTTTGCCATCATTCACACATATGTACACATATGCACAGACAGCCACACATACATACACCTGCACATCTAAGAACAAAATGCATCTGTTTTGAAAGGATCAATCCGCAACAGGTTATCCATAATGATACTAACACTTTGGCCCTGAATTCCCATTTATACAAAGACACACACATAAACGTGAAGAGTAGGTCATGTCTTCAAACTAAACCAGAACAGGTCTGAACAAAGTCACAACAAAAGTTCGACACACTTATCCAAATCTGATTGGAAATGCACACTTCTGTAGAGTCATTTATTCTAAAGTTCTAAGTCATTGAATTTCATTTGTTATTTATGATCTCATTTAGATTTCAGGAGAAAAATCCAATACTTCATGACACATCTTAATTTATACATTGCCTTTAAGTCTGAATACCCTGCAAGCCGAGTACAATACTTCTTTGTGTGTACAGAATTTATCAGCTACCACAAAAGGTGAGTGCACCCAAATAAGGAAGAGAAAGTTACTGGTTCAACCTTGGCGTCTGAATGATAGTTTGCATGATGATAAAAACGGCACTACCACTGGTAACTACAAGGAAGAGCCTTTCTTTAGTATCATTGCCTGTGGCTAGACTCTTCCCAGGGCACTGTGGGCAGCACCATATGGAAGGGATCCGGAGAGCCATCCTGGGGGCATTTTCATTAGCTCTAGTTACTGCAGGCTGAAGTGGCTGCTGCCCAAGGCAGAACTTCTTAGAAAACCCCATCAGTCCAGCACAACACATTCCTATTGAGGCATAAGAGAGAAACTCAGAGTTCTTTATTTTCCCACTTGGGGTCCAAAAGGGCAATGGGGCAGCCACCAGCAGAGTCCAGAGGCACAAGTCTAGCAAGACAGAAAAATTTAAATGCTGCATTTCCCCGTGACAGACACATGATATGTTTCCTTAGCAGTCTCTTGAGTGAGGCTCCTTCTCAAATGTCAGTTCCCATCACAATTGGCACCTCCACACTTCTGAGGCACTCGGTGTTTTGCAGTCATCTTGGGAATTTCGAGATTCAGGAACCACAGACTGAAATAATGCTTGTGCAGGTCAGTTCATGCCAGTCACCAGTCCACACTCCACAGGGAGTTGCTCAAGGTGGGGAAGAGCTTCTGGTCTCCTCAGGGGAAGTTCCCCTCTCAATGACAGAGTGTATTTTCACCTGCTCTGTTAAATCCTGATGAGCATCCTGGAAAGAAAAGATGAGCTCATTTTCCAAAGCTGAAATGTGCATAAACACTAGAGTTATGTAAGATAAAAGCCACAGCACTTTCTGAAGATGAAAAAGCAACATTACAGTTCGGAGGCATTGTATACCACAGTTTAATGAATCCACAAAGAAAATAAGCATTGGTGAATGCATCGTTTTATTCAGAATTTCATTCATTTCCAAACTACAGATGGGGAAAATGATCTCCAAGACTCAAAAGGTCAAAATCAGGGGCATATCGCAAAACCTCTTTCAGACTCACTTCTTGTCAAATGCATTTTAGGAATGACTAAAACCATAGTGTCATGACCCAAAAAGAAAAAGTAAAAAGCTCATTGGTGAGCTTGTCATAGGCAGTAGAAAAGGCTGAATGATCTCTATAAAAAGTAAAGGTTTTTTTTTCTTTCTTTCTTTTTTGTATTATGGGACCTACTATCAGCACAAATTGAGAGTGAAGAAATAATTATTAAAATCCAGCCTGCTCTTAATTCCCATTCCATTTAAGAACAATTCTCACATTCTAATGTGAAAGAGTGTTATTTTTTAAATAAATTAGGTTGTGCTAGAAGAATTATAAACAGCAGGCACCATCAGCCCTTAGACTAGCAGAGATTTTTTTTTTTTTAAGAAATAGGATTGAGGCCCAGCTACAGTTCTATTGAGACAGGCACCTGGAGGTGAGCATACAAATGCCAGCCAATTTCATGAGCAGCTGGAAGGGCCAAAATTTCCATGCCCTTTGTAGTTTATAAGAGACATAATTGCCTACCTCGGTGCACAGCTGTAGGCAAGAAATAACTCTTTTTAGTTGTGCAAACTTAAACTCACTTGTTTGTGAAGCCTTCTCTCCCAGTTCTTGAAATAGTTTTTGAAAGACCTGCCTATCTAAGGATGATCTATTTGTTGTACCTAATATCCATAAAGAATGCTCACGAACTATGTATATTTTTAGTCTTTCCATACTTTTGTTCCCTATTACAGGTTAAGAGGACACCGGTATATTCTGACAGAAAATCCTTGCTGCATAATATGTGCAAACATTCCCTCACAAATAAATATTCTGTTGAAGAACCGAACAGGGTTGAAAGGACAGGCAGAATGCATTGCATTTATTTAGCCTCATTGCATCATTTTATCTAGGGCACCAAGCTGATCTCTTTAGTGTGGCTATAATTTCTTTGGATCTTACTCTGTGTACATTGGGTTAATGAGGTCAAGTCTATCTCTATGTGTGACTCTACACCAATGCCATCTCTTAATAAAACATAATCCCCTAGAGACAACAGAGAAAAAGAGAACAACTTTATATTGATCAGAATGAAGCCTAGGGACATTCTAGAGTTCCTTTTATTTTATAATTAATTTGATAATGAAAACCATGCTCCAATTGGCTTTCTTTTACTTTGTCTCCTATTGCCTCATGCTGCTTCAGTTTCTTACCATTTCTTATCTGGTTTTCTGCAGTAATTGCTGGTCTCTCTGTATTCCATCTATTTGCATTCTCTCCATCTTTTGCAGCAATGTCACAGTGCCATGTCTAAAGTACACAATCGATTTCTTTCTTGTCTCATTCCTTTGGGTATGTGTTTTAGTCCCTGAATTTTCCATAGCCAGGGCCTCTGGTCATGGCATTTGATGTCTCTGGTAATTAGAGACTCCATACATGAATGGAAGCAGCAGTCCCATACATAAACAGAAACAATATATTATAACTTGAGCTGCTTTTACTTAGAATCTTCATAAGAAAAAGCTGGAATGTAGACCACAGAACAAGCCCATACCTATACCCCACTTCTGAAAAGTTGAAAATTGTATAGAAATGTGATTTTCAGAAATAACAACTACAGTCTTGAAATGGGGAAAATTAGGTATACTGCATACAGCAGCTGGTGTACATAAACTATTACCTGCCTCTCTGTCCCTAGGTCTCTGTCTCTCTATCCCTATGTCTCTGTCTCTTTCTCTGTCTTTCTCTCTCTCTCTCTCTCTCTCTCTCTCTCTATATATATATATATATATATATATATATATATATATATATATATAATGTATGTGTGTTGGAAGGTGTACCCACCCATATTATCTGTGAAAGTCAGAGGATGTCAATGGTAAGTGTTCCTCAATTGTTTTCCCATTGTATTCTGAGAAGACACAGCAAGAGGAATTCAAGGATGCTATTTTCCAGATTCTGGACCATCAAAAGGTAATCTACATACGTCCAACACACAATAGCAAAATAGAAATACCACCATTCCAAAGAGAAGAATGGGGGCATACCAAGCAAAGAACAGACCAATGCAAGACTAAAACTCAGCTGAGACAACAAAGGCAGTTTTAGGGAGGAAATATTTATTTTCATTCACAGTTTGATATTATAGTCCACCACAGTGGGAAAATCCTGGCTGCTGAAGCTTAAGGTAATTGGATACATTGTGTTGACAGTCAGGAATCAAAGGCTTCTGAGTGTGTGGACTTTTGTTGATTTGTCCTTTTTATTCAATAGAAGACTGAAATCCAGGGCTTGCTGCTTCCTCTCAATAAGGTAGTCTTCCCACCTCATAATAGTCTCTCCCAGGTAAGGAAAAGGCTTGTCCCCTTAGTGGATAGTTTGTCAAAGTTGGCAATTGATTCCCTTTCCAATGGCAGCCATTAAACCCAGAGTCTCAAGCATGCTAGACAAATGCTAACTACTGAACATATTATTAGTCCAGTGTCTTATCAGTGTATCAAAAATATGTAATATATGCAAAATATTATATGTAATCAACTACATTAAAAAAATCAAAGACACTAGCTAGAGAGAAAAAGAAGAAAAAGATTGTCTGAAGAGCTCAGAAGGAAAAATATATCCCCAGTAAGCCATCAGTGAGGTTGCAGCAGACACCATTACTTGCTCATCACTTTTCTGGACCCGGCAAAATATGATGACATGCAAATAAACTGCAAGAGTCAATTCCTTAGTAGCCATCACCTGGAATCGAGGCCTATTAGACGACATGGTGGGACACACGGGAGCTGACTTCTGTTCCAGGAGCCCTGGAATTTGAAGACAATGGAAGCATCATGGAAGATACAGAATTGCGATGTGTCTGATCTTAGAAAGATGTTCTGCCATTTCTGCCATACTATATTTGATAGACAGAAAAGGATAGTTCACATTCAGTGCAAGAGGATAATTTTGTATTATAAATACTTGAGACAGAGATCACTGGGAGCCCTGCAGAGGTTACCTGCCATGGATTTAACTTTTACTACCAGTACGACAAAGCAATAGTACATAAAAATAGTCAGCATAGATCTACCATTAGTATTTCAGATCAAGATTTTGAAGAAGGAACTTAGGAATAATAATAATTAGATAATAATAATAATTAGATTCAAAAGAAAATTTAAGTAACAGAAATGAAAAATGTGAGCAAATGCAAAGAATAAGAGCAATGTGTTAGTGAATACCACAAAATGTTATAAAAACAACAGGTAAAATTTTTAAAAAAGAGTGAGATTAGTAATGTAACAGAAGACAAACAACTAAACATGAAGCATTCTCAGAGGCTCGAGTGATGTGGGAGTGATTTCTTTCTAATCTGTTGCTTTCATTGGTTAATTAATAAAGAAACTGCCTAGGCCCATTTTGATAGGCCAACACTTAGGTGGGTGGAGTAAGCAGAACAGAATGCTGGGAGAAAGAAGCTGAGTCAAGAGTCACCATGATTCTCCCACTCCAGGCAGACACAGGTTAAGATCATTCCTGGTAGGCCAGCTTGTGGGCTACACAGAATATTAGAAATGGGTTAGGTCAATATGTAAGAGCTAGCCAATAATGGGCCAGGCAGTGTTTAAAAGAATACAGTTTCTGTGTAATTATTTCAGGGCATAAGCTCGCCATGTGGGCGGCCAGGTGCCGGGGACGCAGCCCCGCTGCTCCATATTACAACACTCAAATGAGTAGTTTCCATTGTTGACTAACTATAAGCAGGCACAGAATAGTGTAGGCTCAGCACTAAAACACAGGCATAAACAATGGTGAGCCAATGCTAGCAGAATAACAGCATAGTTGTACATTCATAAAAAGAAAGTGGGAATAGAAGGAAAACAAGAGAAAGAATGTGTGTGTGTGTGTGTGTGTGTGTGTGTGTGTGTGTGTGTGTGTGCGTGTGTGTGATAGAAAAGCAGGATATCTGAAAATCTTAGGGACAAAGTTGGGTAAGTGAAAATCAAAAGCAGAAGAGCTAGAAATTAAGTAGCCTCTATAAACAGTAAGTATATGATTGCAGAAATAGGAGAGAGAGAAAGAGGGGCAGGGGAGATGAGTACCTGGTATTGTTTGCTGGTATTGTTAAAAAGTTCACTGTGGTAAAATCAGAATTATGAAATTTAAGACAAATTATTGGTTAGTAAATACTGCAAAACAAGAATAATTTGGAAATCAGAACTGTTTAACTGTCCCAGGATTTCTAAGTAGTGTTTCCCTGTGTTTGATCCAATAGTCAGAGTTTGGAGTCGTGCGATTAGATACCTAAGAGAAACCACAAAAAGGAGAAAATTTTATTTGGTTAATGGGTTCAGAAGTTCCATTATTGGTCACATGGCCTTTTTAAGCTGGGCAGAACAACACATGGCAGTGGAAATTTAATCTTCACTTCTTTTTAGACAGCAGGCAGAAAAAAGAGACTAAGTAAAGGGCGAGGGCAAGGTATAATCCCATGGTGATCCATCTTCTGCAATGTCCCACTTCTTAGTTTTCACTGCCTCCTAAGAAAATGATCGCAATATGGATTCATCTGGGGATGCATCTGTTGCATAGGTCAGAGTCCATAATTGTTTCTGGGAAACCTCTTTGAGACACAGCCAGAGTTATGTTCTACTAATATCATAGGAATTGCATAATGAAGTCAACGTGACACCAAAGTTAATCATCACTTTTCTCACTGAGGAAAAATATAATCTGTGTTCATAGAATTTTTACACATGATTAGAAAAAAACATGTCTGTCAGCATGCCCAAGAAATTTAATGTGTCAATGTTCCTGGGAGAAAACAACAGTTGTGAACACCTTCAAGTAGCTTTTGCCATTGGTTATAGAGTCACAGCTGATTCAGAAGCATCTAACTGGGGATACATGCAGTGTTGGGGGATGAGGTCTCACAGAAATATCAAGATTTCTTGAAAGACCAGCCTTCAGTTAACCCTCAGCTCTCCCCCTTAAAACATATTATTAAGATCACTTTACTTGGTATTTACTTAAACTACTTTGTTCATATAATGAGTACAAGATTATCTTTAGTGTGTAGAATTTAGTCAAGTAATAAAATTATGAGGGATAAGAGATATGGTTCAGTAGTTAAGAGCGCTTGCTGCTTTTGCGTGGGACCTGAGTTCCATTCATCACAGCCACCTGCATCTCGAGCTCCAGGGTATCTGATGTCCTCCTCTGTCTGACACAGGTAATTCATGTGTGTGCACGCATACGTGTGCATATACACACACATCACTACATACATACACAAGAACAACAATACAAAGCCACTTCAAGTTGTTGTATGGGTCGAACAATTGAGTATGTAACCTTTTGAGACCAGAAACAGAAATGACGTTTTAATATTTCTTATTTGTGTCTATTTACTGGTCATGTATGTTTGTAAAAATAATGAATTTTTAATCATCCTAAGAATACCATTGCCTTTACTAATTGATCTGAAGACTGTCCTTAGACTTTATGACTTGTTTGTTCTAGAGTTGTGCATATATGCAGATGATATTGTCTGTGCCCTAGCTGATTGATGTGGTTGATTTTTAAAGGAAGAATTTGAGGCTTGAGTTAAACATAATTTGGAACATTAATCTTAAACTTTCTTAATTATCCAACAATTAATCACTTACTTGTGTTTTAAAAAGACCTATAAAGTTTGAAAGAGAAAGCTTTATTTTTTCTGATGTTATATACACATATATAAAAACAAAGTGAAAATATGCTTTGAATGTCATGCTGTGTTAATGAACTTGAATAATCAACACGAAGTTGTTCACTTCCTACGTTGCTGTGATTCATATAAACTGTTGTACATCTCATCCATCATAGTACACATGCTCAGTAAGCTTTTTATAAGGATTTTTTTTTATTTTCAATAAGCGAATCACTGAACATATATTGTTTGAACTTAAGCCTTGAAGTATTTATCTTGAAAGGCCAGCAGTAAATGTGTTAAAATTTTAAGACTCCTGTCACTTCCTATTAATTATTAATCACTGTTGAAAGGAGGTCTGTAGTCAAGGTAACCAGAAGAAGCAAGTGAATTGTGTGATCACAAGAAGCTTTACCCTGTCTGCCTGCATCACCACAGTGTGGACTGTGCCTTCTCTTCAGCTTGGCATCCAAATCTAAGCACACTTTGACCTTCTTTCTTTACCTTTCTGAGAAATATTATTTCAACATGTCATTTACATTTTCTGGAAATAATTTGGTAATAATAACCAGAACTTGTGCTTCTATGACTATGGTCAGTCAAATAAAGTCTATGCTTTCTAAATTACTTTTCTCAACAGTTGCTTTGAAGTCAAATGAATGTAGAATTGATCTCCAGATATGAGAGATCTGCAAGAATATATTTTTGTGTGTTCTAAAAGTTTCCTAACATTATTGTTTTGACAAGATTTATGTGAGAAAGCAATATTTGCTATGTTTGCTTTAAAAAATGATTGCAGATACTATTATTAATTCCTTTGTAATTTCATAGTAGTGTTTACAAGCAAAGTGACAACCTACAAAAATGCCTTTCTTTTTACAGTATAAAATTTTGAGGACGTGGGTGCATCACTTTAAAGATCATCATCTATGTCACAGTGTTCAGCCCATGCTTTTCTGAAGAGACCATTTCTCATGGTGAATATACTTGCTCCGGAATATATGGCAATGATATTGAAAAAAATAGAAGATTTTGGGTTTTTCATGGTGTTGTTCTTGTTGCCATTTTGATCTCTGCCATGATCTTAGTTATATCTATACTTGGGCTGCTGATGGTCAAAGGATATGGGGATACAACTGATAATAAATTAGCTAATAAAGTGTCTTAATAACTTGTTTAGAAAGTAATATCTGATGGCATGCTCATAATCCAGGACAGTTTAGAATTTGAGTAGTGGTATCCTTAACCAAAAAAAATTGATAAATTATCAGAGTTGTTTCTCTTTAAAAAAATAAAAATCAAAGGTTGTAGCTCACACAAATCACAGGAAAAAGACTGTGTGGTCAGTCACCTCTTGTTCCAAACAAAGAGATGTTTGAAACTAGAAGGGAAATATAAAAAGGCACAACGACAAAGTATTTAAGCCTATGAGGAAGAATTTGATCTGTTCCAACTTGTCTTGAATCTCTGATATACCTATCAGGCTAGAGAAAACATGCCACATACCAATAAGTCTACAAGTGTTAGGATCCAAGAATCTGGAATAATCCACCATAAAAATCCGGCTTCAATCAAACCAAAAATTTATTTAGAAAAACCAATATATCAGGGAGACAACAGGTTTCAAGCTCCAGACCGCTTCCCTGAGATGAAGGTAGGAGCCAGTTTTAAAAAGGAAAACCACAAAAAGACAGTTCCGGAGTCCCATCCAATCATCATACAAACAGGGAAAAGCAGTCTCCGTAGCAATACACTTCCAGCCTATCAGGGAGTTGTGCTTTGGGATTACCAGTCAAAAGAGAATTCATTGTTAGTGTTTTGACCTCATTCTAGACACCTGTGCAAAGGGTTTGGAGGTTGCAGCCTGGCCTCAGGAAATTGCGGGCAAAACCTCAGAGTAAAACAAACTGGAACAAAATGAACTTCATTTGCCAACTAGAATCTAACAGGAGAAACTAACTGCATTAAGTAATGTCTTACTTTTTTCCACTGGATCCTTAAAAGAGAGTTCCAAGAATTAATCTATATGCTTCCCAAATTTTCTTGCACCTAGACTAGTGGTTATCAACTGTCGTAATGCTGTGACTCTTTAATACATTTTGTCATGTCATGGTGACCCCAAACCATAAAATTATTTTTGCTGCTACTCCATAATAGTAATTTTGCTAGTGTTATGAAACATAATGTAAATATTTGTGTCTTCTAATGGTCCTTTTGAACCCAAAGAAGTCATGACCCAGATGTTGAGACGTATATAGACTCTAGATTCTAGAAATTTAAAAGTAAAACAACAATTTATTATTTTTTTCATATAATACAGAATGGCAACATCCACAAGATGTACACAGGTTCAAAACAGTAAGTAGTGCTTCCAGCACTGAAAGAAGGAAGTGTACACTGGATCCCAGACCTAATCAAGAAGTTATTTGCAATTGATACCTGCAGCAAAAGGGAAAATTAGTTTTCTCCAACAGAATGTCTTTGGGCATATTAACCTTACTCCAGAGCAGGTCATATATGCCCCAGGTGTAGGCTGACCAACACAAAACAAATTCCATGTTTGTTTGTTTTGTTGTTTTATGTGTGTGTGGTTTTTGTTGTTTTGTTTTTTTGTGTGTGTTTGTAAACTTAATATATTTTAATACTTCCCACCTCCACCCCAAGAGCAGTTCAGCAGTATCAAACAGGTGTATCACTGGAAGAGAAAGCTCACATATCAGGTAGCAAGTGAGCAAAGGTTCCAAATTTAGAGTAAACAGAGAAGAGTAGTCTATGATTCATTACAGTAGAAGCAAAGGAGCTGCTCACTACTTCAAGGGCATGGCACTTACCCCAAATGAGAACAATGTGTGAGGTCTTGGCTAGCATACTCTATTATGTCACTTCCAGATTTATTCATTCTAGCCTGCTCTGAACCCAGGAAGTGTTTGTTTACCAAATGAACTTGTAAGGATTATTCACCAAATGGGCTGTATTAGCATTTGGATAACTATTGTTTGCTTTATCATTATCTGTTCTACTTTTCTAAAAAATTTGATATTAAAAATTTCAAAAACCAATTTAATCTGTTATTTATAGTCTAAACACAGTAAATATATAGTTATTCTTTTCAAATAGGATTAGTGCTATTTTCATATTTAAGCTGTTAATTTAGCAAACTAAAACTTTCAAAATTGGTATGACTTACAAAGATAAAAAATGGAGCCCACAATTTCTATAAACTAATTCTGAAGACCTGGGTCCTTCCCTTTCAAGGCAATCTGTATATTCATGTGTATGTGCATAGGTGTTTATTTCTCTGTGCATATGAATGCTAAATACCCAAATGGGACAGACTCCACCTTCACAAAAGTAAATCTCAGAAACCAAAGATTAGAGAAAACACTGAAGGCATCATAATGAAATGAGGCATTGCTTATTGGAGAATGCCAAAGTGACAGCATTCCTCAACAGAAACCATAGCAACCAGGAGCAACTGACACCACACTTCTCACGTGCCAGGCAATAATCACTAAATTACATATCTGAAGAAAAGATCCTTCAGGACAAAGAAATTTTCAGATGAAAGGAAACCATGAGAATCATTCACTAGTACAAGCCTACCAGCAAAGAGTGACTAATGGGAGCAAGTGCTAAGATGTCAGAATATGGTCCAAGGTCTTTGATCCATTTGGACTTGAGTTTTGTGCATGGTGATAGATATGGGTCTATTTTCATTCTTCTACAGGTTGACATCCAGTTGTGCCAGCACCATTTATTGAAGATGCTTTCTTTCTTCCATTGTATACTTTTAGCACCTTTATCGAAAATGAGGTGTTCATAGGATTGTGGGTTAAAATCCGGGTCTTCTATACGATTCCATTGGTCGACTTCTCTATTTTTATGCCAATACCACACTGTTTTCATTACTGTAGCTCTGTAATAGAGTTTAAAGTCAGGGATGGTGATGCCTCCAGAAGTTCCTTTATTGTATAAGATTGTTTTGGCTATCCTGGTTTTTTTGTTATTCCATATAAAGTTGATTATTGTCCTTTCAAGATCAGTGAAGAATTTTAATGGGATCTTAATGGGGATTGCATTGAATCTATAAATTGCCTTTGGTAGGATTGCCATTTTTACTATGTTGATCCTCCCAATCCACGAGCAAGGGAGATCCTTCTACTCAGCGGTAAAAAACAATGACTTCGCGAATTTTGCATGCAAATGGATGGAAACAGAAAACACTATCCTGAGTGAGGTAACCCAGACCCAAAAGGATGAACATGGGATGTACTCACTCATAATTGGTTTCTAGAGATAAATAAAGGTCAGTGAGTCTATAATTTGATATCCTAAAGAAACTAAATAAGAAGGTGAACCCAAAGAAAAGCATATAGCTATCCTCCTGGTTATGGGAAGTAGATTAGATTGCCGGGCAAAAAATTGGGATCTTGGGGGTGTGGTGGGAGGGGGGGGTAGGGGGTGAAGGGGAGAGAAATGTGAGAAGGGGAGGGTGGGGGGAACTTGGGGAAACAGGATGATTGGGATAAAGGAAGGTTGGTTAGGGGAGCAGAGAAGCACACATCTTAATTAAGGGAGCCATCTTAGGGTTGGCAAGAGACTTGGATCTAGAGGGACTCCCAGGTACCCAGGGCGATGTCCCCAGTTAGTTCCTGGGGCAGCTGAGGATAGGGAACCTGAAATGACTCTATCCTATAGACATACTGATGAATATCTTGCATATCACCATAGAAACTTCATCTGGCGATGGATGGAGATAGAGACAGAGACCCACACTGGAGCACTGGACTGAGCTCCCAATGTCCCAATGAGGAGCAGAAGGAGGGAGAATATGAGCAAAGAAGTCAGGACCACAAGGGGTGCGCCCACCTGTGGAGACAGTGGGGCTGATTCTTTGGGAGCTCACCAAGGCCAGCTGGACTCTGACTGAAAAAGCATGGGATAAAACCGGACTCTCTGAATTTGGCAGACAATGAGGGCTGCTGAGAAGCCAAGGACCATGGCACCGGGTTTTGATCCTACTTCATGTTCTGGCTTTGTGGTAGCCTACCCAGTTTGGATGTTCACCTTCCTAGACCAGGATTGAGAGGGGAGGACTTTGGACTTTCCACAGGGCAGGGAACCCTGACCACTCTTCAGGCTGGAGAGGGAGGGGGAGGAGTGGGGGGAGGGGAGGAGGAGAGGGAGGAGTGGGAGGGAAATGGGAGGCGGGGAGGAGGCAGAAATTTCTTCTTTTTTTTTTTCCAATAAGAAAGAAAAGAAAAAAAAAAAGAATATGGTCCAAGAAAGGAGTTGTGTGAGAATTCTGAGTGTTTATGCAAAAATTCAAGTAAAGAAAGAAAGAAGAAAAAAAGAAAATATCAAGACAAGAGTCTTGTGACCTCAGTTTCTTCAAAAGGAGGAATTCTTCTTGGAGTGTGCTTCTGTTCTCCTCCCATGTATAGTAGATAGCAGTGAGTTTACTTGACATTATTAATACACCTGGTTGTTGTTTGTATACGTCTATGGAAAAGCTTGATTTTGCTGTGTGTAGCTTGTCCTTGTGATTGTACACTTTACTCATATTACTCTTAACCCTGAGTATAAATTGTCTGATCCTCTGAATAAAGTTGGCTATTCTATGAGACTTTAGTCTGTCCCCTTTATCAGTTGCATTCTTCCAGGTCCCATCACCTCTAGAGTAGTAAATGCAGATTTAAGAAAAGAAGGAAATTTGAAACAGGGTGACACTTTGATGTGGCATTCCCCTCTATATTCTGTGAATAATATTGGTGAATAAAGAAACTGCCTTGGCCTGTTGATAGAGCAGAACTTAATTAGGCAGGGAAAACTAAACGGAATTCTGGGAGCAAGGAGGCAGAGTCATAGAGAAGCCATGGTGCTGCTGCTGGAGTCAGACATGCTGAAACTTTACTGGTAGACTACGACCTCTTGGTGATGCGCAGATTAATGAAGATGGGTTAAATTAAGCTGTAAGAGTTAGCCAATAAGAAGGTAGAGCTAACGGGCCAAGCAATGATTTAAATAATATAGTTTCTGTGTGATTATTTCGGGGCTAAGCGGCTGGGAACTAACTAACAACCTCCTCCTACAACCCTTCACGACTTAGATGCAGTTTCAGATACGTTATCGTTTAGCCACAGAGTGACGTAATTCCACCTTTGGCAGTCTGTACATCCCATTTTGACTGGCAATACAGTTCCATGATGATTCACCTGCCTGGCCTGCCTGACACACTGAGTTCATGCTAGAACTAAATAAAAAAGGTAATAAAAATAAAAAATAATCCAAGAATTCTGCAATGTGTAAAAACGAAGCTGAATTCAATAGACCAGGCTTCCTTTGATGACTCTGAAAACTCATTTTACAACTGAAGGAAAAATTATCCCACCATCTGATGTGGTGCTTGTTATGTGTGGAAATAATACCTGAGGCTATTATATTGTAAAATTGAAGCAGTTAAAAGATTCTAAATGGAAGCAAGCTTTCAACACTTCACTTGAAGTGGCAAAGCGCAGAAACCAAAAGCTGCATATACTGTAAAATCTTCAGTTACTGTGATAGCTGGGCACAGCTTGGAGACACTACAAATCAAAATGAGCTCCTCTGGAAGTTCTGAAGCACACCAATTATGTGGGATAGATGGAGATGTACTACAATGTTTCCATCACAAACCACAGATACGGGGTACCCAGCAACAAAACTGACTGCAGGTTTAGAAAAGTTCTGATATTGGAAAAGCCAGTTGCAAATAGGAAGGAATTTGGAATTTGAGGCTTTTACCAGGAAGAATTTTGAATGACACATAGTCAATTATAATATATATTATATAATTATCTATCTATCTATATGCATATATTATACACACACACACAGTCAATCACACTCAAAAGTGAAAAGACAAATAAAGGCCAGCACAAGCTAAAAGCAAGAGAGAAGGCTGCTATGAACTATCAGTCGTATGCTTCACACTGCCAAAAGCACCTGATTCGGGGGAAGTAGATGGAATAGGAAGTGCAGTATGAAAGACATATGAAAAGAGTTGTGGGTTTTTATACTTGGAAATAAGTTTTCCTGAACCATGCCTTTAATCCTCTCAGAAGTTCTTGTGACTAGAAACTTCAGCTCTATTTTGTAAATAATATAACTGAGGCAGTGATTTTGAAATGTTGGATAAAATAATATAGGCAAACAAGTGCAATGGATGCTATGCCTATGGTCAGCCTTTATACGTCTTGCTCATGGCAGGATTATCCAGCTCAACAGAGAAAATAAAGCAAGAATAATCCCTCAGCCACCTCCTTCCACTAATGATGCTTAGCATAGATACGCTCAGCCCACGGTCATAACAAACCGCATATATTTTTAGTACTAGAGGAAGAGATTTTCTAAAATACAACAAATCAGGACCTTGGTATTCTGAGAGCACAAGGAGATTGGAAAATAAATAAGCAAAGGCCAAAGGTGGAAGAAATGAGTCATGCAGAGGAATCAATTCTGTTGAATTATTACTGTCTCATTTGCTGCTATTACTTGTTAAATCTTCATTGACTGTTGAATGGAAGTGGTGAATTTTCACGACTCAGATGTACATTTTACAGAAGCACAGCAATGAATCTTCTTGTCATGAAACCTTGGTGACTCTTACCCTGAGGTTTAGCATTATTGCCCACAATCATATTCAATGGATGTATTCAAAATGATTGAATAAAAGGAATAATCATTGGGATTTGGAGAGACTAAATTAATGGCATAAACACAATAATCCTATATTTTCTTGAATTTTACAAAGTATTTATTTTTGCATGTATGTGAATTTTTGCCTCTGTTTAGTAAAATTGTCAATAAAGGAAGTCTTGAGAATGTCATAGTCTCTACTTCCCACCAGGAATTTGCCTTTGCTTGTGTCAATTTGTTGAACCCTCAATGGAAAATGAACAAGAGAATTTGTCAGATTCATAGGGGACCTGGGTGAAATTCTATAACCATATCAAAGAACAGTTCTACTTAAATGAAGCCACAGTTACCAGGTAGAACAAAGAACAATACACCTTTGCAAGCCTTTAAATACTGGGGCAAAATCTAAAATTGAGGAACTCTGATAGAAAGGTATGTACAGTTGGTATCAGGCAAGAGGAGGAAAATCTGAAACGATCATTAGAACCTAGAGCAAGCTGCAACCCGGCTAACAGTGAAACCCAGAATGCAACACAAATCCTTAGTCTATGGGGCAGAATGCTGGGGTTTCCTACCATGAACAGCAGAGGAAAAGACAGAAGACTGCTTTCCCAAGAAGGAAATGTTCTAAAAGTAAGCTCTTCTATCAATATATCATTCAAGTTGAAGTCAAAGAATGGCATCTGGGAAATGGAATTTTATTTTTTAATTAAATGAGAATGCAAAATACAGATCTTTTACAACTTTATGTTAAATTATTGATATTATCATGAGGGCTTTAATTTGATTTTTCCAAGGCATACACAGGTTAACAAATTAACTCTGTCTAAATCTTTAGAATGATTGAAATGTTTATCATTGTACAAAATACTCTTCTTTGCACCAATTTACAAGGCATCTGTTTTATAATAAATGTTTGTCAGCCTTTCTTAACAGTTAACACTTGGGAATCAGAAATTTTATTTTATTACATTTTAGGCAGATTAATTCATTACTATTGTCCAGGCTCCAATTTTTCTATACTGAAATTAGAACTACTGAGACATTTTCACTTGCTCTTTTAATAGAGAATTAATTCTTTTTTTCAATGTGGGGCTATCCTGAAAACTTGCAAAACACTTTTTGTACGTAGAGTTCTTCATGGTACGTCCCACATAAATCATTGCAAATTAGTACACTATTAGTACATTATATTCTCTCTTTATAACAACAGTAAAAAATGCCAAACTTCTGAGGTAGCTCACAGTTTCTTAGAAAAGTTTCTGATTAATATTTTATAGGCTTTCAAATACTGGAAATCTTAGTGTTTCCATCTGTTCCTTGAGATGAAATTTTTATATGGATAGAAAGGAATTATCTTTGTGGTGTTCTCTTGCCAAATCTGAAATAAAATTTTCTGGGAAAAGTGTGATTCACCATTGATTGCCTAGGGATGTAATAGCTTTATTTCAAGATTGATATTAAACAGAAACAGAAATGAAATTTAGACAACACTGTGTATGTTTTACAGTACAGAGATTATTGCACACATTAGACTTGATTTTGGATGTCATTTTTCAATTTCAAGAAGGCCTCAATTGCATTATACTGGAGGCCTCATGTCTCTTTGTACAGGGATTATTGTTTCCTTTAATTTCTAAATGAAGTAACTCAAGCTAAATACCGTTTAGTAGTAGCCACTACTGACTCTACTTTTAAGTAAATGATTAGAGGGTCAGGAAAGGGGAGTCAAACAAGGGGAAGTAGATAGAGGGGGTTGTTTTTTTGGTCTCTCTTACTAAAAACTTCTTGTTCCATAATTTCTTGTCATACAATATTGCCTTCTCCAGTTCAAAGGTATCAAAAATTTCAAAGATTGAAAATCATATCACTTATTTAAGGTTTGAGATATTGTGTAGGAGCTTCCTGAGTACAACTATACCGTGAAACAGGAAACAAACAAGTAGATCAATAATTATATCAAAAATGAAGGGACTTGGATAAAAGCACCAAAGTCCAGTGGAATGTAGGAAGATGATTTCCAGAAGGTTACAGCATGCAGAGTAATTCATACCAATGCATGATGCATTTCACAAGGTGCTAGAAAAGAGTTGAGAGGCTACAGATACAGTGAATAATTTTTACAGAGCTAGAAGACTAATTAATTGCCCTGATTTGATTTGATTATTATTCATTGTGTTCATTTATCAAGTTATGATGATGTACCATATAAATATCCATGATTATATATCAATCAAAATACATTTTTAAGAAGATGAAAAAGACATCAAAAAAGTAACTACACAGCCACAAAGATGCTCCTCAAGTGCATTTTAAATAGAAGAAGCCAGACTCAAAAGATAAATCATATTCATAGGTTAACCAAAAGAAATCTATAAAAATTCAGATTCATAATGTTCTCTGACTGTTCAGGTACAAGACTGTTTTGTATCAGTTGGCAGTAGGCCCCACAGCTCTTCATTTTGATCAACTGGGATTTTCTGAAATAGGGTCCATTCACTGCAAAGAGAAATTTCCTTGATAAGGAGTAAGGATTATACTTATGTATCTCTGAGTATAAGGTCACATATTCAGAATGTACTTAAGGATTCCTGGTTTAATAAGTGGCAGCTGTAGGTCTTCCTCCATGATCAGTGATTTCACTGGCCCAAGGTAGTTAGCTGGTAGGTTTCTTTTACCAGTCATGATTTCCCTTTCATTGAGAGAGCCTCAAGTCCAGTTAGAGAGCTGTTGGTTACAACCAATGTATATATGCCAGGACTGTTCTCTTAGAGCTGTTCCATGTTGGTAGACAAACATAGATTAACAAACGTAGTTCTAATCTACATAGGAAGTAGGAAAAAGACAAGATCTTCTGAGTAAATTGAGGCATGAGAACCTTGGGAGAAGGTTGAAGAGAAGGGGAGAGGCAGGGAGGGGAGCAGAGAAAAATGTAGAGCTCAATAAAATTCAATTAAAAATTAGAAAAGCACACACATACAAAAAAAACAAAGAAATTAAAATTGCAAAAAAGAAAAAAAGGCCAAATCCAAAGAAAAGGCAAATTAATTGTCATTGTTACTGTAGGGTGGGATCAAAGGAAGCAGTGGGCACACAACACTATGAGGAGGGCGGGAACCTAAGTCAGAAACCCACCAGACCATCTACAAAGGATTTTCACATCATGTAAATTATACATCAACCAGACTCATTGTAATAAATCCTGAACAATGCATTTTCTAATGCACTATCAATGGGAAAGATTTATCTCCTCTTTATTTTTAATCTCTTGTCATCCTGAATTTTTAAGGTTTATTCTGTATAGTACTCTATTGTGTAAATGTACCACATTTTATTTATCCATTCTTCAGTCAAAGGGCATTTAGGTTGTTTCCTAAATTCTGGCTATGACAAACAGTGCTGCTATGAACATAGTTGAGCACAGGTCATTGTGGTACTATTATGCACACTTTGGATATATACCCAAAAGTGGTATTGCTGGGTCTTGAGGAAGATTGTTTCCTAATTTTCTGAGAAATTGCCATACTGATGGGTATCCAAAGGTGCTGTACCAGCATGCATTCCCTCCAGCAATGCAGAAGTGTTCCCTTTACCCCACATCCTCTCCAGAATAAGTTGTCATCAGTGTTTTTGATCTTGGCCATTTTTACAGGTGTAAGATGGAATCTCAGATTTTTTGATTTGCATTTCTTTGATGAGTAAGGATGTTGAACATTTCCTTAAGGGTCTTTCAGCCATTTTAGATTCCTCTGTTGAGAGTTCTCTCTTTAGGTCTGTACTCCATTTTTTAAATTGGATTATTTGTTCTTTTGGTGACCAATTTCTTGAGTTCTTTGTATATTTTGGAGATCAGCCCTCTGTCTGATGTAGGGTTAGTGAAGATCTTTTCCCATTCTGTAGGCTGTGGTTTTGTCTTGTTGACTGTATGCTTTGCTTTACAGAAGCCTTTCAGTTTCAGGAGGTACCATTTGTTAATTGTATCTCTCAGTGTCCTAAAGAATACCAATTTATAATAGCTGATGCAGTAGTTGATGTCCCCAATCCTAGCTCAAGAGGCTGGGCAAGGTCAATTGCTGTGAGACAAGAACTAGCCTGAGCTCCTTGTGAGTTCCAGGCCAGCCTGAACTATAATGTGAAAGTTTGTCTCAAAGGAAAGAGACAGACAAACTAAGAGCAATATTTTAGCATGTTTCCCCTTTGTATTTTGAGTCAAGTCATTGCTTTTAGCAGACTCTAAGCAAAGTCTTACAGAAGCATTTCCCTTCAATTTTGTTTCTTTCTCACAAATAAAAGAACCATCTGTGTCAGACAGGATTAGCTGTTCCTCAGCAACTGGCTAAAAAGCTCATGGATGCTGCAACAGCGGGCCAGCCTTTTTGTCCCAGATTTAAATGTTTGACAAGCACTGTGTGGCCAGCTCCCTGCATCCCTCCCCACTTGCAGCTCTGGTGAGAAGGAAAAGACTATGTTGTAAAATTTCTTTCCAAATTTTCCATCTTTCTTTGGCCTCCATTGTCCATAGGACATATTATCCACTCATGTGCTCAGTTTCTTTTCTAGATTTTGATTAGGCAAATATTTTATATTGAAAGTGAGTACACACTTAGAGGAAATATAGTCTTAATTCACAAGGATAAAATTGTTTTAAAGACTAGACAACTGTTCTGATATGTATAATCTTGCGATCTCAAGCCTTTGAATATAAATAAATTGACACTATTATCATCTGATACTGCTGCCAATACTTAGCTGTCCCGTGAGTCTGTCATCTGTGCATAGCTATTGAGCAAAATGCCTGAGTAGCCATGCTCCAGAATCTCTCTTTAGCATGTTCTTTGCAAAGAACCCTCAACAATGATGCCCTCCTTTAGAACAGAAGTCAGGTTTATTTCCTGACCGAGGTACCAGCAACATGACCCTCAAGGTAAAAGCTTTACAGGTTTTCCAGGGGCCTCGCATAAGGGTTGAATTTCCTAAGCAAAGAAGTACTCACCTTGGATCTGAACTCTCTTGCTGCATCTCATCCTTCTATGTGACTGTGCTTTCTCTTGTGGGATGAAAAATAGGGCATCAGACGCAACTGAGAAGCTGATGGTGACTGTTAAGTTATCAATCATGCAACCCTTAGATTCTGGTGTAGGAATCTATATCTTTGAAAAGCACACAGGAAATGATGGAAATTAACTACCAACGGTATAAAATCTCACAATCTTGGTTACTTTGGATAGAATCGTATTCGCAAACCATTCCAGTTTATATCTGCTAGCCTTTCTGTAAGCTGCTGTTACCTACCTGCAAGTGCTTAGTGAAGAAGCTGTCCACCTGTGTTGTAAGTATCTGCATCACTGCCCAACAGATCTCCCCAGAAACTTTCCACATCATTCATTGGATATTTCAGCAGAACTGGCAAGAGCCATCAGCCTCACTGGAGCTGGGGTTCTTTTTCCTTTAGTGGCATTCTGTCCTTGATTTCTTAACTTCTCCAAGTAACTTAATAATGCTATTCCCTCATTGCCTACTCAGGTCTCTCTCTAAGGTGTTTTGCTGTGCAGTTTTGGCTCTTCTGTGCATATTTCTTGCTATAATTGCTAGAACCCAGAATATTTCAGCTTGGAAGACATTGGTATACAGCAGTATGCTGGACTCCTAATTTCAGTGTTATGGTACTGGGAGGTAGAACCTTTAAAAGCATAGTAATGGCTACATGGAAGGACACATGTGAGAACTAATACGACAGAATCCATATCCTCCCCAAAAGAGGATGCAACTAAACATCCTCACAGTGGGTTTACATCAAGAAATCCACATGAGGACAGAAGACAACTTCATGTTCAAGCCAAAGAACCAAAGTCTCACACAATTCAGCCTGAATTTTTACCAGTCAAAATTGTGAAAACATCTTTTCATTAAAGCCATCCTGAAAATTTTACAATGGGAACTCTAGCTAAATAGTACAGAAGTCTATACTTCCACCACCCACCACTTCCACTATCCAGTCAGAGTCGGGCACCTTGACCAATTCTAACATTCTTCAAGTGATTTTGAAGATGAGTACTGTGTGGTGTGTCAAAGGCAGGGTTACTGTGAGACTACAATTTCGCTGTGTGCAACATATGGTATTTATTGATTTTATTTTTCCTTTAATAAAGTTTTTACTTTTTCCTTTAAGATTAAGATATTCGAGTTCCACAATGGGGGATCAGGGAAAAGATTTCACAGGTTCCTAGCAGAAGACTATTGTTACAAAACCATCACAGTTAATATTGGCTTTGACCTTTTAGGTCACAAGTTTTCCCACACAGGCAGTAACTAAATATTTAGAAATGAAATATTCATATTTTTCTATGAATAATTATAATAAAAAATAATCTAGAAATATAATGCCATCATTCTATTGTCTTTTGTTCCAAAATTAAAATTTTATAAATTGTATATAGTCTCACATCCCAATGTTAAAATATAATAAAGCACTAAAAATTTAATTTTGTTCTAGATTTTATGTTTATGCAATTTTTCACATTTTACATCCAGGAATATATTTTATACAATTATGTGTTATATTTTTCTATAAAATTAAATTCATGGGTGCTAGTAAGACGATCAGCTGTGAAATCATCCCTCTGGGCTCCCTCAACAGAAATCTACGACAGTGTGCAAAGTGACAATCTGTCATTTAGTCAGTGGGCTTGGACAACCATTTCCCGAAGACTTTTTCTCAGTTCTCAATGTTAACACAATATATGTTATGTTGCCATGCATTCAAGAAATGAAAGATACCCTTAAATGTTTCATTTCTAGCATTCAGTCTTAACATGAGAAAAAGTAAAAATAATATGGTAAACTGAGTCAGTACCCTGCACTAAACCTTGCTTCAACAACAATTAAGACATTTAATCCTACCATATTACAGACTTTTTACATATGAGAAAAGATTTTATTTGGCCACAAATTAGAGAATCTATGCAATCTATGATTGGAATCCTCTTAACGCTGTTCACTGTCTGGGATATTTTATCTCTGGCTTCCTTTTTAAGGAGAAAGCAGTGGTTGAGAGAAACCTCAGTAGTAGGTCCATGTTTAGTATGCATGAAGCTTGCATCCCCAACTCTAGAGGAAAAGAAAGACAGAAGGGAAGAAGAAGGAAAAGGGGCTTGAAGGAGCAGGGAGAGAGGATGAGGGCAAGGCAAGGCCAGATCTTCTGAAGGCATTATTTGTCAGAGTGAAGCCTATTTGCCCTCATACCCATCCCTTATTTCAGCCTCCACTATGCTGCATCTCAGATCGATGCTGCTGAGTTCTCCAGGCTGGAAGTCCCTCTCTTTATCCACCTCCCTCTAAGCTGTTCTCTTACCTCTTAAATTCCACCAGAAACGGCCACTGGAAATTCCCTACAGAAATGACTTTCAACTACAAATTCTTAAATTGCTTGTAATTTTCTCTATTGAAATCTATAATATCCATTTTGCATTCTGTTTATTTATATATTAACTTGGTATTTGTCTGACTCTTGGCAAACTTTAATGCATTTTTTTAGGAAAAGAAAAGTAAAATACAAGACATAAAGATTCACAAGATTATTGCTTAAAGCTAGCAGGAATGAGGGGAGCACACTGGACTAAATGACTGGATTAAATAGCAAGAATAATGTCTAAATAATGAAAACTAGACTCAGCAGGTGTATAACCTATCATAATAATCCTAAACTTTCTAGTATTGTGTGAAAAAAGAACAACTAAGAGGAAGGAAGATAGTAGGAAGAGAGAGGAGAAACCCAGTACTTACTGAAGTACTAAAATCCATTGTTATTCACCTAAACTTAAAGTGCACATAAGGTTTTATATTCTGAAGGTTTATTTTTATTTTCAAAGCACAGAACACTGAATCATTTATGTGACTTCTAGTGCTGCTTGCCTTACTCAGACCCACCCAACCAATCAGGATTCTTAGAATTCCTTGAGTTCACAGAGTTCCAAGGAGGCATTGCATTGATCAAGACCCCTTCCAGGGTGCCAGAGGCTTTATAGCCCTTCCTTGCAATATTTCGCTGAGATTGCAACACTTACAGTGGGACTTACATTACTTATTATTCCTTGTCCACTATCTAAAAAATATTTATCCTTGCAAAGAAAGAATTCACTACAAGAGTTGTCAAAATTAGCCCTTTCCTTAAATAAAACTATTTAGATTGGGGCACAGCTCCACCACACCAGGTACCCTTTCTACTTGTGGACAGTCATTTTCGTTGAGAGAGCAAAGATCCTTTTCTAACACGGGTTTCAATAAAGGCCACTCTAGTTCTTAAATGTTCAAAATCACATTTGGATATTGTATGCACATCTTGTACTGTAGCTTCTAAATGATGCATAACGTTACACAGTGTCCCAAATTGTGTATCTTTTATTCATTATTTTCAACATGTTAGCTATGTTCACTGTGCAAGAAATTCTCTGGGCTATCACCTAGAATTTGTTACTCAGGGCCATTAAATGAAGTCATACCTAGGTTCATTTAGTGAAGATATATTTCTTTCCAGTGCAATTCCTGTAAATTATGGTCCCTATAATCATAATTCATAAGGGTTTATATACGTTTTCACTTCTCTAAATCTTTGCCAACTGTCTTATTATAGTTTATAATTCACTCTTTTTTTTTTTAACGTGTAGCAGCATTTCATTCTGTAACCCAGGCTGGCCTAGAACTTACAGCCTCCCGCCTCACCTACCCATGTATAATTGAAACACCTTGCTGCTGTGAAAAACAGCTGAGGTCAATAATTTGAATAGGGAAACTACTTATTTTGGATCGTGGTTTCCTAGTATTTAATCTGTGATAGTCAATTCCTGCCTTGTTTTTTTTTTTTTTTTTTTTTTTCAGGCGGGTCGGGGGGCCTGGTAAGACAGAAGGAGGACCATGGTGAAACAAAGCTAATGATTTCCTGTCATCTAAGGGAGGAAGGAGAAGGATAGAAACAAATACACATTGATCCATGTCTACAGAGACCACTCCACCCACCATCTCAGTAATACTATAAAGTCATGAATTCAAAAGACCCTCATGATCCAGGAGCTCCTGCTCATTTACTCCAGCAACTGAGGTTCAAAATGTCAAGACATGAGCCGTTGGAAAATACTATATACCCAACTCTAGTATCTGTGAACTCTGAGGGGCATTTCATTCCCAATTACTTTTTCTCTGATTGATGATAAATTTGAATGTTTATTTAAAAACAAATTAGGCCAATTGCTCAGTTTTTGTCTGAATATATGATGAAGTTTTCTTTCTTCATTGGTGGGTACCAATAATTTTGTATATAAGATACATCAAAACCATAGGGGGTTTTACCTATCTCTGCTAGAATTAACACTTGTTGACATAATTCTTAGAATCTATCTTGAGTCAACTTTTGACTGCTATATAATGCCATCCCAAGATTAGTTTGTTTTTATTTTTATGTGCAGAATGAACTTTCTGACAGTATAAAAGAGGCCTTTCTTTATACTTGGTTATACCAAATTAGTTGAACATTATGTTGCAATCCAGATGTGAGTGCTTTTATTAATATTTTTGTTCAATCACTCACTTGGCCTATTTGTCATTTCTATACTATTGTGAACACTATAGTAATGCAACACAGCCTTTTTCAGGACACCACTTGCATATTTTCCAGAAGTCACATTTATAAAACAGAGGCATTTATATCAATTTAGAGTATTTATTGTTGCTCAAAAATTTCAGGTGAAAATTATATTCAAGGTACATTAAACAGGTGTATTAGTTTGGAAATTTTTAACAACATTTGATAGTCACTTATTTTTATCTCTTATTGTTATCCAACAGAGATCAATATTTTTTCTCTTAAATGCTGTAAACATTCTTTGTAAGACTCATGCTTGGACACTTTTTCAAATGTATATTTTTTGTATATTACTCTTCAATTAATCCTCTTGGACAAGAGCTTTATTGATATTTTGGGCTAACTTGCTAAGCTATAGTCTCACAGAAATACCTTATTCTTTGTGAAAATTACTTGTTCCCTTTCTATAAAACTTGATTTTATTGTAATGGTGATGATGATGATGTAGTCATCATATGAACAGAATTTCTTCTTTTCCACTCATTTCCTATTTCATTCTTTCCATTTCCCAGTAACATTCATTTTAACTGTGGAAAAATTATTGAACAATGAGGATATTTCCTTGCATTTTAAAGGAAATATTTTAAAATACTTTAGAATGAATATAATCCTTGGTAGTTTTTCTAAGTATATAAAATGTATCATTTTAACTACTCTCTGGGACAGGGATATAGCTTTGTGGTAGAGTGATTGCCTACCTGATTGATCCCTTTATAGTGCAAGAAGCAAAAAATTAAGCCTACACATGTAGTTAATTTTTGGAACTGTTGAAATGTTTTATTTTCATCTGTAATCCTTCACTGTGATTAACATCATTAGACATTGTTTTGGGGAGGAAAGTTTGAAGTGGCTCACTTATAACATCTCTAAAAATGTTTGCATATGGGATTTTTTGAGGAGGAATGAAGATTTGTCTGTAGTTTAATTTCTGTGATATGTAAAAATGTAATACAGTTCATCATTGTCTCTTTTACGCTTATCATTTTTAAAGAAATTCATCCATTTAATTTTAATACTTATTTCTATAATATTCACAGTATGTTTTAAAATTTTAATAGTTGTTTTTGTTTATTTTGTCTTTTTTTTTTTGAGACAGAGGTTCACTGTACACTCACAGTGGCTATAGCCACAGATGCCTTGGAACTCAATTGTGTAGGGAAGACTGACTCCAAACTCATAACACTCAAATAGCAAATCCATGTCCCTCAGATGCTGGAACTGAAGTATGTGCATCAAAATTTTAATATTTTGATATCCTTTATACCTTTTTCATATACATTTGATGTCCTCTCAGTTTTTTCCATTTGTTTGGTCATTTTGGTTGGTTTTGTTATGATTGGTTTTGTTACAAAACTCTAGGAGGAAAACTGGATATCATGATGCTTAGGTGAAATTCCAGGTTTCACCCAGGAAGCTGAGGCAATGGGGTTGGGAGTTCAAGGTCAGCCTAGGATACATAGGCGATCTTTCCTCAGAAATCAAACAGACTACCTCTACTGCCACCTCCACTACCACAGCAAAAGCCAGGAAAGCAACAAAGTCGATAAATACAGTCAGTGTTTATATCCAGAGCAGGGATTATTCCTACATTCTAAAACAAAAGGGAAAAGACAATGCGATTTATCAAACTTGAATTATTATAAAATAATAAATAGGTAACACTAGAAATTAAATGTGATTTCCAAGAATAGCAATTTTATTAAAGATTTCCAGTGAGACACAAAGCTAGACATGGTGATTCATGCCTGCAGTCATAGCACACAGAAGCCAAAGGCAGATGGATCTCTCTGAGTTTGATGACAGCCTGTTCTACACAGACAAGTCGGGGCTACATGGTGAGACCTATCTCAACAAAACAGAAACAAAGCAGGAAACTCAAGTGAAGCTTATAAACATCCACTTCCAGGTACTGTGGAACAATAAAAAATGGGAAATGGAGTGGACCCTACTTAATAAGTATAAACATCAACTTCAAACAGATATACCCAATAAACCACAATCAGAAGTCCTCGTAGATAGTTTTGTTAAAAATAAATCTCTGGTAAAATGCACAACAAGGTTACCATCTCAACGCTGATGCTCATAATTACATTCTGGGTTCTTACTCATTGAATGGGATCATTTATTTATCACAGTTTCCCCTGTGGTTAACAGAAAATGACTTTGTGCAGATGAGGGTGCTTGATTACTGCTTTCGAGACTTGTAAAATCATCAGCATGAATGGAATAATGCACATCATATGTGATGGATAACATTTCTGAAATAAATTGCCTCTTGCAGCTGTCCTATCCTGGAAAACAAAGGACCCCCAAATGATATTGCCAGTGAAATAATGCCAATTCCACACAACAACAAAGTATTTAATTCTCAGGAGTGGCCAGAGGTGTTCTTTCATTGGGGGCTAGACTTCAGTACCTTATTTGAAATAGCTAACATACACATGTAATTTTAGTGTAAAATTGTACTATAATGTAGAACTGTAAATATAAAAACCAGGATATTATTTCTTCTGAAAATGAGACAGATAGGGATAGAAAGGGGGATGAGGTGGAGAGGAACGAGGACAGGAACAGGGAGAACCATCGACAGCAGTGGTACTCAACCTTCCTAATGCTGAGACTCTTAAACACAGTTTCTCATGTTATGGGACCCCCAAGACAAAATTATTTTCTTGCTACTGCATAATTGCAATTTTGATACTGTTATTAACTTAATATACATATCTCTGTTTTCCAATGGTCTTAGGTGAGCCCTGTGATAGGGTCGTATCCCCCTTAGCTGTCTCGTCCCATATGTTTAGATCTAGACTTCCCATCTATTTAGCTTGAGCACTATGCAAATGAAAGTTATAAATTCATCTTATGTAACAGTTAAAGTTTATGATGGTCTTGGAGAAAGTTTAAATTGGGGTGAGAACTCTAAAATTATCCCTATATGAAATCTATAAATGATCAAAGGATGCAAATATCAACTACAACTTAAGAGTTTTACTAACAATTAGAACCAAAATGTTTAAGTACTAGAGAGGTAAGTATTCACCTTTGCTAAGGGGTAGGAAGAACACATTAGCAGAATTCTTTAACACTAAGAAGTCTGCTGCTTCCAAAGAGAAGAATTGTACTCTTGTGTCTAGCTGTGCCCAGCAGTTTTTTACCACATACTACACTTAATTAATAAGCTAGACAGGGTGTAATATTTAAATACACTTATATGACTAAGAAATTTTTGGTATATTTATTCATACAGTATATTTTGATAATAATATTTTACCTCCTCTAATTCTTCCCACACCTCTACCTAAATGACCTCATGTTTGTTCATTCTTTCTTTCTCTCAGGACAATAAAAAGGAAATAAAAGCAAATGAAAGACAGCAGGAAAACCTATAAGACAAAAAAAAAAAAACCCAAACCAAACAAAGAGCACACAAAAACCACAAGTCTCTTTTGTGTTGACCAGCTAATTCTGCTATTCACCTAAGTATGGCTGATACACTGAGGTGCCTTCTGCTGGAAAAAAAAAAAAACTGATTTTCCCCTTCCCCAGTAGGTATCAATTGCAATTAGCTTCTTGGTCATAGGGGATACTTTGTGTCCACTTCAAATTTTCTGTCTTGGGATTTTATCTGAGAATTTGTGCAGGTCTAGTATGCTGTCACAGTCTGTAACATTTGTGTTCATTTGTGTATCATCCCTGTAATGTGTAGAAGATGATGTATCCTGGGAGTTGTCCTTCACCTCTGACTCTTAGAAACTTTTCATACCAATATCTGCATAGATGCTTTGGCCCTGAGAGGAGGCATTTGATAAGGCATTTCATTTGGGGCTGAAGGCTCCAAAGTATCTCACTCTCTGCACATTGCCCATTGTTGTGCTCTATGTTAATTGCTATATACTAAATGAAGGTTCTGATGAAAGTTCGGTAAAGTCCAATATATGGTATAGCAATGCGTCTTTAGGAATGATTTTATTACTATGTCATTTTAGGAGAATAATAGTAATCAGTTTCCCACTAGGCCAATGACCTTTCTTTTCTCAGATTCCTGGCCACTTTAGTGGTATCACATCTTGGTGACATCTTGTGGACTAGGATTTCAGTCCAAACAAAAAGTGGGTTGGTTACTTCCATAACACTGGTGCCACTATTGAATATTTTACAGGCAAGTCACTATTGTATGTCACAAGGTGTTGGGTTAGTTCAAGTGATGTGGGAGTGTCATATCAATCTGTTGATTTCATTGTTTAAAATAAAGAAACTGCTTGGCTGGTCCTATAGGTTAGAACATAGGTGGGTGGAGTAAACAGAACTGTATGCTGACAGGAAGAGGAAGTTAGCTCAGAAATCATGCAGCTCCACTCAGAGAAGCCAGGCTCCTCTCTCGCGGGCGGACAGGATAGCCTGGCTCTCTGAGGCATGCTCGCGATGAAGCTCTAACCCAGGATGAAAGGCTAGAATCTCCCCGGTAAGCACACCTTGGGGTGCTAACACAGAATATTAGAAATGGGTTAGACCAGGTGCGAGAGTTAGCCCATAAGAGGCTAGGGCTAATGGGTCAAGCAGTGTTTAAATGAATACAGTTTGTGTGTTGTTATTTCAGACATAAGCTAGCCAGGCAGTTGGGGTGTTGGGGATGCAACCCCGTGCCCCCCATTTCAACAGATGGCTGCCCAACATGTGGACAACTGAATCCACAGAAAGTCTGAGAAAGCTTGGGAAAGAGTAAAGCATGTTTTCTTGGTAGCAGCAGTTTCTCGGTTCTGCTCTGCTTGCTAGAAGCAAGCAAGCACTCTCATCTAAGAGAGGCTTCCTGACTCAGCTTCAGCTGCAAAACCCTGCAGCTCATTAAGAGGTCCTGCCACGAAACACTTAAACGGTGTTGACGAAAAGCTGATAGCATGCTTTTCGGTTTTCAGCCGTAGCAGGAAAAAAGCTGTGTCGTTTAAAAATGCCGGCTTTCTGGGCCATCCTGCCAGGGCAACTCTGACTGTTTGAGGCAGGAGGGCCGGCTACAGAGAGAGGACTTGAGTGTTGTCTGTTGTAGCTCGCTGGCTGGCAGGGACCTTGAAACACTGTAGACTTGTGGCACTGAACGCCACCTCAGTCTCAAGGTTGGAATGGCAGAAAGTAAAGGAATGAGCTACATCTTGCCGGCAAAGCCACGCCTTTAGTCCTACTGAGATTGCTTGGTAAATTAACGACTTATGTGGTCAGAAAAACAGAGAGAGATACAGTAAAAAGAGATTTAAAAATAAAGAAATTTTTTAAATGGTTTACAGTGTGTTAAAAATATAAGCAAGCTAAAAGTAAGTTCTTAAGAGTAAAAAAAAAGAAAGAAAAAGAGAAGTTGGTCGTGGTAGTACACGCCTTTAATCCCAACACTTGGGATGCAGAGGGAAATTGACCTCTGTGACTTCAAAGTGTGGTAGCACATGCCTTTAATCCCAGTGCCTAGAAGGCAGAGACAAACAGATCTCTGTGAGTTCAAGGTGTAGTAGCAAACGCCTTTAATCCCAGTGCCTGGGAGGCAGAGACAGGCGGATCTCTGAGAGTTCAAGAACAGCCTGGTCTACAGAGCTATTCCAGGTCAAAGATATACGCTCAAAAAGTTAAAAGTAAAAATAAACAAAATAGAGGTTAAAACAAAGCTGTACAAAGATGGAAAATACACAGAGAATTTTGATACTGTATGCTATTATGCTCTCTTTGAATTGTTTGAATGCTGAGGAAGGAGCAACAGCTGCCAAAAGATATTTGTTTATAAATGCTGCTGAACTAACCCAACATAGATATTGTGAAAATGTCCTGACTTTGAAATTTGGATCTAAAAACATGATACTTTGGAAAGGAATTTCTTTTTTCGTTTTCACAGAGGATCAGACCCTGTTCATTTCTTCTATTCCGATATGGTATGATGGACCACGCCCTCCTGAAGGATTGCTGTAAACACCTTCAGAAAATTGCTTTGCTCAACTGCCAACTGAGATGAAACTAGCAAACAGGTTATACCATGAAAGACCCAATTAACAACGCCCCCCATTTAGCAGGAAGCAGTTTGGAGAGAAAGAACTGCGCCCATGTTCCCAAATATGGTTTCTAAACGTTCTTTTACATTTAAAGGGGGATATGGTATAGGTATGAATAATTTGCATTGATATGGATTTTGCTTTAGTGATTTGAATTTAAGGTCAATTTTGTTATATGTATATGTATTTCTGCCCTTGATTAAGGTATTGTGATTGTGTAGTTCACTTAAAAATGTAATGTATATAGGTTGTTAATGGATAATCATCGATAATGGTCAAGCTTGTCGTTATGTTAGTTAGATTTTCTAGATATATAGAGATATATTTTAGTTAGATAGGCATTCTTCATATCTTTCAAAGACTACAAAATAGGACATTTAATGTTTTAATAACTTGGGACTTTTCATGACATTGAGACACTCTGCTCCTGGCAGCACCAATCTACTTCAAGAAAAAGATGGGCATCAAAGAGGATCCTTATGGAGTTTGATAGGATTTGGGCAAGAAACTGCTCTTGCTTGGACTATTGCATAAACTGGACACAGAGAACCCGCAGAGAGAGGACTACTGAACTTGCCTAAAGGTGAGATGATCTTTCGGGGTTCCTGATTCATGAAAGAGTCTGCAAGACATTCTTGAGGACAAGCAGATAGTGACTGCCTTTGAAATTTCCTGCTTTGTGGAATGTCTGCTGAAAACTATGGGCCTGTAGGCTGAAGATGGATACCCCAACGGTACTGAGGAACTTTGGGCGACTGTCCAGGCAGCAAGATGCCTCTGTCATTTCTAGAGTTTGAACGTTGCTTACTTTTTGTTTACTCAGGTAATTATTGTATCTTTCTGGAGTCTTTGATGAAGTTAAGAATAGTTAGTTATAGTTATACTTTTCCTTAGTTATGATAAAGATTATTGTAATTTTTACTTGATAACTGTTTTATGTAATTTTGCTATGTTAAAGTTAAAGCCTTTCCTTTTTGTTTAAACAGAAAAAGGGGAGGTGATGTGGGAGTGTCATATCAATCTGTTGATTTCATTGGTTAAAATAAAGAAACTGCTTGGCTGGTCCTATAGGTTAGAACATAGGTGGGTGGAGTAAACAGAACTGGGCGGAAGAGGAAGTGAGGTCAGAACGCACGCAGCTCCGCTCAGAGACATCATGCTCCTGTCTAGCAGGCAGACAGGATAGCTCTGTGCTCTGAGGCTCGTTTGTGATGAAGCTCCGACCAAGATGGACATAGGCTAGAATCTCCCCGGTAAGTGCACCTTGCGGTGCTAACACAGAATATTAGAAAAGGGGTAGACCAGGTGTGAGAGTTAGCCCGTAAGAGGCTAGAGCTAGTGGGCCAAGCAGTGTTTAAATGAATACAGTTTTTGTTGTTATTTTGGGCATAAGCTAGCCAGGTGGCTGGGGTGTTGGGGGACGCAACCCTGGTGCCCCAATTTCAACAACAAGGTTTATACTGGGTGAGACTGAAGATTGCTTTTCATCTATAGTGTCATGAAGAGTAGTAGTCAGTAGGGATGAAGCTTTTAGCTGAGCATCAGCTATGTAGGATGAGACAAATATCTTATCATCCTTATGAATATATCATTGATGTGACATTGGAAGAGGAAGTCAGGTCAGAATGCACACAGCTCCGCTCAGAGAAGCCAGCCTCCTCTCTCGCGGGCCGGAGGGGATCGCTCGGCTCTCTGAGGCATGCTCGCGATGAAGCTCCGACCGACCCAAGATGGACGTAGGCTAGAATCTCCCTGGTAAGCGCACCTTGGGGTGCTAACACAGAATATTAGAAATGGGTTAGACCAGGTGCAGGAGTTAGCCCATAAGAGGCTAGAGCTATGGGCCAAGTATTGTTTAAATGAATACAGTTTGTGTGTTGTTATTTCGGGGGTAAGCTAGCCAGGCGACAGGGGTGTTGGGGACGCAACCCCTCGATGCCCCAATTTCAACAGATGGCACCCACATGGACAACTGAATCCACTGAAAGTCTGAGAAAGCTTGGGAAAGAGTAAAGCATGTTTTCTTGGTAGCAGCACTTTCTCGGGTATACTCTGTTTGCTAGAGGCAAGCATGCGCTCTCATCTAAGAGAGGCTTTCCTGATTCAGCTTTAGCTGCAAAACCCTGCAGCTCATTAAGAGGTTCTGCCACGAAACACTGAAATGGTATTGACAAAAAGCTGAATGCATGCTTTTCGGTTTTCAGCCGTAGCAGGAAAGAAGCTGCGCAGTTTGAAAAATGCCGGCTTTCTGGGCCATCCTGCCAGGGCAAACTCTGACTGTTTGAGGCAGGAGGGCAGACTACAGAGAAAGGACTTGAGTGTTGTCTGTTGTAGCTCGCTGGCTGGCAGGGACCTTGAAACACTGTAGACTTGTGGCAATGAAAGCAGCTCTGGCCGGTACCTCAGTCACAAGGTTGGACTGGCAGAAAGTTAAGGAATGAGCTACATCTAGCCGGCAAAGCCACGCCTTTAGTCCTACTGAGATTGCTTGGTAAATTAAAGACCTATGTGGTCATAAAAACAGAGAGAGAAACAGTAAAAAGAGATTGAAAGATAAAGAAAATTTTTAAATGATTTACAGTGTGTTGAAAATAATATGCAGACTAAAAGTTAAAATTCTTAAAGTAAAAAAAAAAAATGAAAGAAAAAGAGAAGTTGGTTGTGATAGTACACGCCTTTAATCCCAACACTTGGGATGCAGAGGGAGATTCACCTCTGTGACTTCAAAGTGTGGTAGCACACGCCTTTAATCCCACTGCCTAGAAGGCAGAGACAAACAGATGTCTGTGAGTTCAAGGTGTAGTAGCAAACACCTTTAATCCCAGTGCCTGGGAGGCAGAGACAGGCAGATCTCTGAGAGTTCAAGAACAGCCTGGTCTACAGAGTTATTCCAGGTCAAAGATATACGCTCAAAAAGTTAAAAGTAAAAATAAACGAAATAGAGGTTAAAATAAAGTGCACAAAGATGGAAAATACACAGAGAATCTTGATACTGTATGCTATTATGCTCTCTTTGAATTGTTTGAATGCTGAAGAAGGAGCAACAGATGCCAAATGGTATTTGCTTATAAATGCTGCTAAACTAACCCAACATAGATATTGTGAAAATGCCTTGACTTTGAAATTTGGATCTAAGGATATGATACTTTGGAAAGGAGTTTCTTGTTTTGTTTTCACAGAGGATGAGACCCTGTTCATTTCTTCTATTCCGATATGGTATGATGGACCACGCCCTCCTGAAGGGTTGCTGTGAACGCCTTCAGAAAATTGCTTCGCTCAACTGCCAACTGAGATGAAACTAGCACACAGGTTATACCATGAAAGACCTAATTAAAAACGCCCCCATTCAGCAGGAAGCAGTTTAGAGAGATAACTGTGCCCATGTTCCCAAATATAGTTTATAGGTGTTCTTTTACATTTAAAGGGGGAAATGATATAGGTATAAATAATTTGCATTAGTATGGATTTTGCTTTAGTGATTTAAATTTAAGGTCAATTTTGTTATATGTATATGTATTTCTGATCTTGATTAGGTGTAGTGATTGTGTAGTTCACTTAAAAATGTAATGTATATAGGTTGTTAATGGATAATCATCGATAATGGTCAAGCTTGTAGTTATGTTAGTTAGATTTTCTAGATATATAGAGATATATTTTAGTTAGATAGGCATTCTTCATATCTTTCAAAGACTACAAAATAGGGCATTTAATGTTTTAATAACTTAGAACTTTTCATGACAATGAGACACTCTGCTCCTGGCAGCACCAATCTACTTTAAGAGGAAGATGGGCATCGAAGAGGATCCTCATGGAGTTTGATAGCCATTGGGCAAGAAACTGCTCTTGCCTGGACTATTGCATAAACTGGACACAGAGAACCCGCAGAGAGAGGACTACTGAACTTGCCTAAAGGTGAGATGATCTTTCGGGGTTCCTGATTCATGAAAGAGTCTGCAAGACATTCTTGAGGACAAGCAGATAGTGACTGCCTTTGAAATTTCCTGCTTTGTGGAATGTCTGCTGAAAACTATGGCCTGTAGGCCGAAGATGAATGCCCCAATGGTACAGAGGAACTTTGGGTGACTGTAGAGGCAGCTGTGGGCCGCCGTGGGTAGGTCACTAGTCTAGAATTGTGACCCGCCCTGGCAGCCTGTTACTCCAGGGTCTCGGAGGGGCGCTACCTGGAAGAGAGGGCTAAGATAAAGAAATGAGGCCAAGCAAAGATTTGTCAAAGCCTCTGTTTATTAGGGACAGGGTTACTGCTTATATAGCCCCTTGATTGGGGGGCAGGGCACAGGAGCATGGAATCTGGCCACGTGGTCCCAGGTCACGTAACCTACGTCCGGTCA
Source organism: Microtus obscurus (assembly GCA_963919715.1). NCBI lineage: Eukaryota > Metazoa > Chordata > Mammalia > Rodentia > Cricetidae > Microtus > Microtus obscurus. The sequence goes on from CAWTZC010000486.1 coordinate 142,936, forward strand.
GGTAGGCCAAGAAGTCAGATGTTGATTCTCCCGGTCAGGATGTCGCGAGTTGACACACCTAGTTCTCTCTAGATTGTCTGGAATTTGGGATGGGTCTGCTAACAGATTAAGTTCGTTAGCAATTAGTGAATAGCTAATTGGGTGTGGAGCAGGTTTTGCCAATAGAACTATTCTTAACATAATTATGGGTGTGGGGTTCCCTGCAGGCCCCCCAAGGTGATGGTTCCTGTAATAATCTTTAGGGGAGAAATGGCTCCTAACAGGCAGCAAGATGTCTCTGTCATTTCTAGAGTTTGAACGTTGCTTATTTCTTGTTTGCTTAGGTGATATTGCATCTTTCTGGAGTCTTTGATGGAGTTAAGAATAGTTAGTTATAGTTATACTTTTTCTTAGTTATGATAAAGATTATTGTAATTTTTACTTGATAACTGTTTTGTGTAATTTTGCTATGTTAAAGTTAAAGCTTTTCTTTTTTGTTTAAACAGAAAAAGGGGAAGTGATGTGGGAGTGTCATATCAATCTGTTGATTTCATTGGTTAAAATAAAGAAACTGCTTGGCTGGTCCTATAGGTTAGAACATAGGTGGGTGGAGTAAACAGAACTGGGTGGAAGAGGAAGTCAGGTCAGAATGCACACAGCTCCGCTCAGAGAAGCCAGCCTCCTCTTCGCAGGCCGGAGGGGATCGCTCGGCTCTCTGAGGCATGCTCGCGATGAAGCTCCGACTGACCCAAGATGGACGTAGGCTAGAATCTCCCTGGTAAGCGCACCTTGGGGTGCTAACACAGAATATTAGAAATGGGTTAGACCAGGTGCGAGAGTTAGCCCAAAAGAGGCTAGAGCTAGTGGGCCAAGCATTGTTTAAATGAATACAGTTTGTGTGTTGTTATTTCAGGGGTAAGCTAGCCAGGTGACAGGGGTGTTGGGGACGCAACCCCTCGATGCCCCAATTTCAACATATCATTATCATCTTTTTTTTTTAAATATTTATTTATTATGTATACAATATTCTGTCTGTGTATATGACAGCAGGCCAGAAGAGGGCACCAGACCTCATTACAGATGGTTGTGAGCCACCATGTGGTTGCTGGGAATTGAACTCAGGACCTTTGGAAGAGCAGGCAATGCTCTTAACCTCTGAGCCATCTCTCCAGCCCCCATCATTATCATCTTTATGTGGTTGGTAACCAGTAGTCTTGGAATTAGCCTTTGATGTTTAGGGGATATATGACACCCCTTTGTTGGTCAAAAATTCTTATCCAAAATATACAATAATTTTTTAAAACTGCATCAAAAAAATAACCCAGTAGAAAAAAAACAGAGATATAAACACATGCTAGTAAGCTTAATAGGCATCAAGAGAATGAAAATTAAGCCACAATCAGATCTTCTTCTTAGTCACTAAAAAGATTAACATGCAAAAGACAGATTCTGTCTGTACTAACAACTCTATATCTTGTACACACTTTCATGGAAAATGAAATAAAATAAGCCTAGTTTATCATATCCAAACATATATCTACCCATATAACAATTCAGCTAGTAATTTCTTTTATCAAAAATAAAGTTTGTGTTCTCAAAAAGACTATTCTAGCACAAAAAGACTATGTATTCTAGCCAAAAATTTGAGATAACCCTCATTTCATTAATAAACACAGAAGAGTCCAGAACTAGAGTAAGGCAATGACAACATGTGTAAGAATATATAGAAGAGTGTGTACATCTTCATATTCATATGATATACAGGCACCCATTCTTTATTACATCAGAATGACAAGGTTCACATCAAAACCTTTTTTATTTTACTTATTGATGCGGGCATCATCATTCAGTATTCTCTATCCTCAACTTAATAATTATAATGATACTGATAGTCAGGAACAGATAAGGTATTGCTGGGTTCTTGGCCTCTTAGTTAAGTAGTTGAAATGAAAGAGTACATAGGCTTTCAAAGGTAGCAAGGAAAGTTTATTTAAGGCAAAGAATGGAAAAGATTAGAATACACAGCAGGGAGCGGCAGACTACAGAAGGGAAGATATTAAAAAAAGAAATACTGTGTGGGACTTTCTTCCATGGGTGTCAAGGGAAGGAGGAGTTTGATTATTAAGGGACATAGTGAAGGTAGAACTCTGTTTTAACTGAGAAATTAGATCATATAATTTTTCAACTTTGTGTGTCCCTTCCCAAAATGCACATGATTTTAATTATTGCATGTACAAATTTACAAACAGATAAAATATAGGAGATTCTCCTTAAATTTTTATTTGATGACACAATTGTGACTTATTATGCATTCATTTTAAACTAGATTATTCTACACTGCTAATTCTGCACTACCTATTGAAATGTTAAAGATGCATTTGACTAGAAACTGTCTATGTTTGACTGCTGTTAGGAAAGAAACATCCTATTGTGCAAAGAGAGGAGCAGGTGAGGGTCTGTAGTTTTTGGATGCATTATTCAGCGAAAAGTATGTGTCTATATAGCAAGTATGTAGAGGTGAAGGACCTGAACAACCAAGTACATTTTTAGCAGAGATGAAATGTGTAACCCAATTCAAGTAACAACTCAGGTTACTAAGCTCCTCCCTATGTTGGCCTGCCTCAGTAACAGGACATTGATAGGAAAAGAAACTATGCGTTATTCTATATTTGTCATGTTCTTTTGCAATTAATGCCATAAGTTTTATCAAATATAGTCTACAAGTGGAAATAATGTGATTAAGAAAGATATGCTAGGGTTTATGACTGACCATAAGTCTAAGAAGGTCACCACTTCTGTCTGTGCTAGACGCTGTTGGCGGAGTCTGCTTGTTTGTTTTCCGGCTGCTTGGCTAGCTTAGACCTGAAATGATCACACAGAAACTGTATTAATTAAATCACTGCTTGGCCCATTAGCTCTAACCTCTTATTGGCTAACTCTTAAATATTAATTTAACCCATTTCTATCAATTTGTATATCACCACATGGCTGTGGCTTACAGGCTAAAGTTTCAGTGTCTGTCTCTAGTGGCTCCATGGCTTCTCTCGGACTCCATTCACCTTTCTTCCAGCATACAGGACTAGCTTTCCCTGCCTAGTTCTGTTCTTCCCTGTCATGGGGGTTGTGAAAAAAATTTCTTCAAGATGTCATCACATATATATTCATTGACACAAATGTTTTCTTTCTACTTTTTTCAAATTCACTGAAAATGCAAATTGAGTATTTTTTCAGAATTCTGTAACCCTGGGGAGTCATAAATTCTGAATGTGAACCGTATAGTGGGGCTGGATGATGGGCAGACTAAATTCTTTTATTAGACATCACCTACAAAGCTTGTGCTCAAAGATGAAATTACAAGGGATTTTCAAGGGAGAACAAAACAAACCAAATGTAAGTTCCTCTGTAATTAACATCTTTTAAGAGTGTCATATACAGAAAATCCACCCTAAATAGCTAGGAATAGAAGTAGAGAGGTGATTGATCTATTGACCTGAATTCTGGAGGAGAAAACTTTTGGAGGGCCAAAAGACAAATGAAGTGAAAAGGTAACAAAAAGTCAAAGTACTGATTGATTTTGCAAGTGGAAATTTCAATTGGGTAACCAGATGTGAGAGTTCGAAGTACAAAAGAAGCAAAACTTGAAGTTAGACATAAACGCAATCAGCAGAGCAGTAAAATGATATGGAAACTAATGAGAAGTGAGAAAAGTTGCTGATCTAGGGTATGTGGTCAGCAGCTGTCCTCCCTAAACAACAGAATACTTAATTCAGGATATAGTTACTAGATGTTTCTGGTATTGAAGTGGTAATTACCTTGTATGTTTCTTGTTTTTATAGTGGTAAAGAAGTCTTGCCTCCTTCCCTCATTTTGGATTGGTGCATCTAAAACATATGAAAAATAAACACAGGCATCAGTATTCATTGGGTTGACCTCCTGACAATATTCTGTGTCTGTCTCCTCTTCTTTTGTATCTGTTGCTTCTGCCTAACATGTCTAATCCACACACACACCTACCCTGGAACGTTCAAACCTGTCCAGGCTGGACCAAGAAGGATGTCGCCTCAGTGTGAGACTCTGACAGATGGCTTCTCAACTTGGAGCTTCTGACAGATGGAGCCGGACATGTAGCCAGTGGTACAGGTGGAGAACATGATGGATGGCACATAGGAATATCACACCACAGGTGTAGAGGTGAGAAATGAGCACGGACATAAATAACAAACGTGGGAGGGCAGGGGATATTGGGACTAAAATTATATAGAATTGTAGATATGGGACAAGGAAAGAGTAGACAGCTGTCTGTACATTGACTTGGGTATATTTTGAAAATCAGAAGAACTGCGGCAGAGCAGAAACAAATGCAGAGACTTTCAGAGTGTGTAGATAGTGGAAATATTCTACCCCCTACCTCACACTGACAGTACAACCATTGCCATTTTCAGACTACTCCAGGATTTGAGAAAGTGAAGGTGCTGCCCCGTTCACACTCCCAGTCAGGCTGACCTGTGGACACTGTGGTCTCAGGGCCCCAGCTGCTTCTGAAGGAGCCAGTGAATGGAGCACAGGGAATACAGCCGCTCTTCTTCTCTAGCCAGGTAAAAAGCAGTGTGGGCTCACCTGTCTGCTATGGAGCTCGAGGAAGGAAAAGTGGGGGTAGTGAAAATGGCATGGCTCCACTCACCTAAACTCCAGGGCAACCAAGTCTGTGGACACCATGGTCACAGAGTCGTCATAATGATGGCCACTTGTGTGCCATCCCAGGTCTGCAGTGGTACCTCCGGGTGTGGAGAGCAGGGCCTGTCCTCTGCCCAGGCTCAACAGGCATAGGTGAATCTGAGCCTCATGGTCTTCAGTCCCAGGCAGGAGACGGAGAACAATCCTCTGCTCCACAGGCAGTAACCACCAGAGAGTCAACTGTACAGGAGACAGAATGTTTGGAGGGCCATGTCTCCCACAGTCATGGCAGGTGCATGGAGCCAGTCGTCTAGGAATAGTCTGAGAAGGGAAGGGGATCATTATGATGCTTGCTGATTTCTGACTTCCTGATAGAACACATATTTCCAGACCTTATAGAGACCTATTTACTCTGAAACAGGCACATGAACATTGAATGTTCGGCCATGTATCTACAAAATATATTGAGATGCAGCACTCATTTTTGCCAATATAGTTTTTGTCTACTGTTGATATGGAAAGCCTGACGAACAGGTGCCTCAGGGGCTTCCCCTCTGGGGAAAAAGGCTCATTGTTAAGAACTGAACACTACTGTAGATATGGTGTGCAACTAAAGCTTTTTCTTAGTACAAAAACCCTCATTGGAGGCACTGAAGAAACATCCCATATTGTTGGGGTGGAATAGGACAAAAGATTTGCTGATGGTACTGTAGCAGCTTAAACTTATTTTTGAAACTTAGAAGCCCCAATACAATAAAACTATAGGAGCTCCTAAGGTCCAAATGAGGAGCAGAAGGAGGGAGAACATGAGCAAGGAAGTCAGGACCACGAGGGGTGCACCCACCCACTGTGACAGTGGAACTGATATATTGGGAGCTCACCAAGGCCAGCGGGACTGGGACTGAATAAGCATGGGATGAAACCGAACTTTCTGAAAATGGCGGACAATGAAGGCTGATGAGAAGCCAAGGACAATGGCACTAGGTTTCGATCCTAATGCATGAACTGGCTTTGTGGAAGCCTAGCCTGTTTGGATGCTCACCTTCCTGGACCTGGATAGAAGTGGGAGGACCTTGGACTTCCCGCAGGGCAGGGAATGTGGACTTCTCTTTGCACTGGAGAGGGAGGGAGAGAGGAGCAGGGAAGGGGAGAGGAGTGGGGGGGGACGATGTGTGGGAGGAGGGGGAGGGCAATGGGAAACGGGGAGGAGGCGGAAATTTTTTTCAACAACTAAAAAAAAAATAAACAAACAAAAAACTATAGAAGAGAAAAAAAGTCTCATAGCTCACCCAATCCAGAAATATTTCCTTGTTTATTTGATTAGACTGAAGTTAAGAGAATTATAATTTGACAAATTGTGTATTAATGGTTAATATTCATACTAGAATTATGGTATGGACCTGTTAATATTTGCAATTATTTTGTTCACTATGAAGATATTGCAGATTAGAAAAATGTTAGAGCTTATTTTGAAAAAAAATTGACATGATGCAAACAAGTCCTTAGATTTGGAACATTTAATAAAATAAATTTGGATATTGATGCTGCTGAAAACTGTTAAAGATATCCTAGACCATTTTAAATAGGCCATCCCATCTTGGCCATCCTCTACTCTTTATTTGGAGATTTTGTGGCCATGGGACCATGTGTATTGCAGAATATTATCTGCTTGCTTATGACTGTCTCATTATTTGTGGACTCTCTAAGTGGAAAGTTAGCTCAGAGATGCATGGCATCTAACTATACACTCTCCCTTAACCCTTAAACAGAAGATAGCAGTCAATGATGGGTAAGATCTTTCCCTCCAAGACATCTAAGACATGATATCTATGATGGGTAAGTCTGGAATGTGGAAGAAGGTAATCTAATCCAGGCGCAGTTGTCTGTTCTGTAGCAGAACAGGTTTTAATAAATAAATATAAAAAGGAATAATATGCTGGAGCCCACAAAAGTGAATTTGTTTCACTTTTACCAAAGATCAGAGAGTTCAGGCCTATTCTTGCTCCTTCAAGGTTATGACAGGAGATTTGACCCAGGGTGTGGGTCAACCTACAGGATGCTCAACCTAGGGAATGGTTGCCGCATGTCCTGCCTAAACAAGAGACTACTTAACTGAAAATATAATTACTTAATGTTTATGTATTGAAGAGGTAATTACTTTCTTTGTTCTATGTTTGTTTCATGGTAATGAAGTCATGCCTTCTTCCACCTTTTGGATTTGGATATATAAGGCATATGGAAAATAAATATGGGTGAATTCAGTATTCACTGGGTTTCCCTTCTAACTCTATTCTCTGTTTCTCTTCTTTTCATTTGTGTCTTTGTTTTTTCTGTCTAATATTTCTAATCCACATGGACTTACCATTGAACATATGAACCCGTTAAGCTGGACCTTGACAGGCATGATTAAATACGTTTTGTGTATATACCCAAGAGTGATAATGCTGGGTTTTAAGGTAGATTAATTCCAAATTTTTTGGGAAACTGCCATACTGATTATCCAAAGTGGTTGTACAACTTTGCACTCCCACCAGCAGTGGAAGAGTGTTTCCCTTACTCCCATCTTCCCAACCTAAGTTGTTATCAGTGTTTGGATCTTAGCCAGTCTGATAGGTGTAAGATGATATCTCAGAGTCATTTTGATTTGCATTTCCCTGAAAAATAAGGATGTTGAGCAATTCCTTAAATGTTTTTGAAGCCATTTGAGATTACTCTGTTGATAATTCTCTGTTTGGATCTGTATCCAATTTTTTTTTTTTTATTTGTCAAAGCCTCCGTTTATTAGGGACAGGGTAACAACTTATATACCCCCTGAATGAGGGCTTGGGGAGCAGGGCACAGGAGCATGGAATCTGGCCGCGTGGTCCCAGTCACGTAACCTACATCCGGTCAGGTAGGCCAAGAAGTCAGGAGTTGCCACACCTAGTTCCCTGGATAGCTGGAATTTAAGGCAGTTCCGCTATCAGATTAGGTTCGTTAGCAATTAGCGAATAGCTAATTGGGTGTGGGGCAGGTTTTGCCAATAGGACTATTCTTAACATAATTATGGGTTTGGGGTTCCCTGCAGGCTCCCCAAGGTGATGGTTTCTGTAACAATCTTTAGGGGGGAAACGGCTCCCAACATATTCCTCCTTTCTTATATAAAGGCAAGTAGTTATAAGTGGAGGGGCACCAAGACAGAGTCAACCATGGTTTCAGATCTAAAGGAGAAGGGACTGGGACAAGGAGAGACCCTCCTCTCGACTGGTGAAGCAATTTACCTCTCCTGGGAACAGAGGGGTGCCTTATGAGTAGCATTAGTTTCTTGGAGCTTCTCAAATAAAAGGTATCTAGTAGGATTAAAGTAAGCAGATCACAGGGCACCCTGTCTTAGGCTATGTGGAGAGCGCCCTCGTACCTAAAAACCATGCCATGTTGAGCCGGCCTGTACGGCCTCTGTATGGTTTGAAATTTAGGTGAGGATCCACACTAACTCCCGTCATTGGGCCCCTGTGTCTATCATTAATGAAAAATCTGTGAGGTGCTCCTTAAACAAAAGATATGATATAATTTTGGCACCAATAACTCCATCTCCAGACAAGAAGAAAGGGGCACCTTCCAAACCCAGTATTCACCTTTTAGTCTGGCCCATGGTATGTCCTCCTTCCTAAATGCCTACTCCACAAAAAGTTACGTGTGCTTGCCTGCCATCAATTAGGGAGGTGAAAAAGGGATCAAAATCTAAAATTCTTAACATATGCATTGAACCCAAACACTTTACAGCATGTGTCAAACCTTTCCCAACATCTATAAGCAGTTACAAATATCATTAGATCAATTTCAGTAAGAGTACAATGACATACATTGTTGTCAAATACCACCATTTCCAGACTCTGAGCAACAGTCACAGGAACCCCAATCTTTCCCCTTCTTAAGTGAAGAGGTTAGTATTTTAATTAAAATGAGTTCTGTGTCCCAGAGATTAAAACAGTCTGATGTCCAGTCTGCATCTCAGCTCCAAAGCAGACCAGAGTTCAAGCTGCAGAAGCAGTTTAGCACTTGTGCTTCAGGGCCGGTGGGATTCCTGGGTGAGGTGAGCTGGATTCAGCTATCTGAAGCACATCCTGGCATTATCTCAGCCGGGTCTCCCTGGACTCAGGAGGCAGAATTGACACCCTGTAGAGTGGAGCAGCAGGTTCTGTTATCAGGGACTCCTCTCCTTGGGGGCAGGAAAAGCCAGACTAAGGACCTCTCTGCAATCGCCTCAGGAACTCCTCTGTGTCCGCAGTGCAGCCTCGACATCAGGCCCAGCTTTTATTTTCTTTCTGTGAAAAAAAGCATAAACATATCCTCGACCCCAAATATATATAGGTCGGGTTTTTTCATAATGCATTGCAAGGGCTTTTCCACCTTGCCCTAGCAAAGGTCAGCTTGGTGTTATCATGTCAGATCCGTTTGCATCTGGATCTACTTGCAAGTTTCATAAGCTGCTTACAAGGAGCCTTATTATGCTCCATAATATTTTTTTTTTATTATTATTAGCCATATATGCAGTTCCTCCATTGGAAGAGCCATTTGTAAAATTTAACATAAAATCCTTTAAGGGATTTTTTTTGCTATAACATTAGCAAAATACAGTTGTGTGAATTGTAGCAATAATCATCTGGGGATCAAGCCATTTTTTAGCTTTTATCCTGCCCTTTTGTACCAGACAGGCTACTGGTTTAAATTAAGAGTTTAATATCTTAATTGGCAAAACTTGAGAAGATTTTGCCATAAACAGCATTTTTTTATAAAAATGTTGTAGAATAAGTTTTATATTTAATATGCACACTTGCCATAGCTGCATTATAATTAATATACTGTGTTTGTTGATTATTGTATACTTTACCTGTTGATTTATATTTTACCTGTTTGAGTACCTGTTAGGCAGCTTTAAGCTCTCTCTATTGGAAACTGTTTTTTTTTTTTATTTTATTTTATTTTTTCTATTCTAAGATGGCTCCCTTAATTAAGATGTGTTCTTCTCTGCTCCCCTAACCAACCTTCCTTTATCCCAAACATCCCGTTTCCCCAGGTTCCCCCCACCCTCCCCTTCTCACATTTCTCTCCCCTTCTCCCCTCACCCCCCCTCCCACCACACCCCCAAGATCCCAAATTTTTGCCCGGCAATCTGGTCTACTTCCCATAACCAGGAGGATAGCTATATGTTTTTCTTTCGGTTCACCTTCTTATTTAGTTTCTTTAGGATATCAAATTATAGACTCACTGACCTTTATTTATCTCTAGAAACCAATTATGAGTGAGTACATCCCATGTTCATCCTTTTGGGTCTGGGTTACCTCACTCAGGATAGTGTTTTCTATTTCCATCCATTTGCATGCAAAATTCGCGAAGTCATTGTTTTTTACCGCTGAGTAGTATTCTAATGTATATATATTCCATACTTTCTTCATCCATTCTTCCATTGAAGGGCATCTAGGTTGTTTCCAGGATCTGGCTATTACAAATAATGCTGCTATGAACATAGTTGAACAAATGTCCTTGTCATATGATCGGGCATCTCGTGGGTATATTCCCAAGAGTGGCATTGCTGGGTCCATGGGTAGGTTGATCCCAATTTTCCTGAGAAACCGCCACACTGCTTTCCAAAGTGGTTGCACAAGTTTGCATTCCCACCAGCAATGGATGAGGGTACCCCTTTCTCCACAGCCTCTCCAGCAAAGGCTATCATTAGTGTTTTTGATTTTAGCCATTCTGACAGGTGTAAGGTGATATCTCAATGTTGTTTTGATTTGCATTTCCCTGATCGCTAAGGAGGCTGAGCATGACCTTAAGTGCCTTTTGGCCATTTGAACTTCTTCTGTTGAGAATTCTCTCTTCAGATCAGTGCCCCATTTTTTAATTGGGTTAATTAGCATTTTAAAGTCTAGTTTCTTGAGTTCTTTATATATTTTGGAGATCAGACCTTTGTCTGTTGTGGGGTTGGTGAAGATCTTCTCCCAGTCAGTGGGTTCCCTTTTTGTCTTAGTGACAGTGTCTTTTGCTTTACAGAAGCTTCTCAGTTTCAGTAGGTCCCATTTATTCAATGTTGCCCTTAATGACTGTGCTGCTGGGGTTATACCTAGGAAGCGATCGCCTGTGCCCATCTGTTGTAGGGTACTTCCCACTTTCTCTTCTATCAGGTTCAGTGTGTTCAGATTGATATTGAGGTCTTTGATCCATTTGGACTTGAGTTTTGTGCATGGTGATAGATATGGGTCAATTTTCTTTCTTCTACAGGTTGACATCCAGTTGTGCCAGCACCATTTGTTGAAGATGCTTTCTTTCTTCCATTGTATACTTTTAGCACCTTTATCGAAAATGAGGTGTTCATAGGTTTGTGGGTTAAGATCCGGGTCTTCTACACGATTCCATTGGTCGACTTCTCTATTTTTATGCCAATACCACACTGTTTTCATTACTGTAGCTCTATAGTAGAGTTTAAAGTCAGGGATGGTAATGCCTCCAGAAGTACCTTTATTGTACAAGATTGTTTTGGCTATCCTGGGTTTTCTGTTATTCCATATAAAGTTGATTATTGTCCTTTCAAGATCAGTGAAGAATTTTGATGGGATCTTGATGGGGATTGCATTGAATCTATAAATTGCCTTTGGTAGGATTGCCATTTTTACTATGTTGATCCTCCCAATCCAAGAGCAAGGGAGATCCTTCCATTTTCTGGTATCCTCTTCAATTTCTTTCTTCAATGCCTTAAAGTTCTTGTCAAATAGATCCTTCACTTCTTTGGTTAGAGTTACCCCGAGATATTTTATGCTGTTTGTGGCTATCGTGAAAGGTGATGCTTCTCTGATTTCCCTCTCTGCTTCCATATCCTTTGTGTATAGGAGGGCGACTGATTTTTTGGAGTTGATCTTGTATCCGGCCACATTACTAAAGGTGTTTATCAGCTGTAGGAGTTCTTTGGTGGAGTTTTTGGGGTCGCTTATGTAGACTATCATATCATCTGCAAATAACGAAAGTTTAACTTCTTCCTTTCCAATTCGAATCCCCTTGATCCCCTTATGTTGTCTTATTGCTATTGCTAAAACTTCAAGCACTATATTGAAGAGGTATGGAGAGAGTGGACAGCCTTGTCGTGTTCCTGATTTAAGTGGGATGGCTTTGAGTTTCTCTCCGTTTAATTTGATGTTAGCTGTCGGTTTGCTGTAAATAGCTTTTATTATATTTAAGTATGACCCTTGTATCCCTAATCTCTCCAAGACTTTTATCATAAAGGGATGTTGAATTTTGTCAAAAGCTTTTTCAGCATCTAATGAAATGATCATATGGTTTTTTTCTTTCAGTTTATTTATATGATGGATTACATTGATAGATTTTCGTATGTTGAACCAGCCTTGCATCTCTGGTATGAAGCCTACTTGATCATAATGGATAATGTTTCTAATGTATTCTTGGATACGGTTCGCCAGTATTTTGTTGAGGATTTTTGCGTCGATGTTCATGAGTGAGATTGGCCTGTAATTCTCTTTCTTGGTTGAGTCTTTGTGTGGTTTTGGTATCAGAGTGATGGTAGCTTCATAAAAGGAATTTGGCAATGACTCTTCTGTTTCTATATTGTGAAATACCTTAAGGAGTATAGGTATTAGGTCTTCTTGGAAATTCTGGTAGAATTCCGCATTGAAACCGTCTGGTCCTGGGCTTTTTTTTGGTAGGGAGGTTTTTGATAACAGCTTCTAATTCTTCGCGACTGACAGGTCTATTTAGATTGCTCACCTGGTCCTGATTTAACTTTGGTATATGGTATTTATCTAAAAAAAGTGTCCATTTCTTTTATATTTTCCAGTTTTGTGGCATACAGGCTTTTGTAGTAAGATCTAATGATTCTCTGAATTTCCTCTATGTCTGTGGTTATGTCCCCCTTTTCATTTCTGATCTTATTAATTTGCAGATTCTCTCTCTGCCGTTTGATTAGTTTGGATAGGGGGTTTATCAATTTTGTTGATTTTCTCCAGGAACCAGCTTTTTGTTTCATTGATTCTTTGGATTGTTTTCTGTGTTTCTATTTTGTTGATTTCAGCCCTCAGTTTGACTATTTCCAGTCTTCTACTCCTCCCTAGGTGAGTCTGCTTCTTTTTTTCTAGAGCTTTCAGGTGGGCTGTTAAGTCTCCAATGTATGCTTTCTCTGTTTTCTTTAAGTGGGCACTAAGGGCTATGAACTTTCCCCTTAGGACTGCTTTCAAAGTGTCCCATAAGTTTGAGTATGTTGATTCTTTATTTTCATTGAATTCAAGGAAGACTTTAATTTCTTTCTTTATTTCTTCTTTAATCCAGGTGTGGGTCAATAGTTGACTATTCAGTTTCCATGAGTTTGCAGGCTTTCTGGGGGTAGCATTGTTGTTGAATTCTAACTTTAGTCCGTGGTGATCTGATAAGACACAGGTGGTTATGGATATTTTTTTGTAACTGTGGAAGTTTGCTTTGTTACCGAGGATGTGGTCAATTTTCGAGAAGGTTCCATGAGCTGCAGAGAAGAAGGTATATTCTTTCCTATTTGGGTGGAATGTTCTATAGATGTCTGTTAAGTCCATTTGGTTCAATACCTCCATTAATTCTCTTATTTCTCTGTTAGGTTTCTGTCTGATTGACCTGTCCATTGGTGAAAGAGGCGTGTTGAGATCTCCCACTATTAGTGTGTGCGGTTTGATGGCGTCTTTGAGTTTTAGTAATGTTTCTTTTACATATGTGGGTGCTTTTATATTAGGGGCATAGATATTCAGGATTGAGACCTCGTCCTGATCAATTGTTCCTGTTATGAGTATAAAATATCCCTCTCCATCTCTTCTGATTGATTTAAGTTTGAAGTCAACTTTGTTAGAAATTAGTATGGCCACACCTGCTTGTTTCTTAGGTCCATTTGCTTGATAAACCTTTTCCCATCCCTTTACTCTAAGTAGGTGCCTATCTTTGTGGTTGAGGTGTGTTTCTTGTAAACAGCAGAATGTTGGATCCTGTTTGCGTATCCAATCTCTTAGCCTGTGTCTTTTTATAGGTGAGTTGAGTCCATTGACATTAAGGGATATTAATGACCAGTGGTTGCTAACTCTGGTCACTTTTTTAGTCATAGGGTTTGTGTGTTTGCTTTCTTTTAGTTGCGCTGGTAAAGGGTGTCTAGAAGTTTGAGTTATTGTGGTCATTGCTGGTCTCCTTGGTTTGTGATTTTCCTTCTATTACTTTCTGTAAGGCTGGATTTGTGGCTACGTATTGTTTAAATTTGTTTTTATCCTGGAAAATTTTGTTTTCTCCATTTATAGTGAACGAAAGCTTGGCTGGGTATAGTAGTCTGGGCTTGCATCCATGTTCTCTTAGCTTCTGCAGTACATCTATCCAGGACCTTCTGGCTTTCATGGTTTCCATAGAGTAGTCAGGAGTAAGTCTGATAGGTTTACCTTTATAAGTAACTTGACCTTTTTCCTTTGCAGCTCTTAATATTCTTTCTTTATTCTGGATGTTTTGTGTTCTGATTATTATGTGGCGAGGAGATGTTTTTTTCTGGTCCAGTCTATTCGGTGTTCTGTATGCTTCTTGAACCTTCAAAGGAATATCTTTCTTTAGGCTGGGAAAGTTTTCTTCTATAATTTTATTAAATATACTTTCTGAACCATTGAGCTGTACTTCTTCTCCTTCTTGTATCCCAATTATTCTTAGGTTTGGTCTTTTTATTGTGTCCCATATTTCCTGAATGTTTTGTGATGAGAATTTGTTGGTTTTGCTGTTTTCTTTGATCAGTGTGTTAATTTTCTCTATGGTATCTTCAGTGTCTGACATTCTTTCTTCTAACTCTTGTAATCTGTTGGTAGTACTTGTCTCTGTAGTTCCTGTTCATTTACCCAGATTTTCCATCTCCAACCTTCCCTCGGTTTGTGTTTTCTTCATTACTTCCATTTCGTTCTTCAGGTCTTGAACCATTTCCCTTACCTGTTTGATTGCATTTTCTTGTTTCTCTTGGTTTTCTTGGGTATCTTTGAGCGATTTATTCATTTCCTCTACCTTTTTGTTTGTAATCTCTAATTGTTTATGGCAGTTTTTCACCTCCTGTTTAAGGTCTTCTATTATTTTCAAAAAATTCACTTTTGGGTCGATTTCTTCTACTTCTTCTGGAGTAGGGGTGTACAATTCTTCTTATTTCGGGGATCCCTGGGTTCTGGTGATGTCATGTTGCCTTTCAGGTTGTTGGAGGAATTCTTGCATTGGCGCCTTCCCATCTCCTCTTTCAAATGAAGCCAAGAGAGGCCTGGTGTCTTGGTCCAGTTTTTGCTGTGACTGAGCCTCTGGGTGTATCTCTTCAGTGTGGAAGCAAGGTCCGTCCTGCTGAGCTTGATCTGCCCAGTGATGTCTCTCCTGGCACCCGGATCTGATCTTCCTGCTGCTTGGGTGTCTCGCGAGCAAAGGGCCGACCTCGCTGCTGCAGGGCAGGCAGGCCACCTAGACAAAGGAGCAACTACCCTCCTGGCTGCCCTCCCAATTCGGACCCTGTCCCAGCGCCCAAACAGGCTGAGCTGGGAGCTGTTGTGTGGTTCAAGGCGGGGCGGGGGTCAGAGGAGGTGGGGGGAGGGTCGTGGATGCAAGCTGGGTGGGATATGAATAGAGAGGAAGTATCGGGCAGTATAGCCCCTGCAGACTGACCAAGGAGTGCAGGAGGATTGAGGAACGTCTGAGTTCCCTGTCCCGGGCTGCTGCCGCAGTCAGAAACTCACCCACCCTGGTGATGTCTCTTCTGGTACCGGGATCTGGTCTCCCGTGCTGCTTGGGTGTCTCGCGAACAAAGGGCCGACCAAGCTGCCGCAGGGCAGGCAGGCCACCTAGACAAAAGCTGTATCCAATTTTTTAATTGGATTATTTGGTATTTTGATGTCCTGTTTCTTGAGTTCTTATATTTTGGAGATCAGACCTCTATCGGGTATGGTTACTTTACCCATTCCATAGGTTGTCTTTTGGTCTTATTGACAGTGTCTGTTGCCTTAAAGAAGCTTCTCAGTTTCAGTAGGTTCTATTTATTAATCATTGCTCTCAGTGTCTGTGCTACCTAGATGGTAGATGGGAGAGGATGGTAGATGAGAGCATGAGGAAACAAGATGGTCAAATTGGGGAAGGGAGAGAATGAGAGCAATGAAAGAGATATCTTGATAGATGACACCATTATGTGGTTAAGGGGAAACCTGGTATTAGGGAAATTCCCAGGAATCTACAAGGATGACTCCATATAAGACTGCTAGCAATAGTGAAGAGGGTAACTCAAATGGCCTTCTCCTGTAATCAGATTGGTGAATACCCTAATTCTCATCATAGAACCTTTATCCAGTAACTGATGTAAGCAGATGCAGAGATTCACAGCAAAGCATTGGGCTGAGTTCCTGGACTCCAGTTGAAGAGAGTGAGGAGAGATAATATGAGCAAGGGGGAATCAAGATCATGATGGGGAAACCAACAGAGAGTTCTGCCCAAAGCGTATTGGAAATCACTGACTCTGTACCAATAGCTGGGAAGCCTGCATGGGACTGTACTAGGTCTTCTGTATGTGCATGATAGTTGTGTGACTTGGTATGTTTGTGGGACCCCTTGCAGCGGGGCCAGGCTCTATCCCTGGCACACAAGCTGGCTTTTTGAAGCCCATTCCCTATGATGGGATGTTTTTCTCAACCTTGATGTAGGAGTGAGGGGCTTGGTCTTACCTCAACTTGATGTGTCAGGCTTTGTTGACTTAACATGAAAGGTCTTACCCTTTCTGAGGAGTGAATGTAGGGTGGGAGGGAGGTGAGAGGCAAGAGGAGAGGAGGGAGGGGAACTGTGGTTGCTTTGCAAAATGTATTAAAAGTTTAAAAGAAAACATTCATCAACATACTTCAATTTATTATTCACTCTGTGATTTAGTGTTCAGAAAAGGAATATATGACCTACACTGGAAATTTGAAATCTATTTTTGTCAAGAGATTAAATGTTTTGAGGATTTTACACTCACCTGTGAAGGGAAGTACCTATTAATATTCTATAAAATTGTATATCAAAATAATAACTATATTTTCTAGGGTAAAAAATTTCTTGTTAATTTTAACTGTGGTGTCCCTCTACTCTGTTTAATGCACACACACACACACACACACACACACACACACATATATATATATATATATATATATATATATATATATGCTTTTCAAATTCAGTTGCCTATTTGTGTTGCTACAAGGTTAAGTATAATTAATTAAAAGCTCTGAATTCCTTCATAATTTTAAGCTTTGTGAGCACTGACATGATGCCATAGTATCAGTAGGGTGTTTGTGAGAGAGTTTGGAGTTTATGATTCCATACATCACATAAACTACATTCTTGGCATATTTTTCTCCTTCCTCTCTGTCTGTCTGTGCTGTTTATGTGGCATGAATGTGCCATGGTGTGCCTGCGGAAGTCATAGAACAATGAGCAAGAGTAGGTTTTTACTTACTGAGCCACCTTGAACTTTCCCAGCATATTTTTGTTTATTTTTTGAAACAGGATCTCTCTATATTACCCAGAGTAGCCTTGATTTATAGCTTCTGCAGAGCTTAAAGGAGCAAAAGCATGCGAGCAACTGTTTTCTTAATAGTCAACTACTGGCAAACTTTTTTTTTCTTTTTTTCTTTTTTTTTTTTTGATTTTCGAGACAGGGTTTCTCCATAGCTTTTTGGTTCCTGTCCTGGAACTAGCTCTTGTAGACCAGGTTGGCCTTGAACTCACAGAGATCCAACTGCCTCTGCCTCCTGAGTGCTGGGATTAAAGCTGTGCGCCACCATCGCCCGGCTACTGGCAAACTTTTTAAGACAGGATACCAGTCATTCTGCCAGGGAAGACATCAGCTGGTAATGACAAGTATTCAGTTTTGTATTTGCAAAACTAACTATATCCACAGCAACAATCATTCCATTTCCTTAAAAGTGTCTGAACACAGATCCTGCTATTTCTAAGAACAATTAAGAATTATACCTGTAATGAACAACATTCTACATTTTTCGGTTATGCTGACTGTAATTTTGTTAACTAAGATTACATTCAAAGTAAATATATTTTTTTCTGTTAGCTTATGGAGAATAAGAGTCAAATCCCCAGGCAAAACACTACTTACAAATAACTCTTCAAAACTGTTCTGAGCTCTCAGTTTAAAATTAAGTGCCTTTGCCATTCCGTAGGACTTATAAAATGTCAAGTTAGCCTCCACTTTGATAACTTACTCACAACCTCCACAGCTGGCACTTCTCCTTCATGCTCCTGAAGGGCCTCTGTGAGATTTCAGTGGGAAAACAAAGGCTTTGCCACCGAGGATAATCACCATTGTGTGAAAGACTTAGAAAGAATATTAAAACAACTCTTTTTCAAAGTTGTCAGAGCCTGGGTCAAAAAGCTACGTGGGTTATAACTAAATTGATTTTTGCTCTTCCTCAGACACTTTCAACATGTAGCCATAGAAACTATGCAGAATTTCCTGGAATCTAAAAGCTAAAACTTAACTTTAATGTTTCTTTTAAAGTAGGTTCAGACATGAGCAAGTATTCTTTCATAAAGAGATTAAGTGGGTATGGTGTCAGGGAGCACTGATTGGTGTCAGCATGCAAACCAGAAAAGAAGAAGACACTTTCAATATGTCAGCTAAAGATGGAAATCAATGGAACTGGTGAATCACATAATGAAATAGCCTAAGAAAGTACACCATAAGTGAGAGACAGCAAGGCAGTCCCATGGTCAAAAACAGGAAGACATGACATTGCTACCAGACTAAGGGATAAGTTAGAGTAGGCTTCACTGGTGCTCCAGTCCAGGATACTGTCTGTAGAGTAATGGCTTGCAATTTTATACACACTAAAGTTATATGGTGACCTGACTCTGGTATTCGAACAAGGGACTGCTAAAAAGTATTTTGTGGATTCTAAAGTAGGTATTTCATGTACAGCAGTAATGACTATATCAAGGAATGGGAATTTTTACAGAATGAAAAGTGACTATGAAACTGATTTGGAAATATATATTGGCCCCATGTTGGATGGGATACTGAATGAAGAAGGTATTGATGGCCATGTTCAACCAACACATGGTTCCTTCACCACATTTGATTACCCTCCATCCTAACCATTTCCTAATTTTCTCAAGTGGAGTATTTTTATCATGAACGTATGCATTCATTAGAACTCCTTAAATTGAAGGAAACAGAGAAAGATTTAGGTCATTGTAGGATGTCATGCCAGCTTACAGGAGAACAAAATTAGCAATGACAAAAACACCACCAAGCTATCCAAAAATCTAAAAAGCTGCCTGTCTGCTTCTATTAAACCAGTATGTAAATCATCATTAAGTCATAACATCAACTCAAGAGACCCTAAAGGCAAACTTACCAATTTGTCTGTGTTTCAGGCTACCAGAGAGCAAGACTAATGCTTTCTACTTCCTCATTTATTTTTAAGCTCCAATTCCTTACTGTCTAGTTTATATTTGCCCTTCCTACTTTTTAAAAATTGTGTAAATAAATAAGTAAACTACAATAAAGCTTAGACTTTCATCTCTAGGATGAAGTCATGGTCACAATGTATTATATTGTCATATGTTATTGAACTTGGTTCACAAGTATTTTATTGAGAACTCTTTGCATCCCTCATAGATATTGGTCTGTAATTTTATTTGGGGAAGTTGTTTGTTTATTTGTTTTGAGACGGTGGGGTTTTTTATTTAGTTATTTTTAGTTAAATTGAGAAATAAAGCAAAACAGCCCTTTTCAAGGACAACAAAGTAAACTGAATATCAGAAGGAGGATGGAGTAGACTTCTAAATCGGCTTTTGCTCCCACATATGGAAATGAGGACCAAGTCCTCCTGGGAACAGAATGAGGCAGAAGAGGACCTTGTTTGGTGGGGTAGGCAGAACTGTCAGCATACACTGGAGCATTGGGATGGTGTGTATGAGCTTTCAGGCAACTGCTGTGTTCCAGCTGACGTGGTGAATATTATTATTGTATGAGGCCACTAAAGTAATGACACTGGGAGACAAAAGCTTATGCTGTTGAGTTTTCAAACACAATCAGGAAATAGTCTTATCTGGTGAAACCATAGTTTCATTGTGTGTATGTGTGTGTGTGTGAAACAGAAAATTTTAAAGAAGGTGAAATCATTCTGGGATTCAGTTTCATACATGGTGCTTTTCAAGACAAAGTTGTGTTTGAGTCTGACACACTGTGAGGTAGTAGGATGGTCCACCGTTCTCTTAATGGGAATGCCTCTGTGTTCACTATCGTTGTTCCCCTCTCCTCCTTCCTGTCTGGGAAGTCTCTTCATTGTCTCTTCCACCTCTGCCTTCTCTGGCAAATCCAGCATCCCATGTCTTGACAGGTCAGTTACATTCTACCCTTTGTCTGTTTTTGTTATTATGGTAATATTGGTTTTATAAAAAGAATTTGGAAATATTCCTTCACATTCTATTTACAGAAATATTTGAGAATTGGTATTTGTTCTTCTTAAAGGTCCGCTAGAATTTTGGATTGAGTCCAAGGGACTCTGGCCTTTTATAAAATTGAAAATATTTTGTTGTAATTCGGACGGCAGGGCTGCATTCCACCACCCAGCTCCTGCCACTGGCTAGCTTTACCCGAAATAATTACACGGAAACTGTATTCTTTTAAACACTGCCTGGCCCATTATTGGCTAGCTCTTCTCGGCTAACTCTCGCGCCTGGACTAGCCCATTTCTTATAAGGTGTGCTTACCGGGGAGATTCTAGCCTGAGTCTGTCTGGAGTGGGAACATCATGGTGACTCCTACTCACTCAGCTTCTCTTTCCCACCATCCTGTTCTGTCTACTCCGCCTACCTAATTTTCTGTCCTATGAGAGCCAAGGCAGTTTCTTTATTAGTTAACAAATGAAAGCAACAGATAAGATACAAGACCCACCTCCATCATTTCTCCTTTTTCTGTTTAAACAAAAAAGAAGGCTTTCATTTTAACATAGTAAAATTACATATAGCAAAACAGTTATCAAGTAAGAATTACAGTTACAATATTTATATCTACTTTATCTTTTATCATAACTAAGGAAAACTATAACTATCCATTCTTCAACTCCATCAAAGACTCCAGAAGGATATATAACTACAGTAAACAAGAAGTCCAAAACTCTAGAAATGACAGAGACAACTCGCTGCCTGGACAGTCACCCAAAGTTCCTCTGTACCACTGGGGCATCCATCTTCGGCCTTCGGGCCCATAGTATCCAGCAGACATTTCCATGAAGCAGGAAATTTCAAAGACAGTTCAGTCACTTTCTGCTGTGTCCTGCAGAATGTCTCGTAGACTCTCTCATAGGTCAGGAACCCCGAAAGATCATCTCATCTTTAGGCAAGTTTAGCAGTCCTTTCTCTGCGGGTTCTTTGTGTCCAGTTTATGCAACAGTCCAGGCAAGAACAGTTTCTTGCCCAAATGGCTATCAAACTCCATAAGGATCCTCTTCGATGCCCATCTTCCTCTCAAAGTAGATTGGTGCTGCCAGGAGCAGACGTGTCTCATTGTCATGAAAAACCCTAAGTTATTAAAACATTTAAAATGCCATATTCTGCAGTCTTTGAAAGATATGAAGAATGCATATCTGAAATATATCTATGCACATCTAAAAAAATCTAACTAACATGACTACAAGCTTGACCATTATTGATGATTATCCATTAACAACCTATATATGTTACATTTTTAAATGAACTGCACAATCACAATACTTAATCAAGATCAGAAATACATATACATGTAACAAAATTGACCTTAAAATCCATACCATTGCAAATTATTCATATCTATATCATATCCCCCTTTAAATGTAAAAGAACATTTATAAACAATATTTGGGAACATGGGCACAGTTTTTTCTCTCTAAACTGCTTCCTGCTGAATGGGGGCGCTGTTAATCAGATCTTTCATGGTGTAACCTGTGTGCCAGAGTCATCTCAGTTGGCAGTTGAGTAAAGTAATTTTTTGAGGGTATTCACAGCAACCTTTCAGGAGGGCGTGGTCTATCACACCAAATCGGAATAGAAGAAATCCATAGGGTCTCATCCTCTGTGAAAACAAAAGAAGACCCTTTCCAAAGCATCATATCCTTAGACCCAAATTCTGAAGTCATACCCTCATGATATCCATTCTGGTTCCATTTGGCAGCCCATATAATGAAATGATTCTCTGTAATTAGCTCCTTTACAGTCAAAAAATTTAAAGAAAACACAATGTACATAATCCAGACTCTCTGTGAATTTTTCATTTTTATGTGGCTTATTTTTACTTTATTTCTCTTAATCTATAACTTTCTGTACTCTGTCTATTTAAAGACTTTACCTTTTTTTAAGGCATTAACTTTATTTTCTATATTCTTTTTCTTTTCTCTCTCAAGCCTACATACATTCATCCAACAGTGTGGTCTTTTATGTCTGAATCTGTTTTATTGTGAATCTGTAACATTTTTTTACTATCCAGGAGTACTTCTTAAAATGTTAAGCAGTTCTTAAAAACCTAAGTTGCACCATGTAGGGGTAATATGGTACCATCTGTGTTTTGCTCAGCCTAAACCTTAAGTGCGCTGTTATTACAGTAACTACGGTAGTTCCTGCCTGAGACCAGCACAGTTCAGCATGGCGGAGCTGAGTCGCTCCTGCCTCAGAGCCATTTGGTGTTCCTGAGCCAAACAAAGTTCCAGGCACATAGCAGTCCACATTGGAGCCGCACTCAGCAGTTTAATTCTGAGACTGAGCGTGCAGCACAGAAACTCTTTTCATCCAAGTTACAACCAAATCTGACACGCAGAGCATTGCACAGTCTGAAAACACATCTCTATCTGGTGGCAGGAATCCGCCATGCTCTTCTGCAGGCAGGGAGCACTGAGCCATTGGCAAGGTCCCAGAGCACTCTCCTTCTGATCCCAAGCTGGAACAGAAACATCCAGTCTCATAAAAGCCTTGAAATGCTTTTACGCTGGCAGCATAGCCCCAGGAAGCAGTGCTTTCTCGGGTTTTTTTTTTTTTTCTTGGTTTCTTTTTTTCTTTTTATTGGAAAAAAAAAGAAATTTCTGCCTCCTCCCCGCCTCCCATTTCCCTCCCACTCCTCCCTCTCCTCCTCCCCTCCTTCCACTCCTCCCCCTCCCTCTCCAGCCTGCAGAGCAGTCAGGTTTCCCTGCCCTGTGGAAAGTCCAAAGTCCTCCCCCCTCAATCCTGGTCTAGGAAGGTGAACATCCAAACTGGGTAGGCTCCCAGTCGCGAAGAATTAGAAGCTGTTATCAAAAACCTCCCTACCAAAAAAAGCCCAGGACCAGACGGTTTCAATGCGGAATTCTACCAGAATTTCCAAGAAGACCTAATACCTATACTCCTTAAGGTATTTCACAGTATAGAAACAGAACAGTCATTGCCAAATTCCTTTTATGAAGCTACAGTCACTCTGATACCAAAGCCACACAAAGACTCAACCAAGAAAGAGAATTACAGGCTTTCTCAGGTTTTTAAGTGGATTTAGCCCATCACGTCTGGGCGCCGGTAGAGCATGAGACTCTTAATCTCAGGGTCGTGGGTTCGAGCCCCATGTTGGGCACCAATCTGTAGTAAGATGAGCGGCGGGGCTGTTTGCCCGGCACCAGGCCGCCCGCATGGCTGGCTTATGCCCCGAAATAATTACACGGAAACTGTATTCTTTTAAACACTGCCTGGCCCATTATCTGTAGCCTCTTATTGGCTAGCTCTTACATATTAATCTAACCCATTTCTAATAACCCTGTAACACCACGAGGTGTGCTTATCAGGGAAGATCTTAACCTGCATCTGTCTGGCATGGGAACATCATGGCGACTCCTGTAGTAAGCTTCCTTCTCCCAGTATTCCATTCTGTTTACTCCTCCTATCTAAGGGTTGGGCTATCAATGGGCCCAGGCAGTTTCTTTATTAATAAGAAATCACTCCCACATCAATATTTTTTCACAGACTATATTCAGATCATGGTTCTCCCTAACTCCTCCCAGATCTACCTCACTTCCACACCCAGACAAATCTACACTTTTTTTCTCTTTCTCATTAGAATAGGAAAAAATACAGCAAACACATATACACATTTGCACCCACAGGACTCTTATAAAAGTAAAATCAGAAACAATATAAGAAAAAGATTTGAAAAAACCTTTTTTGAGAAAACAAAACAAATAAATAAACAAACAAAAGCCCAGCAAACCTCCAAAAGTACTATTGAGGGCAATCTGTCTATTGCTAGGCATGGGGCCTGCTCTTTAGAGTGGTTTGTATCCCTAGTGAGACTCCACTGAATAGAACTAGTTATCAATTAAATACTTATCAACTGGAGTTTCAATTCATATTTCTTTGTGAATTGCTGCTTCCCTTGACACCTGCAGAGCTCCTATCAGAAAATAACCCTAGTCTATGTCAAGTTAAACATAGAAACTAGAGAATAAGACTATATTATCCACCAGAATTGTATTATCATCACCATAATTGCACTTCACACTTTGTTATGAGGAAAAGAAAATCTACCTATACTCATTGTTTGGACATTGGTCTATGGCTAATAGTCCCCTAAAATCCCTACCAGTCTTACCTTCTATTTCATAGTTTATTCTCTTTAGTTATTTCACATAAATAAAGTCATATCATTACATTATATTGAACCATAAAATTTTAAGATAATTTTTCCAAGATTTATTTATTGCTAAATGCCACCCTTTTGTATGGAAATGTAGCATTTTGTCTATCAGTTTCTTTATAATCAACAGACATTCAGACTGCTTCTTTTTAATCATTATTCATAAATTAGTTTATGAGCATCCATTTCCAAGTTTTTGTTTGAACATCAATTTTTATTGTCCTTCAGTTTATATATGACATCATAATATAGGGTTAGCGGTTAAGGAGGGAACATAGAACACAGTCTCATTAAGTATGATCTAGCCTGGTTTGTCTTGTCAACAAGCCTGCAGGAAAATTATCATGACTGTATTAATGGAGTTGTGAAGACTCACTCATTATGGCCTGGTTCCCTAGACATGGGCCTGGACTGTGTGATAGTGGAAGGAAAGAACTGAACTCTAGCAAGCATACACCCATTCTGCTTTGACTGTGGGAGGGATGTGACCAGCTACTTCAAGTTTCGTGACCTTGGCTTGCCTGTGATGAAGGGCTATAACCTGGAAATGTGAGCACAATAAACCCCTTTTCCCTTAAGCTCTTTTTATAACAGCCACAGGAAAGAAAATTAAGACAACCATAGATAATGGCTCTGAATATGATTATTTCTCAAATGTATGTCATAGTATATAAATTATAATATTAATCAGTAATGGAAGTAAAAACAAATGTATATAAAGATATTGATGAATATTAAGAATATAATGCTGGATAAACTAAGCTGATTTATGCACATATATACACAACTATGAGTAGAAAAATTTTAAATAAGAAGAATTAATCTATAGTATTACAAGTAAGATAAACAGATCTTTTTTTAACACAACATTGACTGGTAGTAAAGTTATGATTTTACTTCTAGTCATATTCCAATTTTTGTGTTTACATGAAATTGATACCATTTCAATATTCTGGCTATATGCTTTAAATGTAGATTCCCTCCCCCAGTTAGGAGCACTGCCTGCTCGTCCAAAGGTTCTGAGTTCAATTCCCATTAACCACATGGTGACTCACAAGCATCTATAGTGAGATCTGCTGCCCTCTTAAGGAAGAAACCATTCTAGTCAGCCGTCCTCATCAACTTAGACCATGAAACCCAATATGAACAAGTTCAACAAAACTGCCATATATGGGTGGTCCATGCAGCTTCAGCATTGCCAGGGCATAAATTTTAATAATAATTTCCATCCATTTGCCTGCAAACTTCAAAAAGTCCTTGTTTTTTACTGCCGAGTAGTACTCTAATATGTATATATTCCATAGTTTCTTCATCCATTCTTCAATTGAAGGGCATCTAGGTTGTTTCCAGGTTCTGGCTATTACAAACAATGCTGCTATGAACATAGTAGAGCATATACTTTTATTGATCCTACTGCACCTATTGGCTTTGTGGGAGCCTAGGCAGTTTGGATGCTCACCTTACTAGACCTGGATAGAGGTGGGTGGTCCTTGGACTTCCCACAGGGCAGGGAACCCTGATTGCTCTTTGGGCAGATGAGGAAGGGGGATTTGACTGGGGGGAGGGAAGGGGAGGCGGTGGTGGGGAAGAGACTGAAATCTTAAAGAAAGAAAGAAAGAAAGAAAGAAAGAAAGAAAGAAAGAAAGAAAAAAATTTTAATAATAAATAAAAAATGATTTAAGTGCAGTATATCACCAACATGTTTGGGCATTATTGTGATTTTCCACATTGTCAGAATTTATTGAATAACACTGTATTCACAAGTTATGTTTATTTTATTGCCCAACGTTGTGGGGACTGTGGTGAGCTAAGCCCCCCCATAACAGTCTGGAGTCATTTGCCTGTTGATTCTATGGTACACATACACTTGATGGCCAGATGACAGGTTGATGGATGCTATCATGCTCTAGTGTTAAGTGTCCTTTTTTTAAGTTGATCTAGGTGTGAGAGACTTAGACATTTTGATCTAGCGTGATCAATAAATAACAAACTTGGCTTGGAGGATGTTGTTTCAACATATCCATGTGTAAGTCTACATTAAAATGTTCACAGGTTCTCCTTCTTACTTAGCTTCTCTAAGTTCACGAATTATAGGCTCATTGCCCTTTATTTATGGCTAGAAACCAAATATGAGTGAGTACATCCCATGTTCCTCTTTTTGGGTCTGGCTTACCTCACTCAGGATAGTGTTTTCTATTTCCATCCATTTGCCTGCAAACTTGAAGAAGTCCTTGTTTTTTACTGCTGAGTAGTACTTTAATATGTATATATTCCACACTTTCTTCATCCATTCTTCAACTGAAGGGCATCTAGGTTGTTTCCAGGTTCTGGCTATTATTAGAGAAGCTAAATAAGAAGGAGGACCCAAAGAAAAACATATAGGCATCCTCCTGAATATTAACCTTCTTCAGGCAATGAAAGGAGACAGAGACAGAGACCCACATTGGAACACCCGACTGAAATCTCAAGGTCCAAATCAGGAGCAGAAGGAGAGAGAGCACGAGCAAGGAACTCAGGACCGCGAGGGGTGCACACTGAGACAATGGGGATGTTCTATCGGGAACTCACCAAGGCCAGCTGGCCTGGGTCTGAAAAAAGCCTGGGATAAAACCGGTCTCGCTGTCGCTGAACATAGCTGACAATGAGGACTACTGAGAACTCAAGAACAATGGCAATGGGTTTTTGATCCTACTGCACGTATTGGCTTTGTGGGAGCCTAGGCAGTTTGGATGCTCACCTTACTAGACCTGGATGGAGGCGGGTGGTCCTTGGACTTCCCACAAGGCAGGGAACCCTGATTGCTCTTTGGGCTGATGAGGGAGGGAGGGGGAGGGAAATGGGAGGCGGCGGTAGGGAAGAGACAGAAATCTTTAATAAATAAATAAATTTAAAAAAATGTTCACAGGTGGCACTTGTTTACTTGCACAAATAAACTTGTGCCCCTTGGTTCACGCTGTGTTGACAGGAGGACATTATCAACCTTCACAAGCAAGATACAATCATTCTACCTAGGTGTTTGTACTCAAAATGGAGGTGACTGTTAGTTTGTAAAATGATATCAAGTAAGACAACTCAGAGCCTGTGGCTTTCTGTTTAAAATACAGTAGTTTGAAAGTTATTGTTAAAAAAAAAAAAAGAAAGTTATTGTTCCCTCAAATCTCATAGGGAATGGAACTGTTAGGAGACATGTCTTTGTTGGAAGGGATATGGCCTTGTTGGAGGAAGTATGTCACTGGCTTTGAGGTTTCCTGTGCTCAGGATACCACCCAGTGTTTTAGTTGACTTCTGTTCCTGGGTTCTAATGGCTTCCTCATTGGAGGAGGTGAAAAGGGGAGATGTTATTAAACACAGACACTGGGAGTCAGGTAGAAGGCTTACAGCAGACTTGTTTATTTAACAATGGGGAAAAACTTACATACCCTGCCAACACCCAGGCTGGGTGACAGTTGACAGTTGACATCTCATGCTTATCTCTCATTGGCTAAGCACAATCAGGAACTCTGACAGCGTCTGTTGCTAGGCAATCAGGAAACACTGCTTGATAGCTCCTTATTCCTAGGAGCTATCCTACCTTTGACAGCTACAGGTAGACTCCAGTTTGGTTCCTTTTGGCCTAGTAGGCCTTAACTTTCTACAGCCTTCCTATCGCCTGCAGCTACTCCTCCAGCATCTATCTGCTTGCATTCCACCATGATAATGAACTGAACCTCTGAAATTGTCATAAATGTTTTCATTATGAGTTGCCATGGTAATGATATATCTTCACAGAAATAGAAACCCTAACTAAGAGAGACCTCAACAGAAGACCTGACATCTTGCAATTCAGCGGAGAATGTAAGGAGTACACTCAAACTCATTATTGTATTCTGAACTGAACTCAGAAGCCCAAATATTAAGACCAACAACTGATCAATTGGACCTCTTGAAACTAAGAAGTTTCTCTAAAGCAAAAATTAGCACCATTCCAATGAAGTTAGAAAAATAATTAGAAAACATCTTTATGAACTGTATAAAAGTACTCAAGAAAACAAACAACCCCATTAAAAAATTAGGGCATGGAATTAATTAAACAGTATTTTCAAAAGATGAAATAAAAGTCATTGAGAAACATGTTTTTTTAGTTCAATACCCCTAGTTATCATGAAAATGCAAATTAAAGCTACTTTGAATTTTCATCAAAACCCCCATCAGAGTGGCTAAGATTCAAAAGACAAATGAAGACAATGCTGTCATTGATAGGGGTAAAGAACGGCACTTACTGCTGACTGGTGGGAGGATAAACTGCTGCAGTCACAATAAGGCAAAGAAAACTAGCCCACGAATCTCAATCACAGAAAACCTAGACAACAATGAGGACACTAAGAGAGACATACATAGATCTAATCTACATGGGAAATAGAAAAAGACAAGATCTCCTGAGTAAATTAAGAGCATGGGGGCTTGGGAGAGAGGGTTGAAAGGGAGGGGAGAAGTAAGGAGGGGAGCAGAGAAAGATGTTGAACTCAATAAAAATATATATTAAAAATACAATGGAGTCTCCTCAAAAGAGTCCAAAATAGGTCTACCTAATGATCTATGTATATTACTTATGTCCATATTCTTAAAGGACTTTATATTCTACTACAGCAATACATTCCCATCCATATTCATTGTTACTTTATTTACAATACATGTATCTTGCTATAAATGAGCTAGCCCCTCAGAATGATTATTTTCAGATCTGTTTGTTTATTAAATGGATTTTTATAACTCATATTCCTTTACAGCTGAATGGTATTTGATTACATATGTGTACTACATTTTTGTTGTTTGTCCTAGAGTTTCTATTGCTGTGCAAAGAAACCATGGCCACAGCAATTCTTATAAAGAAAATATGTAATTGGGGCTGACTTATAGTTCTAGAAGTTTAGTCCATTATTCATGGTGAAATATGGCAGCATGCAGGCAAACATAGTCCTGGAGAAGGTACTGAATTGCAGCTTGATCCACAGGCAGAAGAAACTACTGAGGTCCACATTGGGCATAGCTTGAGCATATAAGATGTGTAAGCCCACCTCCACAGTGACACACTTCCTCCAACAAGACCATAGCAACTCCAACAAAACCACACCTCCTAATAGTACCACTTTCTACAAACCATGCATTCAAACACATGAGTCTAAGTGGATCATACTTATTCAAACCATCACATTGTCCAATCTTTAGCAGATGGCCATCTAAAACATTTCCATTTCCTGGAGATTATGAAAAGAAACTACTTAGTAGAGAATAAAGCTTTCAGGTGAGGACCATCTGGTACTAACACTATAGATGAAGAATTCACACACTGCACTAACAGTGGAAAATCAATCTGGTACTAACCCTATAGATGAAGAATTCACACACTGCACTAACAGTGGAAAATCAATCTGGAACTCAACTCATCACTTTCATCCTCTATTTGTAATTTTTCATAATGTTAGAAGATGGTATTTGTGTTATTAAAGAATTGGAAAAATTCTTATCCAACTGTGTATCTTGCAAGCTACAATGACAGACATGACTACCAATGCAGTAAAAGGAATGAACATCATGAGAGTTATCAAGCACTTTTAATTGAATTTAAGGCCTGTCACATAAATAGAAACCTGTACCTAGTACCATTATCAAAGCTAAAAAGAACTGGAGCAGGATAGGAAATAAGTCCTACAGAACCTAATACTATTTCTCTGCTAAGTGGACATAGTTTTAAACCAACTCCTAATGAGTTATTCTAGAATAGTTTCCCTTTCAACTCATCAGAGAAGTTTTGTTTTGCAATAGATGGAAATTAATACAGATAGTCACAACTTACCAAGGTGCAGAGATGAGAGATTTTGGAATTATCAGCCCTAAAAGAACATCCATATTATACCCTCTTCTCTCAAAGCTCAGGAATCACTTAAGAAGGCATAAAGATTGGAAAAGCCAGAGGTGATTGTTAAATAAAAGGAAACTGCATTTTCTGAACACAACTGGCAAGTTGCACATACAAATTCACAGCAGTTGTGATAGCATGTAAAAGATCTGTGAAATCTTAAGCCAGAAAAAGATGCGATATAGATAGTAGACTTTCACCACTACCGAGAGAGAGAGAGAGAGAGAGAGAGAGAGAGAGAGAGAGAGAGAGAGAGAGAGAGAGAGAACCCAAAGAAGTATAGTTAGGGAAAAGAGGATAGAAGTAGGAATGAGAAAAGGGATGAATATGATCAACACATATTGTAAAAATATATCAAAGTACTAACAAAAATTAAAAAAGCCACAAAGTTGGGTATATAAAAAAGGGGGAACAGATTTGCAAAGAGGTGATGGTTAAACATGATCAAATGATCAATTCAATTGTCCAAAAGTTGTAATGCTGAAGAACTAATAAAAAATGTAAAGAAAGAAACAATAGATTTTTAATGCCTATTGATCAGGACAATAGTCCCTTGAAACACTTTACTCTGTGACAAATCCTATGCATTTCTCACATACATACACACACACACACATACACACACACACACATGGAAACACACATGCACACACATGAGAAAGAAAAGAGGAAGATCTAATAAAATAAGAAAAAATCAAAAAGTGCTTTAAAAATTACAAAAATGAAATAGCAAAGTTCACTCTACTTCTTCAGTATACTTGCACTCTGATCTGCTCATGTTTCTGATTTTCTGTCTAGCACTCAGAAGCCTTCTTAATAATGAGGATCTTGGAGAATACGGAATCTCCATACTTTTTAAATTTTATTTTATCATATTTTTAAATGTTTTTATGCCACATGCATATTTTACTTAAACGTCATATGATTTTAAATATTTGAAATTTTGACCTGCAAAATTTATAAGCCTATGTGCTTCAAACAAAAGTTCTATCACTCCTCATGATTCTTTATTTTATTTTATTTTATTTTTTAAAACAGAAAACAAACTACATCTTTTCATTTTACATGCAATCTAAGTTCCCACTCCCTCTCCTTCTCCTATTCCCTACACCTATCTCCCCACCCCACTACCATCCACTCCTCAGAGTAGGTGAGGCCCATTGCTTTGGAGAAGGTCCAAGACCTTCACTAATATATCTAGGCTGAGCAAGGTATCCATCCAAAGAGAATGGGTTCCAAAAAGCCAATACAAGCTGTAGGGATAAATTTTGGTGCCACTGTCAGTGACCCCACAGTCTGCTCCAGCCATACAACTGTCATCCACTTTCAGGGGATCTAGTTTGGTCCTATTCTGGTTCCTTCCCTGTCAGGCCAGAGTTGATGATCCCCCATTAACTCAGTAAGCTGTTTCAGTGAAGTGTAACCATCATGATCTTGACCTCTTTGCTCATATTCTCACTCTTCCCACTCTTCTATTGGACTTTGGGAACTCAGCCCAGAGCTCTGCTATGGGTCTCTGCCTCTGTTTCCATCAGTTGCTGGATAAAGGTTCTACAGTAACGTTTAAGATAATCATCAATCTGACTACAGGACAAGGCCAGTTTGGGCACTCTCTTTTCTATTGCTTAGGGTCTTAGCTCACATCATCCTTGTGGACTCCTGGGAATTTCTCTAGTGCCAAATTTCTTGTTAGTCCTATAATGCCTCCCTCAATCAAGACAACTCTTTCCATGTTCTCTGTGTCTGTCTTCCACCCGTCTCAACTATGCCATACTTCAAGTTCTCCTCCCCTCTCCACTTCTTCCCTCTTCCTCCCCTTCTGCCCTCCCTTCTCCCCACCCCATGCTCCCAATTTTCTCAAAATATCTTGTGTGTTTCCCCTTCCCAGGAGGATCTATATTTTTTTTTCTCTTGTGGTTCACCTTGTTACTGTCTGTATCCTTTGCTTTACAGCTAGTATCCACTTAAGAGTGAGGACATACCATATTCATCTTTCTGGGTCTTGGTTACCTCACTCAGGATGGCTTTTTTAAAACTAGTTCCATCCATTTTCATGCAAATTTGAAGATGCCATTGCTTTTTACTGCCAAGTAGTACTCCCCCTTTGGGAAATGTACCATATTTTCTTTATTCATTGTTCAGTTGAGGGGCATCTAGGTTGTTTCCAGGTTCTGGCTATTACAAACAATGCTGCTGTAAACATATTTGAACAAATGTTCTTATAGTATGATTGAGCATTTTTTGGGTATATGCCCAAGAATGATATTGCTGGGCCCTAAGGTAGGCTGATTCTCAATTTTCTGGGAAACTACCATACTGATTTCCTGAATAGTTGTAAACGTTTGAATTCCCACAAGTAATGAAGGAGTGTTCCCCTTACTCTGCATCCTCTTCAGCATAAGCTGTGATTGGTGTTTTTGATATTAGCCATTCTGACTGGTGTAAGATGGTATCTCAGAATTGTTTTGATTTGCATTTCCCTAATAGCTAAAGATGTTGAACATTTCCATAAATGTCTTTTGGCCATTTGAGATTCTTCTATTGAGAATTCTCTGTTTAGATCTGTACCCCACATTTTAATTGGATTATTTGGAATTTTGATGTCTAATTCCTTGAGTTCTTTATATATTTTGGTGATCAGTCCTCTGTCTGACGCGGGGTTGGTGAGGATCTTTTCCCATTCAGTAGGCTGCCTTGTTGTAGGAAGCCAGTAGTATTATCCCTGATGCCCAGACTCCCAAAATTATCACACAGAAATTGTATTGATTAAATCACTGCTTGGTCCATTACCTTTAGATTCTTATTGGCTAACTCTTACATCTTAATTCAACCCATTTCTAATGAGGTTGTGGCTTACCAAGTAAAGTTCTAGTGTCTGTCTGTGTTGGGGCTACATGGCTTCTCTTTGACTCTGCCTTTCTCCTCCCAACATTCACTTTAGTTTTCCCTGTTTAGCTCTACTCTACCCTATCATGCCAAGCCAGTTTCTTTATTAAAGAATAGAATTCACAGCATTAAAGGGGGAATCCCATATCATAAAGTTAAAAAAGGTTTTAACTTTAACATAGTAAAATTACATATACGAAAATGGGTATCAAGCAAGAATTACAGTTACAATATTTATATCTACTTTATCTCTTATCCTAACTAAAGAAAATTACATTATAGCTATATATTCATCAACTTCATCAAAGACTTCCAAAGGATGTAATATTACCTAAGTAAACAGGAAGTGCATTGTAAGCACCTTCCAAAACTCTAGAATTGACAGAGACATCTAGCTGCCAGGACAGTCACCTAAAGTTCTTCTGTAACGTTGTGGACACCCATCTTCTGCCTGTGGCCCATAGTATCCAGCAGACTTTTCCATGAAGCAAGACATTTCAAAGACAGTTCTGCCTATATTGGCAGTTTGTCAGTCACATTTTTCTGTGTCCTGCAGAATGTCTGGCGGACTCTTCCATGAAGCAGGAGCCCTGAAGGATCATCTAACCTTTAGGTAAGTTCAGCAGTCATTTCTCTGTGGGTCTTGCAAGTCCAGTTCATATAGCACAACATCAAAGAGTCCAAACAAGAGCAGTTTCTTGCCCAAATGACTAACAAATACCATAAGAAGCCTCTCCAATGCCTACCATCTTCTTGAAATAATTGGAGCAGATGTGTCTCATTGTCATAAAATGTCTTAAGATCTTAAAGCATTTTAAATCAAAGATTTTCGCATGTTGAATCAGCCCTGCATCTCTGGGATGAAGCCTACTTGATCATAATGGATAATTTTTCTAATGTGTTCTTGGATTCGGTTTGCCAGTATTTTGTTGAGGAATTTTGCATCGATGTTCATGAGTGAGATTGGCCTGTAATTCTCTTTCTTGGTTGAGTCTTTGTATGGTTTCGGTATCAGAGTGACTGTAGCTTCATAAAAGGAATTTGGCAATGACTCTTCTGTTTCTATATTGTGAAATTAAAGTCTTCCTTGAATTCAATGAAAATAAAGAAACAACCTACTCAAACTTATGGGACACTATGAAAGCAGTCCTAAGAGGAAAGTTCATAGCACTAAGTGCCCACTTAAAAAAACAGAGAAAGCATACATTGGATACTTAACAGCCCACCTGAAAGCTCTAGAAAAAAAAGAAGCAGACTCTCCTAGGAGGAGTAGAAGACTGGAAATAATCAAACTGAGGGCAGAAATCAACAAAATAGAAACACAGAAAACAATCCAAAGAATCAATGAAACAAAAAGCTGGTTCCTGGAGAAAATCAACAAGATTGATAAACCCCTATCCAAACTAATCAAACGGCAGAGAAAGAATATGCAAATTAATAAGATCAGAAATGAAAAGGGGGACATAACCACAGACACAGAGGAAATTCAGAGAATCATTAGATCTTACTACAAAAGCCTGTATGCCACAAAACTGGAAAATTTAAAAGAAATGGACACTTTTTTAGATAAATACCATATACCAAAGTTAAACCAGGACCAGGTGAACAATCTAAATAGACCTGTTAGTCGTGAAGAATTAGAAGCTGTTATCAAAAAACCTCCTTACCAAAAAAAGCCCAGGATCAGATGGTTTCAATGCGGAATTCTACCAGAACTTTCAAGAAGACCTAATACCTATACTCCTTAATGTATTTCGTATGTGATTTTTAAGCTATTTTTGTTTTAGAAAGATAATTCTGCATGAAATTGGGCAGATTGGCAATGGCAAGAAGCAATGACATGTGGCGTACTAATTTGGGTGGCAACATTCTAACCATTTTCTCAAGTAGTAAGGGGAAGGCAATAACTAAGGGGAGTGACAACCTCTAGAAGAACATGTTGAAGTAGTGGACTTGAAAGGATTGAGATAATGACAGCTCTGAGTGCTCCATTCATAATGGCCTTAAGTATATCTTTTACTAAATCATCCAAACTGAACTCCAATAATTCAAGAGACATTCAGTCCATTACCACCTCAACCTTTGACTTGTCAGCCTCTCAGTGCCTCTTGCCAAAGTCTCACTTCATTAAAGTACTACTAAAATGAATGCGTTTCATCAATGTCTCCACTTCTCTCCATTAAGTCATTAGCACGGCCTCATCTCTCTCAAGACCATTTGCCCTAAAGGTTAGCAAACTCCAAGTTCAAGTGTTTGGCACTGATCATTAACAGCCTGGGAGGGGGACTAGTCTTGAATCTGCCCACATGTGCAACTAGCATTACATCAGGTCCAGCATTAATAAGGGTAAAACATCTGTATTTCCTCCAGAGAAACCGAAATTAATGAGCAGCACCTCTTACCCTTTGGCTTCAATCCCTTGCTATAGACCAATCGGTTTTGAAAATCATTTTTGATGCATGAAATGAGGCAGCAATAGTCCTATTGCACGCTTGTAATGAGTCTGGCTCTCTAAATCGGGAAGTAACTAGCATTCATATTGTGAAGGAGAATAACATAACTCTTCTCCTGTGTGAGAGATTTTCCATTAGACACTTTGATTCTAGCCCACACTACACTTAAGAATTCTACAGTTGCTGGTAAAAAAAAAAAATAAGTGTTAAATTACAGCATAGAAACACTG
This sequence comes from Microtus obscurus, assembly GCA_963919715.1. Taxonomy (NCBI): domain Eukaryota; kingdom Metazoa; phylum Chordata; class Mammalia; order Rodentia; family Cricetidae; genus Microtus; species Microtus obscurus. Next base: position 178,726 of record CAWTZC010000486.1, read on the forward strand.
TGAAAGACAGAAGTCAGTGATTCCCAAAACAGCACAAAAAGCCTTCGGCAAACCTTTCACTGCTCCGGAAGTCTATATGAGACAGGTGCATCAGAGCTCAATGTGCGTGTGTCCTCAGACTCAAACAATATGCTAATGTCTCTGAACCCTGAAGTTAGCACCGATGAGGCTTGCTATCCAGATAAACAGATAAGCACTGGGAAAAACTGGAAACTTTCTGACTTGTGCTCGTTAGAGACGATTTAACTTTGAGAAGGCAGTTTCTCTGTGCCACGGTGTATTTTAATTTCGGCAGTGTGAAGCAGGAGTGTGAGTTCAAGGAAGCGCAGCTCTGTGAGGTAATATATGGAAAGAGCTGGCTGTGTCACTAGCACAATTGCACATCTGAGGACTGTGCCCCTCTTAGCAGAATTTCTAACTAGGGGTTAAGAATTTGCTGTCTATGAAAATTATAGCAAGCCCTTAGGGGGAGATTCTTGTAAATGCCATGGCCACCAAATAGCAGTAATAGAGACCTCTAAGGGTTTAAGAGGACATCTAAATGTATAATTAACTTGACCTCAAGAGAAGGAAATGGTCTCATTTTTTTTTCTACTTTCCACTGGAAACAACTTGGGCTTGGATAAATATTGAATTAATCCTTTGCCTAGTAGTTATCACACTCACACACACACACACACACACACACCATACACACATAACACACTCTCACACACACAACACACACACACACACACACACATGTCTTTATTTAAAAATACAATGTGTTTGTGAAAAAGAGGCTGTAATAGGTGGTTATGCTCCAATGAGATTGTCTGGAAGACATGGAGCAGGTGCTACCTCTGCTGCTAGATGTGGAGCTTTCATAGAAAGAAATGACAACACTTGTCTAGGAAAAGATCCATTCTGGAATGAAAGTGAGTGCAGTAAATCTCAGATTGCAAAAGTGATCACTCTTTCTCTTCACACGAGATGGGACTCACGTGTACATAAACTTTGCTTTAGTACAAGGATTAAGAGAGAGAAAAGCTGATCAAAAAAATTGTTTGACCAATTGAGAAACCAGAATGGAGCTGTTTTATTCCATTTTATTATTTTACTGTGAATGGAACTGTTTTATTTTATTTATTTTATTAGCATATTGCTTGAGTCTGAGGCCACACAGTTGAGCTCTGATGTCTCATATAGACTTCCTAAGCAGGATAAGGTTTTCAGGAGGCTTCTTTTGCTGGTCTGGGAATGACTGACTTCTGTCTCTCAACCTGTTCCTATGATGTGATTTACTATGTTACCAGAAACTGTGAAATTCTTAAGTGTATTATGGGTCAGAATCATGTGTCTAATGGAAAGTCTCTCATATAATAACAATTAAAATTACTATAATATTATTATTTTATTTCGTTTTACTTTTTTATTAATTTATTTGTTTATTAAAGATTTCTGCCTCCTCCCCGCCACCACCTCCCATTTCCCTCCCCTTCCCCCAATCAAGTCCCCCTCCCTCATCAGCCCAAAGAGCAATCAGGGTTCCCTGCCCTGTGGGAAGTCCAAGGACCTCCCACCTCCTTCCAGGTCTAGTAAGGTGAGCATCCAAACAGCCTAGGCTCCCACAAAGCCAGTATGTGCAGTAGGATTTTGAAATTAGCTTTTAATGAAGCACATTTGCTTATATTATTTTCTTATAGAAATTTTGTTGACTTCTTTCCATTTTCTCACTTCAAATCCCTGCATAAAGCATTTTATTCATAGTGTTTTTGTTTGTATTCTCCTAATTATGAGTTTGGTTGAGTTATTGAACTTTGAAGTTGTCATATCTAATAGAAGGCATGAATTACACACAAGGTTGTACTTTTATTGTGCTTGAGTTTTCAAGTATTCCAGCAGATTTGTAATAAAAGTCATACTCAGGCTTGAGACACAGAAAAGGAAAGTATCTCATTGAAAGGCACACATGTTTGTTCATTCTTCAAAGGTTTTTCACATCTACAATATATAAGGGACAGTTTTGGTGCAGGAAATGATAGGTGAAGAGAGAGTTCTGATGGAGGAGGTAAAAGTCTCACTAAAGTTGTCATGGCTATTAAAAGAGGCCAGGAGAAAAGAGGGGCAAGTTGGCTTAGCAGATCAAACCTCGGTGCCAAGTGAAGTGGAAAATTACAAGCAGAATGACTTCCTGTAGCTTATAAGGAAAGCCAAGGCAGTCAGAAATTCTATGGATGGAGAACTCTGGAGAATATACATTTCAGCACGAGAATCAGAGTGAGACTGGCTATTTTCTGTACAGGTAGGAACATTTTGCAGTGAAAAGTTTTTATTTTAGTTTACCATGCCCCGTTATAGTCCATCATTGCAGGTGTGTCAAGGCAGACACTAGTTCGTGAAGAGGAGAATGAATACATACATGCCCACTGCAGGGCTCACTTTCTCTCTCTTATACAATTCAACATTCAGGCCCAGGGAATGGTGCCACCCACAGTAGGTAGGTCTTCCATGACAATTAATTAATCAAGGTTCTCTCCTATGACAAGACCAAAGTCAAACTAATTTAATCCAGCTTTCCCTGATCCTTTGCCTAGGTGAGTCTACATTATGTCAAACTGACAATTAAAATGAACCATCATAGCACCTTAAGACTTGGGAGAAAAACTGAAGCTGTGCCAAAAGGCTTGTAGATGGTGGAGGGAGATAGTTTGTGTTTCGGTGCACAGAACTGGTAGACCTTGAGAAGGGGAAAAAAGACTGGGTCTAAGTAAAGAGGATGCTTAGAACATGTTCAATGTGCAGAGATCAAGATAGTCCTCAGAGAGCTATAACCGTAGGCTAGCATCCATCTTTGCCCTCTGGAATGGGTTCTTGGAGGGAGTCTTTCATTCTACAAGCACATAGCTAGGAAGCCTCATTTAATGCTAAGGTAGCAATGACTTTCCAACCAAGAATCCTCTTGTACCCGGACATTTCTACACATGGTTTTATCTCCAGTCCTGGACAACTTTTTGTTGTTGCAGTGTGTGTGTGTGTGTGTGTGTGTGTGTGTGGTGTTTTGTTTATACGAATGAATGTACTCTGCATGTGTGTGGCTATGCTTGGAGGCCAGAAGAGGCATTGGATTCCCTGCAGCTGTATTTAAAAGGTAGTAACTTCTGTATCAGGTAATTACCTGACATAGTTGCCTCAAAACAAGCAAACAGAACCCCGCAGGTCTCCTAGAAGAGCAACGGGCAATCCTGTGTTAGCCACTCTGAATTGGCTGGGATAAAACACCATGACCAAAGTGAATTTGGGGATAAAGAGTTCCTTCAGACTTTTAGTCATATAAGGTTAGAGTTTGGATGGCAAGAACAAAAGCAGGTGGCTGTTTGGCAGCCGAGAGAACAAGCTGGGAGCTCACATCGTGACCTGCAAGCATGAATCAAAAAGAATAACCCAGAAAAGCATGAGTTGTTTAAATTTCAAAGGCTTCACTGAAATCTGCCCTCCAAGAAAGCCACACTTCCTAAACTCCTCCAAGCAGCACCACCTACTGGGGTGCTTATGAGGGATATTCTTATTTAAACCTTCAGAGCTCCTAACGTGTTCCCAGCCCCTTTGGAGAGCTTTTGAGATTGGGTTTTCCACATACCACATAGAAGCCATACCCATGACATCTCAACAGTATGGGTAACTAAAAAAAGACCAGAATAATGATAATGACAGTTTACCTGACCAGATGGTATGGGGAAGTCTCAGGAGCCCCACTCCTGGCTAAACGGCTACAGAAAAAGTACAGCTGCCAAGAAAGGGAGAATCTGTCTTCCACAGGCATGACACCCTTAACTTGTTATTCAATATCAGATGGTCATCCTTAAACACGAACACAATATTAAACAGATGCTGTGGGTTGAATTGATTTTTTAAAAGGAAGAGGTGTTTTGATATCCATCAAGGACAAGAATTGACCACACTGTTCACATTTATATTGTTTGATAAAATAGCGCACACTTGTTCTGAATTGGCATTAACTTCAATTTTTTTAAATTTTTTTTCTGATTTATTTTGCCTTTCAGCTTTTTGGTCTTGTGTAGCAGAAATTGTTCTTGAACTTACATTTTAGCCAAAGACAAATCTTGAACTTCTAATCTTCCTGCTTTTATCTTCCAGTTGCAGGACTACAAATTAGCATTGTCAGCTCACATGTCTATCTAAAGCTGTATGTAGATCTAGCGCTATGTATTTTTCTTCCTCAAAAATTTAATATTGGTATGGGATAAGGACATAGACATAGTGATAGAATACTATGTGCAAGGCCCTGAGTTTGATCCCCAGAAACATACATACATGCCATAAAAGAAGAGAAAGAGAGAGGGAGAGAGAAAGAGGGAGGCAGGGAGGTGGAGATGTACAGATACACAGACACAAAAACACACATTGAATCTTCATAGAAGACTTTCACTTCAATCCATATTGTCCAAATTAAGCTGATTATACATAGAGTGACTTGAGATAACTCTGGCCTAGACTAAACATATTCTATTGTCCAGGTACTATTTGACATTAGACAAATACCCCAGAACAATCCATTGGAATTCAATATTTGGAGTTTTTCAAGAACATCTGCAGTTTGGTTTGTAGAAGGACATGTGGTCTGTTTTCAGTCATCTTCCTATCAAGAAGTAAAACAGACCCAGAATGGTGCATACAGAATCAAAGGAAAAGCTCCCTTCCCTGAGAGATCACTGTGTCTCTAAATAAAGCATTGTGTAACAACAGTAATATTTCAAACATCATATCAAACCTTTGGGTGCATAATCAGAAAAGCTCTTCAGAAAAATTTAGTCATCCTTAGTACTACTATTGCCAATACATATCGCCCCAAAATATTACAATATAAATTTGTCTTCAAAATTATTTATGAGCTAATAGTTTATGAGCATTTCCTGGTTAGAAAGGGTGGTAAAATTATATGAATTTCTTAAGAGAATAAAAGCTAGGCAAAACCTTCAAATCAAATCACAAGAGGCCAATGAAATAGCTGAGCAGATAATGACAAACCTGACGGCTTCATTTCTATCTCTAGAACACACATGGTGAATAGAGTCATTTGACTCCCAAAAGTTGGACTCTAGACTCCACATACATTTCAAGGCATGTACTGCCCCCCACACACAAAATAGAAGAATAAAACATACCTACACTGACATACAAAATAAACAAATAAAATATGCATACAAAGTAAGCAAATAGAAATTCAAATTACAAATACATAGAATTCAGTCTTCAGTATATCTTTAATCTAGACCTGACTTCCAATTTTCTTTATTGCTAAAACTCACATATGTGAAGTGGTTTTTTTTGCAAGAAATTGGAGAGTGGAGTTGTTCTTAGACATGTCACCAATCCCTCCACATTTATCTCCCTGACATTGTCGGGTTATAAGTATTATTGATCATATTTTATGTAAGACAGGAGCAATTTAAAACTTTATAATTCTACTTCCAAAATGATAAAAACTATTCACTCTAAGCAAACTAAATATAACAGACAACAAGCACAAGATCCCGAGTTTCATTAGAGTCCAAATCATAGGGTAGCTGGCTGCCTTTAAATTTTAGCCTTATTATCATTTTCAGTTTGAAAGAACTAAATGCTATGAAAAAAATGGCCAGAGAAGTACTTAAAGTGATTTAATAAGACCACTTACATTCTAGCATGTATTTTTTTGTGTCTCAGTTATATACTATTCAAAGAGTGACATCTCCTAAAGACTTAGTATGCCATGGTACATGCAAAAAGGTTCACAACTAAATTTAGTAAACATGTTAATAATGGTCATTATAATAATTTAATCAAAATTCATTTGTGTATGGTCAGCCACTCAGCAGTACCAGACATGATTTGAGAGACTGGTCGTATTTAGAAACAAATTGTTTTTGTTAATTGATTTAGACAATTCATGCTTTGGTACACAAGCATATTTTGTTTTGGTTTACTAAGGATTAGTATATAGTCTGCCTTTTTTGGAAGCCATTCACATGAATTAATTAATGTGTTTATTCATATATGTATAATATATACATGTGTGGGAGGGTTAAAGGACAACTTTGGGGAACCAATTATCCCCATCCACCATGTGAGTTGTGGTGATCTAACACAGTTCAGCAGACTTTGTACAAGTGCCTTTACCATGAACCCATCTCACGGGTCCCACTCTATCATTTCTCATAGAAGCCCTGTGAATCTCAATCCCTCTTGTAAACGGGCTGCCAAGCTTCTATCTGGACCACAGTAAATCTCTGCTCAGCACATCAGCACCACTGGATGAGGCTATCCTGCCCCCATTGGTTGCTACAAAATCAGGTGCTTTCAGTAAAAGAGCTTAATTTTATACATCTTTTCTAGCACAAGTTAGGACTGGTATATCTTCCCTAGACTTTCAAGAAAATTAAATATATTCTAACTTAATTTTTAATTCCCATTAAAAAGAAGTAATAAATTGTTGTAAAGGTAGAATTTTCCACGACATTACTGGAAAATGAATCATCTCAAATGCTTTCTAGATTAATAAGTTTTACTAGGAAATTCATTTTGCTGTGCACATCTATCACTTGAAGCTACTAAATTCATTGTCCTGGACACCAAAAGTCATCATAGATACTGAAGGGTCATGGTTCAAAGAAGTTAAATACTGATTCCAGTAAATTTTTCTCCTGAAGCTTAGAAAATCTCAGAGATTGTTTCTGTGGTTTATATCAAAATCACATTCAGTTACACATGATTTTGAAAACATCTAAAATATATTTATAAACATTAAATAAATGCAGACTGATTTGAAACTTGCAAATTCCAAATGAACATCTGTCTTGGAATTCGATAAAATCATTAAAGGAGCACTTTATGCCAATGGGCTTTTTTGTTGTTTGTTGAGAATTTTGACAAATAAATTTAAATGAGTAGTACAGATATAAAGGGAGAAAAGAAAGGAAGGGAGGAAAAAGAAAAAAGCATAATATACCGGGATATGTGCAAGATGGCTCTACAGGTAAAAACTTGCTTGTGCCAGTTGTCCTCTGACCCCCATGTGCACACGATGGCACATGCACGCCACACAAACAAGACAGACTGAAAGAAAGGAAGGAGCAAAGGGTTGGGAATGTAGCTTATGTGAGGTACTCACAAGTCAAATAACTTAGAAAAGTCACAAAAAGTTGAAAAACAGAATTGTGATTCTTTTTCAGATGGCACTGTACATTTGAGAGGACTCAAAGCTAATGAGTGCCTCCCATCTTTGAGCATGAAGACTAGCGCTAAAGTGAGATTCAAATTTGGGTTGAAGTTTGAGGGATGGTAGAGGAGCCGTTACTTAGAAAAGAAATTTAAAGATAACTTTTGAACAACAGTGACAACAACCCTGAAAAGTAATCACATTAGCTGAAAACTACCAGGTTTTGTATCAGCCTTATGGGCAGACATTTATTTCCATTCAACAACAGTAATGGACCTGGCTGGAACTGGCTGGCTGTGCTCACGGTGTATACTGTGTATGCTCAACATCCACCTTTGAAAAGGAGACTCACGCTCATCAATTCTCACCACAGAAAGGAGCATCCTTAGCAAAACAGTCATTGTTATGGGCAAATGAACAGTCTCTGTTGGCTTCTAAGAGAAACCATGGCAATAAAGTGGAGTGAGAGCTGGTGTAGGAATTTTGGAAATAATTTAACTTTAATCATCAACAAAAATTTCCTTAATTTTAACCTACACATTTTATTCTAGAAACAAGGATTTTGAGAGAAATATGCAAAAACAGAATTGAGTAGGAGACCAATTTTATAAACAAAGATCAATGACTCTTGATATTGTTAGAACACCACAGACATACATGAGTACTTGAAATTGTAAGGTACATGTGCTTCCTTAAAACATCAGCCCTGAGCAGTAAGAAGGAGATTCAATAATTAATTTAATATTTATAGGCTGAATCAAATCCCAAGAAGGAAAACTTCCTGTGTTGTTATTACACACACACACACACACGTTACATATATATGTACAATAATTTTAAAAACTACAAATTTGAAAGAGCAAGGAGGTACATGAGAGGATCTGGAGAGAGGGAGGGGAAACCTATGCAGTTATAATCTCAAGAACTTAAACTATTTTAAACAAAGTGTGTAGAAGAGGCTGCTAACCTCATCTTAAATATGAATCAGAAAAGAAGAGACAATGAATGAAGTACAGTTTTCAAAGTTGTGGTCCCACCTTCACATCTCCCACACTCACAGCAGGGCCAAGTGAAGAGCAATCAGCAAATACATTAGCCCATGGGGACGTTGTATATTTCTTTCATAACAGCACTTTTAATTTGCTGTTTAATTGAATTTGTAGGCTTAAAAATAACTTCATACTTGTGTCTGAACTTTTACACTCATCGTTCAAACTGTCATTATTGTTCCCACTTTGCTAGTATGATTCTGCGACCTAACTTGTTAATTGATCTGTCATGTCAAATTTACTTTTGCACCATTGTGTTTCTTTCTTATGCAGACTGAAATATTCTTTTACTAAATCAGGCTCACAGCATGTGACCTACTAGGCATTATGGGTTAAAATATGTGTAACATTTTAAAGCTTAGAATTGTGTAAGTAGTGGTTTTAAGCATTCAAGCACAAGTTCAGTGTAACTACCTTTAAAATATTAGAGTGTTTGGCAAATGTAAGTGATGGCAAGTATGTTTTCTCCAAGAATTGTCAAACCATTAACTATTGAATGAATCTTATCACCAATATTTGTAATACTGACTTGCTAGAAAGGCCATTGAGTTTTTCTGTAATAGAAGCAGGGCCCAATGGTGCTATATTTAAAATGGCATCAGTATTTCTATTAAAATTACAGCTTTTCCATGGTTTATACCAAATCCATAAAAGTTCTATTTGATTGAAATGCACAATTGACTGTCAATGTGGTGGTTGTTTTCTTCCCTTGTCATGTGAACACAGCCCACCTTCCTGTTTTCTTGTGGAATACACACCCTTCAGCACAACAGGAATCTCAGTCTACACAGCAGTTGTTCAGCTTTGCCAGCACTCCACTGAAAGGATATTTTGAGCAGACCACACAGTCTGAAGGATTGCCCATTTCCATAGAAATTATTCCCATAGGCTTATATATGTGAATACTTGGTTCCCAGTGGTAGAATTCTTTAGGAAGAATTAAAAGATACGGCCTTGCTGGAAAAGGTATGCCACTGGGGTTGGGCTTTGAGGTTTCAGGTATACACCTCCTCTTCATCCCCCTCCACACACACACACACACACACACACACACACCTGCCTTATGTTTGTAGATCAAAATGGAGGCTCTCGGCAACTGCCTCAGCACCTGCCTTCCTGCCATAATGGCTAAGAACTCTAAACTTCTGAATCTTTCAGCCCCAAATAAATTCTTTCTTCAACGACATCCCTTCACTACAATAGAAGAGGACCTAAGATATTTACTAAAACGCCACAGTTGTAAGTCACACTTTCCCAAGGACCGAAAGCATTATAGAATGTTGAGGGCTGTGGTTCTGGGAAAAGAACAAGCCCCATGTTTGTGTTCCCTTCAAGTTTGTTTACACCAGGTGTGCCCGACTGGATGTGGACCGGAGGTACGCACCTAGGAAGAAAATACATCGGGATTTATGTTTGCCCCTGATTGGACCTCATGTGAAGTACAGTGGCCTGGTGGTTTTGCCTTTTTATGCCTTTGAAAACGTGGCTTGTGGCCATTTCCTGGGAACCTAGAGAGAGACCTAGCCGGAGACCATCCACCTGGCCAGTCGTTAATTAAAGCTTGTTTTGAACTGACTCAAAAATTGTGGAACTGGTCCTTCTCCCACAATTTTCAGGATGAACATTTGGAGGCTCCCATTGAGATGAAAAATCATCCCTGCCAAATTCTGCAGATTCTGGGCTCTTCATTCTGGGACCATGCCTTCAGTTCTGAAAACTCCTAACGTGAACGACTGCTCTTGAAAGCAGTAAGCATTGTTTTTTTTCTTTTTCTTTCTTTCTTTCTTTCTTTCTTTCTTTCTTTCTTTCTTTTTTTTTTTCAGCAGAGGTTTCGGGATTCTGAAAAATCCTGAAATGGAGACCTAGCAGGCTTGAAAAGTTCCACCAATCTCTTGTCTAGGGTAAAGGGACATCCCACAGACCACTGGTTATTTGATAGTTAATCAAAAACACCAGTTTTTTCTTCTGACCTGCCTTGGAGCTCTGCCTGGTGACACCTGGACTTAAAACACCCAGAGTCCTGGATGCCTGTCAACAGGGTTTCCATGCCTGGGCTACAGAACAAAGCTGGTAAACCATCAGTGCATCTCACATCGCTGGGGGAAAAGTTGAGCATTTGGAAAGCCATGGGGTTGGATGACAGACATCCCCAGAGCCAAGGAAAAAGACATTTCCTAGAGAATCTGTCTCTGGTAGGTTCATTCCCAGTAGGTTGTGTGGGAAGGCTATTGAAGAAGAAAATAAGCCTCTTATTTATTTTTTTTTATATTTTTTATTGATACTAATTGAGCTCTACATTTTTCTATTCCCCTCCCCGCCTCTCCCCTCCCGCCTTCAATCCTCCCCCAAGGTCCCCATGCTCCCAATTTACTCAGGAGATCTTGTTTTTTTCTACTTTCCATGTAGGTTAGATCTATGTAAGTCTTTATTAGTGTCCTCACTGTTGTCTAAGTTCTCTGGGATTGTGGTTTGTAGGTTGGTTTCCTTTGCTGTGTGTTTAAAAACAACCTATGAGTGAGTGCATGTGTCTGGGTTACCTCACTCAAAATGATGCTTTCTAGCTGCATCCATTTGCCTACAAAATTCAAGATGTTGTTATTATTTATTCTGCTATGTAATACTCCATGATATAAATGTACCACATTTTCTTTATCCATTCTTTGGTCGAGGGGCATTTAGGTTGTTTCCAAGTTCTGGCTATGACAAACAAAGCTGCTATGAACATAGTTGAGCACATATCCTTGTGGCATGATTGAGCATCCTTTGGATATGTACCCAAAAGTGGTATTACTGGATATTGGGAAGGTTGTTTCTTAATTTTCTCAAACCCTACTACAGAGCTACAGTTCTGAAAACAGTCTGGTATTGGCATAAGAACAGAAAAGAGGTCAAATGGAACCTAATAGAAGACCCAGATATCAATCTACACATCTTTGAACACCTGATTTTTGACAAAGAAGCAAAAAATATCAAATGGAAAAGAAAGCATATTTAACAAGTGAAGTTGGCATAACTGGATATTAACAAGTAGAAGAATGAAAATAGGCCCATATCTATCACTATGCACTAAACTCAAGTCCTACTGTATCAAAGACCCCAACATAAAATCAGCCACCCTGAATCTTATAGAAAAGAAAGAGGGAAGTACACTTGAACGTATTGGCACAAGAGACCACTTCCTAAATATAATCCCAGCAGCACAGACACTGAGAGAAACAATTAATAAATGGGACCTCCTGAAACTGAAAAGCTTCTGTAAAGCAAAGGACACAAAGACAAAACGACAGCCTACAGAATGGGAAAAGAGCTTCACTAACCCCGCATCAGACAGAGGTCTGATCTCCAAAATATATGAAGAACTCAAGAAACTGGTCACCAAAAGAACACATAATCCAGAAAAAAAAAAGAAAGAAATAAAGAAAAAAGAATAAAATGGAGTACAGATCTAAACAGAACTCTCAACAGAGGAATCTAAGATGGCTGAAAGACACTTAAGGAAATGCTCAACATCCTTAGTCATCAGAGAAATGCAAATCAAAACAACTCTGAGATTCCATCTTACACCTGTAGGAATGGCCAAGATCAAAAATACTGATGATAACTTATGCTGGAGAGGTTGTGGGGGAAAAAGGAACACTTCTGCATTGCTGGTGGGAATGCAAGCTGGAGCCTCCTATTTATTAATGACTCCAATTGTGGATGTCTTTTTCCTGTGTTATTTGTTGTTATTTTGACTCCACGTCTTGCTTATGTCTGTACCTGTCTTTCGTCTGTATGTGTTCTGACTTGGGGCAACTGAATGAAGACAAGACTGTTAAGCTGAAGCACTGCTCCAAAGGTCACTTGGGGAATGGGGTTTGATGACCGTATGTGACAGGTCTGAGCACAGAGGGCACAGAATGTGATGCCCACGGCCAGGCTTGGGGCTCAATGCATAGATTTCAAGGCAAACCTCAGGCCCTGTGCAGAAGCCCTGGGGGCTGCTGCCCCTCTGTGGCCAGACACACTGCAGCACCGCTGTGTGGCTGGAGCTGCATCTCCAGGCCATGCAGTGTAGCCAGTTGGTGCCCAGCCACTGCTTTTACAGTCTCCCACCACCCAAAATGGTTCCGTTGCTTTCCCTTTCCTCTACCAGTGGGTATTGGATTCAGTAGCTGCAGCTACCAAGCCAAGCCTTCGCCCCCCCCCCCACACACACCCTGGAATTACACTCTGAAGCAGGTAGGAAAAGTTTTGTAAGTGTGGATGGATCTGTGTTTTCTGATGCTTCTGCAAGTTTTGATGAAAATGTGGAGCCGATGTAGAATTATCAGGCTAAATTCCACGTATGAGTTTACTGTATTCTGCTTTCCTTGGTTATATTTTGCTGTTTCTCCTGTGGCCACTCACAGCTACAGGTACCATATCTGTTTTGATGGTCTGGGCTCAGAATATATCTCTATGCTTTCTGGTTACTGAGTTAGTTGAACAAGAATTCAAATGTCTTTGGGATATGGATAATATTAAAGTTGCCTTATACTGTCGTACCTTATTGAAAAGCTGACTCTGAAATTGGGTTATGGCTCTCCCTTTTCCAGACCTAGGCATGCTTTTAAAATCTCTATGTCCATATCAGGGGCTATAACAGGGAGAAAAGAGCAAAATAAAACAACCAAAAGATTATTGGCTTCATTTATTTGCCTAAGACTATTATATAAACTTTCTGTATCTCAAGATTTTTAAGTTTATTGGATATAGCTAAAAGTATGTAATATCTGTAAAACAATTAACTTAGAACTCATAAAATAGGTTGATAGTTAATATGTAAGCATTGTAAATCTTAAAGGAGCAATGTGGTATGATTCTGTTTTTTGGATATAAGCAACATGTGGTTTGACTTTATATTTAGGCAACCACATGCTAGAGTTGAAAAACAGTGGTATGTGACTTCACCATCTTGATTAAAGTTAACCTTGTGTTGTGGCCCAGCTAAAGAGACAACAATGGGTCGTCAAGATAATTTGGATAGAATAGATTTTTATACAATAATTCCTGTCCTGTCCTGAAAACAATACTTGTTTAATTAGATATTAAAGTTGTACCACCATACATTCATATACAAGAACATACCTTGCCCTCGCAGCCAAACTTTATAAGTCATCCAGGTTCTATAAGTTTTAAAGACATGAAGAAGTTGTGTAGCTTGCTCAGATCTAAACACAGGGTATGTGTAATGCTGAGGTTGAGTGCGGTTTGTGATCCAAGCCCAAAAGACTATGATGAATCTCAGATATTGAACATTCAATTGTTTTCACTGTTGAAGCTTGGGCTTTACCATGTGAGATTATGGTTTTGCTATATCCCTTCCCTCTTGAAATAAACAAGATACTTTATTTTTGATACTACAGGAGCATGAAATTGAGAGATTTTAAATTTCTTTAAATGAAAACTTTATAGTTTTACAGAAAATTTAAATGAAAAGAAAACCTGACTGCTTTTAAGTAAGAGATGTCAAAAATATTTAAATTTGTAAGACCATGGGGCAATTTAAATTCATAAGATATTTTATTTTGACATCTTTATTAATATGGAAAATATGTAAATAAGTAAGGGACTAAAAACTTATGGCCACAACTATGAGCAACGACCACTACAAACCAGAAATGGGAATGTTCCTATCTTAGGATACAGCAAAACAATGACCTAAGCACCCTAGCACAGAGTCTATCCTCACCTAAGGTCTACTAAATGTGTTTTTGAGCTTACGCCTAACATAAGTAACTAAACACAAGCTAAATTTGTGTGGCTCAGATGAATAATGGTTCTCAAAACTTTTCAGAGTTTGCTGAATGTGTCATTTAAAATGTTTAATGAAAGAAAATTACTATGGCAGACAGACACTTCAGCTCCTAATTGACTTATGAGTCTCCAAAGAAGACGATGTGGAATGATGGCAACTCTCTTTGGACTGTGATAATGATAACCACTGGGAACAACTGCCCCAATGCCTCACTCATTGCCCAGACAATGCTCAAAGTAAAGTGTGCATAAACAGGACACTGGAGAGTTGATTGCCCCACTTTACCTAGACAAAATAAAATTGGTCTCGCAAGTTCATCCTGCACAGGAAAAAAATCTCTCAGGTCTCCTGAGCCTGGGAGCCAAAGACTGATGCTGTTGTGGGACCAAACAGAATCATGGAGACCACACAGGCCTGGGATGGCTGTCTCAATAAGCAAGAAAGTATCTGTCATTTCAACTGATACAGGGGTTATCTGGGAATAATTTATCCTTTTGGATCTCTGATGATGTTGATGGCTAGGCTAACTGTAGTTTTGTCAGCTTGCCATCAGTAGGTTACCAGCTCCTTCGCCAAAAGCTATAACCACCTTGTTAATTCATTTCATATATAAATGTTAGATCTCTTTTTTTCTAGATCTTCTAGGTCTCTTGTTAAAAAAATGCAGATAGATTTGTCTTGCTAGCAAGTTTCATATTAAAGGACAAACGGGTTTCAGATGTAACTTTTCACTAAAGGAACATGATTTGTAATGATTGTTTTCAATTATAACAACTCATGTCTCTGGGAAATAATCGGATGGAAAGAAAAAAGGTTTAAAGTCTATGCAAGCTCTGAGGGTTCAAGAAAATGATTTAAGGTATATAAAAAAATGGGAAATTCTGACTTCTCCCTCTTCTATGCTATTATTATACTGAATTAATTTTTACAGACACCTCTTAGCTGTTTGTTTTCTTTTATATGGATTTTAATACAGATTACAAACAATGGTAATGCTAAAATATATAAAATTTTACCCCTTTTGGTAAACTAAAAATTTCATGTAAGTTTCAGAGAACTGAATGACTTATAAGAATTGGATCCAACACTTGCAGGTCAAAAAGACTTAAGAAAATTACAGCCTATGTTATCCTCCTGATTATTTTTAAGGATGGGATCTCTATCTACTCTGGTCTTGAGAGTCCTTCCTTTCCCCAATTACTAGGAATATGGGCCTAAAATTTCCAAATGTAAAATTATCCATTAAGGGGAATCTTTAAGTTTAGTTTAGATGGACTAATATGTTCCACAAGTATCTCGTAACTTGCTCAGATTTCATTAGACTATCAGAAAACACCCTGACATTAAACATCAAAGTTCTTCAGTTTAAGTAAGAAATTAATATCCTCTGAAAACTTTTTTCTACAATCTGCTGAAACAGATTGTAGACTTCTCATACATATGATGATTGTAGACCTCTCATACATATTTGAGTATAGTTTGTTTTTCTCTTTTTGTTTTTCACTCCAGCACTGAACTAACTTTGTCCCATGGCTGATTACCAGTCCTTGAAGTCTACAAATGTTTTATGCTATACACTGCATTTTATTAACTTCAAAGGATTAACGCTCATTCCAGGGATCTCATAAAGAAGTTCATAAAATAAATTGTTTAGCTGTCTTTCTTAAGCTCACTTACCTAAATCACAGATCACACTTAATTTAAATAGCTATCAGAGAAGCAGAAACAGTCCTTTTATTTCTACAATTTTCTCGCTGCTGTTTGCATTCATAAGTCTCTTTTACAACTGCTACCGCACATTTCCCCAAACAGAGAGACACCAATACTTTGTGTGAATCATCAGTCTGCTTGCACTTGATCCTTAATCGCCAAAATTTTTCTTTCCTTCAGTGTTGATGTCAGTACATTATATCTTTAATATTTCCTTGAACAGCTAGTAGACTGAGTTCAGATCTATATCTATATTCCTACATAAAGTTAATTCTTTTAGAATTACATGGACACTCACTTTTGCCAGATCTACACTCATCTCCCCATCCACTGGAGTATGGATGGCCTATCTGACATGATTAAAAATGCTGACTCTCCTTCCCTCAAAGAATCCAACATCTGTCAATAACTCTTCAGGTGTGTGAGTTTCTGAGTACCTTCCTCCTATGTGATTTAAGCTTTGCTGGCTTGATAATTTGTGGATCTTGTGCTAGAACCCACAGCTGCTGTGGCTTCATGAGTTCAGCCATCCTGACAAGCCTAGAAGGCACTGTTTTATCTGGTTCTCTCTGACCTCTGGCTCTTACAATCTTTCTACTTCTTCTTCCAAGATGGTCCTTGGGGCGGAATATAGATGTCTCATTTGTGGCTGAGGACTCCACAAACACTTGTTCTTTGTGCTTTAACCAGTTGTGAACATCTACATTAAATGCTGTATACTTCACAAAGAAATTTCTCTGGTAAGATCCTACGGTTACATTAATCTGTGCATATAGAGACAGGAGACTAAATAGAAAATCAGAAAGTGAGAAAGGAGGGATTGCTTAGATTATTTCTCCTTTGGTTTAGAGTTAAAGCAAGTTGCAAGTGATGTAGAGAGAGTATGTACTTCTGTACTTCAACCACCTGACCAAGAGCTAACTTTCCAATGTCCCACAAATTCTGCCCTGGTCTTTTGGGTTCCTTCTTGATGGTCCAAACATGAAATTCTCTAGTGTTTGCAAAATAAATGCATCATAAGCATGTTGACTCTGGCTCAAGAACTATCTTTGAACTTTTTGCATCAACATCATTTTTCTGTTTGTGCCACATGTCCTGCCAATACTTGTTAAAACAATTTTTCGTGTTAAATTTACAAAGTTGATCTTTGCCCTGGCTGAACCTGCCTAAAAGGTCTTTAGAGGAGAGAGAAGAAGAAAACGAAGGAAGGTTAAAAAGCACCAAATAGCAGTCTTCAACAGAATCCAACTTCAGTTGTGCTTTTTTCTGCAGAATGACATATGGTTGGTAATTTACTTCGGGCTAATCAATGACTTTGGCAGTTTGCTTGTTTTTGCTTGAAGTAAAATATCAATCAGCAAAAATTAGTTACCAAAACCTCCATACAGAGTCTATTTCTCTGTTTCATAGATATTCACAATAGCAAGGGAAAACTCATGGTTCTCCAACGTGCCATTAGTAGGTAGAAAGCCTAGGTCTATGGTATGGCATGTATTTCTGGGCATTGTTTTGCAAACTTCTGTTCCTCAGTCTTCAGAATAAATATTCATGGAGATTAGTTGCTGCATACAAATAGTAGTCTATAGCACAAAGCTCAGTTGCCTTAGCTATATCAAGAACACCAACAAAGCAACTAAAAGTCCATTTGTCATTGAGATTTTGCAGTTGGTTGACATAAACAGGCAAAGCAACTTAGTACTATGGCTTTGTTACATTTTAACTATTTTTACTTTGGTAACTTCTATGTGATTTCTGACACAGATAATCCCCAATATCAATAGTGATATAACTCTGTTCTGTCCCTTCTTACCTGCTTTGACCTGCCCCATAATATCTGGTGATTTCATTTAGAGAGCTACAAAAGTGAAAATTTGAATAATTTTTTAAGACCAGACTATGATAGATAACAACAGATATGCTTAGTTACCTCTTCAATAATTAATTCTTAAAAAACTGTTCATTGTCCTCATAATAAAAATATTTTTATACATTTAATTTCTTCCTTGTTTCTTCATTTAGTATCAAACCAAGTTTATAATATATCAAATAGATTGAAGTAGGTAGCAATAAAAAATTCTTCAGTGCCATTCTAGAGATAGACTAAAAATAAACAATAGATAATATGTTATTTGCTGCTTGAACAGAATGACGGCTGAAAATTTTTAGCCATCCACCAAAGTTGTAGTTAACAATAGTAGAGAGTGAGTTAAAATACATTCACAAATCAATTCTTTTTGACATAAGACTAGCCCAAGAAATTATTCATTACTTCCATGCTAAAGTGAAAGTCTGTGCCTTGAAAATACTGAGTCAAAAAATCAAAACAATAAACAACAACAGACGTCTCAGCTTTTACTAGAAAGTCACAGAGACTCTTTTAGACACTCTCCTAGTTTTACTTCTGTAAACACCCTGACAAAAATCCACTTCGGCAAGAAAGGGTGTCCTCTTTAGAGTCACTATTGCTGCAGTGAAACATTATGACCAAAGTAACTTTGGGAGAAAAGAGTTCATTCGGCTTTCACTTCAATATCTGGTCATCATAGAAGGAATTCAAGCAGGCTGGAAACCTGAAGGTAGGAGCTGATGCAGAGGCCACGGAGGGATGCTGCTTACTGGCTTGCTCAGCCTGCCTTCTAATAGCACCTAGAATCACCAGCCTAAGAGTGGCACCACTTACAATGCACTGTACCCTCCCCCACCTATCGCTAATTTATAAAATGGCCTATAGGTCTACCCACAGCCTGATCTTGAAGGGACTCTGGTAGACCCAAGCATGACAAACAAGGCTCTGATAGATCTTGCCCTTCAGCTACTCCCACTTTCTTGAAAAAAAAAAAAAAAGAAAGAAAGAAAAACAACACAACCTTACCTTTTTAAAGTTAGTCACCATGGTATATTCCCTTATTTGGCCACTTTCTCCTCCTGAGGCTGACTGCTGAGCTCCAGCTATCAAAGTATTGATGTCCGACAATGAAAGTCCACTTTTGGCTTCCCAAATTAACCTGTCCTATCAAAACTAAACATCTTATCTTAACATGGGGTTTCCTCTTAATCCTTTGAAAACTGCCCTTTGCCTACTGGTCTCTTCCTTTTCCTCTGTATTCAGAGGAAAAGGACATTTTTCCTCCTGAAAATGCCCCTTTAGGACATTTATCCTCTCTCCCCTTTCCCTTGTTCTTTTCCCCTTCTCCCTCATCCTCAATGTCCTGTCTTTGTCTTTTATTCCCTGCCCTTTGTTTTTCTGGGGCACATAAATCTCCTTTGTGTTGAGAATGTGGTTGTGGAATGTCTTGTGCCTGCTTCGAGTTCCCTCCAGATCTTATGGAGGCATTTTCCCAAATGAGGTCCTTTCAAATGACTACAGCTTGTTTCAAGTTGACATAGAACTAAGCACAAAGGGTTTGCTTACAAATGCAGAGTATTATTGTGTCTGTTACTGTGAAGAAGTGACCACAGCAGGATGTTTGGACACCTTTTCATATATCATCTACAGTTAAGAACATACATGGAAAGAACACATTCATGCTTAGCACTCGGCTATCATTCTCTACTCTTTTAGACTCTAGGGCCCAACACAGGAAATGGTGCTACCCAGTTATAGACTGTGTCTTTTCATAGCAATTAAAATAATCAAGTCAACAGAGATACTCACAGGTCAACTTAACCTAAATGACTTTATTAAGACTCACTTTCTAGGTTATTCTAGATTGTGGCAAGATGACAATTAATACTAATGATCACATATACTAACATAAGAATTCTGAATAGGCATGTCAATTGATTTGAACTACAAAATTACAAAGGAATTGATTTCTTCAGTCATTTTCCAGAATCTGCAGTGTGTGCGTGTTGGTATATATGCATGTGTGTCCATGTTTGTGCACTACAGAGCTTTATGTCAGATGTCACTCTCCACTTTACATTTTGAGAGAAGATCTCTCACTGAACCTGAAACTTGCCAATTCAGCTACCCAGGCTTACTAGGAAACCCACAGGATCCTCCTTGTCTTTTAATCCTCAATGCTAAATTACGGGTCTTGGCTACTGAAGTAGGCTATTCAGTGGGTTCTGGGAGTCTAAATGGAGCTCCTTTTGCTTGCATGGCAAGTGCTCTGCTAATGGTTCCTTTACTCCAGTACCTAAATTTATATTCTTGCTGCACTGTACTATGATTGTGTCCATTTTATTTCCTTTTATTTTTAAAGTATCTATATTTACATGTAACCACCCAGGCCACACAAAATCCATAGATAGTGTACCAAATGGTTGGTAACACTTCTCAACTCTAAATTTTAAGCAGAGAAAACATTACTGACAATTTTTTTAAACACAGGGATTTAAATCATAATCATAAACACTTGGTCTATGATTTCTAAGGATAGTCCTGCACCAGCAAAAATATTACCACTAGGGAACATGTCAAGGATGCAAGTTGCCAGGTCATGTAACAACTACTAGATCAGAACTTCTAGAGTAGTGATGAGATATCTCTGTAGTAACAACCCTTCCTATGAATTTGATGTTTGATTGACAAGTGTCATTCCAGGTCCTGACTAAAATGTATGTGAGTAGACTTCTTAGTTGATATATATATATATATTATGAGGTAATTAAGAAGATGGGTATTGAAAACTCTTTAATGTAACAAAAAAATGTAAAGAGGAAGATCAGTTCCATAAGTGATGTGATCATTTTCATCAATGTGACAAATTTTCCAAATTAACATAAATGAGTAAAAATTGATTTTGCCTCACAGCTGTAGTAATTCTAGTTCTCTTGTTTCTAGGTCCTTGAAGAGGATGGTCAAGCTGAACAACACACCTTATGGTGAACAGTAAGAAAGAGACTAACAGAGGAAGAACTTGGGGTCAACATATACAATTAAAGACAAACATTCACTTTCTCCAAGGCCCCATTTTTTCACAGTCCCATTACTTCTCGATTGTGAGTCCATCAAGAGATTAATTTCTCGATTAACTCAGAGATATCAGAAATCAACATTTCCCAGGTCCTTTTGACTGCAACCAAACCTTTAAGATACCAGCCTTTGGGGGATACTTCAAACACAAGTCACAGCAAGGTCATTTCTGCAATCTTGCGATTATTTTTTTGACTAGAGAAATTGATCTTACTGAGACTTTTTTCCAACTAAGATTGACAGCTTACTAATAGAAATTGCTGTGTTAAACATAAGAAGAGCTTGTTTTTCATATTTGTGTCAAGACATAAATAAAAAAGCACAGGAAGTGGAAGCTCTCCGTCTTCATTTCAGATGGATCAGATGCTAGGGCCTAACATTTTATATGTAAGGCTTTTGTGAAAAGTGTTGTGCTTGGATTTCTCTTTTATTGGGCTTGGGATTTTAAAATAGTATAAATATTGTTTTAGAGCAGTTTGATAGCTAAATAAGCCCATGGAAATCTCAACACAATATGTTTAATAAATATTGGATAAGGCTATTTGATGTTCATAGTCTTGTCTTTGACACCCTTACACACTATGTTAATATTAAATACATGAAGGCGGCGATCTGGTTTAAATTCATTGTTTGTTCTGAGTGATATCCAGTAGAATAGGCACTGATAGTCTGGTATACTGCAATAAAGGAGTTATTTCTGATAGTTTATTTGCTACTTTTTACTCTGAATAAGTAAGTAGGAATCAAGGAAAATCTTTTCATCCATGATGCCTTCCAAGACACTGAGCAAGTTGTGTCTTTTATCCTTCAAGAAATTACAATCTTGGGCCACTTGCTTTGCTTAAAGAAACTTATTGATGTTACCCAGTGCAGGACAGAAGTCACGAATAAAGTTCCCAGGTAGCTGATAAGTAGATTAAACAAAATGGGAGCATGTATAGAGACGGAATGCAAACCCTCTTAGGGTAGGAAAAATTGATTTTCTCACCTACATCTAATACTCACAGTAAAAATAATAGTAATAAAAATAGTCCCTGATTTCTGTTCAAAAATCTTGTCTTCTGCTTTCTCTCAGAATGAAAGTGAGAACAGTGCAGCTGAGCAGAGGAGCAATCAGCTAGAGATGATCACTATTCCTGAGAATGGTAGTGCCTCTGTCTCTCCAAGACAGTCTGTGTGTGAAGGCAGAGGCATGGTCACAGATAAGATGGAGTGTCTTGGAAGACAAACAGCTACTTTGTAGTGCAATATATCCTAAGGACATGATTGTTTGAGCTTCTTATCACTTTTGAAATGCCAAGACTTTGGACAAAAATAAAAAACCTCACCTGAGATGATGTATCTGAGATACTCTTTAATGCAGTAAAGAAAAAAGCAATGACATATTATAAATGTTGTTAATTCATGTTCTCCTGAAATCTCAGCACCCCCCCCCAAAAAAAATGGGTACTCATATAGAACACTGTGATAAGGCTTGTCACCTTGTTAAGGTGAAGCTCTTCTCAGACATTTTTTTTTTATTTCACTGACTGTAAACTAGAGACAACTGATTCAGGGAGATAGCCACACATCTTCCTGTATCTGCTAAACTCTCCCCAGCTTTAGCAGTGCTCTCCAGAGGGGCAGAGCTCCACTTCCTCATCTCTCTTTCTCACCCTCCTCCCATCACCACCTGCTTGCTGTAGTTGGGCTCTTGGCAGCTCTCCCTACATGTTCCTAGGTCTGAAGTACTTTCATTCTGTCTATAGGACCTGTGAGTACAATACAATTAGTTCTTTCATTTCTTGATGCCCAGAGAGGACTGTTTTCGGGGCCATGTTGAAATGACTCGTAATTTATTGCTCACTTGTAACACATACAGTTAAAACTACCAAGGGCATTTATTTAGTAAGATTCACTAAGCAGGAAGAAGGAAGCATCCCAAGAGGAACCAGGTGTCTGAGCCCAAATGGTGGCCCTGGTGACTGATTTGCACACATCCTCCCCATGGGCTGAAGTTTAGACATTCGTCAACTTACGAAGATTTGTCTGAAACCTGGCAGTTGAAAACCTTAAAGAACTGGGCTAACTATGGTCAAATGCTGCAGACAACTTTCCATCGGTTTCAGTGTACTTTTATACATGAATGTCACAAAGAAACAATGACCTAAGGAACACGGTTTGAGTTTGGAAAAACATGATTAGAAAAACACGTAAATAAATGCCAATAAGCACATACTAAATATTCACAGAGCAGCCCTTTTTCGGAAGTTTCTAAGGACAGACCAACTAAAGCACAATTGCCTGGAACATTCTATAGATTATATCTGGGAAGCATGAACACAAGGCAAAAAGCCATATCCAGATTCAAAGAACAGCATTTAGCATATCCTTTTATCAGATTGAATTACAGAACTGTGTGCTGGCATCCAAAAAGAGTAAATATGTCTTATGAATTGATTGTAAATTTTTGTCACAGGAGGCAGGAAATAAAATTCAGGAACAATCCAGGGAACAAAATGTACCTGAGTTAAAAGGCTCTTTGCCAGACCTATCAAAATTGCACCTGATTTCTCAAAGGAAACTTTAAAATCCAGAAGAGCCTGGACAGATTTCTTGCAGATTCTAAGAGACCATGGAAGCCAGCCCAGAATACTATACCCAGCAAAATTTTCAATCAAACGTTGATGGAGAAAACAAAATATTTCATGACAAAGTCAAATTAAATATCTATCCACAAACCCAGCTCTACAGAATGTACCGTAAAGAAAACTCCAACTCATAGAAGTTAGCTATGCCCATGAAAATACAGGCGATGGACAATCTCGCAACACAGGGAAAGACACACAAACATACACCAATACCTACTCCACCACCAGGAACAACACCAAAAAGAAAAAAAAAACAGGAATTAATAATCACAAATCATTAATATCTCTTAATACCAATGGGAACTTGATTGGGTTGGGGAGTGCGTGGAGGGGAAGAATACTGACAGAGATAACTGGAAAGTGGGGCTTTATTGGGTCAGTTAGAAGTCTGATGAAAGGGAAACTTCTAGGAGTCTATATGGTGGCTCCAGCTACAACTCCGGGCAGCAATGGATGCATAGCTAGAACTGGCCATCCACTGTGATGACTATTTCAGTTGTCATTGGAGAGCCTTCACCCAGTGACTGATGGCGGCAGATACAGAGACCCTTGGCCAAACATTGGGCCAAGTCTGTTGAGGACAGGGAGGAGGAATTATAGAAGCCAGGGGGTCAGCAACATGGCAGAAAAAAAAAAAAAAACAGGAATGGCTAGTCTGTCTCATGGGAACTCTTGGAGTCAGTTCCAACCCACCTGGGGGCCTGCCTGGGACTGACCTAGACCCTCTGCATATATGTGATAGTTGTGTAACTTGGTCTATTTATATGACTCCTGGCAGTGGAAACAGGGACTGTCCCTGGTACTCCGGCTGGTTCTTGGGAACCAGTCAAATCCTCGTGCTCTATTACCTTGCCCAGACTGAATACGGGTGCTTAGTCTTATAGCAGCTTGATATGCCATGCTTTGCCGATGCTCATGAGAGTCCTGCCTCTTTCTGAATGAAAATGGAAGAAAGGTTGATTGAGGTTAGGTTGGGGGGGCTGGGAAGATAAAATGAGTAGAGAGTAGGGAGGGGACTCTGCAGTTGGGATATAAAATAAATAAATAAATAAATAAATAAATAAAATATGTTTTATATAAAAAATGTTCTTTACCTTTTTCTTGGAGCCTCTCTCATAGTTCCCCAAGGCATTGTTCATCAAGCATCATTCCTTTGGCCGTCTTCTGACACTGAAGCACAGATACACAGAAAAAAAAAAAACTCTGTTAGCAAATACAGAATTCTGCTTTCTATTTATTTTCATATATGCTAGATCAGTTCATTATGTTTCCTGCTTCGAAACCTCTAGAAACCTTCAAGCAAAATCTTTTGCTGTGGACTAGAGAAATGTCTCAGGTGTTAGTAGACTTAATGTTCTTGAAAAGGACCTCGGTTCAATTCCTGGCATCCTTGTGATGCTCACAGCCATTTGTAAGCCCAGTTTCAGGGGCTATTTCTTACTGCTTTTCTTACCTCTGCGGTCACCAGGCACACACATGGTGCACAAATAGGCATGCATGCTAAATGCTCATACACATAAAATAAATATACTTTAAAAAGTAAAAGAAGATTTTGTTTAAGAAAATCCTCAGATTTTAGTGTGACTTGCTTTAGGAAATAAGTTTGGAGGTGTGGGTAAATATCTTGAGAAGACTAGATTGTATTAAATTATTTAACTATGTTCAATGTAATAATGGGCCATGATAAGACAGAAGGAGACGTACAAAGGAAACAAGACAATAGAGACAGATGAAGGAATGATTCACTTTGAAGGAATCAGAAGGGACTAATATTTAAGGAATACTCTGAATACTGCCAAAGGAAGGAAATGGACTCTCCCATACAGCCTGTCACAGACACAACCTAACCAACTATGTAGTTTTAGGCTTTAGAATTACAAAAATAAGCCTATGCTCTTGGTTACTGGTATAATTTGTTAGAGCAGTAACAAGAAATTCATAAATTATTGCTATTAAGTTAGAGTCAGGATTTACTTTTAGACATAAAATAATCAAACCAAACCAAAACAGCAATAAACTAGCTTGGAAATGGGAAAAATTATGATAGTTTTCAATATGCTTGACATTAAATTTTGAAGGAGTCATCCCTATCAAGCATGAAACAAATGGGTCCATCAAAATTCCTAGATTACTGCCTAGGGAAAAAAAAACATTTTAATGCCACAGTATGGGAAAGTGCCAACTCTGTGGCCTGAAGAATTCCCAGAGCTGACACTGAGTCAACGATTCTGAAGAGATCAAAAGAGCAAGATTTCACAGCACAGTATTCAAGAGAACAAACTACTTCCTATGCATAGCGGCATCACAGACATAGGACTTAGGGTCTTTGCCTGTGAGCAACATTTCTGAAGTTTGAAAATAATCAAATAACGATAATGAGAGTGAATGATATTCATAGCACAATAGTGATTGGAAATTGAATATGGTTTCTCTACACAGACAGAATAAACGCATGATACCTGTAGTAGGATTAACACCATCGTGTGCAAATTGTTCAAGGAGTAGTGAAAATATTTATCCATAAATTGGACACAACTTGAGAAAAAAAACCAATGAGATTCAAAAAATAACATCTAAAAACCAATATCAAACTTTTCTCAAATAACTTATGAATCCTCACACTTAATATTTATGTAAATGCAAAAATAGACACACAAGTTAAATTTCAAAACAAATACCCAAGACATACATTGATGCAATAATAATAAAATCCAGCTCAAATTTAAACTTTAATTAAAGTTACTAATGGAGTGTTTGAAACCAAGTTAATGTTATTGCATATGCTTAAAAGTATATATTAATTTATTGCATTACATATATATATAATAAATGTTTAAGCAGTCTAAATCAAACTTAAAGATTGAAAACAGCAGTGCATGTGATGAAGCCTTGGTTAGACAGCAGTTAGAAACATTGTAGAAGAAAAAAATAACTGATCTTCAAAGGTACAAAAATAGCTGTATAAAAATATATTGTTAGGAGATGGAGATAAAGATAATTAGAAAAAAGTTCTGTGAATCAACTCAAATGTAGCTGAATATAAATGAGTAAAAATAATAAAACTTTCTATGGTGGTGAGAGATTGAAAGAAGTTTTAAGAAACATAGGTAATTCCTAGTTTTGCATGATTAGTTTCTAAAAACTCATATAATGTTTCTTTTTTTTAAAAAATATTTATTATGTATACAATGTTCTGTCTGTGTGTCTGCCTGCAGGCCAGAAGAGGGCACCAGACCCCATTACAGATGGTTGTGAGCCACCATGTGGTTGCTGGGAACTGAACTCAGGACCTTTGGAAGAGCAGGCAATGCTCTTAACCGCTGAGCCATCCCTCAGCCCCTCATATAATGTTTTTAAGTGGGTATTAATTTATAGCTAGCTAGCTTCAACCATGAGTAAAGATGCTGAGTTGCCTGGCAGCTACATAGTTATCTTCATGATATGGTACACTTACACAACTGCACATCCAGCTCAGAAATAATTCAGTGTAAAACTAAAGACTCAAGGAGTGTATTAAAAATGGGTAATGTGTGAAATGATTAGAATGTTGATATAATAAAACACGTAGGTATACTGTATGATATATCTGTAAAATGCCATGAAGACTATGGAAATGAAGACACATATTTTTATAGTTCAAACGTGAAACAGACTCCACGGGCTCATATTTTTAATACTAACACTTGGCAGTATTTGAGGCCTGAGGAAACTGGGAGGCAGATCCTACTTGGAGATCGTTCTCTAGGAGAACCTTTCAAAGTTAGACTGTTTCCTCATGTGTCTTGTAGCCCTTTCTCTGCTGCCAGAACACGGTGATACAAAGAGCCTTTGCAATATGCTCCTCCTGGCCCGATGGTCCAACTGCTTGGGACAAAGTAGGCACAGACTTAGCTTCTCCCAACCCTGAGCCAAAATAGACCCAATCTCCTTCAAGTTTTTTTTTTTTTCTGCCACAACAAAACTTTTAGTTTGTACATAAAGCAACCCAACAACAGCAAAGATGTCAATTTTTCAGAACTGAGTATATAATTTATCTAAAATTGCAATAAAAATTCAGGAAAAAGCATTTGTGTGTGTATGTATAGAGATAGATAGATAGATGACAGATAGATAGATAGATAGATAGATAGATAGATAGATAGATAGATAGATAGATAGATAGATAGATGACAGATAGATTACTTTTAAAAGAATATGGCAACACAAAGAAAAATGTTTACATTGTTTTTAAAAATAACAAAGGAAGATTGTTTACTCATTTTTTATATACTATATGTGAATAATAGAAATGAAATCGTGAGCCGGGCATTAATGGTGCATGCCTTTAATCCCAGCACTCAGGAGGCAGAGGCAGACGAATCTTTGTGAGTTCTAAGCCAGATTGGTCTACAATAGCTATTTCTAAGTCAGGCACCAAAGCTATACAGAGAAACTCTGTCTCGAAAAACAAAAAACAAAACAAAACAAATCTAAACTAAATATTGAATAGAAAAGAACTTTAAGATCATAGAATACACATATAGCACAAAAATAGGCCCACAAATATATCTAAAAGATATCTGAAAATATAAAAAACCATCTTAGTGGGGAAAAGAAGGATCTGTCAAATATTGCTGAAGTAATGATCTTTCATAAATAATAAAAGAATGTGATAGAAAAGCCTTATAAAAATTAACTTAAGCCGGGCGATGGTGGCACACGCCTTTAATCCCAGCTCTCGGGAGGCAGAGGCAGGCGGATCTCTGTGAGTTCGAGACCAGCCTGGTCTACAGAGCTAGTTCCAGGACAGGCTCCGGAGCCACAGAGAAACCCTGTCTCGAAAAACCAAAAAAAAAAAAAAAAAAAAAAAAAAATTAACTTAAGAGGCAGGCCTGCCTTGACCTCTGCGGGAGCAGGCAGGCACCACCTGACCTCTGCAGGAACTGACAGGAGTGCCAGTGCCCAGCAACCCCCAGGAGCACTGAGCTACCTCTGGTGTGACCAAAACCATGGTCCTGACTCCACCACAAGGAGCTACCATCTGAGCCTTGGATCTACTGGCATCTGGAGGAGTAATCACCAGAGACAAAACACCAACTACACTAATTGGAGGAAAAATGAATAGGCAACAAGGTAAAAACACACTCAACAACACAAAAAATACAGCACCACCAAAAATTAATGGCCCTACAACAGCAAGACTTGAACACCCCAACACAATTGAAGCAGAAGAAAACGACATAAAAATAACTTTATGGAAAACGTTGAGGCCCTTGAAGAGGAAATAAAAAAAATTCAAAGAAGTGGAGGAAAAGAAAAAAAATGGAAGAAATCAACAAATTCATTGGAGAAAATCAAGAAAAGCAATCAAACAGGTGAAAGAAATGATTAAAGTCTTGAAAACTGAAATAGAGACAACAAAGAAAACAAATAATCCAGTAAAAAAAAATGGGGTACATATCTAGAAGCAGCCTGTTTCTCACTGTGGGAGTTGTTAAAGAGTTTGTGAAATATCATATAAGTAGAACAAATTGTTCACTCACACAACTCATTCATTCCTAGATGAATCTCTGAGGACATACTAGGGAAAAGACAATTACCAAAGGTAAAAACTCCTTACTTGGCCATCTGTGCATGAAAGAAATTACTAATTTATTTATATTTTCTTTCTTTGGTGTTATGGTATCCTAAAGTGGATGTTTTTAACTCTATGTCCCTCACCAGTAAATTATATAAGACAATTAGTGAGAGCATAATACCCTATCTCGTTAGATAGGAATAAATGAATAACAAGTTTCTAGATGGGAAGAGAAAAAACAAAAGCTTTTGTTCACAGTCTAAGCACCCAGGGATCATCAAGAAAAAGGAATATGATTTGTAAGGATAGGTAATGAATCAAAGATAGATGTGGGCAGCAGTTGTGGTAGATAGAGTGGCAGGGATGTAGGGGAAAGAATATGGTATGTACTGTTGACACATGCAGTTGCATAAAATTTAATTAATAAGGAAACTAAATAAGAAATCAAACAAGAAAGAAGGAGGGTGGAGGTTCCAAAAAAATGCATTGCTACTGAAATCCCTTAGTAAAACTGGTAATTTGCTATGAAATTAAAATTATCAACTTGGGGATGAAGCAAATTCACTGACAGGAATCCAGCCCACAAAGAAGCAAAACAAAGCTTGTATCTCTTTTCCAAATTATATAACACTGTCATGTTTTTATCATACCAAAAACTGGAAGTAGATTAAATATTAATATATAAACAAACAACAGATATTTTATAATGGAAAATTAGCAAATAAAACAAATACAAGTGACATCACCATACACAACTTTGTGGATGAATTTCAGAGAAAGTAGGTTGTGCAAAAGAAGTCAGCTACTCAAATTTCATTAACAACAAGCTACAGAGCACAGAAAACAAGTAATAGAAACCAGATTGCCATGTTCCTGGCTTGCAGAGAAACATTAGTGCACAAGAGTATGAGGAAGCATTATTAATAACAGAAATGTTCTTCGTTACAATGTGGCATCATAGGTGTGCAACAGTAAGCAGCACACTGCACTTCCAGAACTCTTAGAATATGTTATGGAAGCTATGCCTTAAGACGGTTAACTTTATATTGACACAGAAGCGTTTCTGAATGGGATTAATATTCAAACTGATGAATTTTGAGTAAAGTAGATAGCCTTCCAGAATGAGGATGGACCTCATCTAATCATTTAAAAACCTGAATAGGGAAAAAAACAATGTTATAGTTTCATTAACTAACTTGCTTCAGAATTCATCTGCACCTTATTCTCTAAATTTATCAACCTGTGATTTGCAAATACATCATTGTTCTTTCTGGATGTGCTGTAGATTTGGGGCTTGACAGTGTTTACAATTTTAGAGCAAATACCTTATGGTGTATGTGTTTGTATGTATGTATGTGTGTATATGTATGTATATATATACATATATATATGTTCATCTGTCGGTGTATCTACATATACATTCATAGTCAGAAACTGAAAAAAGCAGAAATAATATGCAACCATCCTATCAACTGTGCTTTTCAATAGAATCAGACTAACATATAATTCACAAACATCATCATTATCATCATCATCAGAATAATAATGATAATAACATATGATGTGAGTTTCCAAGAATAATTTGGCAAATACTTTACAGATATTCTTCCAAGTTAATCGATTCCATTCCAACTAATTTTCATAGTGAAACCTTCAAGAGTTGCCAAAAATGTTGTTGATTTGTCCTGATGAAATTTGAATATTTTTACTTATAGAAAAATCAAGTTGAGCACTTCATACAGCTGATTCCAACTGGCCCCTTGTAATCTTGCTTTCTTCTTCATGAGTTTCAAAGTTACTATTCTCCACTACACACATCTACTTTAGAGCATCAATTTTATGACTGTACTCCTGTCACAGAGCCTTATTTAGACCCTAATCCATTTGAATTCTCAATTGAAAGCTCTAGAAATTCCACAAGGCCTCTCCAAATGGGCAGGGTCTGGTTCCCAAATCTACCTTCCCAGCATCTGCTTCTTAAAACCTCTGCTTTTGTGTCTGGCCTTTTCCTGTAATATCTACAGTATTCTTTACCAGAGTGCAAAGCTTTAACTCAAAGATCAAATGAGACAAAGAGACAGCCAGACAGTTCCGGCACTGTGTTCGGATCACCTTGCCTGGTGACAGCAATTTACAGCTAGATGCTCCATTCCCTTTATGCGGTTCCTTCCTTGATGTCATTTCCTTAAGTCTCATCCATTTTCCAAACATCAAAAATCAAACTTGCCTACTTTCTGATTGGGCTGTATTTATGGAAACTGAAAACTAGAAAATACCATCAAAGGAAATAAGTACAATTCATGAGTAACGCCACGGTTTCTTTTCTCCAGAAAGGGAATAGGAGCCTCCTTTCTGCCTCTTTGCTGCTGCTGCTGCATCTCTTCTACCACTTATTTGAATAATCTGTATTTAACAATCTCTTTCACCAGAATCATGCAGAGCAACCATTAAAAACGAATCCTACCAGATCACCCAACTATAGGCACCTTTAACAGCTTTCAACTACAGGCAGATGCAATGTCAGACACCAGCCTTGACCTGAGAGACTGCTAAAATGCCTATCACCTATCTTCCCATAGCTCATCAACATCCACTGCCCTACTGTTTGCACTGTAGTCTAGTTACCAGGACTTCAAATACAAACCCTCTCCTGCTTTCTGGCACAGTGTTCGCTGTGCCGTCTCTCTCTGTTATTTAACTTTCGTTGGCTAAGCTACCCATTCCTTCTTGACCATATTATGTAATTTGAAACTATTTTTTTTATTTATTATTCGTTTTGCTTTGCTTCCAGTATATATCACAGTATAATAATTACAAGGTCACACGCAAAGATTGGGCACAAATAAATAAAAATAAATAAAATGTAGTTAAGCATAGAAGGAGCAGAGGCAAAGATGTTTAAGCAAAGTCAATGAAACTGCAGAAAACAGAATATTAATAGTTGGGAAAAGGAGAGAAGTGAAGGACAAGGTTAGAGGTGGATCTTGTTTTATGAAGTTTTTGGTAACTGAGTGAATTCATTTTTACTATACAAATAATCATGAAATGGTCTACAAAGTGTTGATCTTGATTTTACACTGATCAATATTTTTCAACCAAGTTTCTATCCAGTGCATTAAACAGGCACTGATAATATTGTGTTTCATAGTTACATTCACGTGGCAAAACTTTTCATAGTAATTCCATGTTTTAACTGTTGTGTCTTCGGTGTTCTTGACTCCTTAAGAGAAATTCTGGGCCTTTGAAGCCGCTTTTTTTACTCAATAGATAAACATATATCAAAATTTAGGATTGATAGAATATGTACATTAATAAGACTTCAGATTCTGATTTTGAAAGTATTCTAAGCCTAAGCTTAGAAGTTTCCAAATAACCAGTGCCATAGAAGAATGCCATGTTTTGTCACACCCACTCCAATTCAGGTGAGGGTGATGATCTTCGATAGTTTGGTAGATGTCTTGGAAGTTTAATTGTAAAAGAAATTGAATATCCTTTTCTGCTTTGTGTATATCAACCACTTTCAAACAATAGACATATTATTTTACCAGAATTTCTTCTATGAATATATTCATATTTTAAATAATTCTCTATTTAGTACTTACAAATGAACAATTAGAAAACCTGAAGTACCTATATCTTACTAATACTAGAACAATTTTGCTTTGTGCCTTACTATTACTTTTCTGCACATGAACAAAATCCAGTATTATATGGAGTGATTTGTTGACATCTCCTTTACACAATTAGTGGTCTTTTGTTCTCTGTTTCAAACTGCTTGCCAACATATCAATTTTGTATAAGGTTACAGAGTTTTCTTTAACTTCTTTTTGAGACATAGTTCACTCTGTAGCCAAAGCTTTTTACTACATGTCCCAGGCTGCCACCCAGTGCAACATTTGCCTGTCTGAGTATCCTGAATTCTGAGTTTATGGACTTGGATCATCGTATCTGGTTTACAGGCATTTATTGTGGGTATTATAGTCTTAAGAGTTTTTTATTTTTATTCATTTTCTATGATAAATGTTTAAATATAACATGGTTAAATCTAATTTTCTTTATAGTTCTTCTTGTGTTATACTTAGAAATGACATCTCTACCCTAATGTAAATTTATTTCTGAATCCAAAACATATTCATACTTGGGTCTTAGAGCATTTTGTCCTTTTCTATCGATATATTTATGATATATTTATAAATATAATAATATGAATATACTATATTTATTGATAGTTTTTATGAAATTTAGTTTCTTCATTTTAGATTATATATACATATAATTTTATACACATACATACATAAATATATGTGTGTATGGGTATGAGGATATGAATACATATATCTTCTTTGTCCAGAAGTGTAAATTGCACCCCCTGGAGTCAGAGTTGAAAAAAATGTAAACATCTCTGTGGTTGCTCTAATGCTTAGGTTATTTATTTCATAAATACAGTTTTAAGTCTATAATAGCCTTATAAATAAAAAATATAGGCTAACAAAGAAAACTAAAAAAGGTCTAAGTGATTGTAACCCCTGCAAAATCTTGTCATTCTCCCATAATAGCACACCTAAATGACCACATATTGAATAAATAGAATCAAATTACATATTGTGTATCCCCAAGCATACCAGATTCCTGAGGTGCCAGCTATTCACATGGCTAATGTAAGAGGATTATTTGAACCTAGGAGTATCGGACCTATATAGGAGTGTAGTAAGACCCCATCTCTTTAAAAACAAAATATAAATTTATATGCATCACTAACTTTTACTTGAGATTTACTTAGCAACAATATTAAATGCTTAAAATATGTTATATAACATCACAGTTTACATATAGATCTTAATATATTTAAAAATATGCATGATTTTCAACAATACCAAATGTTTTACTTTCTATTATTTAAAATGGCACAATGTTAAATGATTCTCTGAGGCTGTTTAGAAAGAGATCACATTAGATGCAAAAATCTCACTCATCTGAAGACTGGAATAAATATGAAGAGAAAGGCTTCCTGTGGAACAGGGATGAGAACGGATTTCAAAGCTTTGTTCCACCCTGTTATAATTCATCCTGAACTACACACAGAACACAGAAATCTGTCACTAAATATTAATATTCATTGATGGGTTAGAAAATATGTTTCAAGGTGTTTTAATAAGGTGTGCAAATAAAATCACACAGCTAAAGAATGCCTTTTATAATTCTTATGGCACACGAGTGTGTAATCAGTTTAAATCAGCAATTAATTCTTGTTCATGCTTCCATTTAGAAATCCTTGTGGATTGTAACACTCAAACTGTAAAATGCAATGCTTTTTGATCTGAGTCTTCCATCAAAGGAGAAACGTACGCTCAACCATAACCAGAGCCCTAAGAATTCCAAGAAGAGAAGTTTGTAAGTTCCACATTCTTCCTGCTTACCTTTTTCATTACAGCTTAATGCCCTTTTACCCTCAGTACTCAAGACCAAAGCCTTAGGAAATGTCAGTGCAGCAGAGAAGCCCTTCCATAAAGCCCAGCAATTCCAAGACAGCTTAGATACACTGCTCTCATGGACTTGTAATGGGCAAATGGATACCATGGTGATTGTTTTAGGTAGAATGTAGAATTCTTTGAAAAAACAAATTCAACTTGAAAACAACTAAAACATGATATTTTAAACTCTTTCACCTGGAGTGATCATTTTCTTTTAAAAAATTATATTAAAGGCTTAGGAATAGTGCTATATTAGAATAGTTACCTAGATTACACAGGCGCACACACGCATACACGCACACACACTCACACAAACTTATGCATATATAAAATATATGTATTCTTACATAGATTATATTTTGATACAAAAGATTTGGGTTGTTGACAGGAGTATCAATGTATGTATTCACTGCAATATTTGATAGTTTTTAATATGGCCCTAATGTTTAGATTTTACCTGTTTAGTAAATATCTTTTTCATGCAAGAACCAGAGGATCAGGGAGTTGACAGTGAGATCATGTTTGCTAGTATTGTCTAAAACTGCACCCATAAAATCTCCGGACATGACTGTCCAAATGTGAGCCTAACAAGATAAATACAAACAGAAACACCAAAGTGGATAACAAAAGCCCACAAGACCTCAGTACTTTACAACATATTTAGGGCAACTAAGAAAAGCTGGAAGCAAGACAGGTGGACTTCTCCAGAGAAGAGCACTCCAACTGGTTTTCTAGAGCTAAATAATGAGCCCCAAAATATACTTACAAGACATTTTATACAGACTGAACAGGTTCTATTTAGGGAAATATGCATGTATGGTATATGCATGCAATAATAATTAGTGAAAAAAGGTCATTAATTTTGGGGAGAGCAAGGAAAGGTATATGGAAGGGTCCGGAGGGAGATAATGCAAGGTAGAAATTTTGTAATTATACTATACTATCAAAAATTAAAAAATCTTTTTAAAATTTATCATAACATCACAAAAATGTAGCAACAGCTGACAAGGAAAAGTAAGAAACATTAAATATCTTTCTAAGCTAAAATTTTATTGCTGTGAAAAGACACCATGACCACTGCAACTCTTATAAAGAAAACATTTAGTTGGGGTTGGTATCTCACTTACAGTTCAGAGGTTCAAACCATTTTCATCATGGTGGGGAGCATGGTGGCATGCAGGCAGATATGGTGCTGGAGCTGAGAGTACCACATCTTGCAGGCAACAGGAAGTCAACTGACAGTTGACTAAGGGAAGCTTGAGCAAAAGAGACTTCAAAGCCCACCCACACAGAGGCAAACTTGCTCCAACAATAACACACTTTCAAGTAGTGCCACTTCATTTGAGGGTTATTTTCTTTCAAACTACAACAATATCCTTATGATTATTATGTATTTCCACACAGATTTAACACTTGGATATCTTCACAGAAACATATTTCAAAAAGTTTAACGTGTGGCACACCAGGCCAAGGTACATGCAAGAATGAAACAAAGCAATGAACTCACTAATGAAAATGTATATTGTGGTTCAAATTTAAATAATTAAGTTATGCTTGGTTCTGTTGATTTTAGTAAACACATGGAATGTGGCCTTATGATCCCTGACTTGTTTGATGTTGGTTTAGAGAATTAAGTACAAAGAGAACCTTCATTATAGACTTCTCAGCTTGAACATCAAGTTTCATATTTTATCCAAAGATGCTTATAAATGATTTTACTCATTATCACTCAACTTCCAAACCTTGAAAATCCCTTGAAGTTATCCATGTTATTGTCCAGTGACTGATAATTTTATCTTTTGGCAGCAAGCCCTTTTGTTAGGAATTTGCTTATGAATGGGTTAAGCTAGTTTTCTTTGTGAAGGAAATAAGAGCATATTTCTTCTGGACAAAAATACCACAAAAATGAAAATAAATAGGTGGATTTAAGGATATGCAGCGAAAGTCACTGAAGCTTAGAAGATTTTTCTTGCAAAGCTACCCTAAAAATCGGTACAGAACATTGCTAAACCCTTTTGATCACAGCAATTGATGTCAATTGTAAAGATGCCAAAATAATCCCTCAGTTCTATATCATAGTAGCTCAGATGTCTAGCCTAGATAGGCATGGATTCTGATGCTTCTCTGTTATGCCTGTAGCCTTCTTTGTACCTTTTATTTACAAATATTTCATTAAGAATTAAATTACATACCCTACTACTGGCACAAGAGTTACAATATGAAAGTGAAGCATTTTCATTCTGGTCAGCAAGGGCAAGTGGGTCTGATACATAGGCATCTTCTGAAAATTCTTGGTTTAAGCAAATATTATAGATTGAAAATTGAAGAAATAAGGCATCTAGCCCTGTACTTTTTGTACTCGGGGTAATTGGAAAATGCCTCTGGAAAGTTCTGTAAGCAAAGTAATAATTTATTGTAGTTGTGTGTGTTAGTGGTTATTTTTTCCAAGAGGGTTTCAAAGACTCTCTTTGAGGGAATGATAGATACAAAGTCCTTTGTACTCTTAACACCATGTAAAACTAATGTCTAATCTAAGTATATAGTTATGTGGATTATTTTGATGGCTAACTGTTCCTGTGTAGGAGATCTACCAACCATCATACTTTACAATGTTAATGTGATGATTATCAAGAGAAGTTGGGGACAAATTTAAACACATTCCTGTGAATATAAAAGTTCTGATGCAAAGCCATTTTCAGAGTTTGGCTCCTCATTTGATGTCCCTAACCCACCCATTTGCTGATCTGTGTGATTGTCGATTTTGTTGGCTGGCTTTTGTATTGAATTGATTACGTTTTTGAGACGGAGTCTTGCAATGGAGTCCATGTTGGCTTCAAACCTTGGATTCTCCTGCCCCAGCTTTCTGAGTTATATTACAGGTGTGCATTACCATGATCAATGCAGCACATGATTGAAAGTGCTACCTTAAGAGTTGACAGACTGAAGTGAGTGCACATTCCACAGCAGAGCACGAAGAGTCAGTAAACACTGGTATTGTTAATCTTCTACTTCTTTCGGTGCCTATTAGCTCCATAGAGCTGACCCTTGCTATAGCCTCCCACTAATCCCCTCTACAGATGTGGTCAAGAACATAAAGGTTGGTGGAGGTGGGAGATGAGCAAGAAAGCAGCCTTCATCTTACTACTTCTCACAAAGTGAAATAGGGGGCAGGCAGGCTGATCACACTTAGAATCCCAGCTGTGGGAGCTCATGCACAATGATTGTGTGAGGTAGTGGCTATCAGGCCTACAGAGTAAGACTGAATCAGAACAAACAAACATCAGAGGCTGAGTGGGCTAAGAACCTAGGGAAAAGCAAATGCTATTGTTCTGCTAGATCTGAGTAACATAGAATTAAACTGATTCCTAATAACATTTTACTTTACCCAGAAATCTGTGCCTTATCATCAGTTTGTGAATACCAATCATTAGCTTTAGCCTTAGCCTAGGTTGTTTGGAATGGGGCAGGGGCCTATCCATGAGGCCTTTTTGGCCAACAACTCCAATAAAAGTAATCAATTCTTGACAATGATGTTTTCACATAGTGGTAAGAGATGTCTTTTTTGGGCTTTGTCTACCTTATTATTTAGGGATTCTATTTTGATTTCTTTGATATATGTAAAAATCTTAAGAAGCTTCTACTATATAGTAGATTTCCAGGACTCGCTGAAATGGTCCTAAGTGTTATCTGTCCTTCTCTGTGTTGCCACCATTACCTTTCCTATCTCTCTCCCTTTTCATTTAATCCTCTGATTCTTGTATTCCACTCCTACTGTCTATCCACAACTATATATTCTATTTCCCTTTCCATAGGAGCTCCTTCTTTCTCCTTAATCTCTAACTGTATACCTAGCCCCTATGATTGCATTATGTCTATCAAAGACTTAAAAGCTAATAACTACATATAAGCAAGTGCATGGCATATTTGTCATTTTGAGTCCAGGTTACCTCACTCAAGATGATTTATTTTTCCTAAAGAAGGTATATATAGTTTCTTTATAAGCTAACGAACCCAGGCTTATATGTGTTGCTTCCTTAACAGTGCAACACTGTACCTGATGACATGCATGGCAAGTGTCAGCCCTGCTTCCCTCTGGCCATAAGAAACCTCCTGCCATTCCAGCCCTAAGGCTTGTCTCCACAAATCTCAGTTCTTGTCTAATCATCAGTCTTTTTCTCTGTCATTTCACATATTTCTATAACAGCCCATGCTAACTCTACTTAAGAAAAGGGCCAGTCTACCCTTGCCTGCTACCTTCTCATTCAGGGAAAGACCACCCCACTGTGACAGCAGAGGGAGAGACTTAACCACTGCACTCAGCTGAACAGTTTTATGTCAACTTGATACAATCTCGGTCACCTTTGAGGAGGGAGCATCAACTAAGAAAATGCCTTCATAAGATTAGGCAGTAGAAAGACCTGTAAGGCACTGTTTAAATTAGTGGCTGATGGGGGAGGGCCCAGTCCACTGTAGGTGGTACCACCTCTGGGCTGGTGGTACTGGGTTCTAAAAGAAGGCAGACTGTGCAAACTAGTAAGTGGTGTTCCTCTATGACCACCGCAACAGCTCCTGCCTCCAGGATCAGGCCCTGCCCTACGGGCCATTATGAACAATTGTTTAATGGCCTATTATTTATTTGATGCTTTAAAATAAAAATAAATATGTGTTTTTTTCTTGATTCTAATTGTTGAACCCTGGGAACTATATGTAAATATGGATTAAATTTCTAGTCACTTTTGTTATTGTTGTTGTTGTTTTGCTTTTTTTGAGACAGGTTATCTTAGTGAAGCCTTAGCTGTCCTGAAACTTACTCTGTAAAGTAGGCCGACTTCTAATTCACAAATACTCTTGCCTTTGCCTCCCAAGTGCTGGGATTAAAGGCATGTGCCACTACCACCCTTCCCTCTTTTTTATTTAAGCATTTTGAACTGAAATAAGAGTCTTTCTGTAGAGGCTAATGTGGGGATACAGAAATAAATAAGTAAAAATAAAATAATATTTTCCAATTAGGAGAGCACACTGTCTGCAGCTGAGGCAGGGGAATTTTCGTGCCCAGGGGCTTACTTTTGCCACAAAGAAAGAAAACTCCATGTAGTGTTGCTTCATTGCCCATTATCTTCTCTGAAGTAGAATGGTGCTGCCAGGAGCAGACTTGTCTCATTGTCATAAAAAGAAGAACCTAGGTTATTAAAACATCGTAGGCATCATCTTCTGTAGATCTCTGAAGTGTTTGAAGATGACCTATCTATCTAAAATGTATCTTTGTTTGACCTTGAAAACATACCCAATGTGACTACAAGATTGACTGTACTAGGTGATTAACTACTAACCTACATTTCCTTATTATCCTAAACAGTTGGTAAAAATAATTTTCAAAAACTGGAAATCTACATTATATTGTATATGTAATACTTTGAACAAGATTAAAAATGTGTTGAAATAGAGGCAGCGGGGTTGCGGCCCCAACACCCCAGCAGCCTGGCTAGCTTATGCCCGAAATAACAACACACAAACTGTATTCATTTAAACACTGCTTGGCCCACTAGCTCTAGCCTCTTACGGGTTAACTCTCGCACCTGAACTAGCCCATTTCTTATATTCTGTTTAGCACCCCAAGGTGTGCTTACCAGGGAGATTCTAGCCTACGTCCATCTTGGGTCAGAGCTTCATCGCGAGTGCCTCAGAGAGCAGAGCTATCCTGTCCTCCTGCGAGAGAGGAGCCTGGCATCTCTGAGCGGAGCTGCATGATTTCTGACCTCACTTCCTCTTCCATCCAGCATTTTCTTCTGTTTACTCCACCCACCTATGTTCTAACCAATCGGGCCAAGCAGTTTATTTATTGCTCATCTAATGAAATCAACAGATTGATATATGACACTCCCACATCAGAAATGTATGTATGTTTTAATAAAATTAATCTCAAATTTGCTTCAATAAACAAAACTTGTATACATTATAAAAAAGTTCAATCCAATGTAAAACACTAAAAGCTAATAGTTACTTTTATTAAAAAGGTTTACTACCTTTTTTATCTTATCATATCTATATCTTCCCTTTTCTTTTCAGAGAAGATTCAATAATCTACCCTTTTATCTTATCATTTCTATATACCCTTTTATTTTCCTTTCAGAGTAGATTCAATAATCTAACCTTTTATCCTATCATATTCTATATCCCTTTTTTATTTCATAACAAGATCCTTGAATCTAATTTCCTTTGT
Source organism: Microtus obscurus (assembly GCA_963919715.1). Taxonomy (NCBI): domain Eukaryota; kingdom Metazoa; phylum Chordata; class Mammalia; order Rodentia; family Cricetidae; genus Microtus; species Microtus obscurus. The sequence continues at coordinate 219,261 of CAWTZC010000486.1, forward strand.
TTAGCTTTTTTCCAGACCTTGACCAATAATAACTTGTTACTAACCCTCTAAACAATGGTAAATATCCATAATCCAATCCTACATAGTCTCCTTCTAGAACCCCAAAAGAAAGAAAAGCTCATTGTCAAATGTGGAATTCCTTTTCTGAAGTTGCCAGGCATTCTTGATTTTAAAGAAATTTTATGATGATAAATGTCTTCATTTAATCTTTGCTACAATTCTTTTAACCTACAGGATCCTGGTGAGTACTTTCTGATGACCTTTTTGATAATTTGTTATTTTAAAATATAACAAATCAATGTGAAAAACAATAGGGGAATAATTTGTATGAGAAAATGTAGAAAGGTTACAATGTTCTAATGAAATGATTGACTTCAGCAATCAATTCAGCAAAAAGACATATTTAGACATGTACTTTTCAAACACATATATCTGAGAAAGGAAGACAATGTGTCTGGCTGCCTAAAACACACATCTATAACTTTAATGCTGGGCTTGGTGGCACATGCCTATATTTCCAGCACTCAGAAATGAAGGAAAGAAGCTTCAAATTCAAGGCCAGTCTGGGTCATTTAGCCAGCTCAAGACTAGCTTTAGATACATAATAAGACCATGTCTAAATCACAGAGCAACTAACAACGAAAACTGAGTCATTTCAGAGACTACTAGATGGGACAGAAGCATAGATTTACTCCAGGAATCCAGGAAGAGTTTTCATTGGCAAGACTTTTGAACTAATACAGAACAAAGAGACTATACATGTTATGAAATTATTCTAGAGATGAATATCCCAGGCAGTGGGAAGACTCAGTGAGTCTAACACACCTCAGGTGAGAGACATAGACCCCTATGAGAGAGGAAATATAGGATATGATGCCTAAAGATCACTCAGAAATAAGCTACAGGGCGCAAATAAAGTCAGGAATGTATCAGAAGTGAAAGCAGACAGGAATGGCTTTGCCTACAAAGACAAGGTCAGGTCTTTCAAACTCACTTGTATTTTGCTGGAGGATTTCCTGTTTAGAGGTAACACAAACTGATGCATACTTTTACAAAAGATGTTACTGTCTTTTGAAAATGTTCTGCATTCCTGGGGAAAAATAAAATTATCACATGTATGTTTTCTTTTTCCTGTCAAGTTCCTCAGAAAGAAAGTTTTTTTTAAAAAAAATGAAAAAAAAGAAAGAATTAAAACAAGATCACATAGATTTATTATCACTGTGACAAATCTCTCTTCTGTATTTTAACTGCCACTGCTACAATCTTACTCATGTGCATTGTAAATACAAAACGTTTAGATTTATTACTTATTATTCTTTTCAGATACATTTTGAGCTGTTTAATTCTTTAGAACTAACTTATCCTCTAGGATATAGGAAGAAATAATGGCAGTCATTTCAATCCAAGTCTGTTGCTTTATATAGTTGTAACCCTAAATTTCAATTTATTTCAGTCCTAAGTGAAATGTTATGTTAACCCTCTCTGATTGCCCTGGGCACAAATCATCAACATTTCCTATTTCCTCTTCCTAAAAACGATGTCTAACTTGCCAAAGTAAACTTAGAATCTATACCGTGATGCTCTATCGTGTTCAGTTTTGGCAGAAAGTAGATACTGTTTTATTCACAACAGATGTAACTGAGAGAATCAATATCCTGGACATTGTTTCTCTCGTATGGATGGAAATCAAAAACGAACAATGGCGTTCACCATTATGTTCTGAGAAGGGAATTTCTACCATTCATAAAGTCATGTTGAGCTTGTTCTCTAGTGTGGTGTCACAGGCTGCTACTCATGGAAAACACTTTTATCTGCAATTGGCTAAGTAATTTATCTTAGTGAAACATCACAGGCAATAGACGGTATTAGCAACCAGGTATAGGGAAAATGTCATCATTAATTATTCCGAGGGCTGGATCTAGGGTCCGTGAGCTTCAAGTAGCAGACTCACAAAGACAGTAATGTAGTTTGTGATTCAAGCACAATTAAGTGTAATATATTGATAATGTCTGTTTAGCTCCTCTCCAATCACCTCTCTGTCTCTCTGTGTGTGTGTCTCTCTGTTTCTATCTGGGGGGGGGGGCGATGAGACTAACCAAGAACAGGGCTGTGTGGCCTATGCTTAAAAATTTGAAATTCTTGACAAGTTACCTGATGATAACTATCAGTGTTTTTAGGGATAAACTTAGTCAGCACCTACACTACAAATGACAGACTGAAGCAATTCTTAATCTAGCTTTTCCTCCACGTTTTGACTGCATGAATGATTCAAATTTACAAGCGCCAAAACCTGTTGTTTAAATGGAATTCCAGTAAAGTCACTTAAAATATAGTGATCCTTTAGAACCACTGTTTCAAAAAATAGAACATAGAACTTCACAAATATCTTTAACTGAATAAATAAAAGTATTTGAAAAAGATTTAGCCATTGGTTTCTGAGATAGGACGAAATGTAACTGTCATAATGGCTATTAATCACTATTGATTTTCTTATTTGTATGTTAGCAATTGCTCTAATATTTTCTGTTACATAATTTATATTTTTAAATGGATTTTCTGCTTAAGCTTTTCTATATTGATCACGAGTAATTTCTTATTAGCCTCTGGTAATTCTTTTTGATTTTTTCATTTTGCTGTGCAAGTCTTTCTGCTTATTCAAATATACTCTCTAACATGTTTTTTCTGTTTAACACTGAACTTCAACTTCTGCCTGCTGATATATTTTATTTTCTAAAATTACTTCCTTACAACCACTGAAGTTTATTGGAATTTTATGTATTAGTTTATCACTTTTATCATCTATCTTTCTGTCTTTCTATCTATCTCTCTCTCTATCTATCTATCATCTATCTTTCTATTTGTCTATTTTACATTCCTAACTACAGTTTTCCATCCCTTCTCTCCCCTCATTCTCTCCTCTTACCTCCCCCCTGCCCCTGCCTAATTCACTCCTCTGTTTCTGTTCTGAAAGGGACAGGGCTCCCATGGGTGTCAGCAAACCATAGCATATCCATTTGACCACATTGACATATGACTAGGCGCCTCCCCTTGTATTTAGATTGGGCAAGATAATCCATACAGTCTGGTGATCTCTACATTGCATTTAGTAGTTGTTTTCTGCGATGTTCTCCATTTGCTATAAAAGATGGATTTTTAGTGTAGGGTCATAGCTACACTTATCTGTGGGTATACAAATGATGTGGACATATGGTAGCAATTATGCTGTGTAGGAGAAAGGCTGCTTGTTGGTTCCCAGCCACCTAGCTAGTTTAGACCTCCCCCCAACAAATCACACAGAAACTGTATTAATTAAATCACTGCTTGGCCCATTAGCTCTAGCTTTATATTGGCTAACTCTTATATTAATTTAACCCATTTCTATTAATCTGTGTATATCCATGTGGCCATGGCTTACCAGGTAAAGTCCCCAGTGTCTATTTCTGGCAGCCCCATGACTTCTCTTTGACTCTGCCCTCTTTCTCCCAGAATTCAGCCTAGCTTTCCCTGCCTAGTTCTGTTCTTCATTGCCATAGGCTTAAAGCAGTTTTTTATTCATCAACCAATAAAAGCAACACATAGACATAAGGACCTCCCACACCAGTGCTGGTCAAGCAAAGTGGCAATACTAGACTCCATAATCTCACTAGCCTTGGGAAGGTGACTCAGTTTCCAGTACCAAACATGACTTTCTTCCCGCCGAATGGGCCTTAAATCCAATTAGATAACTGTCGGTTGCTGCAAATCTGTGGGTGTTTTACCACCATTATGTGAAACCTGCCTTGCTGGTAATTATCATAGTTGCAGGTGTTTTAGCTGGACAGAATATTTAATTATTTCCCTACATTGGCAACTTGTATAGTATTTATTTTCAGGAACCATAGGATCTAGACCACGGGAAAGGGACTTCCAAGTCAAATACAGCCTAGATCATCTGAATCTTATGTTCTAAGTGTACAGTGTCTTCAGAAATAGGGGCCTGCCCTCGATCCCTCAATCCCTGAGTGGGAAGCAAGAGCATCATCAATAACCTACTTTGTTTTTAGAGTCACTAGGACTACACTATTTGAAAGGAGGTGTATTATGACTGGTATTGAGGTTTTGATACTCTGGTTTTTACTGGGACCATTTTCAACTCAAGTGACTTAACTCCATGCATACACACACACACACACACACACACACACACACACACACTTAAGGCTCGATGAAGAGCATTATTGTCATTTGCCTCTCACCTTTCCTACTTTGTGCTGACTCTCTCTTATCCCCAATTAGAACTCCCTCCCCATTATTCCATTTTTATTTCATAAGATCTGTATCCAGCTATGTCCCTCCTAAGCCATCCCTCCACTTATGCATGCTTTATATTTCCCTGATTTCTATGGTTACTCCATAGTGTATACTTACATCTGAGGACATGGAGCTTGGAGTCACAGAATAGTGACAATAAAAGATCTTTCTAGATCTGAGTTACCTCACTCAATATGATCTTTTATTGGTCCACCCATTTAATCACAAACTTCATAGTTTCATATTTTGTTATAGATGAATAGTATTCCATTGAGAATAAGAACATGATTTTCATTATCCATTCATCTGTTGAAGGACATTTAGGTGGTTTCAATTTCCTAGCTATTGTGAATAGAGTAATAATGGACATTGTTGAGCAAGTATCTGTGGGGCAGTAGGTTGAGTCCTTTGGGCATATGCCAACAGTCATATGGTAGATTTACTTTTACTTTTTTTGAAAATTTCCATATCGATTCACAGAATGGCTGCTTGACTTTGCATTCTTGCCAACAGTAAATGAGGGTTCCTATTTCTTCACAACCTCAGCAGCATTTGTTGTCAGTTATTTCAATGTTTAATGTCATATTTACAAATTAATATTCATACATTTGTAATCGTTTGTGTATATATACATATTTCCACTTTTGGTAATCAAAGAATTTTAGAAAATTGTTTTTTACTCAAAATCAAGCTGATTGTAATTCAATCAACACTAGAATATAAAACTGTCTGTATCATTTTTCTTTGTTTTGCTCATTTTTGATTATTGATATTTAATATAGAACAATACTGTTATAAGATAGTTCACATGTATCAGCAAAAGCATATGCTTTCTCTTTCCATACTCAGTGTAGAGACCCTAGCTGTAGAGATTTGCCATTGGAATAACTTATGAATATTAAAATTTTATCTCTTCACTCTAAAAGTATAATGAAGATGTAGGAGAATCTACATGCTGTGCAAGGAGTAGACAGGTACCAGAAACCTGGTGGAAGTTGAAGGTAACTCCATTTGTTCTTCATCCTGCTGAAGTAGAAACATTCAAACAGGGAGCCTTACTTTAGTGCAGTCTCCCTTTTTTCTAAAGGAAAAAGAAAAGGTTTGAATTGTCCACCAACATTTGATCAGGCATATAAAGTCACATGCCATTGAAACAGCACTATCTTGTCTCAAGGCCATTTTTAAATCACTAAAATGCAGCAATGGACTTCTTTACAACTCAATGAAGCCAATGGCAAAAATAATTTATTTTCAATATGTCCACAGCTGACTAACATTAAGTTGTAAAATAAAAATCCTATTATTTGCAATGATGTGGATGAACATGGGAAATAATGTGTTATGAGAAATGATCAGACACATTAATAAAGATTTCACATGGTTTCTCTTCTACAGAAATCTAAAAAACTGATCTCATAGAAACATAGAGCATGATAACTATGAGAGGCTAGGGTAGAAAGTCAGTGGGAAAAGATACATGTTGATCCCGAGATGTAAATATTCAATGGGAGAGTGAAAAGTGGTGATAGGACTCAGAGAAAGTGATGAAAATAAGTAAGAATATATGGTAGATTTCAAACTTTCACAAATAATTGATCTTAAATGTTTTCAGCATACACACTCAAAATGTAAATGTCACTTGACAATTTTGTGGGTTTGTCTAATTTAAACCTATATTAGCAATGTATGTTAAAATATCACAGTAAGTTCCTAGAGCATTGACAAGTGTCCTGTTAATTATAAAATAACATTTAAAATGCTAACATAGTCTTTCTAAGTACATATTTTTCTAACCACACTGAGAATTACATCTACTACATAATATTTTATTGAGTGATACATGAGATATGGGAGAGAGCACCACATGTATGTGTTGGCATGTATAAGCATGACTGTGCCTTGAACTCATGTAGTGCTTTTTCTCATAGAAATGTCTGCCCATAGATAATCTCTTCTGGTCTAGCCAGTAGCTTTGGGTGAGAAGTAGAGCTCTCAAAATATTTTGGAATGGTACCTACTGAGTACTGGGTAGACTCTCTTTTGTCATTGTCTGCAAAACTAGGATGAAGCAAATTACCACTGTGATTTCTCTGCTCATGTTTGGATATTCATAATTATTATTTTAACTCTAAAAACAGTTACTCATCACAATTTGGCAATATGAGTAGAATTTCATGAACTGGTAATAGGCCTGGGAAGTTTAAATGCCTATATCTTTCTTCAGTAAAAAATCATAGACAGGAAAAATTACTTTAACAAAGGAAATCATACTAAAATCTACGCATTATGCAGAACTTTAGTGCTTACAATTTTGAATTGTTAGCTGTACTTAATAGATTAAGAAAGTTGACTTAAGGAGATACTAAACTAAGGTAGTTTCTTACTGTAAGTACTAAAGCTATGGCTTGAAAGTGGATATTTCAAATTAGCATTTGCTCTTCTGTTCACTACAGAGCACCACACATCAACTCTTGATCAGTTCTCCTATTCTGCTTCCTCAGAAGCTTTGAACATGCTCACACTGGATCATCCCCTTTAAAACTACACATTTCCATTTTTATTAATTAAAAATGATAAAAAATCTACTTTAAAATGGAAATTAAAATGCAGCCTTGTGTCTATTAAAGTATACAGTTAAAAGCAGTCACAACACGCCACCTCAAAATATGTCACGTTGTAGTGAAGATTCTTTTGAGCAGAAGGCAATTGAGATTCAATAAGTATAGGAAGTATTTTCTATTCTTCTCTTAGAAAGCTAAATGCAGATCATAAACCTACCTTTAAAAATGTATCTGACCCCTTCCCTCCTTGACAAGAAACCCATCACTGAAAGAGAATTGACTTGGATATGAATTTATGTAAACAAACATTTCTAAAATAAATATTATCTTACTTAATATATTCCTACTTGGTTCCCCATGGTTTTTTGTCCCTAAGTGACACCTATCTTTCTTCTCCTTCTCCTTCTCCTTCTCCTTCTCCTTCTTCTTCTTCTCTCTCTCTCTCTCTCTCTCTCTCTCTCTCTCTCTCTCTCTCTCTCTCTCTCTCTCTCCATTACGTATGAGAATATGAGATTATGGTTTAATTACATTTCTTCCTTCTCTTTCATCTCCCTAAGCCCTCCTATAATATCCCTTACTGTTCTCCTTCATATTCATGCTATCTTTTCCACCATTAGCCTACATTACATCTTCTGGTGCAATAAAAGCTAGCTACAGAGAAGAAGCTTCCAAAAGAGTACCAGCTTGGTTTCTCTGTATTCTGTGATCAGAGTGTGATCTCTCTGTCTCTCTCTGTCTCTCTCTCTCTCTCTCTCTCTCTCTCTCTCTCTCTTTCTCTCTCTCTGAAAAGTCTGTCTGTGTTTGTGTGTGTGTGTGTGTGTGTATTTTAAATTGTGAAATATTTGAGATGTCTCAATATATTTCCAGCGATTTGATCCCAGAAGACTCCGGCTCTATCACTTTTAATATTGTAAAACCACATCAGGCATCTCCTTCTTATACTTCAAAATGTAAAGATGTATTGAACAAGTAAATATATGAAATAAATATCACCTATTCCACGTTCTCAAATAACTAGAAAGGCAAACAGTAGGAGTCAATAATATACAAATGGAGAAGTTGAATACAATGACAACAAATACTATCACACTTCCCGTTCCATGATTTCCACTACAGTTGACCTTGCCCATAAACAATTTGGGGCCATCAGAAACAAAACTAGCATCATAAATAACACACATGAGTGTATGATGGCAAAGACATTTTCAAGAAAACAATGACAAAGAGGTTTTTAAGAAAAACAGCAGCATTTTAAAATTTCTTCTTCTTCTTTTTTTAACCACTGAGGTCACTCCCAGTATGGTGATTTCTCCCAATTCTAATCCTTTGGTGCCCCACTCATGACAGGGTTCTGATAGAAACAGTGCTTAACCAACTCTGTAAGGCAGATGTCGGACTTGTGACCTATCTACATGGTCTCTGCTTTTACGATTCCATCTGTAGAACAATAATAAATCATCATAAACTTGACTAAGTGTGTCCTGGGTGCATCTGCTTGACTGTACTGGAGATGAATGACAGATAACAATAAAAGGCTATTAAGAGAGTCTTGGGACTGACCAGTGGGTGTCATCTGAACCGTGACTTCTGAGGGGGTGGTCAGGATACATGGGCTGAGAGGAGAAAGCCATCCAAGGGGAACAGGGACAGAAAGGGCAGAAAGAGCATGAAAGTGTGGCATCTGTGTATAAGTGTATATGTGCATGTGTGCACACATGTGAAAGAAGGGAAAGGAGGAAAGAATATCTCACTATTAAAGTACTACTTCCTGGGGCCAGTGCATTTATATTAATTGATAGGAGATGGTTTTTATAACTGTTTGTTTCACCGTAAGGGTTGAGTATCAAAACTTGTCTTGACACCAGTGTCACATTCACAGGTCCACACTGCAACACTGATATCACATCAATAAAGAATTCATTATCATTTGTTTTTCATACCTTTTCTCTTTTCATGCTCTTCACACCAAATAATAAAACACTGAAAAGACAGTATCCAGTGAGAACAAACCTTGTGTAGAACAAAATCTTGAAACAATTTTGGGTACTATATAAAATAAAGAAAATATAGAAAATGGTTGAACCAATTATTTAAAACAAAGTCCAATAACAGGTTTCTGTAGCTTGTGATGCACGATGAACTATAGCATTTTTGCAGTTACTACTTCCTGTTCCTACTCCCTATAACTACTACTATTACTACTTACCAGAGTTCAGTGTGATCGGATGGGATCCCCCCTGCTTTGTTGGTCTTATAAGTCAGCAGATATGCCTTAATAGTTCCCCATTATTTCCTTTAATCAACATGAACTTTCAGTTCTGCTCTTTAGAACTCCCTGTTCTGTATGTGATCTGATCCTATAACCAGTAGTTCCTGAGATTATAAATTTCTAATTTCTTTTAGCAAGCATTAATGAATAGAATCAATCTAAAAGAAAAGGAGTAATATAACAGATATTTAAAAATTACAAAAAATACCTATTTTAATTATCTTTACCTTAGGAACCTGTGTAAACATTTCTTTGAAAGTAGATGGAAATGCTTAAGCCCTTAATTTCTGAGTTCTGTAGAACTCTTTATAACTATTTGTGCCTAAAGAATTTTATATATGTCTGGATACAGTCAGGTCACCATGTAGGGTGCTATAAATATGGAGAGATAGCCACAACAAACATAGGGACCTCTGTTGCAAGGAGAGCCAAGCCGCTTGTTCATCCCAGCTGCTGGGCTAGCTTAGCCCCGAAATAACCACGCAGAAACAGTATTAATTAAATTACTGCTTGGTCCATTAGATCTAGCTTTTTATTGGCTAACTCCTACATTTTTATTTAACCCATTTCTATCAATCTGTATGTCACTACAAGATCATGGCTTACCAGAAAAGTTTTAGCATGTCTACCTCCAGCCATGAATCCATGACAACCCTCTGACTCTTTCCTTCTCCCAGCATTCAGATCTGTCTTCTCTGTCTACCTAAGTTCTGCCCTATCAGGCCAGGGCAGTTTTTTTATTCATTAACCAGTACAAGCAATACACAGACCTCAACACATCAGACCTCAGCACAGAGAGTTCAGTGAGGATGATGACCAGTGTGACAGAATGGAAAACCAATGAAGCCGCCACTCAGTAGTGATGCATGGGCAACCCCTGGGGTCTACCCTAGGCTTCAGTGCAGGAGCTGAGCAGACCTGGCATGAGATCTCATATGATGATAGTATATGTGTTCCCACAGTACCAACATTAACAGTATAATCTCTGATTTTTATTAAATATCACTTTTATTAGGTAAATAAATTTTAAATGGAAATACTGGTATTAGAAGAGTGAAATCTAAATATCATGTAAAGTATTTTGAACTAAAAGGCTAGGGAAGTATCTAGTATCTCTTTATCATAAGGCTTTCAAGTATGATTTAAAATGAATCAGTTCAGACAAAATATGGAAGATATTGTAAAAAGTAGGAGAAAGTCTATTAAAACAAGTGAAGAAAGGCAGATGTGGTGTAGTGTCACTTCACTTAAGTGCAGCTTCCGTCAAGACTACCTGACATAGAAAACAATCTGACCTACAGTAGGATTCTCTGAGATTCCTGTGGTATAAAAAGGGGATGAGTTCAGAAGGCAAAGAGGGATGTTTATAATTTAAATGCCTTTAAAATCATGTTTCTTGGTGATAATCGGCTGGCGTCTGAAGGCAGTAGATTTCACAATGCTACAGAGTTGCTGTCTGAGGAAAAACCACACCTTAAAACTAAAATTAAGGCTTCTCCCTCCCATCTTCTCAATGTGCTTTTAGTCTGGGTTTTAAAATTCTAAAATTCTTTCGGAGATAGAGAGGCATACTTATGATATTGAGTTTGAAATTCAGCATGTGCTGGAACTATATTATAATCATTTAATTTTTAAAATGACATTGCAAAAATAGCATTCATGCAAGTGCAGGATAATAGATAGTAATCCAGATTAGAAAGCACTGCAATGCCGCTCTTCAGGGTGCAAAGCAGGAGATGCTACATCTCTGCATGTATAGTCAATGCTTATACATTTTAAATGTAAATTGTTTTCTTTTAAGAAAAAAATGTTATATTGAATATGGATGCAAAGAGGTTATACATTTGTGTTTCATTTTCCTGTTCTGTAAGACTCATTTTCTTCCAGTAATGAGAGTTTTATAAAATATTATGGTGTTTGTAACAAATCTGGCTTTTAAAGAAGCAAATTTACATAAACTAAAGCAGGTTTTTTTATATCTATGCAGTTTTGCCTTTTGTGACATTGGTGCAGGCTTATTGTGATTTTTATCTATAGATGCCTTTAAATGTGCTTTGAATATAGGGGAAAAATAAAAATTTGAAAGTGAACAAGGTGAATTACTAAGACAAAAAATCTTAAATAATACACTCTAAATGTTAAATAAAGTTATCTTGTAAGTCTTCAGGCTATAAAACAAATGCATGAATCATTTTAGGTTGTGAACTAGTGAGGACTTATCTATAGCTTTCTCTATAATCATCATAATCCCTGGGTGTGGATATCATGCTTATAGATGTTCAAGAAACTGTCCTTGAAATAAGCAACAAGGCCACAGCTTAGATGTCTGTACACAAGCATTTGTACTAGCAGTTTTTCAACCAAAGAAATCTAAGCCTGGCGTGTTGGGTAGTATCAATTTGCTGTATTTGAAACACATCTGTTTTGGTTAATATAGAATTGTGGCTATGTATGGTATATTATGCACATGTAACTTCAGATATACATATATACATATATGTATATAACTTAATGTTGCACACACAAAGAGACAGAGAGATGGAGGAAGATGGATAAGGAGATGAGAGAGGAAGGAAGGGAGGGAGGAAGAGAGTTTGGATTTGCTAATTGTTTATGTGCATGTGTGTGTACTTGCTTGTCTACATGATGATCACGTTTGAGAGCCCATGGTGTCCAAAAGAGGGTCTCATATTTCCTGGAACTGGTATGGCAGTCAGTAGTGAGCTGACACATGGAGGCTAAGAACTGAATCTGTGTCCTCTGCAGGAGCAGTAAGCAGTCTTACACATGAAGACATTTCTCTCGTCCTGTATCTTGAATTCTAAACATCTTCACATCCCAAAAACCTATGTGCCAAGGCTTGCCCCCCACCCTACAATGCTATCTGGATATTAGAGAACATTGAAAGGGTCTGACCTACTAAGAATGGGTTAAGGCATGGGAGGCTTGCCTTCAAAGGACCTCCAGCTTCTTCTCTTTCCTCTTCTTCAGTGACCATCATTTGGTGAGCATTGTGGTCGGTCTCCTGTGCTATCTGTGTGAGATACTGACTCCCCGTATGCTTAAAAGCCATGGTGCTGATAGGCCAGGCACCAAAACCTTTTAAAAATATTATGGAAAATAAACCTTTCCCTTATAAATGTATTTATCTCAGAAATCGCATATAGTAACTGAAAGCTGATATTCTTTTATAAAACAAGCAATAAAGCAAGCAACTAGATCAGGTTCCTCATCTCTCAGTGGGCCCTAAGCAGCAGGAGTCCTCTGTGGGCAGTGGAAGTAAATTTTATTCTCACCATTTGAAGAAGCAGATTTTCTTGGGCTCTAGAGTGAATGTGTGGAATATGGTAGGTCTATTTGCTAGGCAATACAACCTTTATTGAGAACAATTAAAGTCCTGGGAGAACAGGGTAATAGAGGAATTTGTTTTGACTGTGGTATGGAAGGTTCCATTTATAGTAGAACTTCATAGTAGAGAAGTGTAACAGTACCTTACTGAAAGTAGGAAGCAAGAAGGGACAAGAAAGAATAAGATATTGCTAGATACCTGCTAAAAATTGCTAAGTCATACCATAATGTCCCTACTTTATTTCAATATATATTAAAACTTCTAAATTTCAAAATGATGGGTTTCCTGAACCAAAGTGAATAGCTTCCCACTTTCTTTCTTGCTCCAGAAGTTATCAGAATTTTTAATTTTTATGAGCATTATTGATTTATAGAAATTTTAAAATGCCATTTATGCACACTTATATGACTACTAAAGTCTTTGTCTACCTCTTTAAAAGGCATATCTACAAGGATGACCCCAGCTAAGACCCTAAGCAATAGAGGAGAGGGTGCCTGAACTGACCTTGTCCTCTGGATTATCTTAAATATCTCCATAGTACCTTTGTCCAACAACAGATGGAAACAGAAGCAGAGACCCACATGGGAGGACTAGACTGAGCTCCCAAACAAAGTTCAGTTGAAGAATGGAAGGAGAGAGAATATGAGCAAGAAGGTCAAGACCCTGAGGTGTTCACCTACTGAAGCAGTTTGCCTGAGCTAATGGGAGCTCACCAACTCCAGTGGGACTGGGAGTGAAAGAGCATGCGATCAAACTAGTCCCTCTGAATGTGGTTGACAGTTGGGGCAGACTGAGGGGTCACTGACTGTGGCACTGGGATTTGTCTCTATTGCATGTACTGGCTTTTTGGGATCCTATTCTCTTTGGATATATACCTTGCTCAACCTAGATGTAGTAGGGAGCACCTTGGACTTTCCACAGGGCAGGGTGCCTTGCCCTCTCTTAGGATTGGAGGAAGGAGGGGTGGGAAGGTGAGAGGGGGGAGTGAGAGGAGGGGAGGGAGTGGGAATTTGGATTGTTATTTTTTAAAGTAATAAATTAAGAAAAAAACTTTAAAAAAGTTTTAGAAGTTGCTTCTAACCTCTCACTTGTGTTAATTTAATCTAATGACTACTTTTTCCTACTTTTTAAAATAAAAATAATTGTTTTTACTAATTATTTAAATAGATAATAAATATAAGATGCTAACTAGTACAATATTTTACATGAAGTGAGAATTTTATTCATACTTGTCATTTACTGATCTGTTTTTAATTGCAGTGGTATATTTCTTGTACATAAATATGTCCATGAATTTAGAAATTTTAATTTTAATCTCAATTTAAATAGATTGTTATATCCATTTCCTCTCAGATCATATCTCAGGCTAGACACCTGCCATTCAGAGTGGATGCTGTGGTGATAGATGAGGGGATATTCCTGGGAAATGAAAAGCCTTATGTTCACATTAACCTGCTCCTCCTATCAGTGTGGGACAGAGACCCTCTTTCTCAGCTGACATGCAATTCTGCACTGCTTCTCTGACCTGCTGCTGATAGAGGCATCTGAAATGGTACCTGCTGAATCTATATTTTCAAAACAAGGCGCTTTCATCTTGACCATTCTTGTACCTACTCCTCTATGATTTATCACCCAACACATCAAAATATTTTGAAGTAGGTACTATAAAAGGCAAAGTCTACTTTGTATCAGATTTTCTTTCTGAAGGATAGCCAATCTATAAGAGAAGGGAAGGTTCTATAGAATTTATAAAAGTGAATAGAATCATTCATAGATTCATGAGGCAATTGTTTTCCTCAAAATTTTACTATATATACTAGACAATAGAACTAAATGTAAAAAATGTGGCCATTCAAAGGTTTTTAAAAGTACATGGCATTTTCTCTTAGTAGAAACTTTTACCTTCTATTACTAAATAAATTTCTTGACAGTGGGAGTATTTCAGAAGTTATAAAAACTTTTCATTAAACCAGCTTGCCTAGTGTTTAGTCAATGTCCACTCAGGTGTCCATTCTCAAGATATGGAATCAACTTTTTCACTGGCAAGGAGTACTGGGAAGCAGTTTGTGTTTGTTTGTCTAATCAGATTAATATAATGTACATTTTATCCAACACTGGGTACAGTGAATCTTAAGCTGGTCAAAACATCTCATCCCTTAAAATTAGTGTCTGTGTGCACTCCTGAGAGAGTGATAGATGACATCCCGGCGCAGAACAGAACATGGTGTGAGTTCAAGTAGTCGTGGCTGTCATACCGAAGCAAGAAGAGACTAGCAATAGGGCACATCATCCCTTCTTTTCTGAAACATTCTCACCTCCTCAAAGATTAATCATCAACTCTGGGAAGATCCATGGAAATGTAGGTCAAATTACTATGAATGGCTCAATTCTAATCACATAATCTAGAGTTCTAATAGATCAAAGGCAAACCTAAAGTTCTTCTCTTGAAAACATTAAGATTGACTCTGGACATTCACAATGTTAACCAATAATTTCAATTCCTTAATCAAGGAGCTTACCAGGTATTATGTACTTAGGAGTTTTGCGTAATTAAGGCTTTCCAAGCTGAGCTAATCCTTTGATCTAATCAAATGAGTATTACAGGTACGCTCTTATGGTTTGGGGGTTATTAAGAAAGTCATATTTGATCGCTCACTGTTCTATAAATCATATGTCAATAGACTCAGACCCCACAAACAGAATAAAAAGTGTTCTTTCCATTGCTTTGTGCTGTAATTATACTGTGAGCAAGTTAAAGGGCTCACCAGATAGCAGAAAAAGATACACTGGGCTTGTCCCAAAAATCAAGAGTGAGAGTCATTTACTAGATGTAGACTTTGTTAAACTGTTAGGCTGAGGGGCAAGGTGGAAAAGAATAAGCTCTAACAGCACCTCGTTAACCGAAAATACAAGCCCAATCTTGTGTGAGCATGGGATGGAAAGGACTGGTTCTCAGTCTGTATGGGTAAGTGTGTGTGCTTCCCTAGTGCCATGATTACTCATAATAGAAACAACTTTGCTTGTGAAGACATGAACTTTGTATAATGATGAAGAAAGAAAGTAAAAGTAAAATATTTTCAGAGTGATTCTACAATCTCAGTTTAATCTTGGTTGGCATTTCTGTGGATGTGACAGTTCCTTCAAGACTGTGTGTTCATGGTGGAGCTTTTTGTTTGTTTGCTTTAATCAAAATAAGATTATCTCAGTCATACTTTCTATGAATTATTTTTATACTGAAAATTTAAAAAGATACTTTTGAGACCAATGATAGTATTTTCATATAATTTTCTACTTGAAGACTTGTTTATTCAAATCCTTGGTTATTAAAAGATTTAAAATCAATGTTTTAAAAACATATTTATTTTTCAGGAAATAATTTTCTTCTTTGCTATCTAATTGATTTGTTCCCACTCCTTTGTTCGTGGAAACCCCATGTTCATTTTTCATACCAGATTAAGATGATACACAGATACACAGTCTCTTGGTTCAGTGGTGTTTTCTGTTTATTGGTTTGCTTGCTTGCTTGCTTACTTGTTGTCAGGCTAACTTTGAATTCATGGTCTTAAAAGATCTTTCTGTTTCAGGTAACACAGCATCTGGAACTTTAGGTGCATGGCATCTTGCCCAACTTGATTTCATTACCACATGTTTATTTACAGTTTGTGATACCCTAACATATTTAAATAATTGACATATAGAATAATCCTTATTAATAAAGACACTTCAGGAACAATAAGTATAATTTAAAATTTTAGCCCAAATCACATTATATTTGATTTATCTTCTATTTAAAAGGTTTAAAAGGTGGTAGAGTAAAAGAAAAATCTCTGAACGTGAAACATTATGAAAAGATGGTAATTGTCCTATTCAGTACACAGAGATCCAACAAAATGGAGTTGATTATTTATAAATAATAAAAAAATGGCTTCCCACAGTTCTTCTTTCTCAGTTATCTAAAATAACAGTTAAGACAAATGCCAGAAGATTCTGCAAAGATAATATCCCGTTTCTTCATCCTCTGAAGAGGAAGGGGAATGTTGTATTGTCACATGGCAGAGGGAAGTGAAGACAAAGGATTCATCCTATGTGTACTGACATCCTGTAGATATACTCACTAAGAGATGGTGGAGGTCTCCAAGCCTCATGTACCAGGCTGTCGATCAATCCACGAGTGACTTATCTAAATACCCCACCTCCCGATACCATCGTCCTCCAGATAAAATTTCAAAGCATGAATGCAGGAAGGAACCAGGATTCAAATAATTTAATTCTTCCCTTGACCCCACAATGCCCACTTCATTGTCACATATAAATTAGATTCACTCTATCCCAATAATTTCAACCAAGATCAACTTAAAGCCTGTGTTCTTGGCGTCATCTAAATCAGATGTGAGTGAAACCTAAGGTAGGAGACATCATGAGGCAAATTTACTTACTCTAGCTGTAATCCTGTAAACTCAAACAAGTTAAGTACTTCTAAACATAGGATAAACATTCACACTCTATGAAACATAGTCCTAAAGAAAGGGTATGAAAAGGCTCCCAAGTAAGAACAAAGCCCACAAAGGCAGATAGTGCAAGAGAAAGGAGAACATTTGATCTAAAATACAGAATGAAGTAAGGCTATCCATTTCCACCACCATTATTCAATACAATGCTCAAAATCTTAGCTAGAGAAGACACGGTACACAGTCATCCAGATAAGCAAAATACATACCATTTTTGAAAACTCAATAAAAGAGCTACCAATCAACAATTTGGCTAATGAAACCAACAGATTGTTATCAATGGATATGCTCTATTATTCTCTATAGTTGAACTTTTGAGTTGGAAGACTATAGGTTTTGGTTAAGCTTTCTTCCAACATCCCATTTTCTATCTACTACCTTCAATGTGCTCTAACATTCAAGCCCCTAGTGTTTTTCCTTTATTTTTTATCTGCTCTCTTATGTTATCTCTTCCCAAAGTGACCCATTTCTAGTGCTCTGGTTTCCACATTTACTCCAGGTTAAACATACAAAGCAAATGATTTTAAGCTTGGATCTATATATGAAAGACACCATTTGTATTATTGTGTCAGGGTGAACTTACTCAGTATCATTTTTTTTTCAGTTCCATCCATTTACATATAAATTTGTTTTTTCTTTACAGATAGTAATATTCCATTCTGTACATATATCATGTTGTCTTTATCCATTCATCTGTTAATGGACATCTTGGTTGATTCCAGTACTTAGGTATTTTGAATTGAACTTCTAAAAGCATGGATACACATGTATCCTTGCAGTATAATACAAAATCTCTGGGGGAAACATGCCCAGAAGTGGTATAGCTAGGTAATATGGCAATTTTATTATATATATATTCCAGACTACTGTGAAAACAGTAGTTGCCTTAATTTATCTGGTTTATTAACCAGCTAGGCAGGGGATATGTTTTCCCTACCTCCACACTACCATTTGCTGTTGTTTGTATTTCAGATTTTGGAAATTCTGTATGGGTGAGATGGAGTCTCAAAGTAAATTTAATCTGCATTTCCCTTATTGTTCAAGATGTTTTCTCTTTCTCGTCTCTCTCTCTCTTTATATCTGCATGTGTGTGTGTAGCTAGATAGATACATAGATACATAGATAGATACATAGATACATAGATGTATGTTTAAAAGTGTTTGCCAACATTTATGTTTCATGCTTTGAAACCTGTTTTTGTTGTTATTTTGTTGGTTAGTTTAACATTTTTAATAGAATTCTTTATTTTCCTGAAGTTATTCTTTTAGGTTTTTTTTGTAAATGCTAAACATTAATCTTATGTTAGATGTATATCTAGCATATATTTCTGGAATGCAAGCTTTTTTTTTCCTAACCCTAACCCTAACCCTAACCCTAACCCCTAACCCTAACCCTAACCCTAACCCTAAACCCTAACCCTATGGAATGCAAGCTTTAAGCGGAATATGGGGATTGAGAAGGGAAGAAGTTTGATTGGCCAAAGTTTAGTCTACATGAAGAAGCTGTTTTGAATCTTAAAGTGTGGACTCCAGAAGATAATGACTCTTTTAAAGAAGATCTCAGTGACAGGCATAAGATACCTCCATATTTGTTATTGGCCATGCAGTCCATAGAAATACCCAAAACAAAAACAGCTTGTTGTTATTTGTAGCACGAATAATAAATCCCAGTGACAGAAATTGAAGTTCAACCCAAAAGCTAGAAAAGCAAAGCAGCCAAGCCACTAGAGAAGTCTTATCTCTACCAAAACAGGATGACAATAAACTTACCTGCCTTAGCCTCTCTTTCCTCCAATTTTATATTCCCTTTAGTGCTGGGATTAAAGGCATATCACTCCTTAAAACTGGGATTAAAAGTGTGAGCCACCACCACCTGGATTTTTTTTCTTCATTAATCTTATGTAGTCCATAGTGGCCTTGAATTCACAGAGATCCATCTGACTCTGTCTCTCAAATCTCAGGATTGAAGTTGTGTATCGCTATTGTCTGACATCTTTGGCTTTGCCTCTGGTCCTCAGGCAAGATTCATTTATCAAAATACAAATAACATACCACTGCAGCCCTTGGTTGACCCTCATCACTAAATGGTGATATTCTACTGCTGAAGACACCACTCATTTTGATTGCAAGACAGAGAAATCAACCTTAAACTGGCCAGGCAATTCTCTCCCTGCTTGCTAGTTTACCTGGTGCCAACACCTGCTACATACTCTGCATTGATCAATATTGATACTCAGCAGTGGACTCTGAATGATATAATACTAGCTTGATGGCAAAATGTGCCTACTGTTAGAATCATGGCATGATATTTATCGAGATAATCAACCACTTTCTGGTTGAATATGAGGCCTGATCCAGAGGAGTGATTTCATGCGTGCTATATAATTAGAGTATAAAACCCATGACTGTGAAGATAATAGGCCCAAGGGGAAACCTACTGCTGTTTTGTTAAATGACCATGCTCTCCAACTACAGTCTATATTTTTATGTATCTATGCATAGATTTGTGCTGCTCTCAACATGGGTCTGAAAAGATTCTTTTGGCAGTGGATCAATGCAGAGATTCGCACTTGTCAAAGTGCCAAGTATAGATAACAATGAGGGTTCAATTGTAAGTGGGCCATCTGTATCAATATTCCATCAGAGAAGGCTTGAGGAACATCATGAAAGAGGGGAAAGAAGGAATGTAAAGAACAGGGTGGGAAGAGGCATTGATAAAATGCTGATTTCTGGCCATGATGGCTATTGCATACAGAATCACAGTTGCTGTGTTTGTCTGCACAAGATCACCGCAGACAAAATTCTGCCATAGATAGGGAGACTACCTGTAACCTCACCCATGACAATAGAGCCATTTGTGGTTAGTGGCTGCTGAGTGCATGTCACTCATCTTGGGGAAAGTGCTGTTGATATATTTATCATACTCTTGTGGATGAGCATGGAACCATGAACACATGGATAGCACTAACAGTGATCTGGGAGTTATTAATAACAGTAGAAAAGAAATTGTGATATTGGGAAGGAAACGGGGTAACAGGGAACCAAGAAAGAATTTGAGGAAGGTAATGAATACATATGATCAAAATGTTTATAGTTGTGTGAAACTTCCAAAGAATAAAGATAAACATGAGTAAGAACTTTTAAAAGTTTCACTGTAAGGATGGATACGTAACTAGCTTAGATGTCTGTTGAGAGTTAAAATGTGGTTCATATATACAATAGAACTTTTCTGTAGAGAAAAATAAAGTTATGAAATTCACAGTAAAAGGAAGATCAGCATCTTACTTACATTCAAAGTGGTGACCTAGGCTTAGAGAGATAAAAACCATTTAATTTCTCTCACATGAAATCCTAACATTTAATATCTCCCAATATGTATCTTATGTATGCACACACATATATGACTTGCATTAGTCACTTGTTCCTGTGATAAATCACCGTGGACAAAATTAACTCATGGATGAAAGGGTTTATTTGTGCTCAGCATTTTAGAGGGGGATCCCATAGAGGGGGAGCAGGGGATGTGACCACAGGAGTATAAGCTTAAGAATTCCATATTCCAGCTCAGACACGAGGCAGAGAGAGCAAACTAGAAGTGGAAGGTTCTAAACTCCCAAATCCAGTCCCAGCCTCCAGCAAGAATCCTACTCCTGCAGGTTCTACAACCTCCTCAATCCCCACCACCAACAGAAGTCCTGTGGTTCAAATATGCAAGCCTATTGAGGAAAAGTCCTCATTCAAATCACCACACGACTGAAAACTGGAAGAGAACTGGAAGAAGGAAGTGCAAAGGAGGGTGAAGCAGATGAGACGAAAGGATAACTTTAAGAAATTTCATTTTACAGTATCATAATGAGAACTAGTATGCTGTATGCTAATTAAAATCAGTCCATTAATTACAAAAGATGTCGAATTTAAGAAAAATCTGGGCTTCTATGTTCCATAATTCACTAGTGCAGGTATTATATTGCTAATGAACTAAGTGGGCACTGACACTGCATTTTCTGCAGGCTGAGCCTCCACAGTATCTTCTTTGGAGTTGAAGCTCTGCACCTCTCTCAGGATGGCACTGCACTTAGTGGTTAAGCAGTTATGGAGCCTGTTCCCTTGGCGTCTCTAGACATTGCCATGGATGGGAGGCTGAGCAATGGCCTACCCATGTGGCAGCTCTCTGTCTAGTTCCTAAAACCCCTTGGAGCATCCTTTGAAATCAGGTGGAGGGAGCATCTCCTCCAGAGTTTGTGCCTTTTTCGTAAGTACAGACTGAGTAAGCTTCTCATGGACATGAGCCATATTTATGGCTTCAATATTCCAAAAGGCTTCTTCTGGACCATCTAAGTTATAACTATGACAATTAATAAATATTGCATTCAAATTCAGGATATAAAGGTTTAAGCTGTCTAACAAACCCTAGAATCTCACGATTTCCTTAAATCCCTTATTAAAACCATTCTGTTCCCAAGTCCTAGATTTCTTGGCCTCTAGGTGGTAGTGGTTTGCAACATGGCAATATGCTTTGGAGGTCATCCTTCGATTATCTTGATAAACAGCCTCTGCCTGCATTATAACTGTACTAAATCTTTATTAAATATTCAGTTGATGCCCTTGTTTCTCCCACATGAACACTTCTCTTCATTATTTATCAGCTGATGAGCCTGAACATTTTCTTAATCTTTTGGTTCTACATCCCATTTGACTAGAAATTGCATCTTTAATTCATTTCTTGCCTCTCATGCTTTTCAGTAAGCAGCCAAGGGAAGCCATACAAACAAGGGAACCCTCAAAACTGCTTAGAGATTCCTACTGCCAAAACTTCAAATTTCATTGTTCATATATTTCCTCTTTTAACACCTGTAGGACATAGGCACAATTTGGCCACATTTTTTCCCCGTTAAAATGAAAATGGCCTCTTGTCAAGTTTCTAACATTGTGTTTTTATTTGTATCTGAGAGCCTAGGACTGCCTTCACTGTGTGTGTTATTTCACTATTATGAATACAATTACTCATGCACTATTATTCAAGGTTAATAAGACTCTCCCCACAATTTTTTTTTTTTGTCTTCTGAGTCCTTAACAGAATAGTCCTGTACAATCCAGCTTCTACCATTGCCTACCTCAAAGCTGATTACATATTTGGGGAGGGCATTTGAAAAAACTGTTTCTTTTAGTTTTTAAAATTAAAATATATTTATATCATCTTCCCGTCCCCTTTTCCTCCCTCCAACTAGTCCCATATATTTTGCCCCCTTGTTTTCTCTCAAATTCATGGTCTCTTTTTTTCTTTCAAATGTATAGAACCTATGCAGTCCACAGAGATCATACAGTCCAGTTCAGTCTGCCATGGAGAATACCTATTTCACCAGGAGTCTTTTCATCTTTCTCGCAGCTCTGGGGTTGAGAATGGCAATGCACTGAGAACATTGTTGAGAAGAGCATCAGAGTATGTATGGTAAGAGCTGGCCTTGCCTCTCTACCATCCCTGAAAAGAAAGAGGAGACTGATGTGTCCTCACAGGCCAGAGTGGATAAGGAAGCTGCTCTCTGAAACTCTTTTTGTATAGGCATTCATCTGAATCAAGACCCAAAGTCCCTGTGGCCCACTCACCTTTTCAGAAACCTTACTCAGTGCCATCATCTGGAAGTTTAAGTTTTAACATAGGAAATTTAGGTACATTCAAACAGTAGAAATGACCATAAATACCAGTAACATTCAAAGGAACCTGTGCTATGAAGAACAATAAAAAAGTGCTCCAATGACAAAACCAAAGGACCTGTTTCACCTTGGTTCCAAAAGAGGAACATAGAGATAGAGTTTAAGAGAATCAACAGAGTAGTGCTAGAATATAGATTGGCCTGGGCTTTGCACAGTGAAGGAAGTAGTACGAGCAGGTCCAGAGCCTGTCGGCAGAGCAGGCAGTTTGAATTTGCCTAGAACATCATTGCAGCATGGCTGGAAAGAGGTATATGAGTGATTCAGAGGAACTTGTGGTTAAAGGGGCACACTAAAGGTTTAACCTTTGTCTTCTCTTTAAACGCAACAGCAACTATGAAAACTTCTTTAAAAACACAAAAGCTTTATTACAACAGCTAGAAGTGAAGCTACTCAGGAGGCCAAGGCAGGAAGATGGCAAATTCAAGTCTAGCCTGGATGATATAAGCGACATACTGTCTATAAATCCTATCAACACTTCTGGAAATTTACAGTGGTAAAATACCTTCCTAGCACATCCAAAGCTTAGTCCTAATAAATAAAATGGGCCATAACTCTAATTTCAATCACAAAGTATAAGGAGAGTTGCTAACCAGCCTTAAGACACAGATGGAGGGAACCTAGGGGTGTAGAGGGCATTGCTAATTGCTCTAAGTGTCCCGACACAGGTGACGTGGTCCTTGACAACCCACTGAAGCCTATCTCACCAGGAGTTTCTAGGAAACTAAATAAGCTAGGAAGCGATCTCTAAACTCCGTTCTGAGACTGGGCAGATGGCTCAGCCTTTAGACATTTTCTGTGCAACCAAGAGTACCCAAGCTCAGATCCCAGAGCGTGTTTAAATGCTGTGTGAGTGTGGTGACCTGCTCATAATTCCAGACCCGGATGGTGGACAGAGAACCATTTGTGCTAACCAGCTAAGGATGGCACAAATCCTTTTCAGAGAGCTCTGGGTTTGTTTAAGAGGCCAGACCTCAAATAATGACATGATAGCATGATCTAAGAAGATTTCAAATATTAATTGGACCTCCACATCCTCACATGTCTACATGTGCCTCTCGTATGCATATGTCTGTTCACATACTTCCATGAATGAGCACATACCATACACATGAGGGTAAAAGAAAAAAAATAAACTCCAACTCCTCTCTAAACACCAGTGGAGACATAAGACACAGATCAAGTATTATCCTAAGAAATTGCAGTCACTGTGGCCATGGAAGAAATGCAGCAGCAATTTGCTTTATCCACAGTGATCCAAGCTAGCTAAGTCATCTCTCAACAGAAAAACTGGGTCACCTGGCGCTAATCTTGAACCATATTGATTTTCTGCTTTAACAATAACAAAAAGGATTGGGCCATACTGGGAAGATAAATCCTTTCATGACTCCAGGATATCTAACCTCTCTCAGAACAAAACCAGACAGTTAAATAAAACATTGTGAGGAGCGATATAAAAGAGGGGGAAGAATACACCTCTGATTGTAGTAGAAGGGGAGATCTTGGAGTTAAAATTGAGACTGAAGTTGGCTTTCTTTTTTTTTTCAGAAGAGTAGCAGGAGAGAAAAGAATAGCATGGACAGGAGTAAGTAACCACATGTAAGGGAAGGCAGAGAGGTGACAGGGAGTTTGAGTGTCAAATTCTCACAGATAATTTAAAGGAGCTCTTCTCACCCACAGCAGAAAAGGCACAAAATGGGACCCAGAGCTCAGCACAGGGCAAATCTTAAGAGCCCTGCATGTCATGTCAAGAACTGTATCTTTTTCAAAGACCACTGAACAAAGATCTTTTCCCCCTTATATATAATTCCATTTATGTTTAAGAAAAGTTAATATATGGATTACAGCAACTTTGTGTTGTTAGAGAAATTACTGAAACAGGGAATTATGCTGGGGTATTATCTAAAAGAAATAAATATATCCTTGAGTGGAAATGGAATTGGATAAATAAAATGCCCAGCACTTCGTCCAAGCAAGTGGGTGGTTTGGATCTTAACTATGACTCAAGAATGTGTCACTTGATGTTGCCAGGACAAGGTAGGAACTTGTGCACATGGAGCATAAACTGAGTGACTAGGTCATTGAGAGTGTGTAATTCGGTGTCTCTCAGGACTCTAGCCCCATCCTTTTTCCTCTCCCACATTGCCAGGTATCCCATGATTCATTCTTTTGCCATATATTCCAACACGGTGCTCTACCTTGTCAGAGACCTAAAGTGATGTGGCTAAGTTTCTGAATGCATGAGACAAATATCTCTTTCCTTTCATGGATATCTATAATATCCATAACTTCCCTGGAGGCAGTGGGAAGTTCACAGAACATTAAGAGTTTCACATTTACCATAAAGGATGGTAAGATGTTGATTCTATGATCTTCGTCAAGAATTTCCAAAAGAAGCTAGAAACAAATCCTCCTGAAAATATTTCCTGATGACATTTTTGTTCTGTATTAACGTTATTTTATTCATTCAATATTGATAACACCATGCCTAGCTATTTATTAGTATGAGGAAAACATTAACCAATGATCACATCTAAGAGGAATGAATCCAAATGTCCATTCTTTCAAATAGAGTAGAAATTAGAGGTCTTCATGTAATGGGGTAATTGCAAATAATTTGTTAGATGAACATGAGAGATAAACATAATTTGAAAGAAGCAAAGCATAAGCTATGCAAATTGCTGTGTTAGAAGAGAACCTATGAAAACAAGGCAGGAAATGAGCTAGTTGCTGACTGCTCTATTTGTATGCCACAGCAATTATCCAGACCCAAAAGTCCCTTCCTATGCCATCAAAGCTAGGGATGCCTGGGGACTTGCCTGCATTTTGAGTTCTTCCTCTAATTAATGTGGGGGTGAGGGGTGGATATGTTAAGTGTATGATAATGAATCAAAGAAAGCACAGTAAGTAGGTTTTAAAGAAGCACTCAAAGTCCAGAGAAAATGAGAGATGGAGCTTAGACTATCACTCACTTGTAAGGTGCTTTCCTAAGACAACTAAGGCCATGGGTTTGATCCGCAACACCAGAAACAACAAATGGAAATATATGCATTGTAATTATGTCTATACAGGTGATTAATATGAAAATTGGAGATCAGTCTCCCCCAAAATCCAGCAATATCACTCTTGGGCTGTGGTAAAGTATGTGTGATTCAGTTTCCATCTGGAGTCAATACTGACTTTTAAGTCATTTGAGTTCAAGCTTGCCTGCTCTGCTTTGTCCTGTAGCCTTGAAGGCTGTGAATAACTTCTGTATAAGTCCATAGGAAAGAGCATTTTAGTCCGAGTTTGCCCAGCACATTATTCTATTAAAATTTGGGCTTGTGATTGTCAGCCAGAGGCACTCCTTGTTAGAGATTAGAAGCTGCTTCCTAACTGAATTCTTGCATGACATAATGCACCTGCCTGAGCTTCCTTCCAAAAACAGTGCAGGGAGTGGTTAGTTTATTGTACTGCTCTTTGGTTTCGTTTTGCCTGTAACCAGTATATATATTGGCTGAGAAATAAACTCGGGACTAGTTGGTATTCACCTTCAGTGCTCCTTGCCTATTCTGTGTTTTCTATCTCTGTTCCTCTTAATCTGCCATTTTCTTTAACCTCCTGCCCCCTCCCAAGTCCCCTGATGATTCCTACTAGAGTGGGCTCCATCACTGGGCATATACCCAAAAGATACTGCATCATACCACATGGACACTTGCTCAACTATGTTCATAACACCATTATTTGTAATAGCCAGAACCTGGAAACAACCTAGTTGTCCCTCAACCAAAGAATGGACAGAGAAAATGTGCATTTACATGATGGAGTATTAATCAGTCAGTGGTAAAAGAAACAATGATCTCATGAAATTTGCAAGCAAATGGATTGAACTAGAAAATGCCATCCTGAGTAAAGCAACCCAAACTCAGAAGGACAAACATGGGTATGTACTCACTCATAAGTGGAAACTAGACATAACAGCGTTAGAGAAACTAGGAAACAAGGAGGACCCTAAGAGGAATGGATGGGTCACCGGGTGAAGGGAAAGTAGATGAGATCTGGGTAAACTGGAGTTAGGGATGAGGACATAGAGGGGAGGAGATGAGGGAGGAGAACATGAGGGAAGAGGATGCCAAAGCTGGGGAATGAATGGAGGAGGAAAGCAATGAAAGAGATATCCTGATAGAGAGAACCATTATGGGGTTAAGGAGAAACCTGGTATTAAGGAAACTCCCAGGAACCCAAAAGAATGACCTCAACTAAGACTCCTAGCAATAGTGGAGAGAATGCCTGTAATCAGTTTGGTGACTACCCTAACTGTCATCATGGAGCCTTCATCTATAAACTGATGGAAGCAGATGCAAAGACATACAGCCAAGCACCAGGCTAAGCTTTTGGAGGCCATGCAGGTAGAATGAGAAGAGATAATATTAGCAAGTGGGGAGGGTCAAGATAAACATGAGAAAATCTACAAAGAGTTTGTGGGAACTCATGAATTCTAGAAAGACAGCAGTGGAGCCTGCATGGAACCGAACTCTGCCCTCTGCATGTGGGAGAGAGTTTTGTAGCTTGGTCTGGTTGAGAAGCTCCCAGCAGTGAGATCAGGATCTATTTCTGGTACATGAACTGGCTTTTTGAAGAGCCTTCCCTTTAATGGGGTGCTTTGCTCAGCCTTGATGCAGGTGGGAGGGGCTTGATCCTGCCTCAACTGAATGTACCAGGTTTGTAGACTCCCCACGGGAAGTATTACCTTTTTGGAGGAGTGGATGGGGGTGAGCCAGGGGTTAGAGGGGAGTGGGAGGAGAGATGGGAGGGGAAATTGTGGCTGGTATATAAAATGAGCAAAACACCTTTTTAAAAAAGAAATTATGTTTAAACAAAGAATAGGAAAGAATAACTAGGTTGATAGAAGGGAATTATGAGTGAAAAGTTAACTGCTACTCTAGTATCCAGAGCAAAGATTCCACACAAATTTGTATCATTTTTGGAACAGAAATATTTGAGAGCTATTTATCCTGTGGCTTCCTAACTAAAAACTCATGCTTTTTAATGGCTGTGGTGGCTTATGGTTATGACGCCGTTATCCAAAAGTGTGAGACAGGCGATTACAAATTTGAGCCCAACTTGGGCAGCATAACTAGACTGTCTCAAAAATCTAAATATGGGAAGAGAGAGATAGACCAAGGCAGAAACAGATGCAGAAACAGAGACAGATAAAGGAGCCATTCTGAATTGGAGTTCATAATGCAGTGAAATCCATGTCTTTGTTGCTTTTATATGGCCCAGTTTATACCATAAGAGAAATTGAATTCTCTAAGAGCCAAACCTATGGAACCAAAAACAATGCATTGTAAGTGTTCTTGCTACTATAGCCAAATGAAATTTTCCTGGTGATGACCCAGGCAGGTCTCTGAACTTCCCATTTTCAAGGACCCTTCTCTGGTTCATGGTAACCAAGGTATATGAACGAAGAGGGATAAAAATATGCAACCTCTCCCTCTTCCATGAGTTAAAAAACATTCACAGTGTTATTTCATCATGGAAACTGTCATTATCTGAGACTTTCTTTCCTTCCATTTGATAAAACTGTGTTGAATGTCAATATTGTTTCGTTATCCCTGACAAGAATTGCATGGGCCCAGTCTGTTGACTTCAACGCTACGTAGAAAACATTCTACATTACAAAGTACTAACATTAAAGATCACCAACTCTTTAAATGAGAAATATAAATGAGAAAATGTCCCATATAGGCTCATGTACTTGAACAGTTGGTCTCCAGTTGGTCAAATTGTTTAGAAAGATTGTGGGACCTTTAGAAACGCACACTAAAGAAAGGATTTGCTGTACTGCCCTACCCCCTGTTCTCTTTCACTCTGTCTGTCTGTCTGCCTGTCAGTATCTCTCTGCTCACTATGTGCACGCAAAAAATGTCACTTGTAGGATCCTTACACCTGCTGCCATGACTTCTGTGCCATTACAGAGTCAAGTCCTCTTAGACCGTAAATCACGATAAATCCTCTCTTCCTTAAGTTGCTCTTAGGGTGCTCTTTTACCACAGCAACAGAAAACAGCTGAGAGGCCAGGCTTATTTAGATCTCTTTCTGTGACCACCTTTCCCATCAGTTTTTGTGGGCATAAAACCGAACATGGCTTTCATTTTTATATGATACAGAACTTTGCTTCCACCTGTCCAATCTCAATTGAGCTATGCCAGTTTACAGAAGGGATTGCTGGGGGCCAAACTTGTGTTGTTAATCTGATCAGTTTACCCTCAATATTCTTGAACTTGGAAAGATGGGAACTTATAAAAATCTCTTGATCCACAGATTGCAGATTTTCTGCTTTAATCTAAGGGGATGTCCTAAAGTCAGACTGAATCATTTAGGACCTATTTTCTTTCAAACATGTAGCTATTTGAAGGACTAAGACATAATGCTCTTGGACATTTGTTCATTCAAATGTCCATGCAGATACATGAGGGGAGGATGGAGAAATCCGCCAGGGAAAGAAGATGCTGTGGCTTTAGACTCACATGGGCCTTTTCCTCTCATTCCACTATTATTTTTTAAGGGAATCAGTATTTTTAAAATGAATGGAAAATATTTGATGCAGGCCAGTCTCTACATCAGTTTCTGACAATCAGCTAAAGTTGACAATTGTAGCAGCATCCCTGATATAGACACTGGTAGGAGACAGTATGTATTTTCAAAATGTTCCTTTAGGGTTTGGATGATAGGTCCCAATAATCACATTGTTGCTACACATCAAAACTTTGATTGGATGTGTATGTTTGTAATGAGCAGCCAGGGTACATAAGCCCTTGTCATCAATACTTCCACCATGAAGTTCCCCTCCATGACAGAAGCTGGCAACAGCAGGGATCTATGAGTATGGAAAAAAATACTCTACAGTTGTGTTCCTACTGGAATCTATGACTGCTGTAGCCATGGGCTTTTGTTCTGGATTACAGTACAGGATTTGGGTTCATCCTCATGAAAAAGATCTTAATCCAAGTGAATAGAACTTGGTGGCATTCTAGCACTATAAAAGCCAGGCAGCGTGAGAAGAGCTCCCAACTCAATCATATTTCTCCATGTCACACAGCCAAAGTAAGGGGTGTCTTCAGCAATGCGGTGTTATCATCTGGCTCCAGCATGCAGTCAACAGCATTAACACTAGCCTTAATGGTTCAGGGATGTCGGGAGACTCCTTGCTTAATAGAAGGTAGAAAGATCTACCTTTCCTCTGGTACTGAGCTATTTATTCAAATGCCTTCTGTTTTCTGACACTGTCTTTTTCTGTTCAGAGGGGGTACTTTCTTTAAGATTCTCTTAGCCTCTTTTTCATTCTTCTTCAAGTTCCTTAAGTCACCCAAAGTTATAAGACATTTTTACAGGGTATGGCAAGATCTTTGAAGGTCCTGCTATGCTTTATAAACAAGTGTCATCTTGGTCTTAGACAGTTAAGAGGACACTAAAATGAAACAGCATCAGAGTATAAAACATTATGAGAAGATCTTGTCTTAGTTTCATTTCTAATAAAATACCTTGACTATAAGCAACTTAGAAGAAAGGGTCTTTGTTAGGCTTAAAATTCCACATTACAGTTTCTTATGGTGGAGTGAAGTCAGGAACTATAAAAAGCTATTCAACTCATACCCTCAGTCAAGAGTAGAGCAAAATAAATTCATGAATCCTGGCTTGCTTGCTTGCTTACACTCAGTTCAATTTATCTACTCTTACATACAATTCAACATCCCTACCTAAGGAATGATTCCACTCACAGTGGTCTGAGTCTTCCTACAGCAATTGATATAAGACAGTACTCCACAAACATGTCTGCAGGTCAACCCATTGTAGATAATCCCTTAGTGAGACTCCTCCACTTGATTCTAAGCTTTGTTACAGCTAATCATCAGATGTTGTCACTTGTGCCAACTGTTGAATCAGCAGAGTAATGTCGAGTTCAGGTATGGGTGGGAAATGCTATGCTATTTAGGACTCAATCATTCTGAAAGGATTTCCAAATCATTTTATGGGAAGTACTTACTTAGGAAGTACTTACTTATTTTCCAAGTAGGACAGATAATGAAAATGATTGAATATAAGCCTATTCTTAAACCTTCATGAACTGTACCATGCACTTCAAACATAAAACTGTAGGCAAAAGGAAGAAAGGTAGTTTAAATTTCTCATTTTAACCTGCACTTAGAAGAAAGTGGATCTTCATCTACAAATTATGGCTAAAAGCTATTTTAGCATGATATAAGATACTATTTAGTCATTTCAACAACAAAAATATGTTTTATAATGCATACAAATTCAGTTAAAATGTCACTTATGAGCATGATCTGTGCAAAATAATTTGAGATCTGTGGATTGAATTCATGTCCTCAAGCATGTTAAGCATGTACTCTAATCCTAATATTCCTTACAATCCTGCAAAAGGTTTAAAAAAACAACTCTGAAATGAACAGTGAATCAGAAAAGACATTTTAAACAGAGGAAGAAGAAGAGAGTGAAGACTCTAGGAGAAAATTAGATGAAGCAATGTTACCATGTATGCCCATCTGTACGCAATGAGAAGGCAGTCGATAATGAGAGATTTGGAAATTATAGTTGTTACTCTAGATCGGGTCTCTTGTTACCATAGGTCAGGTCTCTTATCATCTTTGTTCCAGTCTCCTGAAGCAGAGGGGGGCTTGCTGGAAAGTCTGAAAAACACTAAACTGCTTTAGCCAATACATGTACGTCTGTACTTCGAGAAGAAGGAGGTAAAAGATTTCCAAATTTCTTACCTATGAATAGGCAGAAACAGAAGGGAAAGAAAATGAGTGAAAAGCCCTGTAAAGATGTCATTTTTCATGAGGGGACTGTAATAGGGAAGGAGGAAGCATGAGACTTGCCAGAGGAAAATGACACTTTTGTTCCTAAAATGGATTCACGAGGCAGAAATGGAAAGTGCTTAGTATGTGCAAAAATACAGTATAACTTCCAGTTCGAGATGGATGGGTCAGGCAAGAAAAGCATGGGGGTGGATAGAAAAGAAAGAAATGTTATAAAATAATCAGTGAAGGCACATTGTATGTCACTGAATAGACTAGAACTACAAAACAAAGCCCTCCGTGTAATGATATTTGGGGTTAGAAGATAGACAATAGACAGATAGACAGACTAATGATAGGTAGATGACATAAAGTTAGATGTATGATGGACTGATGATAGGTGGATATGTAGATAGATATGGTAGGAGATACATGATAGATATATGGAAAGATGGATTGACGGATGGATAGATGGATGGATATGTCAATACTTCATATTATTGCCTATACATCAAGACATCAATGTGTGTGTAACAAGGTCGTATCTCAGATGTGGTAGTTCATGAGCTCACAGCCAACCAAAATTCTCAGCATTCGTGAATCCAAGAGACTACACATGTCAAGACAGTAGACATGGGGACAAGGAAATGGCCTTTTATGGAATGAGGAGTCAAGTGTCAGAAACAAAGATTGGTTGGCGTAAAGGTACAAATTAGAAGAAAACATTTCTTAACTTAGACAGATCTCATAAATGACAACATTTATGAGGTATGGCTTGCTCGATGTCACAAGATTACCACCACTTAGAACAGCTGTAGCTCCATTACTTTGCCTTGGCAATGAGTGGGCTACAACTTCTGACTCTGGGTGCTCTTAGTATCAGGTTACTTAGTAACAACTAAGACCTCCAGTCAAGACAACAGGGTTTTCCTCTTCCAACTCTCCATACCAAAACGGCTTGTGCCTATCAAGACTGCTTTTATCAATTAAATACAACGATAGTTTCCTAATACTGAACATTTAAGGGAACTGGCAAATAATTTAAATTATCAAATAAAACCAGTAGGGTAAAATGAATGGATGGAATACAAGAAACTAAGGTGTGCCAGCATAAGAGCAGCTTGAGTGGTGAGGGAAGGCGGGCCTCAGCAACTCTGTCTACGAGCACTACAGTTACCACTCAAAGATTCTACCAAATAGCTGAGAGGAAGCCTTTGGCCTGTCTGTTCTGGTCTTCTGTCTCTTTAAGAGACAAGCCACGCCTACTTCTTCCCCCATCCACTGAGGCAGGCTGATCTTCAGCTTCCAGCCTGAGCTCCCTCCTCTTTTCCATCTTCCTCTCAGAGAGGCAGCTTCACTTCTGCCTCTCTCCCCACTTCTCTGCTTCCCCCCTTCTCTGTCTCTTTCTCCTCTCTCTCTCTCTCCCCTTCACCTTTTCCCCTCCACAACCCCCTGAATAAATATTCAACCTCACTCTGCATGTTATGTCTATCCATGTCTCTGTCTCTTGCCCGCCTGTCATGTGTCTCCCTGCCTGGGACCATCCACTACTCGGGACCGGCAGCTGTCTCTGCCTGGGACTGGCTGTTCCCAGAGCCCACTGCCTGCCACCACATGGCCCACCACCACTGCTATGGGACCAGAAGCCATCTCTGCCTGGGACTGGCTGCTCGCAGGGCCTGCTACCACCACCATTTGGGACCTACAGCATTTCCGCTGCCTACTGCAGCAGATCTTGCAGCTTTTTTTTTTTTTTTTTGGTTTTTCGAGACAGTGTTTCTCTGTGGTTTTGGAGCCTATCTTGGAACTAGCTCTTGTAGACAGGTTGGTCTCAAACTCACAGATATCCGCCTGTCTCTGCCTCCCGAGTGCTGGGATTAAAGGCGTGTGCCACCACCGCCCGGCCTTGCAGCATTTAAAAAAAAATATATAAAACTGTCATTATACATCTCTCTATACTGAGTAATAAGGGAATATGGCTTTCTCTCTGCATAGATCAAATCTTCCAAAATTCTGACAGCACAAGACACTAAATGATAGAAAATAAATATACTACAATATTTTAAATTTCTCAATTAGATTCAAATTTTTATATTTCCTTTTGAGTCAGGCGAGGAGTCTCTATTTTATGTGTAGCTTGTAACAGTGGTTGGTAAATTATCTTGAAGCAGCTTATGTATTCTATGACCCTGTCTTGGAGGCTGGGGGATAACATGCTTTGTCTGGGGAACTTGTCTAATTTGAGGGAGCAAAGAATGTGTCAAATGGATTTTGTGTCCTGGTTCAGTTGTTTTTCTCTTGTATTGTTTTACTATCTCAATAATCTTGCCCTGAAGATGTGGTTTCTGCTCATCAGGTAGATAGCAGCCTTGGCCTGAGCAGTGTACAGCAAATTGTTGAGGTTACAGTGAAGATACTCAGAAAACTGAACAGGGCCTCAATGAGTGCAACACAATGCAGGCTTCAGCAAGGCCCAGGAGCCACACAGCAGCAAGCCAGGCATTCTCTTCTGTAGTTCCCATTCTGAAAACCTTGGTTCTTTCTTTCTTTCTTTTTTTTTTTTTTATGTATTAAAGATTCTGTCTCTTCCCCACCGCTGCCTCCCATTTCCCTCCCCCTCCCCCAATCAAGTCCCCCTCCCTCTTCAGCCCAAAGAGCCATCAGGGTTCCCTAGGCGATGAAAGGAGACAGAGACAGAGACCCACATCGGAGCACCAGACTGAAATCTCAAGGTCCAAATCAGGAGAAGATGGAGAGAGAGCACGTGCAAGGAACTCAGGACTGCGAGGGGTGCACCCACACACTGAGACAATGGGGATGTCCTATCGGGAACTCACCAAGGCCAGCTGACCTGGGTCTGAAAAAGCCTGGGATAAAACCAGTCTTGGGAAAAAAACATGGAGACAATGAGGACTACTGAGAACTCAAGAACAATGGCAATGGGTTTTTGATCCTACTGCACGTGTCGGCTTTGTGGGAGCCTAGGCAGTTTGGATACTCACCTTACTAGACCTGGATGGAGGTGGGTGGTCCTTGGTTCTTTCTTTTTATGCCTAATACAGTCTTCAAAGAACTTGAGCTCAGTACTAGGCCAGGGGAGGTAATCTAGGCATAGGCCAGATGATGAAAAGCATAGCTTTGCAGGGCGGTGGGGGTGCACAGGCCTTTAATCCCACCACAAAGGAGGCTGGGGCAAGGTTGAGGAGGGATCTCTGTGAGTTGCAGGTCAGCCTGGTCTAAACTAGACAGGCTCCGAAGATAGAGAAATCTTGTCTCGAAAATAAACAGACAAACAAGCAAACAAAAGCATAACTTTAAGAAAATTTGCCTGAGTGAGGTTTCCCAGTCTACCCCAATCTATTTTTCACATGGATTTCACACCCTAACTCTTCTTTCTGTGGCTGGCATACTGTCACAGGTTCTAACCTAGAAATTTAAAAATTCCATTATTAGGCAACTATGTATTTTGAGGAACTAATAGCCTATTCTTTGGAGGCAAGGTCCTTCTTATTTAGTACCAGTATGTACCACCAGACCTGGTTTATTTTAAACTTTCAAATAAAACCTTTATTCACTATAAGTCCAAAATCCTACAGTCAAATTGAACACTGGGGTCAGTAATTTAAAATCCAAGAGAAATGTGTCCAGAGTTGAAAGAGGGCATTTCTGCAGTGCTTAGAATATTCCAGAGCACAAAGTGAAAAATAAAAGCAGATTTTTGGAGGTCAGTTCTCTGACACAGTAATCATAGCAGAGATAAGCAGAGGTCAAGGAAGCCTCTGATCTCTTCTTGGCTAGAGTTGACAAGGGTGCCCCACAAGAAGCCCTCACGGAGCCAGGTGTTTGGCCACCTACAGGGGGAGGGGCAGCATTTTGCTTAGTTCTTGCCAGTGGCTAGAAATTTGCAACCTGGTCAAACAGGGTGGGAGGAGCAAAGTTGACAGGCAGATTCCCCAGCAGGGTGGAGTCTGATCAGTTCTTAAAGTCTGGCTGGCTAGAGAGGAACTATCAGACATCCCCTGAGAAGACAGTGGAAGCTGAGGGTCTTGTGCAGGACTGAGCAGGTAAGCAGAGAGGCCATGGCATGGCTCTACAGAGAAATGTCCACCCGCTTCTTTTGTCCTTTTCCAAGTGTTTCTTCTCTGCTAATATAGTGCGACCCATCTGAGATTTTTTTCTCCATTGTTTCAGCTTTTTGTGCCATGACCTCCTGCATCTCTATACCCAGCATAGAGAAGAGATCTAAACAGCATAGCGAGATAACACATTGCAGTTCATCTATTAAACTTTAATTTAAATGGGGCAGTAGAGCAAGTCCAGGTGAGGAAAGGCATGTTTAAATGAGCTTTCTGGTTTCTGCTTTTGGATTTTTGTCCTGTGCTGCCGTTGGTCACATTCACATTTACAGAAGTGAAAGTGTCTCTTCTGGAGTGGAGTTTCTTCCCCTTTCATTTTCTACAGCGTTTGCCTAAAAATAGAAAGTTGATTCATTTTTTTTTCTTTTCTGTGTTTGGTATACAGTTCCTGTTCCAATGTTCACTACTTTAGGAACTTGGAAACAAACGCAAACTCAAGCAAGAGTAAAACAAACTCAAGTCTTCTACTGTCCAGCTCTGCTGGTCATACTGTGACGTCATCTCATTCTCAATGAGAGTCCTACAGAAGCGGGCTTTGTACGCCTGTATATAAACCTTTTGCTTTCCCAGTGGAGGACGGCTTTCTATGAATGTATCTATACTAGCTTCTAAACTTTGAACTTAGTATCCAGTTTCCTCACTCCAGGGTTAGACTGACTCTTTGTTGTGTAACCATTAACTATTGGGTGCTGGGTAATTTGTTTACTGGTTAACCTTAGAACAGTAGAATCAGAAAGTCTTGAATCTGTGATTCTTAAAAAACGTGCAGCTTTTAGTAAGTCAAGCCCTTCAACTGTGAAAATTCAGCAACATAAATAAAACCATGGGGATACGATTTTCAAAATTTCAAGTGTGTCATTGAGGACAGAATCATTTTCCATCAAACCACATTGATATTTAAAGCTGTTATGGAAATACCTTATGAATGTGATTTGATGCTAACCACAGTCTTTTGGGAAAAGTTAGATTGAACTTTATTTTATATGACAATGACAAAAGTGTGTTCAGATGACTTGCAAGCCAGCACCTGACATGTTTGTCTACCTCTGCAAAATTGAACCATGCTCACTACACGAAATATGAAATTTGACAGTTATGAAAAACTGGGATCTAATGTCTTCATTTTCAAACAAATCGTGTCAATTTACTTGGCAATGATAACCCTAAACAAGGCATAAAATGATGTTTTGAAACACTAATTGTCTTAGCTGGTGGTATGAATGCAGAATTAAGCAGCAATTAGTGTGAAGTAATCAAGTGCTCTCTCGGGGAGAAGGCCTTGAATGAGCATCTCAGCCTGTTGGAGCTGTGCACAGAGGGGTAACCCAGAAGGAGACCTTATTTCAGTGAAGAAACTCCTGTCTGGAATCTGCTCCTGCCTTAGGTACAACAAGCCCAGAAGTGGGAACAGCCACACTTTGGCCAGAAGGAAATAGATATTAAAAGAAATTAAGCCATAGCCGGGCGGTGGTGGCGCACGCCTTTAATCCCAGCACTCGGGAGGCAGAGGCAGGTGGATCTCTGTGAGTTCGAGACCAGCCTGGTCTACAAGAGCTAGTTCCAGGACAGGCTCCAAAACCACAGAGAAACCCTGTCTCGAAAAAAAAAAAAAGAAAGAAAGAAATTAAGCCATGAATCTATAACCTCAGTATGCAGAAAGGAGAGTCACGCCTCCAGCTAAGCTTCTGCTGCTTCGTGACGCTCTGTCTCCAAGTATTTTTTTTTTAAGAGGAGATAAATCTATGTATAGACTATGCTGGTGTGGAGACTTTATATGGACTTGAAAAGAGAAAATGGTAATAAACTAAATCATTGATTGTAAGTCTCAGGACACGGGATACGGGGAAGTAGTAGGCTGCCCTTTGCAGAGGGCTTTATCTCTCCAGGGGGTTTTCTCTGTGGGTCTGACTCCATGACTCCTCAAGAGAAGCCCAGTTTGCCCTACATTCTCGGCCACACTTGATGATAAACATTGTATTGGCCTCAGAGTTTATTTTTCATCTATTGTCAGTCTTTGGCTTCAAGGTCAAGGTAAGTAACTCCACCTTACTAGGACTAACTAGATGTAGGTGCAAGCATACGAATACTTCTCTTGCTTGTTTTTGGATAGGATCTGGCTATATAGTCAGGGCTGGCCTAGAACTTGTGATCCTCGGTCTTTTCCCCGGTAAGGTTACTGTGATAACAGGTATGTGCCACCATGCCCAACATGATTCATTTTTATTGTTCTCATGCTTGGTCACGAGGTCAGCAGCATTAGTTTAGTTTTTCAGAGCTGAATGCCCAAGTCTTAGTAGATGCTCGGTAAACATTCGTTGAATTGATGGTTGAATAACTGTCATTTGTTTGCACACTTAGAAAGTCTCTACATTTACTCAAACAAATTTTTGCCCGTTGTTTTCTCATAATGAGTTTCTGTTCATTGAAATATGTGTAAATAACCAGGAAGACGGTTTTTAGGTTGCTGTTGTCTAAGGCACAGTCTTCTGATGTAGTGCGAGCTGGCCTGGGACTCATTATCTGGCCCAGGGTGATGCTGATTTCAAGGTAGGCGTCAGCCTCCATGGTGCTGAGACCGCAGGCCTGAGCAAACATTCCCGGTTTCATTTAGGAGGATTGCACCAGCCTTTCACAGGCTGGAGGAGTGAGAGCAAGGTTAAATTGTGGCCACAGAAGATGTCAGCAGTGTTAACAGATGCTCCTGTGAGGATAGCGGGGTGCTGTTTGGATATGACAGCAAATTCATCTAAGAATTGAAAGAACCTCTCCCTCAGAACTCATATGTCCCCAAAGAAATATAACGTGCCAGCACTCCAGTTAAAATGCCAACATAAGGCAAACTCTTGTCTCCGAATTTCACTAAAGGTGTTTCTCTAATTGGTCTTCCTATGTCAGAGTGGGAGAGGGTTGCTTCCTTCGGGAACAGGTCGTTCCTCATGTCACATAATTCACTGAGCTGTTTGTTTGGCTTCTCCTATTCAGCTGTCATTTTACCTTTAGGGGAAAGCCTGCATACATAAGCAACATTGCTTAGCAATGGGGTAACCATCATGAGAAATTAAACATGGTGCGGTGCTAGTAGAATAGACTTTAACAGAGCCTGCAAGAACTCCTGTAACAGCTCTGTGGTAAAGACACACCAAACAGAAAGGACAAAGAACAGCTGTCAACAGCTTTGCAGAGCTCAATGTGTGGCAACGTTCTGTGATATTCCACACAGGACCAGCCTGTATTTGTTCCCAGCCTTCACCGTTTAGCCACAACTGGTCGGCTCATTGACCTTATTTGCTGCTAGCGTCACGGCACTTTCCATGTTTTAATAATCAATTTCTGTTTCACTGTGAACATAAAAATGAGTCTCTTCTGACCCTGTGCTCTTGAGCCCTAATATTTCACAGCTTCCCTCTGATTCTTGGAAATTCATGATCCTGTTTCTACCTGGACTAATCAGTGTCTCTCCCAGTTCAAACTCCTGGAAGAGTTTGATGTTGTGCTCAGTTAAATACTATGGCCACTGCTTCAGTAGAGTTACAGCAAATCATTCAGACAGCCATGCATGGTTAAGTGTTTAGGCAAGGTCTAACCAAATGTGTCAGGTCAAGAGTGAGACACAGTCATCTCTATTTGTAGGTGGAGTTTTCCTATCCAGTGAGCTGCTTCCCAATGACCACAAAGAGGTTTACATTAATTGTAAATGCTCAGCCAATAGCTCAGGCTTATTACTAGCTAGATCCTACATTTTAAATGAACCCACATTTATTGCCCCTTCAACCCTACAGGGTATTCATTGACCAGTCCAAGGTAAGCTCCTATCCTGGACCTTTAAGTTCTGAAATACTTCCTTCAAGTTGAGATCTTCATCAAGACAAATGCACAGGGTCACCCTGATGTTGATCACCTAAACCATCTCATTATTCTGTCTCTTTAGTTTTTAAAACTATCTACAACATTTACTGTGGCATTTACTCTCCTTTTCTTCCACAAAATGTCAACTGTGCAGGAATTGGCACTTACAGCCGTCTACCCTGCCTTCCCACCAGTGTCAAGAGCCACATGAAGGGAACTTGGCAAGTTTATGTCTTAAAGGCTTAAGTGGATGATGCTTACAGAATGACCATGTGGAAATCAAGGGAGTCTAAGGAGGCCTGGTTATCTTTAACTCCTTTCTTATTCAACTTCAAAGAACTAAAATTTAGGGGAAATGTAAATCAATAAACCAACAAATGAGTGGAGTTAAAACATGCAATTAAACCTCCTTTGTCAGGCCAGTGATATTGATAGCTCAACAAATACACAGCTGGATGTCTCAAGTTCAATACTCTGATCCACAGCACAAAGAGAAAACTAAATCCTAGCAGTTTTCCTTTGATATCTGCACATGCTCAGTGGCACATAGTTATCCCCATATGTAGGAGGAGGGCCCACTTGTTTTTCCCACCTGCCCAGCTAACTTAGCCCCGAAATAACCACACAGAAACTGTATTCATTAAATCACTGAATGGCCCATTAGCTCTAGCTTCTTATTGGCTAACTCTTACATCTTAACCCATTTCTATTAATTTGTATATCACCATGAGGTCATGGCTTACCAGCAAAATTCTGGCATATCTGACTTTGGCGGTGGCTCCATAGTGTCTTTCTGACTCTGCCCTTCTTTATCCCAACTTTCAGTTTAGTCTTTCCTGCCTATCTAAGTTCTATCCTATCAGGCCAAAGTGGTACAGGAGAATTGTATGTATTCTGTCAATCATGTTTTAAATAAGCGCTGATTGGCAGACAGGAAGTATAGGCAGGGCAATGAGAACAGGAGAATTTTAGGAAGGAGGAAGCCCATTGCTCCCTATTCCTGCCTAGACACTGAAGAAGCAGGATGTGACCTGCCCCACTGAAAAAGGTACTGAGCTATATGGCTAACATAGAAAAGAATAATGGGTTAATATAAGTTATGAGAGCTAATAAGAAGCCTGAGCTAATGGGCCAATCAGTTTATAATTAATGCAGATTCTCTGGGTGGTTTTCTCTGGGACTAAAGGCTAGGGGACTGGGTGGGACAGAAACCCCAACAACCCTGGCCCTCATGTTACAGAACGACACCGAACATGTAGTAGACCATAATACTACACCAAGGCAGTTTTCTTTTTTCATTAACCAGTAGAAACAACACATAGACAGAAGGACCTTCCACACCACCCATATACATTTTATATACAGTATATTAATTAGTGAAGTAAATTTCAGAAAATTAATTAATAATAAACCACAGA
The DNA here is from genome assembly GCA_963919715.1 of Microtus obscurus. Lineage (NCBI taxonomy): Eukaryota > Metazoa > Chordata > Mammalia > Rodentia > Cricetidae > Microtus > Microtus obscurus. The sequence continues at coordinate 260,150 of CAWTZC010000486.1, forward strand.
AAGGTTTATTGCACATCCACAACTAAAGAGTTCTAGATGATGACAAGTAGAATGTGGTTTCAAAAATTACCACGGAATCCTGTTTGCTCTGAGATGATCAAGAAGCAGTAGGTGGTTAAGTTGCTCTGGTATCATATGGAGAGAAAGGTGATATTCAGAGAGAACTTTCCTCTCCAGTAATATAATTTGCATGCTAAAGACTCTTGTTAAAGTTTAAGTTATCCATAATTTTAGAATGTTGTTATATGGAGAATTAGGCGTCTCTACTTAAAAAAAAATAACTTCGTTGTCACAGCTTAGTAAAGTAGCTAGCTAGAATGAGATGAAACAATAAATTTGTGGCCTTTTTAAATAAAAATGGAATAAGGGATAGAGAAATGGCTCAGTCACTAAAACTACTTGTTTTTTTATATCAGAACCTGGCTTTGCTTTCCAGCACCCACACAGCTAACAACTGCCTCTAACTTCAATTCCAAGAATCAGATTCCTTCCTCAGATCTCTGTGGACACTGCACACATAGGGCACATATACATATATGCAGGTGAACAACCATGTACACAAAATAAAAATAAATAAATCCTAAAATTGAAGAATGATGGAAAGAGGACTATAAAGGAGATGCCTCAGTCAGAAAACTATCTGCTGTACAAGTTTATTTCAGCTCTCCAGCACCCGCAGAAAAATGTAGGTGCAGCAACTAGCATTTATAACCCCAGGATGAAGGGGAAAATAGAGACTAACAGATCCCTGGACCTCACGGGGGTGCCAGCCTAGGCTATGGGTGAGCTACAGGTTCAGTGAGAGCACCTGTGCTAGGAATGTAAGATCAAGTGTGTGAAGACAGTACCAACACTGATGTTCAGTCTCCAAATGCACACACACAGATTTGCAACCCACAAACCACATGCACATACACACAGCAGCATATGCATGCTTACATACATGCATACATGACAGACGACAGACATCAAAAACAAAACACAAAATCAAAAAAAAAAAACCCAGCAACATTAGCAACAGTAGCAACAAAAATTCTTCTTCAATCTTAATCATTTTTGGTTTTGTTTATTTAGAAAAGTTATCACTGTGTATCCCTGGCTGGGCTGGAAATCTCTCTGCAATCCAGGTTGACCTCAAATCCACAGAGATTTGCCCCTGCCTCCCTGTTGTGCCACCACATGTAGCTTAGTATTTCTAAGTTCAAACATTTCTAAGTTACTACTGTTGTTATTTTATCTATAACAAAATCTTAGGATGAGGTTTAAAGCAAGTAATTACATTGTACTTCCACCATCTGAGTTACAGGAATGGAACTTAGGTTTTCAGGACTGGCAGCAAGGGCCTTTACTCTTGGTCCTCTGTCTCTGACCGTTTCTGTTTATTTGATTGGAGTTGGGGTAGGTTTCAGTACGTAGCCCATCCTCATGATGTAGCCCAAGATTGTGTCTATCTCTCAGTTATTCTCCTACCTCAGCCTTCCAATTCCAAGATGATAGGTGGGTACCACCACTCCTGGCTATGATTCCATTGTTTCTGAAACTGCAAAAATGGGAATCTGAGTTTAAAATCTCGAAAAGTGATAATACTCCGCAGAAAAGTGACGATGGTTATATTGTTTCATCATTTTACTTCCTTCTCAGATATCAGCTTGTGATGGAGCCCTCGCCTCTTGAGCTTCCTACAGACGCAGTGCAGCGCATCGCGGCTGAACTCAGATGCCACCCAACAGATGAGAGAGTAGCTCTCCGCTTGGATGAGGAAGATAAGCTGAAGCATTTTAGGGACTGTTTTTATATCCCCAAAATGCGGGATCTGCCTTCAAGTAAGACTACAGGGAAGGGTTTTGTAAGTCAATTTAGTAATTAATTTATCTCTGCTAAAACATATGATTGTCATAAATCTTTGAATACCATTGTTCTATGGCATAATAGAGCTCTTACAACTGTTTCTGAGAAAATAGCAGGCCCTGGTGCTACCCTATCAACCCGTCCACTTACTTGAGACTCATATTCTTTATGTTTCTTATCCTTCCTGAATACACTGCTCAAAAGGCGCTTTCGCTGTCAACTACTTCTCTGAATAATACAGCAGCTGATTGAAAGCGTAGGCAGAGGCGTTTGCTTGTTCTCGGCACTTAAGGCACAAAGCAATGCTTTTCAAAGCGATATTAGAACATGTCTTATTTTGTGGCATCTCATTGATGGTAGCGTGGTGCTTGTCTGAGAGCTAATGCATTTGTGACTGGGAGTATTAGGAGGCATATTATGTGAACAGCTATCTTTGCATGCTGTAAAAAAGGCAACATGTGTCAGAGCTACAAGAAACCCACACTGCATTTCTCATATCACAAAATGGCCTGAATGGTTCTGTTTCGGGGGAAAAAGTCCTGTTTGTAAACATATGGAGCCCAGGCACAAAGAATATGAAGAATCTCATCTTGAACTCCATTCCAGGTTGACTGGAATGAATCACAAAATCATCCTCATGTGATTTATACAGTTCAACTTCCTTTAGTTTTCCTTCAAACTTAATAAATTGGGTGCCATTTCAAATACTCAGAATCTAAGAACCTCCACTAACATTACTTAGAATAGGATTGGGTCACATATTCTAATTTGGCTTCCACTGTATGAACACCCATGTGAAATGTGACACCTATAGGATCGATTCATGTGTGACTGCCATGTCTAGCATCAGCCATAATTTTGGAAAGATGAAAGTGGAGAGCAAACCAGGTGTCACAGGAGGAATATTTTTGCGTCAGAATTGGACACTTAAAAATAGATGAAATGTAAAATTTAGTTGTGGGAATTGTAGCATATTTTTCCTATGTGTTACAAATAGAAGACTCTGGAATGGAGATATGGCTCAGTGATTAGGTGCACATACTGCCCTTCTGGAAGAACAGAGTTCAATTCTCAGCACCCATATCAATGGATTTCAACTGCCTGTAATTCCAGCTTCAAGTGGATTCAATACCTCTGGCCACTTTGGGCACCTGGTGCACAGACCCACACAGAAGCAGACACATATATAAATTTTAAAATAATTTAATTTTTAAATAGAAGTTTCTTGCATTGCCTATATAATCAGTTAAGAGTGCCGGGTGGTGGTGGCGCACGCCTTTAATCCCAGCACTTGGGAGGCAGAGGCAGGTGGATCTCTGTGAGTTCGAGACCAGCCTGGTCTACAAGAGCTAGTTCCAGGACAGGCTCCAAAGCCACAGAGAAACCCTGTCTCGAAAAAACCAAAAAAAAAAAAAAAAAAAATCAGTTAAGAGTTTGTGTCCTTTTCCCAACTGTAAGAATAATATCTACTTTGAGTTTTTGCAAACAGATCTGCTTGGGCAAGCAATGGCTGAATCTTGAAGAAAATAAAGAGTGATGGTACATTGATTCACTAATAATTTAAATTTGTTTTAATAACCTGAATTTCAGATAGTTAAAAAAAAAAAACTAATTTATCCAGACAAAGCATGGTTTCCTCACAAGCAGCCTGAGGGTAAATAGGGATGTATAAGCTCAGTCTAGGTTTCCAGCAGAATTGTTCAAAGTGAATACGCTTTATAAACATTTTCTTGCATACTATTATAGACAGGATCTGAATATGCCTAGAGAGATGCTGGTATTTTTAATGCTTTACACTGTTCTGCAGGTTATAGCCAAACGTGGAAGGGAGGGAGGGAGGGAAGGAGAGAAGGAGGAGGAAAGAAAGAGTGGTAGGGAGGGAGGAAAGGAGAAAGGGAGAGAGGGAGGGAAGAAAAGAAGGAGAAAAAGAAAAGAGAAAATGTAAGTGAGTAGTACATGGTGGTTGTGAGGAAAGGGGCCATAAGACCAAAGAAGTAAAAGTAATGGAGGTGAGGGAAGGGGCTGAGCTTCAAGACACACATGAAATATTTATTAAAGAGTATATTTAAAATTAGCAGACATTGCCCCAGCTTTACGGTATAGGTTAAATAGCAGTGGTATGATTCATGTAATTAGGCAACTACTCATCTAAAGAAAAAATACTAAAGTCTGTTGCTGTTTTACCTTGTGTGGTCCTGACTTAGAGTTCAGGAAGGTAACAGTTAAGTTTCACAGTATAGGAAACACGTGGGTACAATGGGAAGACAGGGTCAGGCATGTCCGCTTCTTTAGGAGATTTTCAGTGTTTACCTAATATGTCTCCACTGAACTGGAACAAAAGAGTGCTGGTAAAATGTCTTTTTCTTTATTTTAAAAAGGTTGTATTTCAATGTACATACATGTAAGTGCCCTTGTGGACTGGAGGGCATCAGATCCCATGGAACTGGAGTTCCAGTCTGTTGTGAACTGCCTAATATAGGTGCTGAGAACTTGGCTTCTCTGCCAAAGCAATAAACACTCTCCGCTGCCAAGCCATCTCCCCAGCGACACATTCATCCTTAATAGCCACATGCCAAGCTAACAATTCTAATACTATAAAAGAAAATGAGAGTGGAATCAGGGAACAGCTAACAGCTGGGTTAACAGTGAAATTACAAATTTGAGACTCATCAACATTTAGGTAGCATTTGAAAATATAGGCTTGAACATTAAGAAGTACACATCCACCGGAATAAAATTTCTGGAAGCAAAACTGTAAGCAAGAGCCTGGAAAAAGCAAACTCTTAGCAGAGTAGGGAAAAGCAAGTCAGGGTACACAGAATGTGTGTAGAGAGGCATTCAAAGGAATGAGGGTGCTTACCGATTTCCGCAGTCAGAGTCTGAATCCAGCAGTTAAGACAATGTTATTTAGTAGGCTTAACTTTAATCAAGTCATTGGAGTAATAGTGGGGACGTATACTTGCAGATGTAATTGAAAGAATGGAAACTGGAATTTACAGCCATTCTCCAAGAATCTTTCCCCTGAAAAGAAGAAAACCAGTGATCACAGGGAGAGAAAGGAAACCTCAGAGGTCTTTGATCATGGCTGCACTTTAAGAAGAAGAAGCCGAGAAAAGTGTGCATTAGAAGTTATGTTTCTCAGCTAAGAAGAGTTTCTATTAGCTTTGTTATCTGCCCCCGCATTTTCAGCTCATGGGACCCACAAACTTTAGATAATATAAACTGTTAAAGACATTCTTTGTTGGTTCTCAAGAGATGGGGATAGTGGGCAGGATCGACCATTTCGGATAGATATTTCTTGAAAAATTTTCATAGCCCTGTCTGATCATTACATCCACCTGGCAAGACAGTCCATTCCTTAATCTTCAGTGTGGGAAAGGATTAGAATTAAAAATGTTTTTATCAAGAATCCAAGCTTTCACGCAAGAGTGGAGGCAAGGACTACTTCCTCCTTCAGGCGTTCTCTTAGTTACATTTCTATTACTACAATAAAGCACCATGATCAGGGCATCTTTTTTAAATTGATATTTATTGAGCTCTACATTTTTATCTGCTCCCTCCCTGCCTCTCCCCTCCCCCCTTCAAAGCCCCCCTCCCAAGGTCCACATGTTCACAATTTTCTCAGGAGATCTTGTCTTTTTCTACTTCCCATGTAGATTAGATCTATATAAGTTTCTCTTAGTATCCTCATTGTTGTCTAAGTTCTCTGGGATTTTGGTTTGTAGGCTGGTTTTCTTTGCTTTGTGCTTAAAAACCTCCTATGAGAGAGTACATGTGATAATTGTCTTTCTGTGGCTGGATTACCTCACTCAAAATAACATTTTTCTAGCTCCATTCATTTTCCTGAAAAATTCAAGATTTTTTTTCTGCTGTGTAGTATTGTGTAAATGTATCACATTTTCGTTATCCATTCTTTGATCAAGAGGCATTTAGGTTGTTTCCAAGTTCTGGCTATGATAAACAATGCTGCTGTGAACATAGTTTCGCACATGTCTTTGTGGCACGATTGAGCATCCTTTGGATATATACCCATAAGTGGTGTTATTGGGTCTTGAGGAAGGTTGTTTCTTAATTTTCTGAGAAATTGCCACACTGACATTCAGAGGGGCTGTACCAGCTTGCATTTCCACCAGCAATGCAGAAGTGTTCCTTTTTCCCCACAACCTCTCCAGCATAAGCTGTCATCAGTGTTTTTGATCTTGGTCATTCTTACAGGTGTAAGATGGAATCTCAGAGTTGTTTTGATTTGCATTTCTCTAGTGACTAAGGATGTTGAACATTTCATTAAGTGTCTTTCAGCCATTTTAGATTCCTCTGTTGAGAGTTCTCTGTTTAGGTATGCACTCCATTTTTTTTTTTATTGAATTATGTGTTCTATTGATGACCAGTTTCTTGAGTTTCTTTTTATACTTTGGAGATCCAACCTCTGTCTGATATGGGGTTAGTGAAGATCTTTTCCCATTCTGTAGGCTGTCATTTTGTCTTGTTGACCATGTCCTTTGCTTTAAGGAAGCTTTTAAGTTTCAGGAGGTCCCATTTATTAATTGTTTCACTCTGTGTCTGTGCTGCTGGGGTTATATTTAGGAAGTGATCTTCTGTGCCAATACATTCAAGTGAATTTCTTACTTTATCTTCCATGAGCTTCAGTATGGCTGGCTTTATGTTGAGGTCTTGGAGAGAGTAGGGATACAAGGAACATACCTAAACATAATAAAGGCAATATACAACAAATCAACCACCAACATCAAACTAAATGGAGAGAAACTCTCAGTGATTCCAAGACAAGGTTGTCCACTCTCTCCATATCTAGTCAATATAGTTCTTGAGGTCCTAGCTAGAGCAATAAGACACCAAAAGAGATCAAGGGGATACAAATTGGAAAAGAAGAGGTCAAACTTTCATTGTTTGCTGATGATATGATGGTTTACATAAGCAATTTCCAAAATTCTACCAAGGAATTTCTATGACTCATAAACACTTTTAGTAATGTAGCAGGATACAAGATTAGCTAAAAAAATCAGCCCTCCTGTGCACAAATGATAAAGGGCTGGGAAAGAAATAAGAGAGACAACACCCTTCACAATAGCCTCAAATAGCATAAAATAGCTTGGAGTAACCCTAACCAAACAAGTGAAAGACTTGCATAATAAGAACTTTAAATCTTCGAAGAAAGAAATTGAAGAAGACACTAGAAAGTGGAAAGCTCTCCCATGGTCTTGGGTAGGCATAATTAACATAGTAAAAATGGCAATCTTACCAAAAGCAATGTACATATTCAATGCAGTGCCCATCAAAATCCCCCAAAAATTCTTCACTGACCTCGAAAGACCAGTACTCAACTACGTATAGAAAAGCAAAACACCCAGGATAGCCAAAACAATCCTGTACAATAAAAGAACTTCTGGAGCTTCTGGATGCACCACAATCTCTGACTTCAAACTCTACTACAGAGCTACAGTACTGAAAACAGACTGGTATTGGCATAAGAACAGACAGGAGGACCAATGGAACTGAATAGAAGACCTGGATATTAATCCACACCCCTTCAAACACCTGATTTTTGACAAAGAAGCAAAAAAAATATATCAAATGGAAAGAAGAAAGCATATTTAACAAATGGTGCTGGCATAAACTGGATATCAACATGTAGAAGAATGAAAATAGACCAAGGCATCTTATAAAATAAATCATTTAATTTGACTTACAGTTTCTGAGGGTTAGAGTCCATGACGGAGGAGCAAAGAAAAACTGAGAGGTTGCACAACTGCAGATAGAGAGAAACAGTGGGTATCATATGAGCCTTTGTAAACCACAAAGCTGTATCTAAGTACTGCACCTCTTCCAACAATGCCACATTTCCTAATCCTATCCAAACTGTTCCACCAATTTGAGACTGAGTATTCGAATGTATGTTCCTATGAGGGCTGTTTTCTCTAAAATGCCCACCGTTGTGTATCTTTTCCCCTAAGAGCATGGGGAAATTTTGTTTTGTTTTGTTTTTTTTTTTTAGCCCTCAAAATACATCCTTTCTTTGGATGTCTTCCACCCCACAATTTCCAGACCACATGCAGGACCAATAGACTCAAAAAGCACATACGACTGTATCAGTGGTGAGGGTAAGTCTGACAGTGAACCATAGTTTTCTCAATCTTCCTCTTAGATGATAAAGTCCCAAGGGATTTGAGTGACAATAGCCTTGCATCCTCATAAAAATAAAAACCATCTTCTGTTTGTCACCATGAATTGCCTGTAGCTATTTACCTATTAGTGAAAGCATGTGAGATTTATCCCATTTACGGGGTATCTCAAGTGGTGTTATTTTTCAGGTGTTATTAAGGTGACCATATTTTTAAGTTTCATAGGTGTACCTCCCTGTCATACATAGAAGACACTATCGCCAAGTAACTGTCCTAGTCCTCTGTCTTTTAGGTTATCCAATCCCAAGAGGGCAGTTCTAAATGCATCTACATGTAAACAATACTAAAGGGATTCAGCGGGTTATATTTATAAATTTATAGAGATATGTGTAACAATAATAATTAAATAATAAGAAGTCATGAAAAGAGAAAAGAATAATCATTGCTCCTACAGGATAATATCAAGAAATTTAATAGCATTAAGCAGGACTTGATGAGGTATTGTGGTATGTGATGTTAGTATTAAGTCACTCCCAGCAATACGCAAAGATATGAACTCATTCCGTTCTGAACAATAATGGACTAGACACAGATACAATTTTTATTCAGAAAATATATAAACCAGATTAATGGGTCTTTACAATGTGAGTAAATCTCTGTATTCAGATACATGGTTACCGTTTTACAAATGAGTGCCGGATCTCTGTGCACAGCATGAGTTCAGAAGCTCACGTGTGACTCCATATGTGAAACGGCCTGCTACTGAGAGAGGATTCTTTTTGTTTTAAGTTTTGTTTTGATGATGCTTGGCTACAGCAAGGAACTCCCGTCCTGTGGGTGACACACTACCCAGCCTCAAAGGACCCAGGTTCAAGTATCTCTGTTAGAAAACTGAGACTTCAATTTGTCACGTGTTTTGCTGCTGACACTAGGGGCAGGAAAACAGGGAACAAGTTTGGGAAGTGTCCACATTGCTTTTGTCCTCAGAGATGTGGCCGAGAAACCCGGAACTGAATCAATACATGGCTACAGGGAAATCAGACGGATGGCATCAGCAGAAAACAAACGAACAATTGCAATGTCCCGTTCATTCTTTAGGGAATTTTGCTCTGACAGGAACAGGAGTAGTAGGCGTCTCCTAGAATTCTGACAGACCACAAAGCCTGTGGTTAGGGCTTCTGAATCTGTGAATTCCTCAAGATTAGCAAGACACCCTGAAGCTCTTTTATAGTTTCATTATAGTTCCACTTCTGGCTTCCTAGCCTAATCTACAGGTGGCCCTTAAACATGAAGCTCTATCCCAACCAGCTTGTCACAAACTGAAAATCCTTAAGTGAAAAAGGGCTTGAAAGTCAAAAACTATGAGCGGAATTTAAGTCTGTTAAGTTGACCCAACTCATGCCTCTGCTGTCAGTTCTCAAGAATCATTAGAAGTGCCATTTTTACTATGTTGATCCTCCCAATCCAAGAGCAAGGGAGATCCTTCCATTTTCTGGTGTCCTCTTCAATTTCTTTCTTCAAAGACTTAAAGTGCTTGTCAAATAGATCTTTCACTTCCTTGGTCAGAGTTACCCCTAGATATTTTATGCTATTTGTGGCTATCGTGAAAGGTGATGCTTCTCTGATTTCCCTCTCTGCTTCGTTATCCTTAGTGTATAGGAAGGCCACTGACTTTTTGGAGTTGATCTTGAGGTGGGTGGTCCTTGGACTTCCCACAGGACAGGGAACCCTGATGGCTCTTTGGGCTGAAGAGGGAGGGGGACTTGATAAGGGGAGGGGGAGGGAAATGGGAAGCAGTGGTGGGGAAGAGACAGAAATCTTTAATAAATAAATAAATATATTTAAAAAAAAAAGAATCATTAGAAGGCCGCTAGACACACCACAATAGACGCCAGTGTCGTCCTGGAAGTACTTCACCATGTCAAGTTGTGTCTGACTGCTACCTAAGTACAAAATGCAAGCAAGGGTTTCTACAGTGCAAAGGAAAGTAAATACCCATTGTACCAGACCTGAATAATTTTTTTTATAAAAAAAAAAAAGCTTTATTTTAAAACATTTTAAAGGGAGAATATGTTACCACCCTCATGTTTCTTTTTAATATCCAGGAACAGAATTGTTCCTTAGGAAGTTTGACAGGCAGAATTATATGTATTGGATAATGGAAGAAAAGGAAGCCGCCTTCCCTTGCCTCTTGCTTTCCTTCTGAGGCATCTTCAGTTTTGACCTGATTCCTCAGAGGACTGTGATCTCAGATTTATGGACATAAGCGTAAGTCCCAGCTAAGTGCTAGTCCAGACTGCTGAGATGCAGTTCAATATTGCCAACAGGAAAAACAAGCCAGTTACATTCGTATCGCAATTATTAAGATTGGAACAATTTTACAATTATGGTAGCTTGTACCCAATGAATTCAGATTACATGCCTGGTTCTTCCCGGGGAAAGGGGGGCTCCAAATAATCAAAACATGAAGGAAACAAGGACAGTTTGGCCCTCTGTTTTTACCTAGTGATTGTAATATAACCAGTAACCTTTTCATATCCATCAACATGTAAAAACATTGTGCAGTTTTGACAAACAGAGTATCCTTCATTTATTTCCTTTCCTTTCCCTAGCTTTGTCCCCTGCCCTTTAACATGGAAAGAAATTATCAATTTAGGCAAAATTGAAAATAAAAACAAAAGCAATGTATTTCATCTTTCTTAAATAGTTACTAGTTACAGCATCCCAGTGATAAGGCAAAACTCTGAATCAGGACTCAAATCAGACCACCCAGTTCTGAAGAGGACAATCAGGGAGCAGTCTGAACAGAAGTAGAAAAGTGTCCTATGTGCAAGTTTTATTGCACACTTGTCAGGGAAGTAACAGAAAAGTTAGCGACAAGCTCAATAGAAAAGCTCTTGTCATTATATCCATCCCAGGCCTTAGCAGATGGACACAGGAGCAGGACACAGTCGTCTGGGCTGTTATTGTCAAGACTTTGTGTATTGGAGTCTCCCCTGCCTGAGCAAATTACTAAGGAAAATAAAAGCATTCTGTGATGTTCTGATGGGCAGGGTCTCCAGTTCCATTTTGCATGATGGTCTTGTTATCCCCTAATTTGCATGTTGGTCTTGTTGTCCCCTCCCTGACCCTCTGCTGTTCACAAACACCTGGTAAGCAAGGAAGAGGGAACAGGTGGCCTTCTCAAGGTCTCATCTATATAGCAGCCATAGAAGCCACAAAGGCTGTGCTGAAGGATGGAATTGGGTCTCACGGAAGATTAGTAAAACTTGGCCAAAGTAAGACTCAGTGCAGAGCCCTGTTTCTACTTCCATTCCAGAAGCCTCTGAGGATACCACCCAGCACTGATAGAGGGCACTTACTAAGCCACTTGTCAAGAGCTGGGAGGCCAAAAGGCTGTGAGAAGGAAGATGTGATTGAAAGGGGAAGATCTTTATTAGCAAGCTGGTAACCTTGGGTAGCACTGAGGGCAGTGATTGAAAACCCATCCTCATATGCTCACTATGCTCTCAGTGAGTGTTCTCTAGGGAAGGGAAACAAAGACAAGGCTTAGGATTGTCATGGGGATCTGTCACCCCGTCTGTCCGGCTTTATGGTCTGATTGATCATAAACTGGAAACTTCATGTCATACACTGCCATGCAAAATTTTGTTGGCACAAGAATGTCACAAGTATGTAGCCTAGGAAGCAGTTTCTTTCATAATCTCAAAATAAATGTGTTATTCTTGGCATAGAAGGTAACCTTAGAGGAGAAAGACTGGATAGCTTCCAGGAAAAGAAACCAGAGGGGTCACACAACGCGGAGTCAGCCAGGACAATGAGATGGCCTCTCCTTCAAACTTTCAGTGGCTGGACAGCCATCGTTCCATTTTGATAAAAGTGGGACTGAACATACAGTATGTAGAATGGCAGATTGAAAATTGAAATTCTAGCCTAGGGCTGGGCAAAGTGGTATATACCTCTGAAATCCCAGCACTTGGGAGGCAAAGGCAGGCGCTGTGAGTTCAAGGCCACTGTGGTCTATATAGGGAATTCCAGGACAGAGAGAGAGAGAGAGAGAGAGAGAGAGAGAGAGAGAGAGAGAGAGAGAGAGAGAGAGATTCTAGTAATTTCAAATCAAACAGCTCTGTAATAACATCTGAATCCCACAGTCACATAGCTACTCACTTACCGTGTGATGTTTTCACGTACATGTATAGGGAAGGACATGCTACATATGAATTCTTTCAAAGCAAATAATGTATCTTTTGGAGTTTAATCTCATACTTCATTTTCTTTCATTTCTTTTTCTTCTCCTGTGCCCTCAAGCCAAAAACATTACCATAAATCTCTCTTGTAGTTATCACGGCAATCTGTCCTAAGATGCTGCTGTCAAAACAGCTTTGGGGCCTGACATGTGTCCTGAGTCAGGACCTCAGCTTTGACAGATTTGCCTTTCTGTGTCACTCAGGGCTTTGACATCTCCAAAGCGCAAAGTGCTGTTCTCTGGTTCACAGAAAAAGAATGTCAAAACTAGACAGCAATGTTTTGTTGTTTTTTTTTAAAAAAATAATTAAGGAATGTTAATTCTTTATCCTGATTTATTCTAATAACAGACATTTTAAGGTTTTACTTTTCTAAAACTGAATGAATGCAAATGTTGATAGTCACACTGGATACTGATATATGAATTACAGCAAGGCCTGTGGCGTGTACATCCTAACTTCACACCAGGCACCTGGGAAACTCACTCACTAACATTTGAATTCATTACAAAATCATTTTGTTTCTAAATATTCGATGCTCATAGAAAATGTTGGCATTTCTTTAGAACTACAAGGTCACTTCTGGGTTCACTTTTTAATTTTGAAAAAGATGATGTCAATGACAATAATTATAATAACAATAATGGGCTGGGCATATGGCTCAGAGGTTGAGAGCAAGTGCTGCTCTGCCAGGGGACCTGAGTGTGGATCAAAGCACCCATGTCAGACAGCTTACCACCTCCTATATCTCCATTGTCAGGGGACCTGATGCCCTCTTCTGGCTCCCATGGGCACCTGTACATGCTTGGGAGGCAGACACACACATGATAAAAGTAAATGTGAATTTAAATAACGATAACAGTAAAAATGATAAAGCTAATTCATGTTTTATGCTTTAAACTTCCACTGGATTCTCAATATGAGATTGTTACTGCTTACGTTTGTTCTGAGGAGACAGAACTGTTCTGAGGATGTGATCTGTGAGACAGCTGGCTAGAACCTTTCTCCTGGAGCCTAACGTGAGCCACTTGACATAATAGCATAAGCTGACCGATATGCATTTCATTGTGTGCAAAGTGGAAAGACTTTCTTTACAGGGATCAGTTATTGAATCTTAAAGCATTTTAAGTGGGGTCCCTCAAGTCTTATATTCCTGAAATTGCATGGCATATTAAGTGGAGTGTAAAATACCATTTACAGCCTTGGTATTTCCATTAAGCTTGAGGAATCTGTATTTTGTTTGTTTCACTTTGTGATTTGTGTGTGTGTGTGTGAATTGAGTTGAGTGAAAGACTTCCTAAAGTAAGCCTGGATAATTTGCTAGGTGATATTAAGATACAGAGGTACTCTATAGGAACAAGTTCATCTTGATCAATCTTTGATTCTAGCTCAGGCACTGATATTTCTATTTTTAAAACAATAGACTAGAAAGTAAATCTAAAGAAGCACGTGAAAATTTCCTTAGCATTTACAGCATTTTAGAGCCATTATTTCATTAACGGGTCATAATCACGTTAAAAAGCAGCAAGCATATAGGTATATAGAAATAATTTTATAAACAATAATATAAATATACTTACATGATCTGAAAATAAATAGCAGTTTACCTATTTCAATTATAACATACCTGTAACTGATTTGCAATGTACTTTCAATTAAGAGCTTGTGTGAACAAGTTTTAGTACTAAGTGAATGGTCTAAACACCTAATGAGCACAATTTGTGTGTGAGGAAAGCAGTATAATAGAAAATTCATACGTATAGAAGACATAAAACTCTACTTAAAGACATTAAAATAATTACAACTTATAATAGCTTCATTAGTATGCCTGCAAATATTAAACATCTATTTCCTTTGAGTTAATCAACCCAGTAAAAGCTAACGGAGCTTAAGTCACTCCAAGGAGGCCCACTAGGGAAATCTACCTGTTGGATTCAGTCACCTCAGCAGAAGTTCTGAAAAATCTGATTTGGCACCAGAGGTGAGAGGCAGTAACAGTAGACCTGAAATGCCAGCTGAAGGGAATAGTAACTTCTCTAAGGGTCTGGTGGGCCGTTGTGGAGAGACATTTCTGGAATACTTACAATAATTGCCTCCCCAAGGAAAAAGCTACTGTACATGCACTGAGCGCTGAGTTAGGTTTCCTTTTGTTCCTGTGCTTTGCAGCATTCTCGGTTTTGTTTCTCTTGCCATTTTCCCCTCTGATGGAGGGCTTAGAAGCAACATCAGCCACAAAAAAACAAGTCAGACTTTGTTTTTCTGAAGTTAGGACAAGCGTTAGATAAAGCTTCCCATCAAATATGACAGGGAAATTTTATTTTTAACACATGCATACAGCATGCACTGATCCAATCATGGTGATGAGCAGGTACAGTTCCCTGTCAGAACTTTATGCTTGGAGTCATCAAGTTCCTTCCTCCTGATTCTTCATAAAATGCTGAACAGCTCTGATCTATATTCTCCCCATTGTGCAATGAGATAAGAGACTTTCCTCCTTCAGCTTAACTTTGGTATTTGGCCCCCTGACCTGCCTCCAAACACGTGTTCTCATCTTGCTCAGCCTTTAGCAATCACGAACAGACACTCATGTTGACATTTTCGACATCGAGATAAAAGAACATGTAGTATTTCTCTTTCTCTGTCTGCCTTTTCTTGTGACTTGACTGAAGTTGGAATTGTTAAATAATTATAAGGGTCATTGTTTTAAACTAGGTCTTACCTTGGACCAAGACTGAAATTCAGTTACAGACATCCACACTTAAGTTTGATGGAGTTTGGCACCAACAAGGCGAAACTAAGCTATTTGTCAGGCCTTCTAAAAGAGCAAGAGAAATGGGCTATAAGAGTCAAATGTGTCAAATGGGCAGCTTCAATCACTGTAAAAAACAGGAGTTACCTTAATCCTCTGCACCCTGTAATATGTAATCCTTTACAAATAGCCTGGAGAAACCTGTGTTAACAAAGTCATTAGTTTCCTTCATTTTGCCCCAGACTTACAAGGAAAGTAATTTTTAAATTATCAGTCATCTGATTCTTCTGTTTGTATTTCCTTCTGTCTTTCCTCACCTATGAAATCAACTTTTTATTGATTAGGTTGTTGTTTGCTTCTTCAGTTGTTTTTATTTCCATTTGTTTTGTTTGTGTTTTAGCTAGATCCTCATCACATAGCCTCAGCCTGGTGTTAAATTCTCAATTCCTTTTCTGACAGCCAAGTCTAGGGCTTGGTCATTGGAACATGAATTCCATGTTATACAGTGAAATAGCCCTTGACACACTAGGTTTACAAATAAAGTCAAATAATATCTTTCATAAGTTGCTGTCATTTTGTTTTCCAATAAATGATATCTGCTATAATTATTATATCATGGAGTAAATAAGGATCAAAATGATGGGCATTTTTTTATTAATTAACTTGTTGCTCAGATTTGTAATAGTGGATTTCCATAAACTCACACTCCAAATAACCCAACTGTCATCATGGCCAAATAAGGAGACTTCCAGAATAAATGCAAACTTTTTTTCTTAAGTCTAACTTAATAAAATTATATACAGAAAGCTGAAATTCATAAGTGTATCTGTAAAGAGTGCTCTGGGTTGAAGTGGATCCTTTCAAAATCCATGCTGAGCATCAGTGGGATGGCTCAGAAGCTGGAGCCAGTGGTATCAAGTCGGATGATCTGAGGTCAGTACCTAGATATTACATGGAAGAAGGAGAAATGGCTTCCTCAACGTTGTCCTCTGACCTCCACATCCATGTAAAACAAATGAAAATGCATGTGGAATAAATGTTATTTTAAAGCTGAATCAAGTTAAGCTGTCCCTAATCTGCCATGTATTTGAATTTTTACGAAAAGAGAAATCTGGAGACAGATATACAGGAGATAAACTGAGGGCTGCACATTAAGAGAGCCTTATACCAGAAAAGAGTAGAGATTTAGAAGAGGTTCTTCCTCCCAGGCTGTGAAGGAATTAATGCAGATGACATCTGATGTTGGGCATCTACCCTCAGTTGCCAAGAGACAATAAACTTTTCTGTGGTAAGCCTCCTCATTCATGAGACATTCTTAGAAAAGTACTGTCCTGTTCCTTTCATTTTGAAATTGTTAAATTGGAAATAAATTCAGAGGACTTATAACACTAGTACAAAGTGTTCCAGTTGCAACATGTTGTAGATACTTGGAAGATAAAGAAATTAAGAACATATCAGGATTTCAGAGGAACCTAGGGAGAAACTCAGCAGCACCTCTTTTATTCTTTTAAGCAGACCTTCAGGAGATCAGGGCCACAGTTCTTGTCTTAGGTGTTCTCTATAGGTTCTTCCACACTGATTGAAGAAGAAAAAGCACTGCTGTCAAGATGGTGTGATCAACAGGGCCTGGTTTACGAAAAGCAGTGCCTCCCTTTACTGTTCTGTCTATTTGAGGTTTGCAAAACTAGAGCAGCAAATGGTCAAAACCTGAATACAGATCATCAAAGCTTCAGATCAGTAAGTCATTGAAAGTAGAACTAAATAGTATGGGCTAAAGGAAAAGACTAAGGTATCTCCTTTACTTCCTCCCTCTTCGAGTGAGAGTGAGGCCAATTCAAAGAAAAATTTCTTCTGATGAAGTAGAAAGAAAAATGTAAAAGATAATCACAAAAATGCCCAAAGAATCAATCACTTCAGGTCTTAAGAGTTAGCCAACTTTGGGGTATCTGCTAAGATGGTATGTATTAGTCATAGTTCACTTTAAAAGTAGTTTATAATAGTTCGTTCATTCAGGTGTGGGGGAAAATAAAACCAAAAAAAAAATAAAAACTAAAAAATAAAACAATAGAGATGATCAAACTCAGTGACAGAAATAGACACTCTTAATTCCAAGAAAAGAGGTTGGTCATTGCCATCATTTCTACAAGAACTGGTTGAGCAGAGCATCAAATTAAACATATATTGAAATAAAAGAAGTTGTCATAGTTGAAAAAAAAAAATCCCAAAGAACAGTAACAGCTGTTCTGCATCAATACTAACTTCATTTTGGAAGAAAGAAAAAATATACCTCAAAGTAGCATACTGTGTATGTGTTGTGTGTGTGTGTGTGTGTGTGTGTGTGTGTGTGTTGGGAGGAATCTCTCTCCTTAGTTCATCCTAGTCCATGAATAGGAAGCATCAAGCAAATTATCTAATATGCTCACAGCGTGTCAAGTTGTGAAAAACTGGGAGTCACGCACTAAGAACTTGGAATTATATGTGTACCCAGACCTACATTCTCAGGAGTTGCTCCAAGGTATGAAGGGGTATAGGAAAGATGCAAATGTATTTTAGAAAGTTTTACATATGGACTCCAACTATAATTTAAGAGTGGAAAATTGATAGTAATGATTGACATGACACCAGTAATAATTGAAAGGACAATCTTGAGAATGAGAAGCAATTAGTCATGGCTGACTTGAGGCCCAGCAACTAGTGTTCTAATCAAGAGGATCTGGCTTGCACAGATACAGAATAACCTCTAGAAACCCAAGGAACACATAAATACCCTATGATTCCAAAGCAGTTTGGAAATGCTATGTTCAACTTATTTTCCTTTCTTCTCATTTAGTATGGGAAGAGTAGCTGTGTTGTAACAAATAGCAAGGATTAGAACAAGAAGAAAAATAGAAGCTATCTTTGGTCCACACGATCATGAATATTAATGCATATAAATGGAGGTGGAGCTTTTCCTTTGTCCCTGCTGCACAGTCACAAATAAACACACAAAAGCTCATATTAATTACATAGTGCTTTGCCTATAGCTCATGCATATTACTAACCAGCTCTTATAACTTAAATTAACCCATTTCTATTAATCTGTATTTTGCAACATGGCTTGTGGATTTACCTGTCCTCCTGCATCTTGCTTCCCCTGAGACTGACTTGTCTCTGCCTCTCCGACTCCTCCTTTCTTTCTGTATTTGCAGTTTCACTTTCTTACCTAGCCTTATGCTGCCTTGCTATAGGCCAAATCAGCTTTTTTATCAACCAATGAGAGGAATACATATCACAGCATACAGGATTATCCCACAGCAAATAGACATGCTGAATTCAGTACAGCTTCTATCTGAAAACCTTAAGAACACCCAAATGACCCAAAGTCATTTTATTGATACTATTTGACGGCATGTCCTTCACAACTATCACAGATGCTGTTTCTCATGGTAAGATCCTGAGAAGTTTTGTACAATAAGTTATGTATGAACATAGATAAGTTTCTTCCTCAACTTATGTCTCCATGTTCCTCAAATTTCTGACCTTATGACCCCAAGTAAATAAATCTTTCTGGAAATATTAAGAAAAGGAAGGAATAGAGAGAGAGAGAGAGAGAGAGAGAGAGAGAGAGAGAGAGAGAGAGAGAGAACTGTAATACAATGAGGGGGGTTGAACCTGCAGGTAGTATCTTCCAGTTGAATAAATGATTCACTGATGAAATTTGCTTAAAGGGCAGTAATGTGATAAAAATAAAATGAAATTCACTTTTGATTTTTCTGTATGATCTGACTATAAAATAAATTAGAGTTAAGGGATGGAAGATCATGTTATAAATATTGCTTGGTAGTAAAGTGCTTGGCTAACATGTACAAGGCCTTGGATTCAATTCCCAGGATACTACAAGGAAGGAAGAAAGTTAGTTCAGTTCAATTTGAAGAAAAGTATTATTTTATTTTATACAGTTCTAAGCCATTAATATTCTACTCTTGGTCAGATTATTAGAATGGATATAATTTCATTTCTAAAGCAGGATCAAATTTTCTAGCATAAGATTTGATAGCAAGTTTTGTCACCTTCATTTTGGAATCCCCTCCCCCGCGCCCTTGTATGGTCTATAAGCTTTGAAGACCCTCTCAACTCTGATCTGTAAATAACTCTTCTCTCCTCTGCACTCCTCTCCCAGACCCTACGCCATTGGTCATAGGCCTCAGTGACAGGAGACCCTTCTCCCAACCTATCTCCTTCCCCACTCCCCGAACATACTTAGGGGAGGGACCTTCTTTTTTAAAAATAAATAAATAAATAAATTTATTTATTTACTTTGCATCCCTGCTGCAGTTTCCCCTCTCTCATATCCTACTAGTTCCTTCCCCGTGTCTTTCTCTGTTCTCAACCCCTCAGGGAGATACCTTCTTAATGTCTGCAGTTATATAACTTAAAATTTTTCTCACAGTGACAAAATATCTGGAAAAAGTGACTTCAAGAAGATTCACTCTCTGCTTAGATTGTAAAAGGTTCCAGTGCACGATTAACCTCCTGACCTTACCTGGACCATGCTGAGGGAGGACATCATGGTAAACGGGCTTGGAGAAATATAAGGAGACTGACCTAATGGTGCCCTGGAAACAGACGAAGAGACAGGGAGAAACTGGAACAAGTTATAGCCTCCAAAACATGACCCAATTACTACTACCCTAAGCTTGCTTTCCACTTCTGAAGTTTCCACCATGTCCCGAAATAACACCACCAGCAGGGCTCAAAGGCTAACACATGAGCCCAGGGACATTTCCTAAACACACCTTAAAATCCTACCCCTGACCCCCAAGGCACGTGTCCATCTCATAAGGCAAAATGAGTTTAGTATGTCTCCAGGACTCTTCAATGCCTCCACAGCTGCAGCAGCTTTCTAAAGCTCAAATCCAAATTCTCCTGAAACTAAAGGCAAATTCTCAACAGTGAACTCCAATAAAATGATAAAAGGGGTTGTGGTGGGGGGTAGGGGGGCTGTATTCCTCCAAGGAACAACAACCGTCAGTGCATATTTATATTCTGAAAAAGAAAAAAAAAGGTAGCAGGGTTTATAGACAGGAGGGATGGACCAAGGTTAAGGCCAAAACTCAAGAGGGGAAGGCTTAATGAACATAGCTATCAGAAGACATGACTGCATACCCATAATTCCTGCACTTTGGATGTGGAAGCAGGGTAATTGGGGTTTTGAGACCAACCTAGGCTACATAGTTAGACTCCCCACTTCACTCCTGCCAAAAGAGGTTAGTAATTGTGCATCCAGTATTCAGGATTGGTAGTGTTAATTCAAAACTCCAGGAGTGTGGGTGGCCTTGTTCCTATGGACATTGCTACCTGCAAGCTGCGCTCTGCTTGGCTTTTGTCTCAGCTAGATCCAAAACAGCTTTGCTTGGCAAAAATTCAACTTTTCTGGAATCGCTAACTTCCTGGGATCTCCATTGTGTCTTTAGCTTCCAACATTGCCTTGCCAAATATTTCTCACCAAGATCTTGGCTCTCTTCTACAGTGCCTGGCCTCCTAGGTTTTCTTTTGAAATCTGGATGGAAGCTTACATTACCCTGTAATTCTTGCTTTTTATGTACTTGCAAAACCAACACCTCCTAGATGGTAACAAGGTCAGCCTGCAGCTCAAGCAGTCACCCTCCTTTGGACACCCACACGCACCTCATTTAAACCACGGCTCAGTTATTTCAGAATACTTGGGCAGCTAATCCTGCGAAAACATTTCCCTAGGCTATCCAGTGTGAGCAGTGTTCTCTCAAGGGAGTCTTTCAAATGAGTTTATAAGCTCACTCTTTGACCACGGTGTGCTTTGCTTAGTCCTCAAGTATCTTCAGCGTATCTTCTCTGTTATCCCAGTCCAATTTAATTGCCTTCTTGTTAATGATGCCAACCTCTTTAGCATTCCGTGGGGCTCCTTCTTTCGTATGCTCTTCTCTGGGAAAATGCTAAGCTTGTCTAATGTTTCTATTCTTTCTGCTGTGTGGTCCTAATTCTCATTGCACATTGATTAAAAGCATCCAGCAATACCCATGCTAATCCAGAGTTCCAAACTGCTGCTCTCACTCACCCACCACCAAGTTTCAGCTTCGATATGTAAGTAACACTGACACCTGTTTTGTTGTGTCAGAATCAAAAGATGCAGCCAGGAGATTCAGTAGTTGAGAAGAGAAAATTATTTACAGTCACTTTCTATTTATTTGTTTGTTGTATTTATTTTTATATCTCGCCAGTCGTGATGGCACATGCCTCTATTCCAGCACTCAAGAGGCAGAGGCAGGCAGATCTCTGTGAGTTCAATACCAGCCTGGTCTATGGAGAGAGTAACAGAACACAGAGAAATCATGGCTCAAGCAAGCAAGCAAACAAACAAACAAACAAAGAAAAATTATTTCTCACAGATCAAAGTGTTGTCAGATCTGGTGTGTGGAAGGCCCCTGTCCTACACATGATGTGGGAATGACTTCTTATCAATAAAGAAACTGCCTAGGCCCATTGATAGCCCAACCCTTAGGTGGGTGGAGTAAACAGAACAGGATTCTGGGAAAGAGAAGCTGAGTCAAGGAGTCGCCATGATGTTCCCAGTCCAGACAGATGCAGGCTAGAATCTCCCTGGTAAGCACACCTCGTGGTATTACAGGGTTATTAGAAATGGGTTGGATTAATATGTAAGAGCTAGCCAATAAGAAGCTGGAACTGATGGGCCAGGCAGTGTTTAAATGAATACAGTTTGTGTATAATTATTTCAGGGAATAAGCTAAACCATGAGGGCGGCCGGGTGCGGGTACAGCAGCCCGGCCGCTCCTCTTTTTACATACACAGATGAATCCTCATTGGGTGTTCCCGTGATGGAAAGGGCTGGACTTTTTAAGGCAAAGCCCTTCTGATGCACAATACCCCCTTCTAATGCACAATGCCTCCAAAATCTTCATTTCCTAATACCAACAGTCTGGGAAGTAGTACTTCAACTGATGAGTTTTGAGGGGATCCAAGCATTCAGAACATAGCATATTTGGACATTTTCTATGTGTTTCTACATACGATTCACATTTTTCACAGTAGAATAATGTGCCTGTCTCCCTGAAGCAATTCTTTAAGATGAAATATATTTGATAAATCATAATTAAAAACATGAAGGAATTCACTCGCTGAGTGAACAGTGTTTCCTCAGATGCTCTAGTGTAGACACTATCTCAGGTTATCTTTCTGAATAGCCATCCTCAAACCACAAGCGATACCTCAAAGGTTTATTTGGTCCGCTGGGAATGACTAAGCTAAATGCCTGCCATCCAGCAGGTCCCACAGTCCCCGTGGCCCAGGACAACAGGCTTGCTCCTTTCAGAGATGCTCTGTTAGGCTCTCGAGGATACATCTATAGCATGTCTCAGTAGTTGTGGTGTTAGAGGAAAAGTAGGCTCTGGATGACCTCCCTTTGCCAAGAAAAGAATCCAGCTTAGAAATGACGTGTCATTCCTGCTCCCACTTGGCTTGCCTGGATGAGTCTCATGTGTCCTACTCAGTCACAGGAAGTATATTGTCATCGTATGCCCAGGAGACAGGAGACTCAAAAGCATTTGGCAAAGAACTCCAATGTTTTTCTTACTAAGAACCGATGTGTCCTGGCGTTGAAGCTGTCTTAAGTCTTGAAGATGACTATGCCTTATTGCTACCCCTAAAATTGACATGAGTGCTCATCCATCCTGTTGGGCCACATCCTCTGACTCAGCCATGCCATGGACCGCATGCAGAGATTGCAGACAAATGTGAGGCCATTGTCAACTTAAGTATGAATTCAATAAAGTTTTTTGATGTTGGTCTTTGTATTTCTCTGGTCCTAGGGATTGAAGCCAGTAGCCATTATTATTAATGTATTTTTTTCCCCATGGTCTTAAGCAAGACTTAAACATAGGAATTGTTTGTTTATTTCTGGCAATCAAGGCTAAAACCTGAAATGGAAAGTATAGCAAAGTTCTGGTCTAGCTGAAGGAGAAAAAGACGTATTTGTGCAATCTTTAGTTTATGATGTTTGTACTATGCATGCATATATATCTAGATACATCATAAGACGCATAATTCCAATAGCAGTATAATGGCACCCATTAATTCAGAGCGTACTTTGCCTAAATTGTGGAAAGCTAACACAATTAGACAGGCAATCATATTTCCTGTAGAAAAAAAATGTTCTTAAATCTTCCTAAAGCCTTTGGCTATTTGTGCTTGGAAATGGTTGCTAATTTAGATTTCTTCCTGAAGCACAATAGCTGTGAGAGATCTCCATGTCACCTCTGTGGGTTTAAGTTATGTTTTAACGTAAAATACAAAAGGTTAATTACTGTTCAGAACCTGATGCTTCTGTGGGAGTAACTGCAAGTTATTTATTATCCTTCCTGCAGTTAATTATGTTAATTGTGGCGGATTTACAATGTCAAGTGCAAGAATGTTAATTAATTTAATAAGCACACTTTTTTTTGGACTTTCTTCTGTTTCAGTTGATCCATCTTTAGTGAATAAGGATGAAAATGCCATCTATTTATTGGGAAATTCTCTTGGCCTTCAACCAAAAATGGTTAAAACATACCTGGAAGAAGAGTTAGATAAGTGGGCCAAAATGTAAGTACCATGTTTCAAAGTATAATTCTGTATCTGACAGAAGAATTTTGAAAATTACAAAAGGTGTCTGATTTGGGCAAGTTATGCTCCTGGCATTTTAGGATAAAGGAAACCCTAATAGACCATAATTACCAATATTACTATATTTTGAGGAAATAATTTAGGGTCAGACTAAGGCCAAATGGCAAATTTGTGATGGAGGGAGAGTAACACAACACACTTAAGCATTTGATCCTCTTTCCTACATCTGAAATCAGTGTAGCCATTTTATGTCCCGTGCTTAATGACCAGAAAAGAAGTTAATTTACAATTTTAAGTGTTTTATGATTTCTTCATGGCTAAGTTAACGACATAAAAATATGGAATCCAGGCTTGTTAAGGTGACATTAGGTTAGGGTCACATGTGATCATGGATGTACAGAGTGAGATGTATTGTCTGATCTTAGCATTTTTAAGCTCCTACCATTTCCTCTTGTGTAGACAGTTTAAAGACTTCTATTCTCAGGCTTGCTATATATGAATTCTTACAAGAGCACCGTTTTCTCTCTAGAGCTCTGTGTATTTCTGTAGTCTTCTAATGACTAACCCTTCCTCTTTCCTCCCTTCCTGAGCCCTCTTCTGTAAACTAGCCTTCCCAACCATACGTTACCTCTGCCAAATGTCACTATATTACAAACACATCTCTTTAAATATTTAAAACTTTTTCATTAACACCCTACAGTTATGCATATTGATGAGTGTATCACTGTGATATTTTTTATATATGTTTATAATATGTACAGTCAACTCAAGGTAATTGAGGTTCCCATCTAGTTATCACACTTTATTGTGAATTATGATTCCATCCGTTTTATAAAATACCAGAATTTATTACTTCTGTCTAACTGAGTTCAGATACCCATTTTTAGCCCTCTACAATTTCCACTTGGGGAGACAACTTAGAGACATCGATTTTCATTACTTTCCTGTTCTTAGGAAAATAATCTGCTTTTATGTATCTTCTTTCTTTCCATAGTAATTACTTATAAAATTACTGAAATGAGATATATTTGTTAAGTATTGAATTTTTTTGTCTTATTCATGAAATGTAAACATTTAAGTATTTTAAACAGCCCCAAAATATTTTTAAATGTTTTCTCTGATCATTTGAAAACAACAAAAAAAAATCATTATGGAAATGAGTCCCGCTCAATGATCAGAAAACATTTCAGAAAGATGAAGTCACATTAAATACAAATTCTGGAGTAGGCCATTTGGCGCTCATAAAATTTCATGTTTCATAGCCTTCCCACCTTCTTTGTGCTCTGTCATTGCGGGAGCCCTTTAGTTCTCACCCCTAAGTGAGGACAGCTACCGTGACTCTCAGGTAGCACTGCGGAGTCCTCAGTTTTCATGGTTAAGAATGAGGGCTCTCAAATTAATTCAGGGATGATGGAATGCTTATATAATTTATTAAGCATGTGATAATTTCACCTGCCCAGGCTTTTATGTGGAAGTTTCAAAATACACATCACCACATTTGAAAGCATTTTGGGCTAGCAGGTTTTAGTATTTAATAAACGCGGGTCACAGTTAATAAAAATGGGCTGATATTCACGTTGGTCCTTCATGTTTGAGAGCGGCGTTAAATGGGATGATTCTGCACTTTTGAAAGTGTCTTTCCCCTTGAATACTCAGGCAGCCAGGCTCTGCATTTGTAGGCTCTAGGTATTTAAAAGCGGCTGCCCTGCTGCCCCATTCATTCCCCCATTACACCTCCAACCAGGGAGGGAGCGGCTGAGGAGGGTGGGGATGTTAAAATTCTGTGTCAGGAAGCTGCCTGTCTCTCAGAGCATCCTCCATTGTTGCATTGCACTTTCATATTTTACTTTGTGAATGCAGACAAAGCCAGAGCCCTAGTTAAATTCTCCTATTGCTCATTAGACAAACGACTCGCAGAGGAGTGCACTTGAAGGCTGAAGGCAATGAAAACTGAATTGAAGGCTTTTTCTAGGCAAAAAAGATCCACCCACTTTTGCTTTGATTGCCTTATGTGCCCTTCCTCTCAGCCCTTGGAGACCCTGGCAACCTTGGGGCCCTGCTAGCTCCTAAATAGCTGCAGGGTTTCAGATGTGCAGTTATTCTTCCTTTCCTTCCTCCCTGGCCCACACATCTTTGATCCAAAAACAGTTTTTATTTGTTTTTTATTCCCAAAATATTCAATTTGAAGCCCCACTCCTAGCCTTTTCCGTATGAGACTCTGTAGGAAAGAATCTTTTTTTTTCTTATCAACTTAGTTCCAAACTTTCTGACAGCCTGAGAGATTCTTGAAAGAAGGCAGGTTGGACAAGCACACAGGAAGGTTTTCTTGCCAGAGTAACCGCTTGAAAAGCTGTGTGTGAGGGATAGCCATAGTGGTTCATGGGAAACAGGAGGCACTGCGGGATCTTGCACAGCTGTGCTGAAGTTAGTGAGTATTCTGGGATGGATGCTTCCAGGAAGAACATTAGGTAACTGACTTTGTCTTTCTGAGTTTGAGTCTGTGATAGCCTTACCTTAAGGAGCCTTTTACTCAAGTTCAACTGGTTTTTATTGTTTGTTTCTTTGACTTGTTTTTTGTTTGTTTGTTTGTTTAAGTTGCTCTGTGTGCACACATTGTGGTAGGCTGTCAGTCTTTTCAGTTCTCTTTCTGAGGACTGTTCTGGTTTCTATGTTAATCTCGTTGTGGCATTTGACTCTAGGTCAGGGACTCCCCAGTAGTGTGGTAAGCTTTTAAGGGATGCAATGTTGCTCTCTCTGCATCCTCCAGACCCACTTCTGCTCTGAGGCTCAAGCCACGTCTGTGCCTCTTTCATTTGTCCAACTGAAGATTCTCAGTCAAAAAGAACTACAGGCTTCCTTACTTATTTTCCTTTAAAAAATTAAAATATAACATCATGTTTCACTCTGGAATCTTCATATAGAGTTTAGTTTTGTTGATTCCCCTTCCTCTGCTTACCTCCCCTGACTTCCTGCTCTCTAGCTCGTGTTATTCCGTGCACAACAATCCCCTATCACCTTTCAAAGTTTATGTATTTTCTTACGCTAGTCTACACTCCAAACATGTTATCCGCTATAGCCACATTCATGTTCGTATATGGTCTCATATGATAGAGAAAGTACACTATTTCTCTTTCTGAGTCTGAGCAATTTCATATAATATAATGATTTCCAGATTCTCATTTTAATAAAAATTTCAAAATCTCATTTTCTTTAATAGCCGAGTAAAGTTCTTTTGCATGTATGCACCACCTTTTCGTTATCTTTATCTCTTGATAGAAATCTAGCATAGGTCCTTTTCTATGGCATGACAATGAACACAGGTATACAAGTATCTTTATACATGCTATGGAGTCCATTAGAGTAGTCCACAAATGGTATTGAGATGGTAAGAAGTGGGAGGCCTTTGAATGCTGTGGACGCTTTCTTGCTCGCCTCAGGTGGGCTTTGATGGTGACGTTGGAGCACCAGAAACTCATGGTCACACAAAATGTCTGCTGAGTCAGTGGCTCGCAAATTTTAAAAATGGAATTCACAGAGCGCAGAGGGCAACTTATAGATACGTATTTGATGGTAAGGAGTTTAGGGTAAAAAAGGGTCAACATCCTATACAACAGTAGTGTGGAAGCCAGTACATCATTCAGCTGCTACTCTGGAGGCTTCAAAGGGGCTTAAACAGAAAGAGGGCAGGATGATGAGGCGGCTAGAAGAGGGTGCACTGCTCAGTGAGTCCCACGGGCCTCCTCTCAATTTCAGCAGGGCTACTCATTTAGGAAGAGAGAGAAGTCTAATATGAATTAGATGACTAATATAACTAGTCTAATATAAATGAGGAGCTGTTTTTAAAGGTTGCAGCCTTAAGAAGGTTGTTCAGGAAGCAGTAGTTCAAGTGCCGCCCCTCTTAATACAGACACACTGATGATTTACTTTTTAACTTATTACTTCTGAAGAATTATATCTAGTCTCTAGTTCTACAATTTCTATTTATTGAAAAGATTTGTATCCCCCCACCAAAGTTTAATAGGAGCTTTGATCTCTTAGAAAACAAACCTTTTTATTGTTATTTTATAATTTGATTTTCATTTATGAAATTTCTAAAGTAGATCTGATCATTTTTAATTTAGTTTAATTTAATGTATGTGTTCTGTCAAATGAAATTATTTAGGCAATTCTATCATTGTGAAATAGGAAAGTTGTAACATAAGTAATCTCATTTGCTATGTAATAATTATCAGCGTAAAGTTTCTACAGTCCTGAATGCTACATCATGAACCTAGTGTCCCATCACTCAGCATGCTGAAGCAGGAGAATTGAGTATCTGAGGATACCTTTGGATATAGAGCAAGATATTGTCTCAAAAAATGAAGAAAGATATCCTATAATAGTAGAAAATAATAATGTTCTTCAACACCACATGTGTGAGCAAGGATAGGCTATCTGCTTACAAGATTTGGGGGACTGTTTTATATTAAATATTTACTAATGGTCTCTGTGGTGGTTTGAAAGAAAATGGTCACCAAAGGGAATGGTGCTCATAGAAGGTGTGGCCTTGTTAGAGGAAATAAATCACTGTGTGGGTGGGCTTTGAGGTCTCTGTTGCTCAAGCTTCACTCAGTACGACAGGAAATCAACTTCCTGTTGCCTGCAAGATGTAGGACTCAGCTCCTCCAGCAGCGCATCTGCCCACATGCTACCATGCTCCCTACCACGATGATAATGAACTGATCCTCTAAAACTGTAAGAGAGCACTCTCAATTAAATGTTTTTCTTATAAGAGTTGCCATGGTCATACTGTCTCTTCAGAGCAATAGAAGAAACCCTAAGACAGATTGCATTATTTTAAAGAGAGCAATATGTTAATTATCATAATGATAAACTTCAGTTAGAAGGCAAAAAAAATTATTAATCCTGAGTATATTGTACATTGAGAAATATGTGTTGCATTGCAAAGACAGAACCTAAAGCCGTAGTATTTAAGTCATCTGTATTCTCAAATCGGCTAGATAGACATTGTCTTCTGCTTTTCACATGAGTAATCTCTACTATTGTTACACTGTCATTGGGACTTTTGCAAAAAATTGACAGTTCAGGTAAAATAAAGAGGAAAAGTTCCATTCATTTATACTTCAGGAACATTCCAGCTGGCTGACAGATGATTTACATGGCATTGTGTTTGTGGACAGTGCAGTGATGAAGTAGACCAGGGAAGTTTTCATCTGAAGACACCTACAACAGCTTTTATTCAGTTATGAATTTCTTCCTTTAAATGAAAAGGAACAAATGAATAAGAAAATACCGATTTCAGCATTGTTGTTAGCTAGGCATCGATTGGGCCATGGATAAGCCTTCATTAAGAAAGGCTGTGGAAATTTACTTATTTGCTGACAGGGAAAGCTTTCTAAAATTGGGCCACTTCTCATTTCGGGGGATGGGTAAAATATGGTCCTATTTTAAAGGGAATCCAAGTTTCTATTAACTTCTTAATTAACAAGTTGTTGTATCCTCTAATTTCATGAGCAAATATGGCACATAGCCACATTACAAAACACCCCACTCCTGGTAATGATTAATATTGTGGTATGGGTTAACTCTTCGTATTTCTTTCTCAACATTTGTAAAGGATTGCAGCTGTCTTAGGCTTATTTTAAGCAACTTTGAATGAAAGCAATCTAGCAACTTTCTTAACTCTAACACACATGTTTATAACCACACTTTAATCTACATCAATTCTTCCTAATGACAGGACACTTTACTTTGGGTATATTTGGATAAAATGTTCTAAACACATTTCACTGCCCCAGGCTAGTGGCTTGACAAAATGAGGAAGTAGTCTTAGTGTGTAATATTTTAAAGAGAGGGAGATGCCAAAAGCCTTGGAGGGAGAAACATATCCCTAAAGATTATTACCATGGTGTCTACCAGAGTGAGAAGTAGGTGGCATAATATTCTGCGATATAAATTCTCTGAGGCAGAACATAGAATTTTACTACCTCGATGTAATAAGATATATTGTGCTATCAGCAAAGGCCAGGGAGCTCTATGTGATTAAAATAAAAAAGGATCCGAGTATCTGCCTTTAACTACCATTTAATGATAACGATTTTTGTCTTTAACATTTATATTGGGAGTCCAGCGAGGCAAGCTGCAGGCTCTCTAATAATAATATGAATAATAATAACTAGCGATTGAATTGCCCTTTCCTTCCTCCTAGTTCCTTGCAGCCTATGTTTATTCACATAGAAAGGCCTCCTCCTTCATCTCGGTTTATATGGTAATGGAAATATTAGCTTAAAGATTCCTGTTATGTACCACATATTGATGAAGGCAGTTTAGCATTCGATTTACATTACAGGAGATGAGTCAGCAAGGGAATATTGTGTATCCATCTCTTTTATATGCTATCTCATTTACCCTTCCTGCCAACCCTTTAAAGAACATATTGTCACTCTTTTATTTAATTTTACAGATGTGGAAAATTAGCCCCTGGAAGTGCCCAATAAAGAAGGTTTCCCTCCAGGAGAGACTTGATGTGGACTCATACTATATGATAAAACGCCAACTGTCCAACATTTAGACTGCAATTTTTTGTTGTTGTTTTTTGGTAGCACGGTATCAAATGTGAAGGCATCCCCACTCACTGTAGGTAGATTAAAGAATTTCAATAGGTGGACATAAACCTTGACTTCCCGTAGAATAGAAGGCACATGCAGTTAGTCTTATTTCCTAGTCTACAAGGCACCAAGCTAAGACCAACCCACTTCAGAGTTATGGAGAGCATGAGCAGTCAACGGCCCTCTAGATGCTCCTACAAATGCTTCGATTCAATCTCCTCCACATTTTCTTGTGTATTATTCTTCCTCATTTGATGGAAATTTCTTGATACTGAAGCACTGTTTTGTATTTTATGATTTCCTTTTTTTAAAAAAAGCTGCTAATAAATTTGTTACAGTAATAAAATTGAGCTGGAATATGGAAGGTCAATATGTAGTAGAAGATAGGGACATGGAGTGTTGATTATGTTGTTATTAAATTTTGCTATTTGTATAAAATATTATCACAAGTATAAATATTTTATGTATTTTATCTTGTTAAGAGATTTTGACATCCAAAAATAAGATAGTATATATATTTTTGTGTAGATACTGCTGTACGCTCAAAGTGAGTAAGTAGAGTGTCCCAACAGTCTTGAAAATTTCAAAATAAAGAAAAAATAGTAGCTTAGGCTGGAAAATGTTTTAAAAAAATCAAATATCACATGGATAATTTTCCATCCACAACAGTAAAACAATTATAGGCAAAAAAAAATGATAATTCTTAATCATATAGTATCCAGGTACCACTTTTTGATTTTAAAAAAGCTTGACTTTAACATGATTGGTTAAACCTGGCAAAGGCACGTGTGTTGGTTACCTGCCTTGTCACTGTGTCAACTGCCTGAGCAGAATGAACTTTAAGAGGCCAAGTTTGGTTATAAGTCATGGTTTGAGAATGCAGGTCATCATAGTAGGGAAGACGAGACAGTGTCTGCAGCTCTCAGCTCCTGCGACAAGAACACCAGGCTCTTGGTCACTTCTGGGCACATTAAAAAACAAAGCAGGCCTGTGAACCTCAGGGTACCCCTGAATTACCTTCTTCCTCCTGCTAAGCTCTGCCTCCTAAAGGTTCTATTACCTCCCAAAACAGGACCAGAAACTTAAAAACACATGTTCTGTTACATGAGCCAGTCAGTGCAAGACATGTTACCTCTAGACTAAAACATTACACACAGAAGTATCTTACTTGCTAATATTTGAAAACAACAAAATCTGCCACCACCACACAACTAAGAAATGTTTATGTCCCTTTTCAATTTCAGGGGAGCCTACGGTCATGATTTCGGGAAACGTCCTTGGATTACAGGGGATGAGACTATTGTAGGCCTTATGAAGGACATTGTGGGTAAGTATAAAACACAGTGAATATTTTTTCCGAAAGAATTGTGAAGATATAATTTAGTTCTAAAAGTAAAAAATCCTGATTTTCTAAGTTAATCAAAAGTAAAAAAAAGTACCTTCAATATTATTATCCAAAGGTTTTTATGAAGAATAGAATATCAATATACGAAGTACAAAAATAAATATCTGTTATTTTTAGCTCTTTCAAGTATCTATCTATTTATTTAATTCTTTATTTTGTGTTACTGGGGATGGGTCCCAGTTCCTCAGTCAAAATATAAAGTGTTCTCCACTAAATTGCACCCAGACCGCATAGGTCTGTGATTGTTTTTAACACAGTCTTCCTCGGCAACCCAGGCTACCTCAGAATTCTTGCCTTGATCTCTTGTGTGCTGGGGTTATAGACTTGTCCATCTTCTTGTATACTTTAAAACCCCACCTTCTACAAGGAAAAGCACATTTTATTAATTTATAATCAAATAATTAAAAATATGTATTATAATGCTATTCCATGATAAATATTTATTTTCATTAATAAATATGTTTATTGTAAAACACTAGAAGGTCTGTTTCAGATTTAGACTCACCCAGAAGAAATCAAGGAGATGTTGTGGGAGTCTTGAGTTTCTGGCTAATAAGGCTGCATAGTGTGATCCCATCCTAAACTTGACTATCTTTACTAAGAAACAAATGGACAATGTTTTATTGGTGTGTGTGTGTGTGTGTGTGTGTGTGTGTATGTGTGTGTGTGTGTTAGAATAAAACTGATCCTCAGAAGCTCACATATTTAGTGTTTCATTCCTAGCTGGTGAACTGTTAAAGAAGGTTTAGGAGGTGTGGCCTTATTGGAGTAAGTTTGATCTTAAGCTGTGTCACCGGGTGGTGGGCTTTGAGGTTTCGAAAGCATATGCCCGGCCCCATCCCTCTCCGGCTCTTGTCAGGATGTAAGCTTTCAGAAACTGCTCCAGTACCTGTCTGCCACCATGATCCCTGCCGAGGTGGTCATGGACTCATCTTCTGAAACTGTAAGCAAGCCCCAGTTCAGCGTTTTCCTTTGCATGTGCCTTGGTCATGACATTTCATCACAGTAATCGAATAGTAACTGAGTCTCTCTCTCTCTCTCTCTCTCTCTCTCTCTCTCTCTCTCTCTCGTGTGTGTGTGTGTGTGTGTGTGTGTGTGTGTGTGTGTGTGTAGATGTGTCTGCAGAGGCTAGAAGAGGCCTCAAGTCCCCTAGAGCTGGGGCAGTTGTGAGCTATCCAACATGAGTACTGAGAATACATCCTAGGTATTTTGTAATGCCTTTAATTATGGAGTCATCCATTCATCCCTGAAACTTTAACTGTAATATGATTGGTGATTGGTGCTATTTTGTGGCATAATAAGTTTCTGCAATTAAATTTTGTATTCTATTGGTAGAATTCATGATATTTTAGATAGTAAATTAACTTTTTATTTCATTGGCTTAAATATTTGGCATTGGGTGAAATTTATAACAGCTTGTTACACTTTTCCAATTTTTGAATGCTATATGAAAACATTTGATGTGCTTTTGGAAATACCTAGTTTTCAAGTGGTTTTGAAAATCTCACACCCTTATCAGAAAGCATAAAACCATCTTTATTTTTGTGTCATTTGATTCTGGGCATGTAATTTGATGATTCAATCACCATAGATGACAAGTAGAATTAGAACAGAGAAGTAAGACTCAAATGCAGAAAGGCTCGTGGCAAACCCCTAAAATGTAAAGAAATAAAATATCTTCTCAAAAAACAATGTATGGTTCTTTGTTAGAAATCCCAAGGCTGTAGTGAGGAAGAAATGAAAGCAAAAAAGTCCCTGGGTTCTCTCCTGGCTACAAAACAAAATTAATATGCCCATGACCACTAAAAACACAAGAAAGCCCAGTACTTATCACTGTGACTTGTGCTACCATAGGAACTAAATTTTTAGTTGATCAAGTACCAGACGTATCATGGAAATACATTTAACCTGAATTATCCCTCAGAAATTATTTAAGGAACTGGAAAAGATGCAAACTCTCAATGAACAAAATTGAAATCCAAAACCAATGATGTCCACGCTATTTGGAGAATGTATTAGCAGAATGACAATTGCTAATTACTTTTGTACAAATAAACAAAAACAAATAAAATGCGATAAATCAAATTTTTAATGGAAAAACAAACAAATGACAACCCTTTCATTACGCTGGTAATTATCTTTCAAAGGTTTGGAAATTACTCAGTCAGTCAAACGGGGGAGTCTGCATGAAGACAGGAATAAAAGAGACCTATTGAGAGACTTATACACCGTATACAAATGACCCTCTTACCCTGTATTGTATGTGGTTTTCAGGCGCCTCCTATATCACACTGCTGGAGAAGACTGGGGGTTGGAAAGCAGGGGAGAACCAGACCCAATGAGAGGAATAGCATGCATGTCAGTCAGTCCAGGCGTACATAACAAAGTGTTCAAGATGGAGAAGCTTTAGAAGACACCTTATTTTCTCTTTGATACCAACTGCCCTGATCTCGAAGCCAGCAGGCTCTCTTCCTAGCTTGCACAAGACAATCTCATATTTTCCCCCAGTGACCTTTCTTTCCTGTAAGAAACCTAGTCATCCTGATTAAGACCTCACCCATCCAGCCTCAATTATTCTTAATTAACGCAGGGGATTGGGGCTTCACAATATGACTGTGGCAAGACATATTTAACTCAAAACATATAAATGGAAGCGTACTCTTCTTAGCAGCCAGAACTCACTAGGAGACTGTGTCTTCTCTGTGCTTTTAACCTAAAAGGCTCAAAGAGGAGGCTATTCTCTTGCCCAACAACTCAGTGGAACCACCTTACTATAGACTGCACCATATGTTTAATAATCATCTTCTACATTGTAAATTATGTCACTATGCTGTCTGCTACAAAATTTGTAACTCTGATAAAAAAGAAAGAGTGTGAGCAAAAGTAACCTTACTTCATTCCAATTTTATTGAGTTCCTAATATGTGAATTTCTATTGGCTTAATGTGGAGGTGTAATGGAATGTGAATATTGAGTACACACTGAAAATACCATCTCCGATGGCACAGAAAGATGACAAGAACAATAAACAAATGTGCCTCTATAGACCAGAAGTAGAGCTGTTATAAAAGGGCTCAGAACTTTGCAAGTGCGGCTTTTGGGGCAGCAAAGGAAACGGCTCAGAGACTGAAATCTGCATTAAGAGCTTTTCACAAGACGCTGTAGTGTGTGTATGCAACCTGGATTCTGGGATCTGAAACCCAATAGCCCAGAATGCCAAAGGGCATCCAAGCTCAGGGAGGCTAGAAGTACAGGATCTCCGGCTCCTCCGGGAAGTTTTCTAGGATCAGCAATCTTGATCTGTTAGAAATCCCTGTGCATGACAAGGAAAGAAGCTCACAATCTCTACTATAGGTAGTAGTTCCATTTCAGAAAACCATTTGTATTTGTTGAAATTTCTAACAGGTAGAAAAGAAACCCTACAAATAAAGGTTTATATTAATTCAACATGAGATTTGTGTTTCTTTAGTTGTAGAATATGCATTGTGTGTGTCTGTCTTTCTTTGTGTGGTAATAATAGTTTTTTCAGATAATAATTCCATTCTAATCATGTTACTTTGTGTCTAGTATTTATCACTCAAAATGGGGAGTTAGAATATTTATATACAGGCCATGGAAGTCATAAGATGATATTATTTAATGAGATTTATTTATAAAGCCAATAAAATCTACATAATTTTCCTTTGACCATTTAAAAGTTTATAGAGCTATTGCAACTCATTAAATGCACAAGCATTTTGTTGCTCAATAAGTACATGCATGTCACGTTAATAAAGAAAATTTCAAAGCAGTTACCTTCTACTGTTATTAGTAAGGAAAGAAAGGGACTGTAGATGTCCAGCTTGCTTAGAAAAGAAAACTGTCTGACCATTTTTAAATTAAAAAAAAAAGCTACATTAATTAACCTCTGCTTTGTGAAGCTTTATCTAGTTGGTAAATTACATAAAGTGTCATGTAATTCATGTTCCAATGCATTTCTAATCCTGGAAACCAGTCCTGACACTGAGACTATGTTAGCAGTCATTTGACTAAATTCTGACACTAGTGTCCCAGAGTGAGTTCACATTCCATAGGTTCCGAGTTTGATCCCTCTCTGGTGCCCCAACTTGTGACACCTGCCATAGGTCCCTACTTGGAGATGACTATCTGTATGTTGGAATTTTCACAATTAACTCTTTGGTTGTGACAGCAGTTTACAGAGCATGAGGTGCACTTTCCATATTCTAACCTGCTGATTTGAAAAGACACAACCCAGCACAGCAGTAAGGAAGCTCAAGGCCACGTGGGAGGGTTGCCAGGAAGCCTGTTCAAGTTTGCTAAGCTCTCAGTGCTCAGTCTGCTCTAGGGCCTGGTGTGCAGTCACTGCCCAAACAAGTAGATGAGATGACAAGGTCAACTATCTGGTCACATGATCTCTCCTGACTTCATCTAAGTCACAGCTGGGAGTAAAGAGACAATTATATCAGACATTTCTTCTTTTCTTTGAGAATTTTTATTTGGATGTTGTATTAATTAAATTAGAGATATTTTGGTTTTCAATATAAAAAGACATATAAAAGATAATCATTCTTGGCATTTCAAAAGTCTATTTTGTATACCTAAAACTCAATAAAATATATAAATAATTTTCCAAAGCCTTAAATCTTATATAAAAATTATTATAGGGTTAAATAGTTGGTTTTCTGCCATAACTCATAATGTGACCAGTGAAATATCCCTAGAATTGCTTTATTGTATACAGAATATAAATATATAATTTTTATAAAAGTGAATTATAAGCAATATTCTTAAACACTAATTTTAAAATTTAAGTAAATGTCGTTCTCTAAATTATTTTTAAAATTGTATGTAATAGAGAAATATTTATCCCTTGATACAATTTAAAAAACCAATTTATTTACTTAATATATATGCAGTAATCTGCCTGCATGCCAAAAGAGGGCACCAGATCTTATTGCAGATAGTTGTGAGCCACCAGTGAGATTGCTGTGAATTGAACTCAGGACCTCTGGAAGAGCAACTAGTGCTCTTAATCAGTGAACCATCTCTCTAGCCTGTGAAGCAAACCCACAAAGACAACTGACCTGAGCTGGTGGGAGCTCATGGACTCTGGATGAACAACTAGGGAGCCAGCATTGGACCCACCTAGGCCCTCTACATCTGGGTGACAGCTGTGTAGCTTGGTTTTTTGTGGGGCCCCTAGTGGTGGGACCAGGACCTGTTCCTGATGCATGAGATGGCTCCTTGGAACTTATTCTCTATGGTGGGATGCATTATTTAGCCTTGATGCAGGATGGAGGAACTTTGTCCTGCCTCTGCTTCATGTGGCTTGCTTTGTTGATTCCCATGGGAGGACTTACCCCATCTAAGTGGAGATGGAGAAGGAGTACGAGGATGGGGGATATGGGGAAAGTGGTGGAGAAGGGAAGGAGGGAGGTGAACTGTGGTTGGTATGTAGAACAATTTTTAAAAAATGAAAATCAATTGAATGCTTGCATTAGTATCAATAGTTCTTTTTTATTTTTTTTGATAATGTGAATCTTCATTGGCTTTATTTCTGCTTTAGAATGGGGTAGCATTTCCCTGAAGTAGATATTGTATGACAATAACAAATATCTATTCACCCTCAGTAAGGGAACCTACAAAAGACCAAAGGGACAATATCAACAAAGTCCAATTTGGTGACCTAAGGAGCTTGTTGGGATTACTTACACACAGGTGGTTGTATCAGTGACAGCCCACCACAGCAGAGGCAGTGGCTCAGAAGAGCTGAAAGCTTGGCGTGCTTTGCACAGCTCTCGGGTAGCAAGTATGCTTCCTGCCTATTAATTTTCAGGGGGAAGGCATTGGGGATCTGGTAAGTGGTAGGGACTTTTCTGCCACCTATAAGTTGCCTCATTAGGTCCTCAAATTTTCTTGAGTATTTCCCAAATTTGAAGGAACTTCCCTCAGGGATGGAATGTTTGAATTCAGAGGAAATTGTTGCAGAGACTTGGGAACTTAACTCAGTAACAGAGTGCTTGTCCAGCAAAATCTAGGCCCTGGGTTGAGTCACTAACCTCAGAAACAAGAAAACCAGGGGAATTGCTACACAACACCAGAGTAGGGATCCCTATGAGTTTAGGAAAGGAGTGTGGCTTTATCCATAGAAAAGAACCAAAGGAAAACCCAAGACAGAAAGGGGAGACAGACAATGGTAAACATAGTTTCCTTTCAAGGAAGGACAGGGAGACACATTGCTTACATCAGGTGTCTGTGGGTTACCTGTCCTGTGAAGGAACTAAGGCACTGGGAAGGGTAGTGTGCCAATTAAAAGTGGCCCATTTAGAACTCTGACTAACTCTCTGGTCCTGGTTTTTAAGGTTAGGTAAGAAATTGGTTTCTCTTGGCTGACTTGAAATGAGAAAGTGATTTTATTTTTGTTTCTGACCTTTTTGTATTGGAAACACAATGTGAGGGTTTTGATTTAATCAATGGCTTTATATTTTACAGGTTTTTATTGTGTTTGTCAAGGAAAAACCATACAGAATTTCCTTTTATCTTGGTTACAAAGTGGTTCTAAGAGGAAAAAAAGTCCAAATTGAAAGTAATAACTTCAGAATATTGTTTCTTCTATACATATTACATATTCTACTTCATTGTTCTCTCTCTCCCCCCCCCTCTCTCTCTCTCATGTGTGCATGCATGTGAGTATGTACACATCCTCAGATGAACTCAGGACCTTGCATACAGTAGACAAACACTCTATTACTTTGCCATGATTCCAGCTTTATTGCAAATTTTGTTATTCTTTATGTTGTATGTTAAAAGCTTCAAACTGTCTCCAGAAGATGATATGACTTAAAATCATAAAATAATGTAAAAAAATGAAGTGTAGCAGAAG
Organism: Microtus obscurus; assembly: GCA_963919715.1. NCBI lineage: Eukaryota > Metazoa > Chordata > Mammalia > Rodentia > Cricetidae > Microtus > Microtus obscurus. Next base: position 298,657 of record CAWTZC010000486.1, read on the forward strand.
TCAGATTACTTTTCATTGCTAACTATGTCATAAGGAGACAGAGTTGTCTTATTCTGATCATTGTTGGATCTTCTAGTTACTTGAAAGCATAGTCTTTAAATGAGCATGAGACTCTTCAAAAGCAAGCAATAAGAGGGCAGTGGTGGTTATTATGTATGCACATTGATATGTAGAATGGACAGGAAGAGAAAGAGAACGAACAGCCATATTTATTCAGACATAAAAAAATTTTAATTTTAGATATGAAGAAAACCCATTAATAAAACATTTTATATAGAGCCAAAATTTCACAGCACATGGAACATGGAGTAGCTTTCCCTTATAATTAATGTCATATTATCAAGATGCTAGAAATAGATGTGCTGGAGAAGATGATCAGGATCGTTATTAAGTCTACTTCCCCTGGATACATAAAGATCACCAAGGGCCAGATACAAGCATTTGATCTTTTTAAAATGTAAAATTAATCTATTTCCTTTCTTAAACTTGTGGTTGAGCATAAGAGGAGCAATGATCCATGGGTGATCTACTTCAACTCTCCCAGACCCTCTTCCATGCCCTGGCCATCTCTAGGGGCCCTAGGAATTTGTAACTAAACAGATTTCCTTGGGGCTTTGCCTAATTATAGTCCTGACATCAAATGCACAATAGCATTTGCATCTGCTTAATAAAGAAGAGAAAGGATGATATGACAGTATGAGTGGACTCTCTTACCAGACGGTAAGCAGCTTGGGGACTTGCTCTTCTCAGCTTGCTATACTTTGAAATTATTTTGGGATTAGAGAGACAAAGAAGGAAACTGGTTATGAAGCTGGCTCTCCCATATTTGATTTATAGGGAATGTCTTACAAACGGTGCTTCCGAATGTCATTCTGAACAACAAAACCCTTATTTGTGAGACTTTAAGCTAATTCTATTTGAATATCAGTTTCCATCTTGATATAAAGATGGAAACCCATAATCGGTTCTTCATCTCGTTGCTAAGAAGGCTGTGTGAAATAACACAAGTTGCAGATTTCAAGCTGTCGGCGCACTTCCTGAACAGAGCCTGTGATGGTTCCGCTCACTTTAGACTCCCAGGAGCGGCCGTTGAGACAATTCTGAAATTAAAAAGCATCAGTGCATAGTAATGGCCCCATAAATATTACCTTGCTAGAATTCAATGTGAGAAGACAGTGCTTGTATTTAGCTGCCAAAAAACAAGCAGGAAACACTCACATCTGATGAAGCAACTCCTATTCTGACATTTATCAAAGAAAATCTCAGGTGGTCCCCTAAGGGGAAGAGCCTTCCAAGTTTTAAGCTTTCAGGAAGCTTCTAAAAAACTGTGTTCTGAATAAGTTTAGGTCATGATGTTTCCTTATTAATTCAAAGAAGGCTCTTAGGACAGGAAGGGGAACAAGGAGAGGCAACTTGAAAGAGTTTCATTTAACATTAACAATTTATCTCTTCTATAATATTGAGATATTGTTGGAGAACATTTTTTCAGAGGTACAACTTGAACCCATGAGGTCAATTAGGTAAACTTCCTTTTGAAAATAAAGTAGAAATTAGTTCAGCTGGCATTGCTGTGATGTTAAGAATAAATTATTCTTAAGTGCCTCTAGTTATACTCACAGTAAACATTTCTGTTAGTGTTTCAAGACTTTAATTCTAGCATGCCTCCTGGGTGTACCTGAGTATGCATATTTGCAACTTAAATAAATGGATCCTGTCTTTGGGCAGGGCTCAGCAGTAGGTTAGGGTGGCATTCAGTGAAGTGCTCTGGTGAATTTCATATGCAGTAGTCAGTGTTGGCATAATTATGTGAGAATAAGTAATCATTCAAAGTAGTAAGGGATTGTTGGCAAAGAATTGGTTAAAGAATGAGCATGCCCTTTGAAGTGAGGGAGAAATGCCATGAAAAAGCAAGGATTGGTTCAGAACAGTGCATCTGGGTGGCTATGTTTGTAGTGTCAGAACTGGCCCACGCCAGAAATATTTTAGGTCCAATAAAAAGATTATGTAGCATGTGACAGACCAAATTTCCTAGAACATGGTAGCTTTTTTTTTCTTTTTTCGTTTTTTCATCTAGTAACTGATGGAAAGAAGTCTTAATCAATATGTAGTGCTTAAGCAAAAATAAATGCCTGGGTTTCTACATAAAAGCTCTTCAGTCTTTTCCATTTCTTTGTTTTCTTTTAAGAACGACTGTGTTTTCTTATCATTTTTATTTGTTTTTAAACTCTTTCCCCCATTAATTCTGTTTTCTTGCAGTATTGTTTTCTTTCTTTACTCCTTCTGTTTCCTGCATCAAGCTTTTTAAAAAATGGTTTTCACAATAAATACTTATAAATAACAGAGAATCAAACTGTTAGATAGGGTTTTATCTCAGAAGCAACAGTAAAAATAAGTTATACTGCAGTGTAGAGAAACAGCTAGAACAGAGCTAATAACATTTATTTTAATACCACATGTCAAAAGGTATGTTATATGTAGGAGAAGACACATACCATTATATGTGATATAAGCATACTATGTCCATTTACCCTGTATAGGCATGTAGATGGAGATTTATTTTTATGGCCACTTGGCTTCAAACCTAATTCTCCTTAAGATGACCAGGCATGTTTTTAATGCCCACCACTTCTTCACAAATTGTACAACAAAAAAATAAATTCAGATAGCAAATACAAGTAGCCTCTGACCAAAGGAAAATAAGGTTCCTCCTTGAATAGCTATGTTGATTAAGAATTCATTAGTTAAACACTCATTTCCAGTGGCCTCACTTCAAGTCAACTTACACTAGAAATTATTGGACTTATTATCACATTGACTTCTGTGTTTCTAAAGGGAACTCTACAAGAGTTCTATATCTGTGAATAAACAGTGTATGACAAGAATTATATATTTTCCTCACTCAGGATAGTGTTTTCTATTTCCATCCATTTGTGGGAACCCTGATTGCTCTTTGGGCTGACGAGGGAGGGGGATTTAACTGGGGAAGGGGGAGGAAAATGGGAGGCAGTGGCGGGGAGGAGGCAGAAATCTTTAATAAATATTTAACAAATTAATAAATAATTAAAAAGAATTATATATTTTCTCTAACAACTTTATGAAATCTTTGATGATCATTTCTTCGGTATTGGTGAAGAAATCACTCTTCTTAAATAGGCCTAGTTTTCTGGAAAGTTGAACCACAGAAGGTGTGAAGTATTCCTGGGTTGTCACAACCCAAGCGTAGGCTCTGTCTCCCATCTACTTCCAGTTCTCCATCCTTGGGAGTCAGGTCCCATGGTATGTAGGTAATAAATATCTGAATTTTGCATATGCTTTCATTAGACAGTACACACACTATTGTCTTTTAATCCCTATGGATGGGCAAATATTTAAGGTATAGCATTTTGTCATGCAGCTCTTTTCTCTTGACAACCATGACCAATCTCATTGTAGTAACAGTGAGATATGTTTGGCGGAGTTGACTTCTGTTACTAAAGGTGAGCTTTAGTTTGATGTCAGGAATGACCAACGTTAAATATATGATTAATCCTAATATCATTTTAAGTTTATTTTCAAAACTTACACACATAAAAAGTACTCTTCAGGAAATTTTGCAAATTAATAATATAATAAACCCCTGTCAGAGAAAATGATTATTAATTTGCCTTTCTTATTCATAACATCAAAAAAGGGGTTTGATTTTTTAACTGTAATCATGGATGTATCCATTTATATAATTTGGTAAGTGGGGCAGATGGGTCATTTTCATAATGACACATCAATATACTATTGTCTCTAATAACATTGATATGCTCAAGTAAAGCTCCAACCTTATTTTCCAACTACATTCCAAACCAACAAGAAAAGCCTCAAATATGATGCATCTTTGATGATTATTTTCCAGGAGCCCACGAGAAAGAAATAGTTCTAATGAATGCTTTGACTGTTAATTTGCATCTTCTACTGGTAAGATTTCTTTAACATCTGTGTTTTGAGTTCTCTCATTTACAAAATCTGAAATGTTTCTATTTTAAATTCATAAGTAAGTCTCTGATGGTCTATTTATTAACGTGTGAGATGGTCTATATTTTCACCAAAACACTCTAGACCATGATCTCATGGTTCCTTCTCAATCGTGAAAGAATTATTTCTTACAAAGAGCTTTAGAGTAATGAGTTCTCTAGAGAAGAGAGGAAAATTGTAATAGCACTTAAAAGAGAAAGTTGCTCAGTGAGGACCCTCACTGTCTAGCTCAGAGCCTCTCAGAAAGGATGACTCCCTATGATGGAAAAAAAAAAAGACAAGCTAGTTGTTTCTAACATCAAAGTAAAGCACATCTTTGGTAGATGAAGTCAACTCTGCCAAATATGTCTCACCGTTATCACAGTGTGACTGGTCGTAGTTATCAAGACAAAAGGGTTGCATGACAAACCATCACAGATTAAGTGCCTTAGGGGTTTATTCATACAGAGAGAGAAAGAGAGAGACAGAGACAGAGACAGAGACAGAGAGACAGAGAGAGAGAGAGAGAGAGAGAGAAACGAAATAAATGTTACATTCTGATAAAAACATGTGAGTGAGTATGTTTTCGAATCATGTCTAAAAGTTCATACATCCTTAGTTTTGACTTCCAGCTAATTACTTAGTGTCTCTTTAATGTTAGTCAAGGTTCTCAGTGTCTCTCAGAAATAGTGTTTCCCTTTGTAATAATGAAGACAACAGTGTCTTCCTCATAAATGTACAGAACTCAATGAGGTAGCATGTTAAAATTAATTTAGCACCCTGAACCATAAGGAGCATACTGTTAAAACGTGTTGTCATCTGTATTAGAATCTGTGCCAAGCTTATTGTTCAGGGACTTCATGGAGAAATGAAAGGGCCAGTGAGCCAGTAATGTGCTTATGGCTGGTGCCTCTAAAATGGACAGGGGTAGCCTGAGGGGGCAGAGGCATGCTTGGCTGGACCTAATCCAAAATGCCATAAAGCAAACCTCCAGACAAGAGAGAACAGTGATAAAGGGAACCAAATTGGCAGTGTAAGATATGTAAATAAGACACGCATAGAACAAGCTATTTCAGCCTCACTCTAGAGAAATTACCTTTAAATGCTTAAGAAGATAAATTTTCAATTAACATTTAGGTAAAGCCTTAGAATATGTTTTTATCTGGTTCACATTTTCCTCTGAGTTTGTTTTCCATTGATAAATGTAATGAGACAATATCTCCACCATATCCATAACTCATTGAAAACTAGGCTAATTGGAAAGGTACCCCTGTCAGATACCTTAGATGTTTAATTAATTGATGTCTTTAGAATGTTGGAGTTTACAAAATGAAAGTGTGGCATAAAAGAGCAAATGAGTAAATTGTGCATTAATGCTTCTCAATAACTCTCTCTCTCATTGTAGCTATCATTCTTTAAACCCACACCAAAGCGGCACAAGATTCTTCTAGAAGCCAAAGCCTTCCCTTCTGATCATGTAAGAATTTCTTCAAATTATATTTATGTTCTTTCTACTCTTCCTAGCAGGACATATCATTTTCCAGACTTGAATGTTTATTCACTAGTCATTTCCAAGTAAGCGGACTAAAAAAGATCTGTCAAGTGCTTTTGATTTACAGTATTTTTCCAGATAGTAGATTTATTTCTTTGGTTCAAGCAAAACATGTGTTCTGGGAGGAAAGGACTGAATGGGGACATTGATTTATTAGTCTTTTTAAAGATGTTGAGCAAATCGTTCCCTAAATCAAGTGTGGTTATAAATGTTTTATTAATTTCTGTTGCTGTTTTATTTCATAAAATCAAATCAATACAAACTCCACTGCTTAACCCTTCAGCAATGTTGAGTTGTCATATGAACTTGTATTTGCATCTCTTTTGTCAGAGTTTGCTAGCAATACTTATTGATTTCTTTGCATGAAAAAAATATTAAAGAGTGAGTTGGTGCGGGGAGACGGTTAAGTCTGTAAAGAGATTGCTGCACAGGCAAAAGGACCTAAATTGGGATATCTACCACTCATATAAAAAGCTGAATATGGCTGTCTGGGCCTGTAGTCCCAGAGCAGGAGATGAGAGAGACAGGAGGATGTTTGAGGATTGCTGGATAGCCTATCTATCTTGTCAAGAACATCCGGTTTCAAAGAGAGACACTGCCTCAAAAAAAAAAAAAAAAAAAAAAAAAAAAACTAGGTAGAGAATGATCAGGGAAGTCACACTGGCAATGACCAATGGTTCTTATACGTGCATGTGAACACACACAGGAAACTGTACATATAAATACATCCCAACACAGAGGAAAGATTAAAGGATTTCTTGTAGCTCACTTAATCAAATAAGAAATCAAGGTTTCAGTGAGACAAACCTCTCGTTCGTGTTGATTTGAAGCTGTCTGGTAATGGTTCTTCCGGATCCATACACAGATGAAACCTTTTCATTTAGATTTAAAGAAACTTCACTTCAGTCTTTTTGTTATTCTATTATACTACACCTTGTAATTTTAAAGCATGTAATCTATTAAGCCAACAAATGGTTATTTTGGAAAAAAAAAATATTAAGACCTTGCTACCTTGAAGAGAATCCCAGTTCCCCTTAGTTATTTGGCCTCGTTCATATCTTATTTTCTCCCTGAAGTTTCCATGTTATCTGTCTCTGCTACCTGACTCTTCCTATGGTGAGCTGCTAGTGTATCCTCACTCAAGCCCAGCCCTTCAAACTCCCCTCCCAGTTGTGAGTTGCACTACGTGAAATTCACTGTAGCATCTTCTTATATCCAACAGCTACTCTGCATTTGTGACACCTTTAGTATATGATACTTCAAAAATACCCCAATTCCTCCTCCCTTATATTAAGAAGGACCTCTCTGATGTAGCCATTCACTTTACCTTTGGCATGTGGTTTAACAGAATGATATGGTTTCATTGTTATTTTATTATTTGTTTTAGAGGAGCTGTGTTCATGGACTGCTATGCTTTGAACTTAATTTATTGAATACAATTGCTTTCTTTTTCAGTATGCTATTGAGTCACAGATTCAACTGCATGGACTTGATGTCGAGAAAAGCATGAGGATGATAAAGCCAAGAGAGGTATCTGAGAAAGAGATAAATGTCCATTATCTTTCTACTTAGTGTCCATTGATTTCCCTCCATTTTCCTCAGACATTTATTATCTTCAAGGCTTTGATGTAACTTCCAAGAAAGCATAAGAGACCTCTGTATTTGTTACTATTAGAGCCTTTTGTTTAAAGTAAAAAACAAATGGGAAGTATATTTATTTTCATTTTCAAGGTACATGGCAAGAAATTTTTCTTTTAATACCAATGGAGTTTATAGCGGTCAAGCAGGTGAGAAAGGGATGTATAACTGGGTGTGCCACTTTAAACTTCAAATATAGTTGCTGGTGGATTATAATAAAAATAATTATAGTTATCATTATGATTAAAGACCAGAGGTCACTGTGAAATTGTATGGAGACTGTCTATCATGTTCTTTTACAAAGTATCTTTTTTTCCTTATACCTAAGATATAATAAATTTTCTAAAGCCAATAAGTTGGAGGGTTTGGGAAAACAGTGTATGTAGTAACCAACATGCAGCATTAATGATATAAGAGACTCTCACATCTGTAAGACATATCTGTTTCCACATGTTATATAAATGGGTAGTTTCCAACATAAATGAATATAGCACCCAGGAACCAAGATTCAGAGTTACACATGACCAGCATTTTATTTTCTGGGTTCGTTCTAACCAGGTATGTACATTACCAGATAGCTTCAAATCAACACTAAAGAGAGGTATGTCTCACTGAAACCTTGATTTCTTATTTGATTCATGGTGACCCTTTAGACAGATGTATTCCACATTAGTTTCTGTTGTAAGCTACCATGTTGGGCTGCCATGTCATAAGCCGCCTTTTTGAGGTGACTTCTGCCATGATCCTAGTCACAGTAGTGGGTTAGTATGTCCTAAGGTAGGGACATGAGGATTTAAAAGTGTTAGGTAGGAGAAAAGAGATAAGAAATAATCACAGAGACATAGGATAGTATCAGCAGCAATTACTGAATGCTGAGTTCTAGGGTTCTGAGTTCTGAGTTCTGAGTCTGCCAGTTTTTAATTTTCCATAAAAGTACAATGGGGGGGGGGAGGAAGGCAAAAGTCTGCTCTAACATGATAGAGAGGACAACTAGAGCAGTTACTTGCTTCATTACTTTGAGAACAACAAGCCATTAATTGATGAGAAAAGCATTCTGTTGTTTAGGCAGTGAACCCACCCTAGACCAAGTATCCTGAAGGCAACCACTTCCTAAATCAAACTTCCTAATTCAGAAGGAGCAGAAGTATGCTTGAATTCTCTGACCTTTGGTCAGGGTGGACCGTATCTAACTGTATGGACCATCTTAATGTCCAAAAGACCAAGAAACCACACACTAGGTCTTGATATGTAGTGAGAGTTTTTGTCAACAACATTGAGCAAGCTAAAACTCTCTGACTTTCAGACAAAGTGGAACAGGTTCACAATTTGGGGGCTCCACAAGTTTCTAAAACATTCTCCTTAGTTATTCAACTATATAGTGTAGTTCTAATAAAACAGATTTCAATATCAATGTTTTTACTATTTGGTATATAAACACTAGGACTCTTCTAATAAAAACTGCACAGAGACACACATACATACACACATACACATACACATGCATACACACCTACTTGTCCATACAAGGCTTCTAACATGGAATTTTGGCCAATAACAAGAAATTTGAAAACTTACATAGAAGGATAATAAAAGATTATTTTAAATGGCTTTCTATATGATATTAAGGCATTAAGTATGCACTAGCCCAAAATTTTGTCATGTTTGGTACAAGAGAGGATTTGTAGAGAGTTAAATGTACCTTAAACTTTGCTCACCGCTACACAGATGCTTCACGCTTCTGTGATTTCTTACAGCTTCAGTTACTTTTGCAGGACTGAATCTCACATCATTGACAATTTTCAATCATTAGTTGAGGTGAGGAGGTTAGAGAAACTTTGTCCTCGATAATTTGTTTGGATTTGTTTTCTTCATATTTGTCTTTATCTTTACATTAGCTTGGAAATGATTAAATTTTAAAGTAATTGAAACGTCGATTGGGCCAAACCTAGCTGAAAGATGCCGACAGGTGTTTTCAGGGGGAAAAGTACCACTGACTTGCTGAGTGCAATATGAATCTCCAGCTTTGCTCTAGGGCATTTCTTGGGACTTCATGCTTTCTTTATTGGATAAAGATGGCTGGCAAACAATTCATGGGTTTGTAAATAGTGAAGAATTGAAAACTCAAGTACAAAGGAGCTAACAAGATTGTGCAGAGTGGCACTTAAATGAAACCTCTTTAGCGTTTCATTTTTTATTTCTCTGTAGCCAAATGTATCCTAGCACTGCTCTTTTGCCAGATTTCTGAAGATCGTTGGCATGGGGCAGCATAATCACCTTCCATTGCTGTATGTAGGAAAGACATTTGTGTGCTCATGACTGTCATACTGTGTAACTTGCACTGAATTTGGTGTAGGGGGAAGAGACCTTAAGGATGGAGGACATACTGCAAGTAATCGAGGAGGAAGGAGACTCCATTGCAGTGATCCTGTTCAGTGGTGTGCAGTTCTACACTGGGCAGCTCTTCAACATGCCTGCCATTACAAAAGCTGGACAAGCAAAGGTAGATATCTCTTCTCTCCTTGTCACCCCCCCAGGGGGCCCTCTGCTCGAGAGTGGCCCACCTGCATTATCTTATGTATGTTTTAAATTATTCTAGGAATCCTTTCTTTACTGAGAAGATTTAAATTTTAGATATTATTACTTCTATTGTTATGATTATTGTGTTTCAAGTCATGTGTGCATGGCATCAAGGATAAACCCTTATTCAAAATAACGTCATCTTCATGGGAGCCTCTAGGGTCCAGAATGAGCACATTTTGCATACATGATGTGACTCTTCAGACTGCAAAAGGAGTCTTCAGGACATGCAAGGACTGTTAAAAAACCCACGTTCTCGCATTGTCTTACTGTAACTTGTTCTAAATGTAAACCGGCTCTTACTTCAAGCTAGTTACTCTAGATAGGGAAATGTGGGCTCTATTAGTATTTCATGTGGAGCTATAAGTAGGATGAGTTTTACTCAAGTGACTTTTAGGATTCTGTCTTATTTGGCTAACAATCTTTTAGCTTTATAACACTGTCTGTAGCAAAGGTGTTTATTACCCCTGGATACTACTAATTCAAAATTAAGTTATTTGTATTTGTATGCCATGACTTTATGTATATAAGTAAGTGATTTAAGAATTGTTTTATTAATTTTGGCCTATAAGAAAGAAACCAACTGGGAGAAAAATTCAATAGTCATAAGTCATATTTAATATCCTAAGTAGCTTTTCTGTTTGATTATGCAATCAAGCCTTGTATTAAAAAAGGTGACAATTGAATTTTATTCTGAACATTAATAAGTTATAGGATTACTATATATGTGCGATCCAGCTAATATATGCAGTTATTGAGGCTAATGAATGGAACTAATGAAAAGAAATTTAGTACCGTTTTCAGTGGTCTCTAGGAATTTCCAACCAGGACTTCCAGCTGATTTGACGGATCACTGTGAAAGTGGTGCATTACAGAAGATATAAAGATAATGCCTTCTTAATTTAGATATTAAATCTTAAGCACCAAAATAAAGGGAGGCCAATAAAACTTGTGTTTTAAAGTGTTCTGCAAGTCATCAGCAGCCATGCTCCCTTCATAGGCAAGCATGTCTCATTAACCTTCATAGAAATGATGCGAGGGACAGAGAAGGACCATGAGCTTGGCAATTAGACAGTCCGGTTTACAGTTACTCGCTGGGTCATGGCCGTGTTATCTGATTCCCAGAAATTTACTTGACTTCTCTGGGCAGCATCTTCCTCGTGTACTCAGAGTTAAGAACGTAGTATCTGAAGGATGTTGTGGTTGCCTCATGTTCTGCTGTTAAGCACTGGTCCGTCCCCACTTCTACTCTCTTCCTTAAATATGAAATTACGGGAATGTCTCAGATGTGGGCTTTATTTCCCATTAAAGACTTAAATGAGGGAGTTAGAGAGATGGCTTCATGATTAAGAACATTTGCTGCTATTGCACAAGATCAAGTTTTGGTTCCCAGCATCCACGTGGCCACTTAAAACATTTGCACCTGCAATCCGGGGCATTCTTTATTTAGTCTCCAAGCCACCAATCCCAGGCATCCAATGGCTTTTGTTTAGACTCCAGGCCACGAATCCCAGGCATCCAGTGCCTTTGGTTAACCCCCGAGCCACCAGGCACACTTGAAGCTCAAATACGTACATACAGGAAAATACTCACATGTTTAGTCTCCGAGTCGCCAGGTGTGCTTGAAGCACATATACAGGCAAAATGTTCACATATTCATAATACAGATAAAATAAGAGACTCTTAAAATAAGTGTGTTTATTAGATTTTCTATTCAATTCTTGTGAAGGGATTTAGTTGCTGAAATCAGTCTCTAAGTATGCCACAGGCTTTCATTCATTTAACATGTCTATTGAGTCAAATTCTCATGGTACATTCAGTCAAACAAATGAAGGGAAAAATGAGCAGTTCCAATCTAAACGGAATGATGCCATGGGACTGAACGAGTGATATGACTGACTTAGATTTACCCATTATCAAATTTATTTTAACAAATGTTTACCCTCTTGCTATATAATTGCTGTCGTTCTCAACTGGAGTTGAAAAATTAGGCTAATTTAGAATTAGACTTATGTAACTCTCCTCTGTGGTCTGTGACTATAAAGCTGAAGAAAAAGACAGGGAGAAAATTAAAGGTGTCAATCAAGAAAAATTGACAATTGTAAGGGGGAAGGGGACTTAAAATTATCAACGTTAAGCCTGAAGAAATGAGGTAAAAGAGAAGGAAGTTTCTGGAAATGGAGCATGATAGCAGCCAAAATGACAATGAATAGAACAATGAAAATCAATGAGTCGGCTATGAAGTACAAACTTCAAAATCTTGAAGTAAAATTTACAAAGTTTGTAGTAGGGAAGTAGATACACAAATTTTGAAAGGTAGCTTAAAAATGCATATATAGCAACAACAGCACAAATCATAAGTAGTGGAATTATTTTATATTTTGAAATTAATTTAAAAATCATTGTATAGCTCTCAAGGTCTTTTTAAGCAACCATACTGTTGAGGTATTAAGGCTGTACTTTCCTCGTCGTATTTAGGAGACACTTTCTCACAGTAGATTTGCTGGTCCTCTTGCTCTTTATGGTCATTTACACTTTCATACGCAGTGTTCCCGGAGCCTTGGGTGTAAGAATTGTGTTGGGGCAGTCGGTGCCCGGCACCCTATGCTTGCTTGTTCTCTGCTTTTCAATAGGCTTACTAACAAGGAAGGCTAAAATTGTAAGGGACCCAACAGTAGACAAAGAACGATAGGCAATAAAACTGCTGAGAACAGGAGCAACAAAGTCAGCCCTGAAATTATATGCCATAAAAAATTAAACAAATAGTATGCTGGATAGGCAGCAAAACAGTGCACACTAAACACGGAAACCCTTTAGAGCAAAGCCACCATAACAACTAGGTAGGATTTAACAAGGATATTATTTAACACTGTGTGAATGGGGAGGGATACACCAATATTTAGAGGATAGACCTTCCCATCCCAAATTCTGTCAATTTTACAAATAAAAGCTACTTCCTCCAGTTTGACACTTTATAGAAATATGAATTTTGTGCAAATATAGACATGTTGTACCTGGCTTGTTCCTAGGTTGTGATGCTAATTCATCCATGCTGTATTTAGCAAAAGTCTTTCTTTATGTCTCCATTTCAGGATAACAGTAACAGAAAGGAAATATAGCACAGTTTCTCCATTTGCACCAGAGCAGATATGTGGCTTTTTTTTTTCCATTTGAAGGCTATTACTATACATACTACCTTGGCTGTTACTACAAATCGTTTAGGATAAGCTTCCATCACATTCCTGACAAGTCTGTATCTTAGAAGCAGGCTCCCTTGATCATAAGTTGTGTGTGAATTCGGTCATAAGTAACTATATCCACCAGTGTCCTATGGACTTCTGTAAATTTGGTGCCACTCTGAGCAGTGTGTATGAGACCAACTGTTGCCCGCCACACCCAACAACAAGCACTATTGCCAGTCTTGGTATCAGTTACTCAATGTCCTGATTACTCAAAATCTTTCAAATGTGTGTTATAGTCCTTGGATATTTTTTTTTTGTATGCGTGAAATGTCTTTTTAAGCCCTTTTTTCCTGTTTTCTACTATTATCTGGTGTTTTCTGATTAGGTGGTAGGTGTTGTAAAATTAATTTTTGGAGGAGGGAAGAATATCAAAGAAGTATCAAAGAAGAGATCAAATTCATAGGAGAAGAGCTGAGACCACAACTTTGTTTTGTATGGTGACTGTAGGATGTGGAAGTGCTGTTCATAGCAAGGGGAAGGTCAGAGGTTTGGGTGGCAAGGTTGAGGAAAATGGAACAGAGTGGGTAAGAAGCCACAGGGAAGGCCATGAAGTGTCAGAGACATCAGTTGAACAATAAGTCATCTATTCTAGGTGCTACATGGTCATTTTATGTTATCTTTCTGGAACTCTGATTTCTATATTTCTGATTTTCTTACTCAATAATTTGTTTCTAGTAACCTTTATTGGCTATACCAACAGCATGCAGATGTAATCCCTTAACCTCCACCATCTCCAGTGATTTTTGCATTGTCCCTCAATTCAACTATTGCTGCCACTTGAATGTCCTGGATTATATCACAATGAAAAATCAATAGTCAATGCTAATCTGCCCACAACACTTTGACATCCAGAATGTGTTTGAAGGTCACATGCTTCACCGTTATTATGTAGAGTTCAGCTCTGGTTTCCTAGTTGGGTCAGTTTTGTATTTCTTCTGATTTCCTTCATCCTTCCTTCTTTCCTTCCTTCCTTCCTTCCTTTCTTCCTTTCTTTTATTCTTTCTTTTTTCTTTCTTTCCTTCTTTCTTCCTGTTGCTTGAGATGAAGCACCTCTTACTCCTGAATGCTGAAATTACAATCATGTGCCACCATGCTGAGCTTTCTGATCTTGCCAACTTTTTCAAGAGGAACTTTAAAATAATTTATTTTCCATTTAATTATTTTAAAGTGAGAAAAGAATTGCTTGCATCCAGTATTTTTTGAGAGTCTGTGTGAGTGCTTTGCTGGTGCCATGTTGACCTTGGGAAGGTATTTGAGACATCATGAACTAATGGTGACATGCAGAGTACTTTTAGAGTTTTGAAACTGCATTAGTTATTTGTTTTTTTATCTCTTGTGTATTAGTTATTTGTTTTTTATTTTTCTCTAGTGCATTACATCCCAACTGCAGTTTCCCCTACTTCCCCTCCTCCAGTCTCTCCCTATCCTCCAGCTCCAACCCTCCCCATCATCTACCCTCAGAAAAGAGCAGGTCTCCGAGCAACATCAACCAAACACGGAACAACATGCTAAAATAAGACTAGTCACATACCATCATATCAAGGCTGGACAATGTAACCCAGTAGGAAGAAAAAAGGGTCTCACAAGGAGGCAAGAGTCAGAGACTGCCCCTGCTGAGACTGTTAGACTTTTAACCAATCACGTTTAAATTCTACTTTCTCACTGTCAGCCTTTTCTTAAGTAGTCCTCAGTCAAATATTAAGATTTGCATTTATAATGAGCAGACTAGCAATGAAAATCAGCCTGTACACAGAACTCCCTTGGCTAACCATAGAACAGCAGCGGCCTGAGGCTGCTGAGCTGCATGGAGAAGCACAGTTAAGTCTGAAGGACAGATCTGGAGTCCTCTGACTTTCCACATCACAGTCCTAACATGGTTGTCCCAGACCCATTCCGTTTCAAGGCCGCGCGAAGGGAGAATGGAAGACAGACCAGGTTCAGCTGTCTTCTGTCTCCCTTTTATGTGAAGTACTAAATCTTTCCAAGCAAAGCCTGCTGAGGACTCAGTGCCTCTGAACTGACAGCTGAGAGGGACATGGATCAAGAAAGAGCTTGCTTCTTTAGTCCTGCAGTAAGAAGAAAGTGCTGCATGCAGAGTGAGTTTGGGATTGCCATCCCATAGCAGGTCCTAATCACATCTGCAGATGGCACAATGCTTTCTAACATGTTGCCCTTGTTTCAGAGCCATGACGCTTTTTCTTTCTTTCCTTCCTCCCCCTTTGCCCCCCCATCACATTTCACAGGCATTGAAAATAGTTCCTAAGAAACTAATAAGAAAGAAATGCATGCTGTCACAAATGATAACTCCTGAGTTTAGTTTTAAAAAGAAAGGGATAACTCAGCCTGATAGTGCATGCCTAGAAGTCCAACATTGTCAGGGCTGAGGCAGGAGAATTGAAAGTTTCATGTTAGTGAGAGTGACTAAGGAGCTGACCATTTCAGTACCAGACAGGCAAACAAAGAGAACAATCAAATGGGAAAAACTGAATAGTTAAAAATTCACTGGGAATTATTTTCTAGGCAAAACTCTCTGCATGTTAAATAGGCAGACCAGCTCCTCTTTAATAAAGCCAGAACCACGACCCTTTCACAACAACCAGGGTTTATTTCTTGCTCCTGCCACCCAGATGTTAACCCTCTGTCCAGCCAGAGGTTGGTTCCCAGGATTCAGGATGGGACACTTTGTCTTTCATACCCTATAGATTTGGTGTGTCCAGTCAATGGAAAAGGGTAATGGGTATGAACAGCACAACCATTTCTCAAATGCCTCACCTTCGAGAGGCAAGATTGCCTCCTCATGTCATCCACTCAGTCTGTGCATTCTCTGGGAAATGAAGTTTACCTGGATCTGAGAAGTGTGTTTGCTTTCCTGCCTTGGACTCAAGGCCCTCCCACACTGATGAGGTCGGACATCTCTTTTGTGATGTAGAGTAGAATGGGAACTTGTAAGTTTAGTAGTTAAGGCTGATAAGAGGGCAGAAGCACTTGTTGTGCAGGACTGAAGACTTGAGCTTTATTCCCAGAACTCTCATACAGGCGAACCTGGGACTGCGCCATATGCACTGTGGCATCTGCACTAATTAAGACTTTCAATAGCAAAGAAAAATGCTAAACAATTGTATTAGTTGTATGATTTATATACTATACAATTGTGTATGAATTATATATTTTATATTAATATACTAATAAGTGACTACTATAACATATTTCATGTTATTTGGGTATATCATATAGTGTTATATTATGAAAATTATATTTTTGCTTAAATTAACTGCTGGAATGCACTTATCAGTATAACTTATTTCGTCTACTTAGCAAATTAAGATAATAGTAATGTTTACTTCATAAGACAACTCTAAGAAGAACTAAGAGAAATTACTTCTTAAAATATTTAGTACTTATCATATGGCAAGTACTCAATAAATGTTTGTAAGTATTCAACATTCCAAAAAAATAAATATATATTGGAATATACAGCTTTATTGGAAAACTAGTGTCTGTCTGACTTCTCTATTTGCTCTCTCTACGTCTTCTGTCCTGACTGTTGGATGAATATGAGTCTGGGCCTCTCTGAAAGCTGTCCTGTGAATGTGTACGTCCCTGTGTCTATGTCTGCTGGCTGAATGTGTCTATCCCTATGAAAGGACTTTGCTCTCTCTTTCAAGGAACACCACAGCAGGCATCATATGGGAGAAAGAATGGGATACTTTAAAGAAATCTTTAACAGAGTTTTAGAAAGGATTAAGTCACTGACTTCAGTTCACCCCTACTGACCCAGATAAAAAAACTATTAAAAATAACACTGTTTATACAGCAACATCTGTAGTTTGCTTACAACATTTATGATGGATAATCATTTTATAAGGAAACTTTCATTCTTCATTTGTTGTTTTCAGCAAATGATTATCATAGCACACATATTAAACATAAGCATTTTTCTTGGGTCTGGAGCATGGAAGAACACACAACTTGAGATTACAGCTATGTGTTAGTTTAGGCTGTAAATGTTGGTTACATGGGAAATCCAAGGCAAGTAAGGTTAGCTGTTACATTTTTCTCTCAAAGGAGTGTTAAACCAGCAAGGCAAATATGTAAGATAGCACTCTTAAGTCTTGACCTCAAGGTATATTATTAATTCTGGCTGTGAGGTACAACAAAAAGCTCCTGTCTCTTAGAATATAAGATGCATTATCCTCATAATGCCATATGGTGTTCGTTAAATGAGATGGTTATTTTTAAATTCACCTATGCATCACACACATATATTATATATATTTTATTTTATATGTGTATATATTGCATATTATTAATTAGCATGATATGTGTGCACTTTTTGTAGCGCAGTCAGTCCTGACATTCATGATCCTCCTTCTTCAGCCCCTTGAACTTTGATGATACAATCATGTGCTTATCTGCCCAAGGATGCATGGAACTCTTATGTACAAAAATTAACCTCTTACATAGAAATTTAATATTGTAATTTTATTGAGCCATCTTTACTATAAATATAAATTGTAAGTTGGAGTTCACTTGAGAAGATCCTACCATCAGCATATAAAATAATTTTGTCACTGTATTCTCCATAGTAAAGTGGCATATATTCATCTTTCACTCCTCAGTAAATATTTTTATAGTATATTATAATAAAATGCAAAGAAAACCTAATATAGTTCTGTGTGCCAGAGTGACCTTCTTAAAGAATATGAGATTAAGCAAGTTCTAGCAAAATGCACATATATTTTTCAGGTAAGACCTTCTCTGTCAGCACTGGATATCTGATAAGGACTATTTTCAGGAATGTAAAGTATTAATAGGTTTATGAAGGAGCAAATGTTTCAGTATAATCTAATTTAATAACTTAAGGGGAGAAAGAATAAGACAGTGTATGAAGACAACAGGGTCAGAAGCAAACTCTTCCAACCCATATGAGCTTCATGGAGAGCCATACAAGATACTGCAGAGCTTTGGATATTTAGGGAGGCAGATCTATTTTAACTTTTAAAAGAAACTTCCTACCTGCAAAGGTGAAAGTGGACTGGAATGGAATGAGAACTGGCCAAATAAAAAAAGTATGGCATGAACTTTGCAAAAATGTAAAGACTATCATTGCGGTGTACTTCAGTGTGATTTTGATCTTTTGAGAAATTTTTATCTTCATTTCTTCAGTTATCATAAAAAATGGGTTTTAAATAATCATTATATTTCATTTCTACACATAATTCCTGAAGTATTGTATAGACTTGATTGTATCAAGAAAATCCAAGGACAAGAAATTTGAAAATGTATGTTTGTGTATATATGTGCATGTGTGTATGCATGTTTTAGATAATAAAAATACTGCCCAAAAATAACTGATAGCAGAATCTTAGTCTTTGTTTTAGTAAGGAGAGAAGTAATATTTAAACTGAATATGCCATTATCACTGGTCTTTGGAATGGCAGAGGATTGTTGCACTCCACATAGAAATTTATCCACACTCTTAAATCCTTCCATTTGAATTCTAGAAATTATTAAGTCAAAATAAATTGATGAGAAACAGACCACAGGAATCTAAAATGATAGAGCTGTTTCTAAGCCATCTCTATCAGGTGTTTTATTTAAGACTTGATTAAGTGGACCATACAAGATAAAAATAATTTATTCCCAGGAGAAGAGTATTCCAGATGCCAGATGTTGTTTTAGGATTATAGATCTGGGAAAAGCAAACCTCCTAGTTGTCAATCAGGATTTGCGATATTGCAGCCATTCCTATCAGAGGCGCAAGGGAGAACTAATTTTCTGATATCAAGCCTCATTTACCTGCTAATTCCAGGACCACCTGAAGGAGATGTTGTAGTTAGAGGGGTTATTTTTTCAGATATTGCAAATTATCTAATTAGTTGCCAAAGACTCAGGGTTGTTCCTCTATCACTCCATTTTCTTATCTCTTGACTAATCAAGAGAGACTGCTTTGTCTTTATTATGATGAAAAGTAAAAGAATTCCAACATGAAATGTATACGCTCATGTATATACCGATTCTAATTTTGTTCACTACTATAACAATAAAGAAAGACTGTGGAATTCTAAGAGTTCCTGGTTTTAAGAAATGCAAAATAAAATGCAAAAGTCAGCCATGTTATTTTCTCTTCCCATTTTTCTTCAGGTGAGTTATTAAAGGAAACAAGTATAGTACTGTCACCTTCAAAGTTAGCTGAGTTAGAGAATGTTTATTTACTCACAGATAGTCTACCTAAGGGATGCTGGTGATCAAAGCAGAGAGCAGTCAAATTGTCAATAAGAAATCTCTTTCATTCTTTTGGCATTTCTTTTAGAATTTTTTTTTATTTATTTTTGTGTTAGTAGCTTTCCTACATGTAAGCATGTGCACCACATGGGTACTTAGTGTCCACACAGGTCAGAAGCAGGTTTTGAAACTTCTGGAACTGGAATTCAGATGTTTAGTCTCCCCACACCATATGGGTGCTAGGCACCAAACCCATGTCCTCTGCAAAAACAACCAGTGCTATTAACCACTAAATGATCACTCCAGAATTTACTTTGATGTTTCTAAGACTGGGTCTTGACTCTCAGCTATCTGATGAGTCTGTAACCTTCCTGCCACAGGAGCCCTGGAAATTCAAGCATGTAGCACCATGATCAGCTTTAAAAACTGGCTGTGATAGGAGAAACTTAGTACAGACCTTGAAGAGAGGTCTGTTCAAAACTTATTGTGTAGATTTTAATATAACATCATCATATTTAGTGCATAATTGAAAATAGAAAAAGAAGAGGGGGTTGGGATTTTATTACTAAGATTGGCACAGAAATTATTCAAAAATTGTCTTTGAGGAGAATCTTTCTTGATTTCCCATCAAGTTGGGGTTCTCCCTAGATATAGTCACCATTTACTCTAAAAAAAATTAAAAGTTTTTTTTCTAGCTATGATAGAATCTTTACAGGTGAATATTTTCTACTTTCATTTCTAGAGTTGACCCCTACATACTCAGCAGGCAAATGCCTGCTCTAGTCATGCTGCCTTCATGCTATGAGTAAACAGAGTGTGTTTTAGAATTTTAAGTACACACCAACAATTCCAGTGCATGATGTTTCATATAAAAGCTACTATTTACAAATGTCTCAGGAAAAACTAGAAGTTGGTTTGGATCATCATTCCTGCCTTGTAACAACTCAAAGGCAAGCCTACATTTCTGTGCTGTCCTTGGTACTGAAGAAGAGTCACGGCTGATATTTGTTATATTCATTCCTACCCTGTGACATTCTTACAAGGGGCAAGTGGAATATTTACCCTATGCCCAACTTATATGTTACTTGCATGACTTGAAGACAGACGTCCTCAACCTATGGGTTCCAACCTCTTCAAGGGCCTTAAGGCCACCAGAAAACATTACTTTTCATAATAGTAGCAAAATTACAGTTTAAAAGGAGCAACGGAATAATTTTATGGTGGAGGTTACTACAACATGAGGAACAGCATGGGGAAGGTTGAGAACCTTTACTTTAGGGATCCTAAGTGTGAAATCCTTAGCTTTCATCATGAAAGCTTTTGCACTTCTGTGTCAGGAATTTATCATCCTGCATTTCCAGAACATGATAGAAACATATCACTGATTTCCTTTTGCTCTGCCTTACAATTAATTACACACCTACTTTAACTCTCAAGTCTGGGAAGCTTACCATTGACTGATACTAAAAACCTCACAAGCTGCAGCTTGTGCCTTGAACAGAGTGATTTGTCATTAAATACACGGTATGTCTGTGAACAGATTATCAGTTGTGTTATCAGTTGTGTTGGTTATGCAAGTTGATGTATCACAACAATGCAAAAAGAACAGAATTTAAATATGATCGCTTTCTGGAAAACCATTTATCGTGGCTAGTTACCGTTAGGTATTATCTCACCAACAAGCCTCTCTGGCGACACAAATCATC
Organism: Microtus obscurus; assembly: GCA_963919715.1. Taxonomy (NCBI): domain Eukaryota; kingdom Metazoa; phylum Chordata; class Mammalia; order Rodentia; family Cricetidae; genus Microtus; species Microtus obscurus. Next base: position 319,578 of record CAWTZC010000486.1, read on the forward strand.
CCAATCAGACCAAATCAAATCAAATTAAAAGATACTCAGATTTAATTGGACATCTATGCTCTCGGGTGGTCCTGGAAAACACAAGAGGGGGGAGGAAAACTGACATGACCACCAGAGAGGAAGAGGGGGAGACATCATGTGTTTATTGCCTGGGGGCAGTTTAAGTTGCCTGTGGGAGGGGTCTTGACCTTCCCTGGGGAGAGGTCATTGTTTGGCTCGCTTTCTTGGCCCTCCTTGGTGAGAAGTCACCATCTGATGGACTTTCTGGACCCTCCCTAGGAAGGTGGAGTTTGGACTGAGGTAGCTCCCAGGGGAGAGGGCTTGAAATGAAGTTTTCTGTCTCGTATTCCAAAGATGGATGTCAGGGGAGTGGGATGAGACCCCCAGCTAAATAGTTATTCTAAAAATCTGGATGCTTTGGTTAATATGAGATCCTTTTCAAAATCTTCTCTGTTTGTCATCATTCTTAGGCTATGCAGGGTGTTCCATTAGGTCATTTAAAATTCAATGAGTTAAATTAAGCACGAAAAATAACCTTAAGCTATTTTTCCATCTGAAATAAAGCAAACAAACTCATTTGTTTTAGTAAGATCTTTGTCAGACAGGCCAAAGATTGTGTAAAATTATAGTGCCACTAAGGCCATTATAGTTTCTTGGTTTCAAACATATGAGACTAAATAAGCAAAAAAGCTCAACGGAAATGTAGCCATTGGTAGAGTGCTTGTCTTGAAAGCATGTGTCTTAAGATTGTATGCCCAGCACTAAAGAAGGTTGGGGAGATCATTAATTTGTGGTGACAGAAATTGTGAGAAAGAAGTTTCCCATTGAAAATTATAGTGTGCTTCAGAACATCTGAATTAATTTGCTTTTCCTGTCTCCCCAGTCCTTCATTCTTACTCTCCAAACAGCATTTATTTTTGCCTTATTTCTTCAAAATAGACACATTAAATTTCATTAAATCGTGCTAGAAAGATGGCCCTCTTCTTTTTTCCATTCATTTTCATTTCCAGATTTGCCAGGCTCATCGTATGCTGGGAATTGAATCCAGGGTCTCATGCTACCTAAGTGCTTTATTACTGAGATAGTTCAGTCTCAGTGTTGACTTTTTAACAATAGAACTAAAAATATAACTATTTCTGGGGAATGATGCATTCTTTTCATGGGACTAGAATACCCGAAGCCACTTCCGAAAACCTACTATGGTACAGGTGCTTGCTATCTAGTTCAGTGCTTTAGATTTCCCAGAAAACACATTAGTGACTTTTCATCATGGCTTGAATGAGAAAACTGATTCTGTAAAGGCCCTTGTCCTGCCCTCTTAAGCAAGGAAGTCTGAGCATTTTTGTAAATCAAAGTAAAAATGAGTAATTATCTTTTCTTTTTCCTTCCTTCCTTGAATTTTAGATTAGACCCAGTTTTCAAGGATAGGAAATAGGGATTATTCCAGCTAAGGGGCTGATCAATGCCAGAATTCAGAAGTCATCTCTCAGGCACTCAGAAACACAAACTCCAGGTCATGTAGAAATATTTTAACCCATGGTTCCTCCACTCCTTCTGGTGGGTATCGCACGCAGCTGCTCTTCTAACAATGGCTCCCAATGGAGGCCCACATATCCCATGCACCTGCTTCTCTTCAGCACTTTATGTGGTGTCTGAAAAAGTTCCTTCTAATTAAAAGGATGTACAAGCCTGGATAGGACTGGATGAGATCTACATAACCCTGGGCAGGTTTGCAGCAGGGAGTCCCTGAACACTTCACTGGATCTGGGGTGCACAGCACACTCGAAGAACTTGGTTCTTTCATCTGTATAATGACCTTTCCCTTTTGTGGGGATTGGCTTTAAAGGGAAAAATAAAGAGAAGACAAAATGGGGAAACTCCACTCTCTTTTAAGAACTCGGGCAGGGTGCACAGACATAGACTATTGAGTACTGACAAAGGAAAGAACCAATACACTACTTCATCTCATGGAATCAACCCAGACTCACGTAACAAAATTTACACTTATGTGTGCTCTAAATTGTTTAATATTTGGCCCGTATCTTGGATGAAGGTCTCCACTCTCATTCCAGAAGTTCTTGCTTTCTTTTGTCTCTTTCCTCACAATTAAGGAACACAGGCATGGTACTAATTTATACTTACCAGTTTACACAAAGGAGTCTCTGACTATGCTAAAACTACTTCCTGAAAACATAAGCTTAAAAAAATAATTTATATTACCTCCATGTTCATGTCAAAAAGATCGTGCTATAAAAGAAATAGTAGCATCTAGAAGGCTCCAAAGGCTGTGATAACCTGACCACCCTCCACAGCTCAGTAAAGTTTTCTTATTCACATCTGCTGTTCTAGGGATTTCATTCAGAAGCAAGCCTTTGGTGGGCTTGTGCTCACTTCTTTCTCACCATCATTTCACCCCATTTCTATATTTTGACAGCCTGACTCTTTCTTTCAATGGGGCATTTTGCTTCATGGTGGCTTCCATCACAAAATATCTCTCTTTTTAAAATAATCTATATCATGGGACATTACACTGTATATGAAAGCAGCTTAATTCTAATAAAATACTCATAGTGTGTTGCTTTAATTTTCAAAGTCGACTAGTTCATGCAGATCTCCACTTTCATTTTATACTTATCCTTCAACACAGAGTATAAAGATCAGACAGTAGAAATAGCCATTCTAATTTCACTCACATTTTAAAGAAAAATAATTATTTTGGATTTGGGTTATTGCTGGGTTGGCCTCAAACGTCTAACCCTTCTGCTTCCATCTCCCAAATGCTGTCATCAAAAACATGTATCCTCATGTCTGAAAAAGCACTGTTTCTACTGCAGTAAGTTCTTTCATTTTTGTGTATTCCTTTTCTCATGACCAACTTTTTTTTTTATTATTCAAAGCTCTCCTACTCGATCTCTTATCTTTAAAATTAAGCTCTCTGGGATAGGCAAGTCACAGAGCAATGTTCACTTTATCAGTGACTGTTGTCTCCTCTGCAAATACAGTGTTTAAGTACCATCAATCAATACATCTGGGACAGAGGGAACTGTGAAATCAATTTAGTGAACAGAGTGTTACCCAGTTACTTTGTACTTATGCACTAAACTATTTCATTTGAAATCGTCAGACATCAATCTCGGGGTAGCTATTGACGATATCATCCCAGTTTTCCTCATTCTATTCCAGTTTGCCACTGACCTTCAATATGAGCATTTAGAATTCATCTTCGGGCAGCTCTCTTCTAAGATAAAAGATTGTGTGGATTTATTTTCTATAATGCACATTATTTGCAGTTCCATCTTCTGTATTACTTAGAAGAGCCCAAGGTCTAATACATCCTTGACTAGCGGAGCTCTGCTCCCAGAAAGCCTGCATGCTGAGTTATTTTATGATACAACTCGGCTCCTAATATCTGCTTCTGTAGTCGCATGAGAAAGACTATGTGTTCCTCAACCTTTAGACTCATTGTTTTCACTTTTGTTTTAAAACTGAAGAACTGCTGTTCCCACAGAGCTGTTGTCTAACTGTCTGACAGTCTTACACCCTACACTAGGATAGAGTAGATAACCCTAGTTACTGATGGAAAGGATTGTGACCCACAGAACTTGGTGACATTTGGTATGAAGTAGGCAGAGTGAAGACATCTGACAGTCTTGGTAAATTTGGTCTGGATAAAAGGAAAGATTTTATAAATTCCCAGGCTGCGATGATGTGACAGAGATGGTAGGACACTAGGAGCCCCTCTTATAGATCTGTTTGCTTCTTTTATATTGTTTAATTTTTATCTATTTATGTGTTTATGTATGCAAGTATGTATGTATGTATGTGTTTTGGAGGCAGGGTTTCACTGTGTAACACTAAATGACAGAAACTTGATCTGTACCAGGCTGGCTCCCAATTTACAGAGTGTCCTGAATTACAGGTGTGAACCACCACACCTAGTCAGATCTTGATTTCTGTTTTTGTTTTTATCTTGGTATCTTGTGACTTACAAGTGAGTGAATTGGGAATTAAATGTTCCAGTACTTTGGCAAAAAAACCTTATCAGCTTTCTTCCTCTATTTCATTCTATCATTCTCTAATAATTTTACAAATCTCTAATTGTGAACCTCACTGCAAAATGCAAGATTGGAGTTGCCTAACCAACCTGTTCTTATTTATCCACTATGGGTCTATATTTCTCTATAAAGTAAAGCAGTGTGTTCACAAGCATGCATACACATATAAATATACACATTAATTCTCTTACACATTCTAAAACATTTTTTTCCATTATATTTTTTTCTTAAAAGAATATTGTCCTAATTAAGTGTACATTGTTACCTGGACATTTGAGTCAAATGAAGAAGGGTGTTCAGGATTCTCCAAATACTTCACTGTTCTATAATCTATCTGTTAAGAAGTCAAGAGGTACTCTCACAAGCTCACCAAGAGTGCCACAATTAGTCTCAAAGGAACTGAAGAGACTTGGACACATTTATTTCATGACACTGGAGATAGGCCTAGTTCATTCAATTGAGTCTGGGCCAGCATACTCAGTGAACACTCAGTGGTTGGATTTATCAATGGATAGAGTCACTCTTCTTTGTAACAACAACAATCAGAAGGCCACATTTGTAAGTTGGAATTCAACTGGCATAGCACAATGGCTATTTCCCAGTCATTTATGAATTTGACAGTTCTTTTGAACACATAAACATATACCTGGTAAATACCAGTTTCAAGTATTGATATAAATATCTTTCTTGTCTCATGTTCTGTCCAATTGAGAGTGTTTTTTTAAGTGAAGAAGAATCAACCTAAAAATAGCAAAGGGTCAACATATTGCAGAACTTCTGAACTTACCAGAACTTAAGAGTATTTAGAACCAACTTCAGTTATCTCATTCTATAATTCATTTAATAAATTCTGAAGAGACCATGCTTTCCTTTCTCTTGGAGAGTTCAGCATTCACCCTGTGCTGCAGTCAGCTCCACTGATCAGAAATAGTATTAGTGATATGTTAAAGACAACTAAAAAGCAAACTCATGTATTGTTTCCTATTTAGTTGAGAGTAATTTAGAGTATTTTGAATTTCTGTTTTGCCTAAAATACTCCTCTTTTTAAAAGTGCCCTCAAAGAACATAACATATAATAAAACTATATTCAGAACAAACCTCAAATAATCTTCTTTTATAATTCAATATCAGGGTTTTCATATGTTCTTGTCCCCTCTAGCCACTTGCTGTAAACCGTGGTCAACCACACCATGTTCACCAACACTGACATCTTAGTAGGTGGATAGGGAGCCCTTGGGCCATGTCTTCTTTGAGGTTTTTTGCAGACAGAGTTCCAAAGATAGCAGAAAAAAATTTCCTCCTCTGTGCCCTGGAGAAAAAGGAATTGTGTGTAACAGTTCATTTTCTTCACACAATTACTTCAAGATTCACGTGCCAAAGTGGTGACTCTTCCACAATGGCACTGGCTGCAAGTCCACCTACAGGAAATAATTTTAGGTTGAGAGCTTCACCCTGAAACACACAGGTCCTGCGATCCTGCCCATGGAAAATGCTGAACCAAACACAAAGAACTCCTAGGTCTTGATATCACTGTCAAGGCTGAGTGATTGGGTGACAAGCCTGGAGTCTTTAGGAAAACAAAAATTGATATAAGCATTGTGGAAGCCGTGAATCTCATTGGATCCAGAAGTAACAAAGCTAGCGAGAAGGTGACCACTGCTGATTCTGAACGGTTCTGATATTTTTGACTTGCAGGCATCTTACTTACTAGGACATTCCTTCTGGAACTCAGAGGAGCTCCCCGCTACCCACCTGCTTGTAGTATCCCAAGATCTTCGTACTCTTATTACAGCTTCACGGGTCTCAAATCTAGCTGTATTGCACTGTTATGTTTATGAGTGTGAATTAGAACTATTAAGCAAAGGGAACCTAACATCAGATGAGAGAATATCCATTGGCAGTTGATGATTTTATTTGTTTATTCTTTTGCTTATTTGTTCAATAATATTTTTACTTATAGTATAAAGCAATACGATTGGAAATTTTCATAAGAATATTATAGGGGAAAAGTATGAAGAATGGTTCCCTTTCTTAGAAGAGATACCTTGTGAGCATAATCTGAGCCATTCAGGACCACCTGTTTCCTCTACTATAACTGAATAAGATAGACTGGATAATTTGTAAAATATTGTTGCTTTATTTATGGTTCTAAAGGTTGATAAGTTCAAGAGAAAATCCTGGGATTTTGGGGAGCTTCTTTTCTGCAATTCATCATCACTTGGGAAGCAGAGATGAAACTCTGGGGTCTTTTACTTTCCTTAAACTCACTAATGCCATATGATGGGACACAGTGACTTGAACTAATACTAACTACTGCCCAAAGGTCTCACCACCCAATGCCATTTACATGAATTTCAGGGTTAAGTTTCCAACCCCTGAACATGGAGGGGGACTGCAATCATGGCATCAGCAAAATGAGGATGGAGAATGTATAAACTAAAGGGTGGAAGCAATAGGGCCTCTGAGACAGGGCAGATAGAGAAGTTTATAAAGGCTCGAGAGCCATAGCAACAACTTCTACAATGCTTCCTTGTCTTACCAGTTCAAAGGAAGATCAGGGTGTTGTCAAATTTGTGGCTTAGAATTTTTTTTTTCTTTTTGAATCTTCATGTCATTTAATCTTTCACTGACCCAGTGTTATTACCCCATATAATCCTTAACATTTCAAACAGGACAGGTAAGTTTCTTGGGGACATCAAAAAGAGCCAGTTATTCTACAGAACCCGCTAAGTCCATACTTTATTTTTACCTTAGGGAAATCTTTCCGTTAAGATTATTTTGACAGCCATTATTACCACTTTTCAACTTCTCTCAATGGATCCGAGACTAATGTTGAAAGTAAAGGGACAAAAACACATATGCGTTGGTGCCAAACTAGAAGACTAGCTATTTGATAGAGTCGAATTATCAACCGCTTGTCTCCTCTTTGAAAATTAGTGCCCTAGTTAATATTTGATCTATTTAATGTTGTGTAAGAAACACATTTATATTTTGCTAGCAATGATGGACTTAGATAAGAATGAAAAATTAAATCAGGAGTGCATGTTGTTTCTAAGTAACGTGACTCAGTTTTCATAAGCTCATGTCTGAGTTGATGAAACTGGAGTTTTCTAGATGAGAAAAGTATGTTACCAGAATCAAGACTGTTCATTCTTGGCTTATTTAAGGAAGGCTTCTGAAATTTCACAGGGGTCTGCAGAGATTTGGTACAGCAAAAAGAAACGCAGTGTGCCTGCCAGGTAGATAGATGTGCCTGCCCAAATTTTCAAGTGTGGTAGGTGTGGTTACCACTGCTGGTGGATTGTGGAGTCCTTTTGTCAAGTGACTAAAAATGAAAAAAAAAAAAAAGGAAGAACAGAGTAGGGGGAAATGATAGGAGTATAAAATACTAGTGTGTAGGGTTTGGGCATGAGTTAATTACCTGTTGGGAGTTTGCCTCTTGTCAGACTGTTTCATAGTAAATCCATGATTCATGAAAATACGGCCCCCAGGGTAGATGTTGTGAATGGTCACGTGTGAGCTACTGAGATTATGACAGCTACAATGCAGAGAATTGTTTTCTTAAAAAAAAAAGAAAACTGGAAAAAAAGCACACTGGAAAAATTTGCATTGTCTGTACACAACTACATAGGATGCAATTATGTCAGAATGTATATGCTATAGCCATCTATGGTAAAACTGGGTAAAATGTGTTGAAACATGTCAATTTTTACTTTTATTTAAAACATTGTAGAAAGGTGGCAAAGAAGCTTAAGGGTCTTGTTCCTCCTCCTCCTCCTCTTCTTCTTTCCTTCGCATCTTAAGTCACTTACTCTTATTCCTAAAATATTGGAAACAGCTGAGGGAAGTCTACCTGGGAGATGACTCTGCTATGCTTTGTTTTAAGATGCTGCCATCTAGCGACACTTCTGTAAAATCACATTATAGCCATGTCACTAAAGTTTGCCTCTTACTGCAGTCTCTACTTTAATAATTTATGTTTGCTGTCATCCATACAAAATAATTCTACATTCAATAAAATGTACTGTAGGAGCTTGGAGTGCTTTTCTCTTATGATGCTATATCTGTGACCACAGGGCATTAATAACGGGATCCAGTAGGTGAACTTGGTACCTTCTTCATAGTCCATACATTATAAATAATTCAAGATGAAATAGACTTGTATTCCTTGAGTTTGATAGGAAGAATGAATTCTATTCTAAAAATTTATAAAAAGATTAGTTTAAAAAATTCTTTCATTAAAGAATCTTTCCTCTATGTTTAGGAATGTGGGTGAGTAGAAAACAGACTTCCATTTCAGAATCTTTTTTTATTTTTTCACACGGAATTTCAGTTGTATGTGTACATCACAATACACAGTAACAAATTTGTCTATCTATCAAGTCTGATCACGACTCTGTCAGCCCAGATTCTGATTATCTCCAAGTCTTCTTGGTGTGGATTAATTGTATCGCTTCTCAGACACTCTCAAAATGTATATATTCCTATAGAAAAATTCTTGCTTACATGATATATATTTCTCAATTTGAAAGTAAGAAAAACTGGCAAATTCATCTCTCTACCTTAGAAGAAAGCAATCAGTTAAGTATTATAGATATGGTGTTCCTTTTGTGGAAGAATAGATGCAGTCAGGTTATAATAAGTATAGTGTTGTGAACTGAATTACCAAGAATAAAAGCCACACCTGTGTTAAGAAGTCTCCAAAGCTGAATAGATTTGTGACTGATTAGAACATCTGTGATTGTGGAGCGCTCAGATGTGGTAGGTTTGGGGCACAATTATCTTAAGCTATCTTTAGTATCCTTAATAGGGATTCATCGCTCACCTCTGTGTGTGGCCTGCCATCCTTGTGACTATCAGGTGGAATAACTTGGGAGTGTGCTAACAAAACTGATTGCTTTCAGCAGCCCATAGACTTAGAATGCCATCAGGTAGTTCCCGGGGTCCATAACAGAGACTTCTCCATGTTGCTATAACAGCTTGATATTTCCATGAAAGTGCTTGAAAAGTGATATGATTTATGATTTTCTTTTGTTCTGTTTCAATAAACACTTCGTGAAAGTGCCACACCAGACATAGAGTATTTGTGATAAACTAAATCTGTGTTCTTGGACATGATCGTGCACATTTGGCTCTTGAACAAAATACTGCTTATTACCTTTGAAGCAGGAACTATGTCTCTGTATCCACAGGTCTGGGCACACAACATGAGGCCCTAAAGATGATCCACCTCACTGCAGTAGTAACGTGCACTTGTGTGAGATACTAGCATGAGTGTAGGTGGAAGTTTCTGTCTTGCCTGATCCCCTAGCTGTTCAGTCCCAACAAAACACACAGAAGCTTATACTAATTATAACCTGTTTGGCCTATTAGCTCAGGCTCATTATTAACTAGTTCTTACAACTTATATTAACCCATAATACTTAACTATATTTAGCCACATGGCTTGGTACCTTACTCAGTAGTAAGGCATTCTCATTTTGCCTCCTCTACATCTATCTGGTGACTGGAGACTGAGTCTTTCCTCTTCCCAGAATTTTCCTAGTCTGGTCACCTCACCTATACTTCCTGCCTGGCTAGTGGCCAATCCGTGTTTTATTAAACCAATATAAGTGCTAAATCTTTACACATGCACATGAGCCCATGAGCCACTCATGTCTAATTGCCTAGTGTTGCCTCATTGGGCAGTTGTTTGTGGCATTTTTCTTGGGGTTGAACTCTTTCCTTACATCAGTGAATGAATCACTGGTTTGTTTTGAGATGGTAGTTGGGAAACTATTCGGTTTGAATTCTATTTGTTCTTTGTTGTTGTTTGTTTCTGAAGCATTTAGTTCAAGGTTAGTCATTTTGTTTTCAGAGCATTCAGTTAGAAGTATTTAGTTTGTTTCTGTTTTTAGAAGCTCTGTTAATTTGCTAAGATTTGCTCTTTTTCCTCCTATGTCTAATTCTGTCCTTTAAAATGGCCTCTGTCTATCACAATCTCCATGATATATAGGCAACTGAGGGGGGAAGCCCAGAAAAAATACTTATTCTTGAGATGAAAGGGACTTTATTGACTCAGTTGGAAAACAAACAGAAGCACTGATCACCAGGTATTGAGTCCCTATATGTTACATATCAAGTAAATATCCAGGACAAGTCCTAGATACAGTGGAAGGAACAGACAGGAAAGAGGGAGTTCCTTCCAAAAGTACCATGTAGGTTTCACCAAAATCACAGGTCCCTAGCCAGCATAGAGAACTTTGTCATTTTCAGAAGAAAAGAGGAAACACATGGAAAAAAAAAACTGAACTATTTGGAGAAAAACTTCTATTTGGTATGATTGTTCCTCCTTTATGTTTGATATTATTGTTAGTTCAACTTTGGAAAAAAATAGGCACAACAGGAGACAACTTAACCAGCCATTGCCTCCATGGAGAACATCTGTTTTTTCTGGTGTATTTTGTTTGTTTGTGGTTTTATTTGTCCTTTTCTGTTTTTTTTTTTTTTTTGCTGTTGTTTCTGTTTGCTTTTACCAATCTGACAGCTTGTTGCTGAGCTGTTTAAATTTTTTTTATCCCATCTTGATTTAATATTGGAAATACATGTGCATCTAAAAATTTACTCAGATTTTCCTACTCAATGGAATGTATTTCAAGATAAGATCTGATGATGTTTGAATTTCATTTGTAACTGTTGTAATGGATCCCCTTTTATTGCTTATTTTATTAAATTGGTCTTTTCTCTCTTATGTTTGGTCTGTTTGGTTAAAGCCTTGTCGATCTTACTTATCTTGTCAAAGAAATGACTCTTTACTTTATTGATTCTTTACTGTTTATTTTGTTTCCTGTGTCATGAATGTCTGCCCTGATCTTAACAACTTCTTTGCGTCTGCTACTTGAGGTTTCCTTATTCAAAACTTTAAGTGCATCATTAATTTATTTAGTTGTAATCTCTATTTCTTTCTTTCTTTCCTTCCTTCCTTCCTTCCTTCCTTCCATTCTTTGTTCCTTTCTTTCTTGCCTTTTATTTACTTGACCTTTTTTATTTATTATATTATATATGTATATATGTTTATGGAGATATATATATATATATATATATTTTCCCTTCCAAAAATCCTTCCAGATTTCCCTCACCTACTCACACAAATTCATGTTCTTTCTCTCTTAAAAAAGACAAAAACAAAGAAACAACAGCACCAAACCAAATGATTTCTTAATGTAGGCATATAGAGCTACGAAGTTCAATCCCATTGGTTTTGAGATATTGTGTTTTTGTTTTTATTTGCGTCTAGAAATGATTTTATTTTTTATGACCTCTCCAAGGACTCACTCAATGTTAAATAATGTATTGCTTAATAACCATAAGTTTGTGTGTGTTCTAGAGTTTTTTCTTGCTCTCCATTGTCTTAATGCATTGTAGTCTAATGAAATACAATGAACTGTTTAATATTCCCTGTATGAATTATACTCTATTTGTGTCCTAATATTATGTGCATTGTACAGTGTTTGGATACAATGCTCTGTATATGTCTGCTAAGTTCATTTGATGGATGATTTCATTTAACTCAGATAATCTTTTCTTCCTTCCCCTTTCTTTCTTCTTTCTTTTCCTTTCCTTCCTTCCTTCCTTTCTTTCTTTCTTTCTTTCTTTCTTTCTTTCTTTCTTTCCTCTTTACTTTTTGTGGGGATGGCCTGCCAATTGGTGAGAGCAGGGCATTGAAATCACCTCTACTACTGTGCTGGAGGTTAATATATCTCTAGTAGTTATTTTATGAAATTGACTTTATCTGTTTCCAGGACATATCTATTTATAATAATAATGTTTCTCTTAATTTATTGATCCATTAGTCAGTATGAAGTCATTATCTTCATCTTTTCTCATTGTTTTGGTTTAAATTATATTTTGTCAGGTTTTACAACAGTGTATAACAGTGATATCTGCTTATTTGTAGATCCATTTGCTTGAAATGGCATTTTTCATTCTCTCAACCTATGGTGATGAGGTGTGTTTTTTGGATGCAACATATAGATAACCTGCTACTTGATATGCTGCTTTCAATATACTTTGTCCTGTTTTAATAATGTTCTAATGAGAATACTACGAAAGGAAGTGCTTTCCTGCCCTAAATGCCATATATATATATATGCATCTCTTTTCTTAATTCTGATAAAGTTTCTAGCATTATTCTTTCGAAAATGTTTTCTGTGTCTTTAGAATAAGTTTACTCTCCTTCTCCTATGCCTACAACTTACAAATTTGGTCTTTTCTGAAAGCCTCATCCATCTTGGGGTTCTTAATATTCATTAACTTCTTGTTTTATCTTTCTCATTGTTGAAGCCTTCCAGTTCTGACACCTTGTCTTTAAGCTCAGCGTTCTTTCCTCTGCTTGGTCCACTCTATTGCTGAGGCATTTTAGAGTTTTAGTGTTATTTTTATCTTATTTTATTTTGCTTAATGTGGTATTTACACCCAGCATTTCAGGTTGTTTTTTTCTTCAATATTTCTTTATTTTTGACAAATTTTTCCTTCATTTCATCTATCATCTTCTGTATTTCGTTTGGCTATTGTGTCTCTGAACATGTTTATAATCATTTTGATTTCTCAGTCTAGGATTTCACCTAGTTCACTCTTCCTAGATGCCGTTGCTGCAAGAGTAATAATATTTGAGAAGTATGCTGTCTTGGTTTTTCCTGTTTCTGTCATTAGTGCACTGAAAATTGGGTATTGGTACTACTTCTTCACCTGATTTGGTGTTTTCTAATCAGCTATATTCTTTTAGTTGAAAGATTTATACTGTTCAGGTGTTACTTGGGTGAGAACATGTAAAATGTAAAGTTCAGAAAATAATTCTTTATATCAAGTGCTCCAGGTGTTGGCATAAACTCTGTATATATCCCCATGAAGAACACTAACTAGGAGAATGACCAGAGCTATTTGGTATTAACACTATGTAACTGTGATAGACTTCAAAAACCATTGGAAGATAAATGGCCAAGGATAACCTGAATTATACTTAGGTTTTAGTTAATATGATTGAAAGAAAGAGGGAAGTAAAATAAATAAGGAAAAAGGTTAAGTATTAGATCAACTTTGAAAAAAAGAAATTAAGGTAGGGAAAGGTGAGGTATACTTAGGATCTACAGAATTTAGAGACGGATTGTTACATTGCTGGAAAGTTATAACCAGGCAAAAAAGAAGGAGGAGAGATCTTGATCAAAGGAAGAGAGGACATGCAAGGAATGGGAGAATATGTGAGATGTGACAGAATAGGCTAAATTAAATTAATCTAGACTAGAGTGAAAATTCAATTAAATTACACTGGGCCAGAGTGAAATGACTTAGAGTAATCTGCATGAAGTAAAATAAACAAAAGCCTAAAAGCAGCTGAACAATGAACAAAAGCAAGGCCATCATGACACAATATGTATGTGGGTGGAGGGTAAGACATGAAGGCTCCAGGAGAAAAAAGAAAAATGCTTGTGCGGTTATTGCTAGCACAGATGCACTGAGTTGAAAGGTAAAGATCTCAGATCCTTCTGTTCCTAGTAGGTTCTATGTGGAGCTGCATGGCAGAGGGTTATTCAGGAGCCATTGGTTCTGCAGCTTGGGTGTTCTGGGAACTCTCTGAATCTGTTGGTCGGGAGCCAGGGACCTGCCTTTACCCTGTTGTAATTTTCACAAGGAGAATTTAAGCAAACCCCTTCCATCTCCCACAAATGAACTGTGGAGTTAGTGCAATGAAGGCATCCCAGTTTGGCAGTGATACCTCTGTTTCTCCTACTGGACTCGAAGTTTCATCCCTATCGCTGTTCTTCCATGCAAGTGCAAATGTCAATGTAGAGAAGAAGGAAGTATTGGAATTTTTATGAAGATGGCTTTAATCTAGGTTAACAAAAGGATTGTGGGAGTATGGATCAAATGTTGTGAGCTGAGGCATCAGAGAGGGAACAGTTACTGTTCAACATGTTGCAAAATGCTTGAGATACTTATCCTTACTGTCTCATCATCAAACCAACTGAAACCTTGTTGCGTTCTTCCCGAGGGCTGTTTTGTTGGCTTCGATCTAGCACATGCAGTTGGAAATGTTGAACTCCACTTACATGACTGGGGTGTTGACTTTGCCTGCTGGTGTTCTTACAAGGTAGGAACAAGTTCATGTCTGGAATCCTTTTATGTCACATAGGTTTTAATCTAAAGAAAAACCTTGGCCCACGACACACACACTCTACTTTTGTCAGCCCTGTGTTTCCTGATTCAGAAATATATCATATAGTGAAGCCATATGATAAAGTAACATGAAACATAATTTAGGTCTATTATTCCTACAGCTGTAGAAATTTTATTCATTAAATTTCTAGACTACTATGAAAACAAATTAAATATAGAGAAAATAATTCCACACTTAGAGCTTCATACTTACTGATTAATGCCTTTAGTTTTTGTTTATATGAAGATGAAATTCCAACATTTCTACATATAGAAATGAAATTCTTAGACTGTAAGTACTTGATATGGAACAAAGACAAAGTCTTTGAAATCGGTGAGACCTTAGTTTACCTGCTACTTCCTAGTGATACCTGGCATTCCAAGAACACCTCTGGAGCTTTCCCAACTCTCATGCCCTGAAGGAAGGAATTGGACATAGACACATGAAGAGTCACAGAAATAGGGCTGTGAGTTAGAGAAAGGTAATTATCTAAGGTAGGAAGTGTGCAAGAACAAAAAGATCTTTTTGCAGTTTAAAAGACCCTACTTTACAGGGATCGCAACTTTGGGATCTTTTTTTTCCCTTAGTGTTCCATGCATGTTGTATCTATTAAATGTAATTCTACATACAACTTTGTGCACCAAAAGCATGTATTTGACATCTTATGTCTCCCCCAAGAGGTATGTGTTAACATTTTAATGAGTTTAGGCACCAGCCTCTTACATCTGTCTGCATCTGTCTCTTGCTGGAATAGGGTGGCCAATTATAGGAGAGGATCAACCAGCTAAGTTTTCAACATATCCAAGGCTCTCCAGAGCCTCCTTTTGCCCTGTTCCCCTGAATTAATAATTTGAATAAAATTTTGTGAAAATAACATTGCCACATATTTTTCATCTTTAATATTTCTCATTTTTTTTCTTTTAACAGTAAGACCCAATACTCTGTTTTACTGCAAAAGCTCAAATGATCCCACATTTTGAACTGGTCAAAAGTTATGGGTTTATTTAAGACAAGTAAAAATGAAAGCAGTGTTTATATTTTTCTCACGTTTTCAGTAAACTCATAAAATTTTACTTCTTTTCCAGTATTTAAATTCAGGAGCTGGAGGTCTGGCTGGTGCCTTCGTCCATGAGAAACATGCTCATACGATCAAGCCTGCGTGAGTAGCGTCTCCAAGCTTTTATTCTGTTATGAACAAATCAGTGTGCATTCTTAAGATGGTAAACGTTTCTAAAATTGCTCTCATGAACAGGAGCTGGATAAAATTATAATTATTTTACCACTTCATTAACAGTGCTGTGCTTTATCGGAAATACATGCTTTCTGAAGACTTCAATTGGCTGAATGAGAAGTTTAATCAAAAAGGGAATCTTCAATGCAAAATGAATTCTCGCAATCATGTAGAGCCAATGGTTTGATGCTAAAGTACTCTTGAAATTTATATTTTTAAAAATGTGCTGCTTCGGCTTTTCAATTGCTATACATACAACCTGTCTTTCCATCCAAAACACAGTTTGTGGCCACAGCATGAAAGTTACAGGTTGTGTTTGAATTCCCCAATGTCAAGGTGCTAGATGAGCCACTGGAACCAAGGCTTTTACCAAGTCTCAATTGCTTTTCCCTCTGAGCTGGCCAAATCATCTTTACGGTAAAGACAGTAGACTGAGAGCTCCTCTTCCTTTGGGGAAAATAGAAGAAGTAAGAAGGAATAGTAGAAGTAGGAAGGAAAGGGATCATTCCTTGGCAGAACTAGAGGAGCAGTTTCAAATTGTACATGAACAACTGGCTCTCCTGTGCTAGGGCCCAATGTCTAAGCCCAAGCTGAAGAGAGAATAAATGAAAGAAGGAAGAACCAGAAGGTAGAAGAGATTTTGTCCAGGTTGGGTATGATGAAGATGGTGAGGGGCCTCAGCTACCTTGACCCCAAGAAATCTAAGAAAGCAAGTGGTGGTGAGAATGGTGCTGCTATTCTAGTCCACCATGGCTTTGGACCTTGAGAAAAGAAGTAACAACAAGATACCCAAGGACACCACAGAGACAGCCACAACTGACTTACCCATTGAGTAAGATTCAGAGGAGCAAGAAAAGAGAAGGCCCATGAATTACAGTGAGAAAAAACTGTTGAGCTTGGATATCAATATTACCTCAGGAGAATCTGGGTTTTGAACCACACATGTCACTGAGGCTAAGGAGCCCTCTTTATGTTACTCAAATCCAGAAGCAATTGGGATTGGTTTTGAAACTTACAAGGTATACTCACTTAGCTTGAGCACAGCTTTATCCAGCCTTTAAAAGAAACTTGGAGTTTTATACTACTAAACCCATCCAAAGGTATAAGTGCAGCAATGGGCTATAAAATACCAAATGGTGAATCCCGTGCAAACATATATACACAGACATGCATACACACATATATGCACAGATATACACATATACACGTATTTTATAATAACAATTAATAAAAATTAAAGCCATGGATTTGAAAGAGAGCAAAAGGGGATATATGTGAGGATTTGGAGGGAAGAACAGGAAGAGGAAAGGGGTGTGTTTAGTATGATATCAAAATAACTTTTAAGAAAAGAAATAATAAAGGAAAAAGGAGGGAAGGAAGGAGAGTAAGAGAAAGAGAGAGAGGCAGAGAGAGAGAGAGAGAGAGAGAGAGAGAGAGAGAGAGAGAGAGAAGAAAGAATAGCCAAGGAGGAGCTAGCTTCGGAGAAAGAATTGGGAATTACAGATACAGTTACAAGATATCAGTGGACAAGCCAACTCACCAATCAGCCTCTCAAGAGGGTTAGTGGGAAACAAAGTTACTGTTCAGTAAGTCCCAGTGTCCCAGCATTTCCAGCTCCAGATTTAGTTCCTCATCCTCATCTTCCTCCTCTTATGACACATTGATTTTAACTCAGTCAGGCTAAGAGACAGTTGGAGCAGGAAGGACCAGACCTCTCAACCACCCTGCGCCAACACTTTCTTTCTTATTGTGACACTTCTTCATCTCACCCTTGGCCATAGGAAATCTGGCACTGTGCAGGGACATTCATTGCAATAAGGTCATGAACAAAATAAGATTGAATTCCCCAGACCTATTGGCAAAGACCTTTAAATGTAGAATCCCTTTCAGAATGATGGAAGTGGGGCAAAGGTTTGGGTTGGAGAGGGTAAAGGTTTAGTACAAAACTACCTGAAGATACAGCTACCGTATTTACTCCCAAGGACCCTGTTCTGAGGGTTTTTTCACTTTAATTTACTTCAGCTAGGTGAGACTGGGAGTGGGTCGCACCATGGTCCTACCCTCAGTCTCCATGGAGCGGAGAAAAGGCAGGAGTTCTCTTTTCTTGTTGGCCTTTTCCTAATCCATTCCCTTTGTCCTTCCACTTCAGTTGGAGCCTGGGGATTTGGTGATATCTTTATTTGGATCCCAGAACAGCCTTTCCTTTGTCTCTTGACTCTGACTTGTAAATAAGGAAAATATTGTTGGAAAAATTAAGCATTAGACCATTTCTTATTCCTTATCAAGATAAAGACAGCCAGACTGTGCCTAATAGAGGTCTAAGTGTGTTGTTATTCAAATTGCCATTACCTTTAAAGCTGTCGGTGTCACAGGATAGCTAGTAAGGAGTATCTTCTCTCCTGAAAGTTTTTCCAATCCATGAAACCGAAAGGAGCTAAATATTAAACAATGGGCTAGGATTACAAAGCAATACTTGCAGGCTTTATACAGCTCTCTCGGTGTTTTAGAGTAAGTGTAAATAGAAACGCAATATACCAACATATTTATGCGTTTTTATTTGACGAGGGAACTCATTGTGTGCCTTTCATCTAGTGTGGAGAAAGACAAATAACATCCTGTATCTTATTTGTGTTCGTCCTGGAATGTGTCGGGTGAGCATCAAAATTGTACACAATACAGTCCTGTGGTTAGTTTTCTTCTGCTCTGTGTCACCGGCTCAATGATTTAACCTTAAAAGAAATTACAGGAGAATTAGTAGACCTTGGAGCACCTCCCATTTCTGCCATCCTCTGCATATTAATCCTAGAAATTTAAGATCATTTTCTGCGGGTTCCTTAATCATGTCTGAAGTCTCTTCAAGATTTCAAGCTTCTAAAATTAAAGAGTGCTTTTTCTCTGGACAGCTATTTAGTCAGGCCTGTATTTTTTCTTAAATATATGGCTCTCGGTACATTAAATTGTTCTGTATACCCAAATCTTCAGAGAAGACCATAAAGTGCATATTATGAGAATAGTTACACATATTTTAAGTCATCATCTTAGTGTGTGTGGAGGGGTTGGGATATGCACATGCGTGGTATATGTTGGGGGTGTATGCACATGTACGTATATTTAAATGTGAAAGCCAGATTTGATTTTGCATCACCCTCAGTATCTCTCCACCTTATGTTATGAGTCAGTGAACCTGGAACTCACTGATTTGACAAGGCAAGATGGTGAGCAAGTTCCCAGGATCCCTTGTCTAAGTCTGACAAGTCTAGGTTTACAGGTGTGTATTATCACTCCCAAATTTTTAAGTAGGTGCTAGAGATCCGAACACAGGTCCCCATGTTTACAGAGCAGACACTTCATAAATCAAGGCATCTCATTTTATAAGGAAAGGAAGATAGTTTAGTAGACAAAGCACCTGCCTAAGCATGAAGGCCAAAATTTGTATTTCCAGAATCCATAAAAATCCAGATGTGCTTGCATACATATGATAATATTAGCTTGCCTGTGGTATAATCAAGAACGTCTCCAGAAATTTCCAAGCCAGCTAGTCTGCCTGGCCTATGTCACAGTGAACAACAAAGCAGATACTCTAGGTTGTCCTCTGACTTCCTCACATGTGTGCAGTGGCATATATGCAAACATATACACAGGAGCAAGTATACATACATACATCACACACATAACAAATAGTGTTACCTTTTCTTCCAGTTTAGTTGTTTTCTACATAGTTGAAATACAAGGTAGTTTTTACTTTTGTGTGATACCTTCTAAGCTATTTCTCATTCTCTGTTATTCAAATTGAAATAGAAGGTCTGTGTGTGATATCAAATTGAAGGGCAAGCTGGTTACAGGGGGACAGAAGAGGAAGTAATGTATGCATGCTTTAGGGCATGCTAGGAGTTAAGCTCTGGCCTCCCAGCAGCGAGGTGTTGCACTTGGCTTCTCTAGCACTGAATGATGAGAAGGAGGGGGTGAGGATGCTCATCTGCACTGTGTTCTGCAGAATCCCCAAATCATGGTCTCTTTCAGACGGTCCCTGCACTTCCCATGCACTCCCCTTAAAGAGATATCGTCTGTCTCTATTGCATACACAAGTTTTGTGAGAAAAAAAAAATAATTCGATTCATCCTAGGGCATTAAATGTTGCCACTTAATTTTACTATATGTCATCAATTTATATAGGGCTACGTAAATATATTCAAAACTTCAGAAAGAATAAGAGTGGGTGACATTTCTAAAAAATAAAAATGCCATTAGGACATTCTTTTACCCTAACTCTTTAGGGTTTCATTATTACTAACTCCTGTTATATTACCGGCTCCCAGTGAACCTGTAGCATTTTGCCTAATCAAAAGCATTTTTCTCAAGCGAGAACGTTAACTCCAAAGTTTATGGTTTCTGAACTTCTAGGTTATCAAATAATTCTTGGCTGTTAGAGGTTTCAGTGTGCCTTTGAAGAGCTGACTGAACTTCCACTCCCTGAACTCTCTCTCCCACTGGCCTTGTCATCTACTGCTTCCTTCTCCCTCCATTCTTCCTCACACTTTTCTCCTTCCTCCTCCTCCTCCCTCCTTTCCATTTTTAGTTCTTTGAGGCAGATTGTGTAGCCTAGGCTGGCCTCTTCTGAGGCAGACTGTGTAGCCTAGGCTGGCCTGAAAGTCAGACTCTTCTATTCTAGCTCAACTCCTGGCTTCCTTGCTCATTACAGGTGTGTCAACCACACCAGAAAGAGAGCTGCTTTTCTGATGTTTAGTTTGTATTTGTATCAGCCATGGTTTAAGGTTTTCAAAAGATTATTTTTATGATGAACTGCATTTTAGCTAGTCAGCTTGGCATATAGATGGGCTTAAATCAGGTTTAACTAGCAAAGCAGCATTACAGGAGACTGGCCTTTGCTTTTCGGTTTGTTGTTTATTTCTTTGTGTCCTTAAAGCTTCTTTCCTTCCATGTGATGTCAGAATGACTAACTCCAGGGCTTCCTGTTTCTAACCTTAATTCCCTCTTCCAAACCGGGGATCATCTGTTAATGTGAATTACGGACTTAGGGCTCTGTCAGTGTGGGATGTTGCAGATGTATGCAAAGAGCAGGGCAAGCTATTCCCGGTGATCGGCTCTTGACTCTGACGGGAGGCTTACTGCTTGGCTGAAGCTTCACTTTGTGCTCCACACTGTGTTTTTCCTTCACTGTGCATCTGCCAATCAAATAGCATCCCTGGGAAAATGCTAGAGGAAGAGCAAATATTCGAAATGTCAAAATAAGACACTGAATTAGACTGATTCCACAAACAGCAGTGGAGCTCAGTAAAGTTACATCGAAATGAAAGGCTGTTTCCCTGTGAATGGCAATTATCATGCGGAGACTACATATAACTTGAGTTTCAAAAGTATCATGCTAATTCTACTGCCATTTAATAATTACATTTCTGTTAGGTCTGAGGTTTCAGCTGGTTAACTCTGCTTAATGAACTTCTGATGCCTGTACCCTCTCCATTTTCCCAGGACTGCAGAAAGACTTGGGTGTTTTGGGTTATTAAATTATTCATTATTGTAGCTGGGAACCATATGAACAGCCTCAATTCAAAGGCAAAGATCTAAAAGCTGACAGGACACACTTGGCAACATCAGCTTTGTTGCTTGAAAAGGCTGACATCTAGTGGTGAAGGGTGTTATTTCAAATTAGTAACTCATTGTCATTCACCGTTAGATTCTTTTACACACACACACACACACACACACAATCTTTTTTTTTAATCTCTTATCACAATACTATGTACATTGCAGCAGTCTGATAATTAACACTCTGAAAAAGATAAATAATTAAGAAGGTAGGGTGTTGTAAGGAGGCTGCTTGTTTATTGCCAGCTGCTCAGCCCTAAAATAATCACACAGAAATTGTATTAATTAAATCACTGTTTGGCCAAGTTTAGCTCTAACTTCTTATTGGCTAATCCTTGCATCTTAATTTAATTCATTTCTAGTAATCTGTCAATCACCATGTGGCTGTGGTTTACAGGGTGAAGTGCAGTCGGCTCCAGCATGGCTACATGGTTTCTCCCTGACTCCACCCTTCTTTCTCCCAGCATTCAGTCCAGTCCTCCCCACCTAGCTCTGCTCTGCCCTGCCCTGCTCTGCTATAGGCTCAAAACAGTTCTTTATTCATTAACGATAATCACAGCATACAGAGGGAAATCCTACATCAATATGAAGTAATTTCAGGTTTATGGTTATTGAAATTTTAAATGTTCATTATGGATGTGGAAAGAACTGTCTTGCATACGTGGATGGTCTATTTGTTTGTGAAATGAATTTCTCTCTCTTTCTCTCTCTCTCTCTCTCTCTCTCTCTCTCTCTCTCTCCCTCCCTCCATTCCTCCTTCTCCACAGTCATTAATTTTCTATAGTTCTGCAGCTCGGGTGTGGCCTTGTGAGATAGATCCCCTCCCCCATCTGCATGGGCCTGTGAATTGGGGTTGACATTATGTACATCTTGCTCGATTGTTCATACATTGAATTGGGCCTTGGCTCCCCATGGGCAGTTGTTCTCTGCATTTTGAGGTTGTGACTTTCTATAAGGATCTCCATCTAGTTCAAAGAGAAGCTTCTTTGATGAAAGGTAAGGGTTTACTCTTGCCTGAAGGTATAAGGATAAGTATCTAGAAGGCAGTTAGGAATTATATTCATTTAGGAAAGTGACAGTAACCTATTATCCTCCAAGTAGTTGACAAGCTGAGAGCAGTCATAAAGGTTTCCAGTAGCCATTCTGCCTTCCCTCCTGTTTAGTGGGCCTTCAGTCTGAGTAGATGGATGCTGGTTACCCCTAAAGTGTAAGTGTGACTATTGTACTCTTTAGGGTACCTTGCCATTCATTGTTGTTGTTCATAGGTTTTACAGATAGGAAGGACTATCGATTGTTGCCCTCTCTTGGTAGCTTACATAACATCTTTAGATACCATGAGAGCCAGTCATCAGGTTGGGGGTTTCTAGATTCCTTCAAATACTATTTCTGAAGTGGTTTCTTCATGAATATGTCTTATCTTCAAGTTCTGGGAGGCAACTGAGAACAACAGCAATGGCCTAAATTGTTTGGAAAGTATCTCGGACTCTCCTAACCAAAAACTTGAAGGGCGGTTACCTATGGCTGGTTCTCAAAAGCGATCCTCACCATTCCATGTGATGTACCTTCAATTAATATATGTGTGTATACATGCCTTTCTAAGTAAGCATAAAAAATATGAAAAGGAGGCTTTAATTGCAAAGGTTTAATAATCAGAAATGTGTGGCAAACAGCAGTGTTCAAATGACCTTGACTTTGTGTTACCTTTACAGATGTCAACCTTTCTATTTCATATGGTCCAGTATAATGTTTGCCCTTTTGATTTAGGAATTTCAATGATACCTGAATTCCATGAAAAGTTTTTTTGTTTTTCCTGCAAGATCCCACAGGCTGTAATTCAATATTCAGCACCCAACCCGCCTTTATAAAAATGGATATCCTGCTTTGATCGAATATGCAGAAAGATGATTTATGTTCAAAATGTTAAACTTATTCAGTGAGATCATGGTGCTTAGTGTTGTTGCACCTCTTTTGCACACAGGTTCAGCAGAACTCCAAATACCCCCATTATGTTTAATCTCTCCAAATGTTCATTTCTCTTGGGATAACATGCGAGCTATTTAGTGGTCATGAATGATGCCTACTAATAATTTTGATGAGAATTCTCTAATTTTAACTCATTCCAACACATTTCTACAAGCACTTACTGTCATTTGATTGAAATTTTTAAATATAGGTGACATTTAAAACATCTTATTAAGGGATTTCCTCCTGGATAGTTTGCAAGTTTAAAAAAATTCTGGCTAACTTTAGTGAAAGGTTAAAACAAATTTTACATGTCAGGAACAGGTTAGTATTTTTTTTTGGAACTTATTATGCATGTAAAATGATTCTCAGAGAAGTCCAATAAAGAAGAAAAATATGCATCAAAATATCCTACCAAAGACCTAAGAAATATGTAAGGTTATACCATGCTTCACCCAAGTAAACAATTGATATTTGGGGGAGTAACTTTCATTTGGGGAACACTGATTTGATATGTCGCCTATCCACAAACATCTAGAGACATGCCCAAAACCATGTCTAGAATAGAAGCGTTGTTTTAGTTTCTTAGTGATCTCTTCTGACTTAGTCCTATAACAAAGAACAGAGGCCACAGAGGAAGGTGTTGTTCTTTGACTAGCTCAGTCATGGTGATAATTTTAACCACAGATTTGTGGAAGAAAACATTTCCATAGCTAGCCATTATTTTCATCAGATTGCAAATTGTGAGAGTTTCTCATTATGCAAACATCCAGTGCCAAACACAATACAGAATGATGCAAAAAAAACAAAACAAAGATTTCCCTAAAAGGAAAAACATTCACACATCAACCACTCTCTTATAAAGTTAGTCCTTATCTGAACATCCTTCCCCAACTAAATTGTCATCTAATTCTGTAAAATATTTCATGTAGTTTCATATCATAAATAAGAGAAGATATAGCAGAAGCAAACTGAACATACATTTTTAAGGTAAAGTCTTTTCAGAGAGTTTCATGGTGAAAGCAAAGTTGAAAAACTGTTTATTTACAATCAAGGGCAAGAATATGCCATAGTTAGAGCTCTTTGCAAAGATACCTGAAGAAATCTGATAAGAATTTTAAATTACATAACTGAAATATTAACAATTTTGGAAAAATGTTATAAACATCTCCTAGATTATGTGGAAAAAGTTAAACTTTTATATAAATCCCCTTATATAAAGGGGATTATATTTTACCACCTAACATTGACTCAAAATGCAGACGAAAAGTAAGCAATAGATGTATTGCTTATTCTTTTCAAAATTTGTAGTGTAGGGATGGAGGAATGATTGAGCAACCAAGAGCACTGGCTATTGTTTCAGAGGGTTGGGATGGGATTTGAATACCAGCAAAGGTGCATGGCTCACTGCTGTCTGTAACTCCAATCCCAGGTTATTTCTGTCACACTATTCTGGTCTCTGAGACCACCGGATATACATGCTCAAGACACACATGCTTGAAAAGCACCAATACATATGGACAGTAAAAACAAAATAATTATTTTAAATGGTATCATTTTAACTTCAATTGTTATCAAGTTTATAAACTTATTTTTTATAATTTTCAACTTCAAATTGTTTGACTTATTTATTATTGCTTCTTGTGCATGAGTGTTTGTCTGTACAGCTAACAGTGCCTAGTACCTGCAGATGCCAGAAGAGGGCGTCAGATCACCTGAAACTGGAGCTATAGATGGTTGTGGGTTGCCATATTGGTGCTGGGAACTGAACTTCAGTCCTCGGCAAGAGCAGCCAGTGCCCTTAACTACTGAGCCAACTCTCCAGTATTTTTGCTTAATTTTTTTTAATTTATTTATTTATTAAAGATTTCTGTCTCTTCCCCACAGCCGCCTCCCATTTCCCTCCCCCTCCCCCAATCAAGTCCCCCTCCCTCGTCAAGTCAAAGAGCAATCAGGGTTCCCTGCCCTGTGGGAAGTCCAAGGACCACCCACCTCCATCCAGGTCTAGTAAGGTAACACTTCAATAAACTATTTTCTCCATTAATTTAAAAATTATTTCAGAAGATATTGCTTGGTTTGTCCTCAAAGGATGAAGGGTCCCAGTGTGTCTTCACCTGTACGTGTGCTGTAGGAGTATAAATCTGTATACATATAAATTTATATTTCCAACTCAATAATTAAATATGGCAAAATTTATTGTGTATCTTATTCCTACACAAATACCCGTCTAAATTATCAATGCTTAGTCATGTAAATGGAATAATACTGAGTGGGTTAAAATGATACATGAATACAGTCTGCAAATATTTTTATGCAAAAACCACTTCTATCTATCACAGGAAAACAAACAGGTTTCTAAGGTATATATACAGAGAGAGAGGAAAGAAAAAAAAACAAAAGCCAAAAAGCACATTGGAATAGGACAAAACAAACACACATAAGGAGAAGAACCCAAGAGAAGTCACAAGAAACAGAGACTCACTTGCTCCCCCACATAGAAATCCCATAAAAACACTAAACTGGAAACCATATATATATACAAGGAACCTGTAGGGTAAAGAGAGAGAAGAAAAAAGTACACATAAATACAATAAAAAAATAACAACTATTTTTTTAAACAAAAAAGGAAAAACCCTGACATAAAATTATAAGACAGGAACCTCCAATGGTGTTGCTGAGTTTGTTGTCTGTGGCTATCTACTGCTGGACATGTAACCTACCCTTAATAGTAGTTTGGTCCCTAGTAAGACTCCTTGGAGAAAACTAAACTTTCATTTGCAAGTGGTTATCAAATGGAGTTTGCTTCTAGGTTAAGACGCAGAACCATGAAGGTCATATGCGTTCTGCTTCAGTCTCTGAGTTCATATATGTGTTGATATCGATGATTTAGAGGACCTTGTTTCCTTGGCATCTTCTCTCACCTCTGGTCCTTGCAATCTTTTTGCCTCCTCTTCCAGAGGGGTCTGTGAACACTGAGAGGAAGGATTTGATGAACTTATCCCACTTAGGAATGCATTCCAAGGTCTTTCATTCTCTGCTTACTGTCTGACTGTGACTATCTATATTTGTTGCCATCTGCCTCTGGAGGAAGCTTGATTGAGCAAGGGACTGATCTAGAAGTATAGTAGAACATAATTAAGAGTCTTTTTTTTTTTTGCGTTTTTTAGACCATTAGTGTTTGTTTTTTCCCTAGATCCCTTAGATAGCTAGTCTCAAGTTCTTGAGTCAAGCTGTATCAGGCATGAGTTCTGTCTTGTGGAGTGAGCCTTAAATCAAAAATAGATATTAGTTGGTTACTCCCAGAAGCCTTGTGCCACCATTGCAATTGGCATATTTTACAGGCAGTAAGTACATCATTGTAGATTAAACGGTTCGTGTCTGCCTTGGTGGTTACATTTCTCTTTTGATAGCATACACAGTACCTTCCTGCCCCAAAGACAAGGACACAGGGATGAAGACTCTCTGTGGGCACCAGCTCCATTTCTCTATGTTCAATGAGTTGTGTAAATGTAATATTCAGCAGTAGGGCTTGTCATTGGTTCATGAAGAGGCACTTATAGTCTTTGCAACAGTTTTAGTGGGAGTTCCTATAGAACTCCATTTTCAAATAACTCAATGAGATGTAATCCAGTCTTAGTACTGGAGGCTCCATTTAGTGACAAGTGATATCCAGTTGCCACTCTGTCTCTCCATTATTTGGCGATTTCATTTTTATCACCTTATGGTATTTACCTTTTCTTTATTTCTTTATATAAATTTAGATATTAGCACTCTATCAGATGTGTATCTGATAAAAGTCTTTTCCTATTCTGTAGACTACCCAGTTTTCCAAATGTCTTTTAGTATACAGAAGCTTTTTAGTTTTATGAAGTCTCAGCTATTAATTATTTGTCTTAGTGACTATGCTAACACTATTCTGTTCAGAAAGTCTTTTCTTATGCCAGTGAGTTCAAAGATATCGCCCACTTCCCCTTCTATCATGTTCAATTTATCTGGTTTTATGCTGATGCATTTGGAGTTGAGTTTCATACAGAGTGATAAGTAGGGCTCTATTTGCATTCTTCTGCATGCAGTTGTCCAGTTTGATCATCACGTGTTTCGATTTCTTTATCAAAAATTAGATGTGTGTATGTCTGAGTCTTCAATTCAATTCTGCTGATTGATGCGTCTGTGTTTTTGTGCCAATTCAGTGCTGATTTTGTTACTATAGCTCTGTAATACAACTTGAAATTAGGGGTGGCGACACCTCCTGGAGGTCTTCTATTATTCAGAACTCTTTTTTCAGCTGCTCTGGTTTTGTGTGCGTATGTGGGTTTCCATATAAACCTGAAAATAGTGCTTCCAAGACTTGTGAAGAATTGTGTTGGAATTTTGCTGGGGATTGTGTTGAATCCCTAGATTACTTCAAAAACCTCTTTTTAAGTATAAAATGCCTTTGCTATGTAGTCTAGGCTGGTTTTGAACGTGTGATTCTTCTGCCACAGTGCTGACAAGAGCCCACGAGAAAGTAAACATTCTTTCTGATGGTAATTAAAAACAAATGTTACAGTTCATCTGGGAAGATACCACTTAAACAATCATATAATTGATTTAAATGACAGACAACACCTGGGACAGAATGACAGAATATGTGTCCCAAGCCAACTTGTAAGCAATGACTGATTATGCCATATAAATGAAGACATGTGTAACTAACTCAGGGCTGCTTGGTCTAAACTCAAACCAGGACAGGAAAAACACAAAACTGCAATTCCTCTGTCAAACAGAAAACAATATTAGCTAAGTGAATGCTTTTATTCAGTTACTTTGAAATCTGAAACAGTTGTCTGTGAGAGTCACTCTTTAAATTCCAACAGTTTAAGGAGGAGTAAGAGGAAAAGGGAATTGTTTAAAAGATATTCCTTAAGTTTATATCAAGGGGCTCTTCTTTTTATTCCCTTCACTGGTACTTTTATGGAAGTGTTATTGGCTTAACATTTTAAAACTGCCTTGCTATAATCAGATTGCCCTTTATTCCATTCTTCAATATTTCAGAAAGTATAAGCAATAATAAAATCAGGATTATTTAAATTATCAGTTCTGAAACCACACTGAACAAGTTAGTTACATCTGTCCTCAGAATTAAATGTCAAGTTGTAAGTATATGGGGTTCAAAATCAGACATGTCTCTTTCAGAAAATTCACCCGTGGAATCATGGTATTTAACCAACTCTGTTTTCATTTATAAACTATTAAGATTTAAGATCGATCATTGTTAAATTATTATTTTCCTAGATGGCAAGGTGGTGTGTGTTTGTGTGTGTGTGAGAGGTGTGTGTGTGTGTGTGTGTGTGTGAGAGAGAGAGAGAGAGAGAGAGAGAGAGAGAGAGAGAGAGAGAGAGAGAGAGAGAGAGAGAGAGAGAGAGAGGGTTGTGGTGGTGGTTTAGCTCATTCAGAAAACAGAAGGTCAACATTTGGTGTTTCCCTCTATCAATATTCACCTTATTATATTCTTTTTACCTATTTTGATCCCTCAACTCCTCCAAGATCCCTCCCACCTCACTAACTATTCTATTCTCTCTTTCTCCTCTTTCCCCCTCTCTCAACATGAATGAATAAATGAAAGTGAACACTAAACCAATCAAACCAATAAAATACCAAAACAAAAAAAAAGTGCACAAATTATGGAGTCCATTTAGTGTTGATCAACTACTTCTGGGCATGGGACTTGCCTATATGTGTGGTTAATAAAACCAATGACACTCCAGTGAAGAAATTTGATTTTCCTTTTGGCAGCAGGTATCAAAGGCCAAAAGATTATTGGTTAGGGGAAGGAATTTGTACCAACTTGCCCTTCTCAGTGATGGGATTTTGTTAGATTTGAACCTGTAAAGGTATGTGCATGCTGTCACCCTCTCTGTGAGTTGATACTGACATCAGTCCTGTTGAGTCAGAAAGTCACTCTTCCCTTGGAGTCGACTGCCATCTCTGAATCTTACAGTCTTTCAACCTTCTCTTTCTCATAGTTTCCCAGTTGTTCATGGGAGGGCTTTGATAATGACATCCCAACTGGGGATGAGTGCTGCAAGTCTCTCTCTGTACATTGTCCATTTGTGGGTCTCTCTGTCAATTGCATCCACAGCAAGAAGAAGCCTCTTGATGAGAATTGAGTGATGCACTGATCTATATACATTGAAAGATGTCATTAGGAGTCATTTTATTATTATATTCTTTTATCAGAATAGTAGTAGTAGATTTACCGCTAGGGCCCCTGGCCGATCTAGTCTCAGGTTTTTGGCCACTTTAGCAGAGTCAGGCATGGATTCCATCTCATGGAGTAGACCTTATAAACCATCAAGATTGGTTACTCCCATAACATTTGGGCCACTATCACACTCATTGATCTTCTAGTCAGGTCACTGTTCAAGGTCATAAGACCTGTTGCTGGTTTATATTAGTGCTTTTCTCCTCTGGTATCAGGCACAGTAATTTCCAAAATCATGAATATTAGTCAGTAGGGGCTAAGGCTTTAGTTAGGCACAAGCTTGAACTCTCTATATTCAATAACATATGTAGTATCTTCTGCAATAAGGCAATACTATCAGGTTTTAGAGATACTGTTACTTAACCTAGAGTTCATGGATTTGGCTAGACTGGTTGACCAGTGAAATCCCTGGAATCTTCCAGTCTTCTCCTACCTACACTGGGGCTACAGGCTCATAACCATGTCAGAATTTTTTAATGGTTTCATAGGTGTTCATTGTTTGGGCCTTGTCATATTAAATATTAATTATTATTATTATTGAGATTATAATTATAACATTCTCTCTTCCCTTTACTCACTCCAAACCTTCCCATATAATTTTTGTTCCCATATATTCATATGTTATATTCATATATATATATGTGCGTGTGTATGTGTCTGTTTGTGTGTGTAAATATAACTTAATAACCTGTTTGATCCATATAATATTTCTTGTGTGTATGTTTTTATTGCTGAATGTGCAAGTGTAAGGAAGACCACTTCTCCCATGTCCAGTTTAGTCAGTTTCCTTTTGTAGGGCTGAGGCCTTGTGGGTTTTCTCCATCCAGTTTGGCATGTCCATTAGTGTTGCCCCTGTTCGGCTCATGTTTGGGCAGCCATGTTGGCGAGATTTTATGGATGTAGTTTCTGATATTACTAACAGACACAACCTCACAACAAACTCCTTGATCCTCAATCTCATAAAATGTCCCCAACCCCTGTTCCACAGTGTTCCCTGAGCTTAGGGGCAGGATCACTCTGTAGAGATGTTTCCATTAGGATTAGGTTCCATAACATTGTATTTTAATCAGTTGTGATTTTTCCGTGGTGGTCTCTGTCTATTGCCAAGAGAAGTTTGCTGGGTGAGAGTGAAGATGACACTTCTTTCTGGCTGTTTTATAGACTGTTGTTAGAGAATATGTGGGTTTAGTAAATTAGTTGTTGTAGATTCTCCTTCAATAACCATGATTTCACTAGCACTGCATATTTAGCTAGGTTCAGTACCAGCCATTTTTTTCCATTTGCTGGCATATGAGATTTTCTATGGTGGCAGGAGTCTGAACACAGCTTATTATTCTTGTGCTCCACGTACTTCACCCACTTAACCTTCTCCCCAGCCTCAGCAGTTTTTATTATTTGTGAAATTTCCAAATAACTTTCCCATATGGTAAACTTAAGCTGTTACTGTAAAAATAACTGATTTGTACTGAGGTGTGATCACAATTAAAAATAAATTTGATTAATCATTTTGTTTTCTTTCTACTAACAAAATAAATAATAGCAGCTGTTAAAGGAAACCAAAGAGTAATTATCCACACTATGAGATCCTTGTGGCCCTTCTTGCTAGCACATCAGTCTTTACTGATAATGATGACATGATCATTAATTTGGGGGTGGCGAAGTCCTTTGAAACCTTGCATTTTATGTTATGCTCTAAAACTTCAGTCTAGGGTCTCTGAAGGTATATAGGGTCAGTGATCCTTTTAGACTTGAGAAGTAAAAGTTGCCAAAGAGCTTCAGTTCTTGTGTTAATTATTTCAGATTCTGTACAGAAAATGACCTTTGAAATCTGTAGGGTTTTTTTTTCTAAAATTTTATACAGCCTTATCTAGAAATTGCATGCACCACCCCCAGCTTTTTAGATTGCCAATGAGCCGGTGTGGAAGTCTACTGTGAGGATACACACACCTGGTGTGTGGGCAGCTCGGCAAATGACCTCACCACACACAGGTCCAGGACATCCTGGTATTTCAAGATATTCTAAATACAGTTCTTGAAACAAATAGAGGCTGACCTATGGGATTTAGTTTCTCTTTGCCTGTTTGTGTTGTGTCAGAAGAAAGAATTTGCTTGGATGGGAACTATTCATTTATCCGGCCATTCTCATGACTTGATGTAGAGATGCTGTGCCTTTGGTTTGCATATTATTTTCTTTTCCAATCAGTTTTGGTTGATGTCTCCAAAGATTTAACATAGCAATTTAGGCAGAAAACAGCCATGTGACACATTTTTTTAAAATACGGGGTTTATGGTCCTATTAAGATTTCATCATAGCCTCTCCAATGTGATTGAAAACTTGATTGTAAACTGAAACTTCTTAAATCTGATTTATTTGAATAAGGAACATTGGATTATTAATTTGTCCTTCATAATCCAGAGTGCTGAGAAAAAAAATTAATGTATGTCCCTTTTTTTCTTTCTTTATTCCTACCATAATAGACAAACCAGAATTTAGCATATGGAGACATTTATACTCTGAAATTATTCTGAAGAGGGTGTGAGTTGCAAAGTGCTGACAAATTAAATATGCATTTCCATATGCTTCTAAAAAGATCAAATGTATCTGTGAGTGCTATCTACATAAATCCTTCATGAGTTTGGTTCAACACGGATGCCCAAAATTTGAGTACTTTCAAAAGTCTCAGACTGAGATGTCTTTTTCCTGTTCTTTTACTCAGGACATCATTATTATTTCAAAGGATTACATAGCAATATTTCAAGATAATAAGATATTTCAAGAAAGTATATTCAGAAAAATTTCAAAGACTTTCTTCAAATAATGTTTTATTCCAAAATATTGATTCAGCTCTTTATAAGAATAACATAATATTCTGAAACTTCAGTAAATAATAATTTCCATTAACCAAAATGTATCAATTCAGGAGATATGTCTGTGTGACTGTGCTTGTCATATTGCTAGCTCACGGTCACATTTGAATAAGTCTCTTGCAAAATGAGACTTGAAGAGGTAACTGAACATGTGATAGAACCAGGAAGACTGGGTTGGGCAGATGAAAGGAAGAAGATGAATTGAACTCAGCAATAACTCCTCAAAGTGCTTCTCACAGGAATGTTAGACAGCTGACAAAGAAGTAAGCCCAGCAATGGTGAGGAGGTAAATAATATCAGAAAATAGAAATTGACAATGATCTCAATGCCAGGCTATATCAAGCCTGATACTAGGCCTGCTTGGGGCTAGTTGCTAGTGCCTGAAGAGGAACCAAAATTTGTTGTCTCAAACAACCTATGCTGCTTCTTTACTGGAAGTATCTTCTTTGTCATGGAGATTCTCACACCAGAATCTGTTTTTGTCACTCTGTCACATTTTGCCTGTATGCTGATTGACCAATGACTGGCTTAGGCATTCCTTGTTCTTTCTCTGGTTGTTTAGTTTGTGTTTGATTTCTCCTCCGTTGCCTGCCCTGATCCCTCTACAGGAACTGCCCTCTCTCTGTGCCTGAAATCCTGTTACTGCTAAAATACCTTGTCTACTTGAAATCTAATCTCTTTTCTCTGTGTTTCTTCTTGCTCTACCCTTTGCTTTAGCGAAACAACATCCTGCTGTGAAATTGTGGGCAAAGAAGATGTCCTCAGGACTTATGTACCTACCAGACCAGGTCCAAACATTACCCAACTAACTTCACATGCCAGAACACAGAGTTCTAGTACATTCAAACAGAGATTGTTTGCATTTGTCCATCCAAATTGTTTTAGATTATATGTCTAAAACACTGTCAGGGGAGCATGCAAGAAACACTATGGCTTGGAATAGATGAATAAATCTTAGAGCAATAAAAAAATGATGATCAAACGATCCACAATTGTTCATAAATAGACATTATCATCACTTAACCACAGAAGAATGTTACCCATCATTCTGCACACGATTCAAGTTTAAGTGGATCAAAGACCTCAGAGACACCTGACCCAGCTAATGACAGCTCACAGACTCTGGAATGACAGCTGAGGAACCTGCATAAGTCCTCTGAATGTGGGTGACAGTTATGTCTTAATCTGGAGGGGGAAGGCCCTGGTAGTGGGACCGAACTTATCCCAGGTGGCATTTTTGGAGCCCATTTGCTATAGTGGGATTCCTTACTCAGTCTTGATATAAGGGGAGGGGTTTGGTCCTGCCTCAACTTGGAATGCCAGGCTTTGTTGACTCCCCAAGGGAGGCCTTATCCCCTCTGAGGAGTGAATGGGGAATAGGAAGGGGGGAATAGGGGGAATTGGAAGGAGTGGAAGGGGGTACTGGGGTTGGCTTGTAAAATGAAAACAATGCCCCACTGTGAGATTGTGACCAAAGAATATGACCTTATGGCTTATGCACCTACCACAGTGAGTCCAAATGTTACCCAACTAACTTTAGATGCGAGAACACAAAATTCTAGTACATTCAAACTGAGGTTTTTTCCTCAGGAAAAGGAACATATAATAGGTGGCTCTGGTGAGCAGAAGGGGCTTAAAGACTTGGGGATCAAGGTTTGGGAGCTGGCATTGGCCTGGTTCAAGCCTCTTCAGTGATCTTCAGGTTCATAGTCCTGTGTTGGGGCTGGGGAAAAAACTGGGGGTCTTGTGGGTGTGCCATAGTCCGGCTCAGGGGAGTCACTCAGACCGTGGGAAAAGCAGGGTCTTGGTAATCAGGAAGGCACAAGTTCGGCAAATGACAGACAGACACAACACACAAGAGAGTGGTTGAAATCTGCTGTGATTTTACTGAATTCATGTTTTCATTATATAATATTCAAACAAAGAATAAATCAGAAGGTCATATATCATTAGTTGGCACAGTATGAAAGCTTCTTTTAGTCACATCAGCGATTTTTTTTAAAAAAGCATATTATCAGGAACAGGTGTTAGACATAAGACATCCTTTGAAGAGGAACTCTTGTCCTTGGGAACATAAATCTCAGACAAGTGGTTTCATCTTATCTAAGAATAGAAAGTTTCTGTCTCATCGCTATCATGGCCCTTCCTCTTTCTAACCCTTTCTTTATCTCATCTAGTGACCAAATATGCCTAATCAGTTCTCTGTACCTGTTGAAATACACTTTTTTGTACCTTCTTATGCAGCAGTTCTCATAACTCATCATCTGTTTCCACTGAATTGGCTTTCTATCCCAAAAGGTTCCAACTCCTTCTACAAGCCTCCTGTGCTGGAGATTTTTATTTCAACTTGACACAAGTTCAAGACGTCTGAGAGGAGGGAACCTCACTTTTAAAAAAAAAATTATATTTATGAGACCAGGTTGTAGGCAGGCCTATAAGGCATTTTCTTAAGTACTGATTAGTAGGGAAGGAACCAATCCATGGTGGTGCTATCCCTGAATAGTGGTTCTGGGTTCTATAAGAAATCAGGCCAAGCAAGCCACAGGGAGCAAAACAGTAAGAGGCATCCCTCCATTGTTGTTGCATCAGCTCCTGCCTCTGGGTTCCTGACCTTCTTGAGTTCCTGTCCTGACTTCTTTCAATTCAATGGTGAACAGTGATATAGAAGAGTAAGCCAAATAAACCCTTTCTTCATCAACTTGCTTTTTGGTCGTGGTATTTCATCACAGCAATAGAAACCCTAAGGCACTTCCTCAAAACACATGGTCAGGTCTGTCAAAGAGTTACTCTATGACCTGGAACCATTTTTTCTCATTTAGGGTTTTTATTCCTGTGATGAAATACCATGACCAAAAGCAACTTGAGAAAGAAAAGGTTTCTTTCAGTTTGCATGTCCCAATCATAATCCATCATGAAAGGAAATCAGGGCAGGAAGTCAGGGCAGTAACTTGGAGGCAGAAATCATGGAGGAGTGTAACTTACTAACATGCCCACAGGCCAACCCATAGGGAACATTTTCTCAGTTGAATTTCCATCTTCCCAAATGATCCAAGTTTGTGTCCAGTTGAAGGAAAACTCACCAGTACACAAACCTTTCCCTTTCAAATCTTCTTTTCTTCTCTCACGAGTCCCCTTCTATTCTCATTACCCCATTTTACTCTCATATAAATACACATACAAAACAAATAGAAAATATGGAGTGCATGAGAAAATTCAACATTTGTCTTTCAGAATCTGGGTTATCTCACTTATTATAATATTGTCACTTTAATGTATTGTCATGAATATTTTATAAGTTCATTTTTTACAGTTAACAATATTCCATTGTGTGTATCTATTATATTTTCATTTTCTGTTCATCTTTGAAAGGACAAATGAAGTGATTTGATTTTTTTTATATTGTAAGTAGAATAGCAAATATATGCCTCAAACTATCTCCATGGTAGGGTATAGAGTCCTTTGGGAAAATGCCCAGGAGTGGTATTGCTATATAATACAATATTTCTATTTATAGTTGTTTGAAAACCTTCCAGAATTATTTCCCTAATGACTGCACTGGATTATATTTCCTCCAACAGTAAATAAGGTAAGGGTTCTGTAAAAAGGAGACTGCACATTAATTTCCTGGCAGCCCAGACCCAAATAATCACACAAAACTGTATTAATTACAACACTGTTTGGGTGATGGCCCAGGCATATTTCTAGCTAGCTCTTATATCTTAAATTAACCCATTTCTAGTAATCTATGTATCATCAAGAGACTGTGGCCTACCAGTAAGGTTCTGGCATCTTCTCTTTCAGCAGCTCTACAGTGTCTCTATGACTCTGCCATCTTTCTCCCCACATTCAGTTTAGCTTTTCCTTTTTAGCTCTATTAAGCCTGGCCATAGGACAAAGCAAGTTCTTATTTAACCAATGACAATAAAATATATTCTAAGCATACAAAGGAAAATCCCACATCATTTCCCCTTTTCTGTCTAAATGAAAAGAAAATTTTCAACTTTAACACAGTAAATTACATATAATAAAACAGAAATATAGTTAGAATATTTCTTTTTGAGTCTAAAGTTTCATATCTAACTTGTCTCTTATCATAACTAGGGAAAACTATAGCTATAACTATCTGTCTTCAATTCCATCATTGACCCCAGAAATATATAATATTACCTAAGTTAACAGGAAGTTCATTGTAAGAAACTCCCAAAACTCTAAAATTGACAACATCTCAGTGCCTAGATAGCCACCCAAAGTTCTTCTGTAACACTGGAGTATTCATCTTCAGCTTACAGGCCCTTAGTATCCAGCAAACTTAACCATGAAACAGGAAATTTGAATGACTATTTTGTCTATATTGCTAGTTTTTCAATGACGTTCCTCTGTATCCTGCAGAATGTTTGGTAGACTCTTTCATGAAGCAGAAAACCTGAAGGACTGTCTCACATTCTTTAGGCAAGTTTATGGGTCCTTCATGTTCAGTTTATACAGCATGCCATCAAGCAGTCCATGCAAGAGCAGTTTCTTCCCCAAATGGCTAGTCCTATCATACTAAAGGCAAATTCCATATGAGTTTCTTCAATGCCCATCAACCTCTCTGAAGTAACTGGTGTGGCCAGAAGCAGATATTTCTCACTGTCAAGATCAGTCTAATTTTTTAAAACCTTTTAAATGCCACATTTTGTAGGTCTTTGAAGTGTTCAAGATTACCTGTCTAACTGAAGTACCTCTCTGTATATCTAGAAAACCTAAC
The DNA here is from genome assembly GCA_963919715.1 of Microtus obscurus. Taxonomy (NCBI): domain Eukaryota; kingdom Metazoa; phylum Chordata; class Mammalia; order Rodentia; family Cricetidae; genus Microtus; species Microtus obscurus. The sequence goes on from CAWTZC010000486.1 coordinate 356,484, forward strand.
TAACATAACTACATTTGACTATTATAACTGACTATCTATTAAACTATAGTCCTTAATTATACATTACATTTTTAAATGAGCTGTATAAACATAATACCTTAAACATGTGTATAAATATACATATAACAAAATTTACCTTAAATTTGTACCCATAGACCAAGAGTCATATCAGATTTAACTCTTGGCATTTTCTTGGAAAGTCTGATTGTGAGACACAGAGGTGGAAAAATACAGTAACATGTTTCTTCATTTTATTTTCAGTGAGATCAAAGCAAAAATTGGGAGCAATATTTCAATCTTTTCTTATTTAGCAAGCTTTCACTCATTTTTGTGTATTCACTTAAGAACTGAGTATTTGTCATCTCTGTGTATGGGCTAATATTAAAAATTCAAGAGCATGAGTTATGATGGTTTATGTTTATGTTTAACAGGGATATCAAAGACCTACTGTTCAACATAGCATCACAAGAGGAAAAGATAACTTGAGACTACATAATGACATGTTCATAACAGAAATATGAACAAAAGACTGTAGCAAGGGGGAAATGTTCTCTTTTTTATAGATAATCTCAGTGCTGATTCTAAACTATAATCAAAAGAAAATTTTTGTATTACACACTAGAACCTTTGGGATACATCGAACCATGGCTTAAGATGAAAGGCTATCATTGTAACTGTGTTCATAAAAGAAATCAGAATTGTTCTTGAGGTCTTAGTAGTCCTCATTGTCCGCAAAGCATTTTTTACAGAAGTATAGGTGACTCAAAACAGGACTGTCGCCAAAATGGCCACACCAGTAACTATGGTGACTGTTGAAAGCTACAGTCCAGGAGATCTCTTCACAGCTCACAAATATCTGCAGAAATTCCAAAATCTCTTCTGGGCAGTGAGGCTGGTCACTTTCCTGGAGGGCAATGATTTGCTGCTTCTCATAACTGGTCTACCTACCACACTGGGTCTGTCCTATTCTTACACATTCCCTTGGTGTTTCCCAGTACACTGAGTATTATTCATTAAGCTGTTGGCATTTATTGATTCAATTCCTGTATATTTTCCATTACCTTACTCAGAAAAACATAGGTCTTGAAATATTTTGCTATTCCTCCTCTCTGAAAAACAAAAAATAAAAATACTCATTATGAAATCACTCAAAAGTAGTAAGATCATTTCTCTCCCTATCTGATTTTTCTCTGGAATTGTTCTACCTTTTTAATACAGGATTTTAAGTGTTTATGAATCTAATGTATATTACTTTATTTCTTTTCTTCTTTTGCTTATACTTAAGAAGAAACTCTTTTTAAAATACTGAAAATAAGGTTAGAGGTGGCTCAGGGATTAAGAACACTTGCTGCTGTTCTTCCAGAAAGCCTGGGTTCAGTTCCCAGCAACTACATGGAGCAGCTCACAACTGCATATAATTCCAGCTCCATTTCCTCTTCTGACCTCCATGGATACCCACATGCATAGTGTACATATAGACAAGTAGGCACACATGCATAGACAAAAATAAAACATAAAAAAATTAAAAATAATGAAAATATACAAATATTTTCTTTACTTTGGGGTGTTTTATTTCATGGTGAGCATGTAGCATGTGACAGAAGGATGGATTTTATATATTCTACCCAGTTCTTTTTGTCTTGAAGATGTTTCTTTTGCCAATAGTGTGCTTATTCATGTAATGCATTTTATAGCATTCTACATTTTTAAAAGCTTGTTGGATATTATTTACAAAATAGAAGAGTAAACTTCTTTTGGTATGCATACATTTCAGAGTTTATTTTACTTTCATGCACTTATTATGTAGAAATTGATAAACATTTCTTCAAGTTCCAAAAGGCAGTGCCGTAGTCTTTATTCCAAAGGCATTGCAATGACAACACAGTGGTAGTCAACCTGCATAACAAATACCTGGGAGGAAGAATTCAACTGAGAAACAGTTAATCTGCATCTCAGTGGCAGGTTTCCATTGTCAGGGTCTCCATTGTCCTTGGGCCAGTGATGAGGCAGAGCCTCAAAGAGGTGTAGTAAGAAGGGCCATTTGTTGGTTCCCAGCCGCCTGGCTAGCTTCAACCTGAAATAATCACACAGAAACTATATTATTTTAAAACACTGCTTGACCGATTAACTCTAGCTTCTTATTGGCTAACTCTTACATGTGAATTTAACCCATCTCCATTAATCTGTGTATCACGATGAGGTCGTGGCTCACCAGCAAAGTTTCAGCAAATCTATCTCCCGTGGTGGCTCTATGGCATCTCCCTGACTCTGCCCTTCTTTTTCCCAGCATACCGCCTATCTCTGCCTAGTTCTGTTCTTCCCTACCATAGGCTCAAAGTAGTTCTTTATTCATTTACCAGTAAAAGCAACACATAGAGACAGAAGGACCTTCCACACCATAGAAGAAGGTCATAGAGAGGGGCGCCTCACCTCCTGCACCCAGTAGCCAAGGAGAAGAGTCACAGGAAAAGGTCAAAGCTACACACCTTGCCCACAGTGCCCCTCTCCTCCAACAAGGCTCCACCTTCTGCACTTCTATTGACTAGTCAAAGTTTGAGGGCACCAATGGAGTAGACCCCTGATTAGGGCAGAGCTTCCACAATCAATTTCTATGTCTGATGAAACTCCATGGTTCACCAAAGAGTATGCTTGCTCATCTCATTCTAATCACTGTATCTAATCAAGTTGACAGGATGTCAAGCAAACATTCTTTACAGAAAACTCATGCTTGGGAGCACTGTGCTTTTCTCACAGTTTGATTGTGTGGTTTTTTTTTGTTTGTTTGTTTGTTTTGTTTTTAAATCTAAATTATTTTGCTCTATTTTCCAACTAACCGTGATATGCATGATTTTTTTCTTTTATAATTTGTATATTCTGTCTGGGTACTTCTGATAGACTCAATGTAAACTAAGTTCAAACTGAAAGAATACATTTCTTTAGAAAATTATTCATATGTTCTCAGCACTCTATCAAGTTTTGCTAGGCCAACTCTCTAGGACTTTACTGTAAAATATTATGGTATAATCGGTGATTTTAATGTTTAAGCTTTAGTTTATCATTTAAAAATAAACCACCACTAATGTTCTTCTGAAAGCATTTGAAAAAAATTTAAATCATTGTATTAAAAATATTCATTGCAACTATATTTTATTGTTCTAAAATAAATAACATGAGAAAGTTTATTTTCCCTTATTTTTGATAGTGTCTTATCCTCTTGTGTAACATTTATATACTTAAGTATTAGCTAACTTTAACCACAATTTATTTTAATATGCTGGCCACAAATTCCTAAATCAACATTGTAGACCAAATGCCTATTGTTATCTTATATTTTAGGTTAGTGGGATGGTTTGGCCATGAACGCAGTACAAGATTTAAGATGGATAACAGTAAGTATATTCAATTTTATATTTTATATGCAATTTTGTTTTGCCTTCATTCTGATTTTCAGCAGACTTTGGATTCCATGTAATAGACATGTCCCATGGGGAATGCACTTTGAAAATGTCATTGTGGTTTCCAAAATAAGAAATGACATTTCAGTATGTAAGGCTAAGTGTTTATAGATTTAGCGTGATTTTGTATTTTATCCCTTTGAAGAGAGATTAAAGGAAGTGAAATCTAGCCTGCGGCTCATGTGACTTGGTCAGATTCCCTAGTAGGAATGGCCAAAACACATGCAGGGAAGACGGGGCAATTTGGTGATCGAGGCCAGCACCAGAGAAACATGAATGTCAGTCCCAATCTGCTGTTTAATAGTTTTGTGATAATGCCAGTCATTGTTCTGTTCCACATATTCAATGTGAATAATGTTGACTTCAGTGTTCAGTTTAAGAGTAAGTTAAACTCAAAATTACAAACCAAATGGCATACTGGATTTCTTTAGACAAACGTTGACATTCATTCTTTCCAGTTATTCCCTTGCTATGGCATTTGCCATGCACCAAAGTATAAGAATCGCTATAAGCAGCTGCATCAATGGGTAGTAAGCTGTCATGCACTAGGGTCACAACTGCTGTCTTCCTTTTTCCCATGGCTGTATTCCAGACTTCTAGAACATCAGAGGTATCATGAGCATTTGTCACTTAGGCTTAAATTTCAGTGTCCAGATCTTAGGAACTGTTTATATGTCTTTAAATTGGCAATAGCCAAGTCACAGAGTTTTGGTTGACAACCCAAGTAAAATCAAAAACCAGACTGCTGGCTCAGTTCGTGACCAATCAAATTCCCTCTTGACTCTTGAGACATCTTACTTCAGTTAATTAAGATAACAGGCATAAAGCTAACAGGTTAGCAGTCATATTTTCAGTTGTTCTGCTCAACTCTGTATTGAGTTCTCAAGCAGCCATAGAGGCACAGAGACATCACCTAGACCATTGTCCAATGAGCCTTTGTTTTTTGATTTGAAACCATGTAATGCATTGGACTTTGCTTGCTGGTCTTATTTCAGCTAGCCCAAGGATTGATGGATTTCCAAAGACGATTAATACTTTCTTTTTAGTTTTAAGTGAATTTCTGATCACCCCAGTGTTATTAGATTTAATTTGCTTCAGTTCAATGTATTTAATCGAGTTAGGAGAAAGCCTGCTACCCCTTTCTTTTCTAGCTCACCTTAGATAGGAAGATCTTGTATCTCCTCTTCTTTTCCTAAGAAACCCGTGTGACCTAGTAAAACTCCTAGAGCTAAAATCACTTCCCTGGGTCGTCTCATTCCTCTCTGCTTTCAGGTGACTCAGGTTCACACGCCTCAGAATCTTGATGTTCTCTCTCATGATATGACATTCAAAATAGTTTTTAGAGCATAGTGTAAGAAGGAAATACTGTCTTGGAGCCAGGAAGACAAAGGGGAGGGTTTAGACCATTTGTGTCTTCCTTGTGGAGGTTCTAATGTCAAGACAGCTGACAGGACTGAGCCCAAGTCCTAGGCATTGCCATGGAGTGAAGACATGCCAAAATTGTCCCTCCTCTGAGTTTCTTTTATTCAGGAATGTCACGGGGGGGGGGTAAGTCTTACTTTTAGACTTCTTCATTGTTGTAAGTCCCTCTTTAAAGGATGTTGTAAATACTAACACTATAATTATACTAATTTTTCAGAGCTGCAGTTAATCCCTGGGGCCAGTGGATTCCGAATTTCCAACCCTCCCATTTTGTTGGTCTGTCCCTTGCATGCTAGTTTAGAGGTAAGAAACCTGGGCTTCTGCCTTCCCACATCCTGTTTTGCTTGCCTCACCTGGTTGTCACAGGTCCTAAAGGGTTTCTACGAATCAGAAAGATCCTAAGTAAGCACTAGCAATGGACAAAAGGCAGCATTTCCCATTGGGACAGTGACTATGACTGTGACCTTGAATTTGTTAATTGGACCTGATGTGGAAAGAAGTCCGTGGCTGTTTTACTGAGATCTGTATGGAATTGACAGAGTCAATGTTTATCTTTCCATAAAATAAATGAGCATGCAATGTTTAATTCTAAGTTAATTCATTCAAGTAGATGATACGTACTGAGAAAGAATTGCCAGGCATTGTTGTGACTTCCAGGCATCCTGTTACTTCTGGTTTTGCAAACCAAGGAACAACCAACATGCCCTGTAAAAGTTATCTAACTTTGTAAGATAACTGTAAATGGGGAAACCATATATAGGATAAAGTGGCTTCACTAAACAGGGTAGATATTTTATATTGAGGTGTCCATGACATTATATCTATGTACAATTTTGGTATAATCGCTCAGTATTTTCTTTTAAGTTAATTTATACATTTGTCTAAATTGATTTTACACAATATTAATATTTGTAAAATCAGTTAGGTTTCTAGATATGTATGTATACAAAAAACAAATATAGATAAATGAACATAATCTAGAAACCAAACTGTTAACATGTTTGATATCACTTAGTGATATTCTAAATTTATTCCAGTAAATATAATACATATAATTATTACTTATCAAGTAATAAAAGTTATATAACCTTGGGCTAGAGAAGTGGCTCAGGGGTTAAGAATACTGGCTGCTCAACCACAGGACTTGGGTTTGATTGCAGGCACCCACATGGCAGCTCACAACAGTCTGTAACTCCACTCCCAAGGAATACAGTGCCTTCTTCTGGTCTCTGTGGGCACCATGCACACATTTGGTGCACATATACCCATGCATAAAGAGAAAACACCCATACATATAAAATAAAAATACATTTCTAAAGTTATATATTTAATATTGATATATTATTGAATAAATTCAACTAAAATGTAATTTAAAATTATGCCTCATTAAACAGATGTTTTATGCCTCCTAGACAATTGAAGATTTGGGATTTTTTTAATACCTTCTAAAATCACCTAATTCGTGATATTTTAGGAAATCCTGTTGTGCAGGTTTTGACCTTGAAAGTGGCGATTAGAAAAAAATGGTCTCTCTTCTAAACGAAAATATAGTAGTTTCTTATCATGGCCACTGGGTGGCAGTATCAAATTCCTGTTATTGTGCACCTTTATCGCTTGCTTTCTCTTTTCATCCTCGTTTAGGAAGCACCTTCTCAGTTTAACCACTAGATGGAGCATGTGCTGTTTTCACCTTTTTGAACTGTATTGTTTTGATAGAAAATAGACCAAGTGACAACAAGATTAGTTTTCAATCTGCTAAACACTTTTCAAAGTCTTTTGGAGGAAAAGTCTGTCCAGTACTTTGTCTAAGTATATTTAATAGTTGTCTAATACTATTTAATAACAAGTAACCATGAAGAGAAACAGTGTGTTTAGTGGTTTGGAAACAGGAGGTGTTACCCCACTTTGCAAGGCTGTAACAGAAGGGCTAAGCCTGGAAGCAACCAAGACACACCCTAGCGAGCTAGGCAGGGCTAGCATTTACCTCATTGCTTCTTATTTCCCTTATCTATAGATTCTGAAATTGTCCATTTTATTATTATTATTTTTTTACTCAAGACAGGATGACCTCCAACTCAGTTGCCTCCACCTTTGAGGTGGAGTGATTCCAGCCTGGGGGGGGGGGCACAGCCAGTCCCTCTCATTTAGCAAACTATCTACACAGAAGAGAGGCGGACTCTCCTTTACTACCACTGATATTCTACCATGCTGAATGAGAGACATGCACATCAACTTTCCATTCTCAGACTCTGAGCACCGACTGATCTTTTCCTTTAATACCTAAACTTAAACTTACCCAACAAACCTTAACAGCCACCTGCGGCTGGGCACACAGGTCACATTAGCTTTGGGTTTGGGATTTGGGGTTATTGTACCCATTCACTACCAAGGCTATGTTCTGGTCAAATGGTCTTTTCCCCATTTTTAGTTTTTAACTTTTAGACATTTTAATTGAAACATAGTTATGTCACTTTCCTCCTTCCTAGAACTCACAGATATCCACCTGCCTCTGCCTCTGCCTCCTGAGTGCTGGGATGGACAGCTACTATGCCTGTCTGGTGTCTTATGTTTTCAAACTTGGGTCCCTATGCCTTGTGAAGAAACACCTTCCATTTGTCCTGCTGCTCTCTTGGGCTTCATCGCCATGCACTCAGCTTGAATATTCAATTCGTGTTTTTGAACAGGTTTTATAATTTATACCATTATAAATGTATATATTGAGCAGAAATTGTGTCCTTATTGCTATATAAAATACAAACATTAAATATAAAATTCAAAAAAATTGTAACTTAGCAGTCAGAAAATTGTGAAAATTTCAGAAATTTCTCTGCTCCACATGTCTTCATTACAAAACTAGAGTAAACAAATGGCTGCATAAATGACCACCACTCAGCAGTGGACAGAAGCGACAGTTTCAAATGGATGATAGAAAATACTTTTTTAAAAAATATTTATTTATTATGTATACAATATTCTGTATGTGTGTATGTCTGCAGGCCAGAAGAGGGCACCAGACCTCATTACAGATGGTTGTGAGCCACCATGTGGTTGCTGGGAATTGAACTCAGAACCTTTGGAAGAGCAGGCAATGCTCTTAACCACTGAGCCATCTCTCCAGCCCCCTAGAAAATACTTTTAACAATATCAATTGAACAAATGGAGTTGTAAACAAAGCCATTTTTATTCTATATACTTGAAAAACAACTGGAGGATTCTACACTTAAAAATCAACTGGACAGGGCCAGAGAGATGACTCAGCATGCAAACTACTTGTTGCACAAGCCAGGAAGCCCATGTACACAAAGATGGAGAGAGAGTACAGAATTCGAAATGTTGTCCTCTGACATCCATGTGTGCACCAAGGCCTGCTTACCTCTACCCACTGCATAAATACATTTCTAAAGCTAACACATCTCATCGTCCATTTCAAAGTCTTATGAGACATGCCTGGCCAGTCTGCGAAGAGTGTGCTGTCCTAAACCCTGACTGGCTTCCCAGAAGCCCCAGCTGGCCAGCTTCTTGTTTTGTAAAAGGTAACAAAATTCCTGGCATTTTGGTCTTAATGTCCTGGAGCTGGTGATGCCGGCACCTCGTCTCTACAAAGACACCTGCACCTTCCTACACCTGCCTCTGCCTGCAGCTGCATCTTTCTGCAGCTCCATCTGCCTGCAGTAACAGGTGCAGTCACTCATCTCAAACAGTGCTTCTCTCTTCAGCAACTTTACAGCTTTAGGCCCAGACCTAGAGCCTGCAGCTGGACCTTCACTAATTTCACTAAATCATGGTCCTAACTTTTAGCAAGTCCATACCTTATACACTGTATATCCAGAGAAATCTTGGCTTACTGGGTCAAGTCTTATTAGAATTCCTTCTCCCACATGCTGTTTCATCTCTTGATAAATCCAGATATCACTGAATGACATCACCCATGTTTGTTCCTGATCTTTTGGCTCACTTTACAACAAAGGACATTAATGGAGTGCCATATGCATCACGCTGTTAATATTTCCTTCAGTCTTTATGTGGAGGGTACATTTTTTAAACAAGACAGAAAAGCATGTCTGTTCTGGTCCATAATATTAGCATACCAATAATTGTAGACCCTTGCCACCAATTCTGATAGGCCCATCAGACAGCAAGTGGCAATGTTTTGCACAAGTGCTAGAGTTTTACGGAGAAAAGAGAGGTGGAAGGTACTGGCAGCTAAATTCCTTAGCAATAATACATATTTATGCAGCATTGTTAGAGTCCTTGAGAAAATCAGCTTCATAATTAAACTTTACAAATATAAATTGGATGATGGTGATTGACACCTTTAATCCCATCCACTCAGGTGAATCTCTGAGTTCAAGGACAGCCTGGTCTATAGTTCCAGGGCAGTCAGGGCTTCACAGAGAAACCATGTGTCAGAAAACAAACAGCAACAACAAAATACTGACTTGGGAAAATATAGTGATCACCAAGATGTTGTGGACAATACCAAAATCCATTTATGCATGTATTTGTCTTGTGTGAAATGTTCTGTGGACCAAATTACAGACAACAGTTGAATTCTCTTAAGCAAAGTTTCCTTTTCTTGCAAATATTGTTTAAAATGGCATACGCATATATTTTCTGTCATAGAAATTTACCTTCACTATTAATAACAAAGCATTTAAAAACATGGCATGTTTTAAATAGAGAAAAGATTTCCTGAAAGGTGATGAGCTTTTAATAAATCAAAAATGGGAATTTCCTTTTTATGTGCGATTTACATTTAAGTGTTGTGTCTCTTTAAGTCAGTAGGCACTGCTAATCTGATTGTCATTCTCAGCTCTTCCAGCAAGCAACTATGGCAGCCCTGAGGAGAAAATCCATTCTGCTGACAGGCTATCTGGAATACATGCTCAAACAGTACCGCAGCAAAGGGAACACAGGAAACAAGGGGCCACTTGTGAACATCATCACCCCACCCAGAGCAGAGGAACGCGGCTGCCAGTTAACACTGACCTTTTCCATTTCCAAGAAAGGTGTTTTTAAGGAACTGGAAAAAAGAGGAGTCGTTGTATGTATATGATCAGTTTATGGCTTGCATTGAACCACAGGTTCTCTTTGGGTTTCAGTTTAGGATGGGTCTTAGGTTCCTCAGTTTACATATCATTCCTGTCAGCCAGTCAGGATAAGTTGAACACCAACTTAGCACTCATCACTCTGCAGATTGATAGCCACAAGGGCCCTCTGCTGTTTCTGACCAAACAACAAATCCTGCTTTTGAGAAATACTCTTGTTATTTACTCAGTTTTTAACAGTTAAGAGGGAATATATTTCACTGAAGTGAAGAAAAGGTTTTCACAAGTTTTGACTTGGAGATAGATAGATAGATAGATAGATAGATAGATAGATAGATAGATAGATAGATAGACAGACAGATAGATATTGATAGATATACATATACATATTCTTAAGCTTGGTCATGGTGATGACAACATGACATGTAATTATGTGGTCCTACTTTCAAACCATCAGCAGTTCTGGGGACAGAGAGACAATTCCCCTATCTATGATCAAGGGTTAGAGAATTAAATGAAGGTTGGTTTGTAAAGCTCCTAACATCTCACTGAGGGACTGGACATTTAAACTGGTCCCAGGGTTTCATCCACCCTGAGGCTTACCCTCTGGAAAGCTGGGTAGAGAATCCATTTTCAGAGATAACTCTCAGTGACTTCAGAAATATAATTTAGACATTCACATTGAACCCACTGCTGTGTCAATATTAAGAAGAAAGTTCAGACTTAACAGAGACAGTTTGGGAAGTCATGATCTACGGAATTTTATATTGTAAGTAGAGTTTCTGTGTGTGGATACTGCTAAGATGATTATTTTTTTTTTCTTTCCAGTGTGACAAACGAGAACCAGATGGCATCCGTGTGGCCCCTGTTCCTCTCTACAATTCTTTCCATGATGTTTATAAGTTTGTCAGACTGCTCGCTGCCATACTTAACTCTGCAAAAACTATCCATGTTATCTAGAATAACTCAAGAAAATCTCACTTCACTACTCTTGAATTGTAGTCATTAATAATTATCAGGAAATTGGTTGTATAGAACTGGTAATAATTACATAAACTTGGAGAAAACTTGACAAATGTATTAATGGCTGTGTTGCTGGGGAATGTAGAGTCTCTAAGACTGGGGAATCAGTCATTCCATGGCTCCAACCTGTGGGCCACTGTCTTGATCAGCTGTGTATTCCATGGTCACTGAAAGGTTTTCTGTTTAATTTGTAATTAAACTGACAACTTTATAATCTATGTGGACTTCTTGTATCAGCACAGGAAATGTCTCTTTAATTCTGATGTAAAAATAAGTTTTTCTTTTAAAACATGCAACTGAGTCATCTGAAATCTGTATGATCTTGTGATGTTCCCTCCAATTCCAGAAAAAGAAAACCCACTTTCTATGCCATTACAATGTGTGTGTGTGTGTGTGTTTCTTGCATGTTTGTCTGTTCATCATGCATGCACATGCTGTGTCCACAGCAGCTAGAATAGGGTATCAGATCACCTAAAACAAGAGTTACAGCAATTCGTGAGCTGCTATGTGGGTGCTGGGACTCAACCCAGGTCCTCTGGAAGAGCAACCAGGGCTCTAGTCCTCTTAAATATCTCCCCAGCCCTTCCACCTCATATTTTGATACAAGCTTTCTCATCAAATCTGGAACTCACTTCTTCAGCTCGTGTGGCTGACCAGTGAGTGAGTGTTCAGGGTTTCTCTGACTCTGTCTCTGTCCCCTCCCATTAGTGCTGGATTACAGGGGCACACTGTCTCACATAGATTTTACATGGGTTCCAGTATCTGAACACAGGTTCTAATGTTTGCGCAGCCAGCACTTCAACCACCAAGCCATTCCCCAGTCATCGCTTTGCTATTTTAACCTTATTTTTTTATTTATACTTTGTGTCTTTCACATCATGCATCCCCATCCCATTCATTTCTCAGTCCCTTTGTATCTACCCTCTGCCCTTGAAACCTTCCCACCAAAATAAAATAGCATTTAAGAGAAAAAGAAGAAGAAGAAAACCAGTTTCATCATAGAAGCTGTAGTTTGACACGGTGAGTCGTGCAGCAAACTCTTTTATCCATATATCTTAATTGCAAGTGTTCAATGCAATGAGTGTTTGGTCTGGTTCTAGGTCTTCGATTTCTGCTACACTTTGATGCTGGGCTCTCACTGGAACTCCTCTTGGTTATCCTGCTCTTGTGTTGTGGAGATGCCGCAGCTTTGGGTCTGTAAGATCACCCCCCTTCACGTGCTCCAGCAGATCACAGATGAGCTAGATGTTGCGGTGAGCCAACTCATAAACCTGGTTCTGGACGTGGGTAATTGGTCAGCCCACCAGCTCTTTCTTATCCTCACTACCAAGGTGGGCTCTTCTGCATTGCCCAGGCTAGTTCACCCCTTGGAGTGATGAGCAAGGAGTGGGGCCACTTCTCCTGCTTTCACGCCCTCAGGTGACCCTATTTTCCCACACCTGCACCTTCGGGGCCAGTTCTACTAGGCACCACTCTCCTGAGTGCCGCTGCTGTTAAGGGGCAGGAACAACTCTCTTACTCTTATGATCTCAGGGCTAGCTCTCACACCTGCCTCAATCGTTGATGGTTGTGGGCGGTGGGGGGGGGGGAGAACATCACTCCCTCCGCCTATGTTGCCACATAAAAGACGATTAATGGGGACTGCTTTCCCATGCTCACAACTTCGTGTCTGGCTCACGCACACCTGCCATTGGGGTTGGTTGCCCAGGTGAGGTACAGGGCCTGCTCACCTGAGTGTTGCAGCTGGTGGGGCCAGGGTCCACTCTCTCACTCTCATGACCTCAGGGCCAGCTCTACCTCCGCCTCAAGCTTCATGAGGTGCATCTCTCCCTGCTCATGACACCAGATGACTGATGGCAGGTGAGTGATGGGGACAGCTCTCTCATGCTCCCAGCTTCAGGACTGGCTCACTCACGCCTCCTCCAATGATGTTGACTCTATTGTGCTGCCCAGGTAAGATGAGGTTGGTTAAGAGGAGGGTCGGCTCCCTCACCCACAACAAGTGGCTGGGGAAAGGGGGAAAGGGCATCTTTCTCTTACCCTCACCACCGCTTGGCAGAGAAGTGGTTTGTGGTCAGCTACACCCTCAGGTCTACCTAAGTTCCTTGTTTGCCAACAGGGTCAGCTCCACTGTGCCTCCCAGGCAAGGAACAGGGACCACTTTCCTGAGCACTGCAGGGAGCAAGGGGGAGGGTCAGCTCCTTCATCTGTAGCAGGTGGTGAGGTGCGAGGGCTAAGGGGGACGGGACATGTCTCCCCTGCCCACACCACCGCATGAGAGATGAGTTGTGGGGACAGCCCTCCCACTCTTACACCCTCAGGGCTGACTCACCTCCGCCTCCACCAGCAGGGTTGGTTCTCTTATGCCACCCAGGTGAGGTGGAGGGCCTGCTTCCCTGAGTGTTGCAGCTGTGGTAAATGGGTCAGCTCTCTAGCCAGCTGAAGAGGGTAGGGACAAGGTGGGGGCATCTTTCCCTCACCCCTACCACCACACTACAGATGAGGGAGGCAGTACCAACCATGCCCCTCTCACATCCTCAGGGCTCAGCCATTGCTTTTGATGCTACTACAAACATGTATCTATTGGCAAAGTATTCTAAAGTCGCACGTATAAACAGCAAGATATAATGCTTACTACATGACCGGGGTACTAATTGGATAAACTTGAATGAAATAAACTAGGTCAGACAACTACTTTTGATGCAGTAAGTAATACTATGTCAGACTGTGGCAACGGTACCGACACACACAACTCTCTTGTTTACTAAGCAATTCAATTCCATGCATTCCACTCATACTTTGGCTAATGTAACAAAGTTCTCTACTGCATTATCTTACCTTCATTGATGGAATTGCTTGAACCCCATTTATACATGGTTTGAATACATGTATTCAAACTGATACAATCTCCATTTCCAAGGAGCATAGATCCATGCAGTTCAGTCCATTAATCGTGTAAAAATTAAAATAAATACTTAATTACAACCAGTAGCATCCATTGATAATGTCCTCCTAGCTGGCCCACTGTTGCTGGGATAAACATTGTGCTGGCTTATGCTTTGTCAGATGGACATTGGATAGAGTCATTTGGGAAGAGAGAACCTCAGCTGAGCAAATGCCTCCACGAGACTCACCAGACTAGCCTGTGAGCAAGCTTGTGGAATGGTTTTAGTTGATGACTGATGTGGGAGTCTCACTGGGGATGATGCCACTCCTTGACAGGCGACCCTGGGTGCCACAAGGCAGTCTGAGAAAGTTGTGGGCAAAAAGTCGATAAACATCAGTCCTCCGTGACTTCTTTTTCAGCCTTTGCCTCCAGGCGTCTGCCTTGAATTTCTGTCTTGACTTCCGTGGATGATGGGCCACAGACTGTAATGTGAAGTAAGCCATTGGCTTTGTGAGTTGCTTTTGGTCATGGTATTATAGCACAGCAGTGAACTGTTAACTAAGACAAACACTATCACCAAAAGTGACTTAGGGAGGAAGTGGTTTATGTCATCCTCCAGGTCACACAGTCCATTGTTGAAGCAAGTCAGGCCAGGAACTCCAGCAAGACAGGATTTGGAAGCAGAAATCACAGATACACTCGCCCTATTTGCTTGCTCACAGGTTTCTGTCAGCTAACTCTCTCATACAGCCCAGGCCCATCTACCAGGGATGAGGCACCCCAGCCCTACCCTGTCATTTAGCAATCAAGAGAATGCCCACAGACATGCCCATAGGCCAATCTGATAGAGGTAATACCCTCCATGAACTCTCTCAGACAAGTCTGGGCTTGTCACAGTGACAGCTGACGCTAACTAGGATAGATGACAATATGAATGGGAAGACTTAACCCATGTGGTTGAGCAACGGGAAGTGTTTGAAGATGTTCATACGATTATATTGAAACTATTACATGCTAATCATACTAACATTTTATCAAATTGTAAAGAGAAACCAAGGGAGGAATTTTAAGCACCTCATGTACAGAACCCACAATGACATAGCTTATTACAATGCAGTTCCTTTCCTTCTTTCCTGTTGTCACTTTTATAAATAACTTCCGTGTTTCCAAGAGTTTTACGTTCATGTATTCCCATGGAAATGAAATAATTTTACTGTGTAGTAGCTGTAGAAAACACTGGATCTACTCAACTGTCTGCTTTTGCTCAACATCATTTTATCATTTTGCTTTTATTTTTGAAATTCACCTATTTGTTTTATCATTACAATGTAGTATTCTATTCTGGTAATAGTTTATAAACGTTCAGAGACAACTTGTAAGTCACCTTTAAGTTTTAATACATCTGAGAAGATTTTCTGAGCATTTTCAAGCAATTTTATTGTATTTTTCCCATGGAGATCATTATGTAATCTATAATTACTTTCTCTTTTATAATTCCATTTTTATGTATAGGAGTGTGTGTGTTATATAAAAAAAAAGGAGGTCAAGGTTAACTTCTGTATTTCCAGCTCACCAATATCTATATTCTTTCTGCAATTACAAACTGCCTTAATTACTACAACATAGTAGGGCCTGGCATCTGCTAAATGAAGTATCTCATCCTTTATTTTTAAAAGATTGCCTTGGGTATCCTGGGCCTCTTTATTTTTACTTATAAATTTAGAATATATCTAAATAAATTTAGAATAAGTAAATTGTGCTCTATAAAATCTCCTGCTGGGATTTCAATTGAATGGCAATTAAATTTTAGTTCAGTTTTGGAAGAATTAACTCATTTCAGCGTTGAGCCTTCTTACTCAAGACTATAACATTTATTTTCATTTATTTATGTCTTCTTTAATGGTTTTTTAAAAGTTTGATTTTCTCTGCTAAGACACTGCACAGTTAGAGATCAGAGCACTTCTGAACCCCTCACGTGAGACCTATTGGAACTGGGTCACTGGTAGCTGCCGCTGTATGGATGCTCAATTGGTTAGTATGTTTTGAATGTTTGTTTAAAATCTAAGTCCCTGATGTTCACTTAGTGGAGGAGTCTTCCATGCAGAGAGTTATTATCTGCAAGGAAGCTCCTACATCCTTTTTAATTTGGGAGATTGATTTTTTTCTTGTTTCTTCTCTTTCTTTTAAATCCTTTAATCACCCAAAGGCTGAAGGGTTTTAACACATGGTTTCCAGGTGGAAATGTTATTTTGGAAGGCTCTAAACTTATTGGACGTGGGGTATATCTGACAGACGGTAGACCATGGGTTGGAACTTGCGGGTGATAGCTACTCTCTAAACCTTTCCTGCCTTCAGTTACTTCTTGTAAGGTATTTAGTCAGAGCAGGTAGACAAGAAACTAATACAGCATGTAGACATATGCGTGTTCAATATGTTCCACTCATACAGAAGTAGTTAATATGCTCTAGCTTCCCTCACTCTGTTGGCCAAGTTTAAATCCAGGACCTTGTACCTACTAGACAAGTCCTTCACCACTGAGCTACACACAAGCACTTATGTTTTGTCAGAATCACACAATCCTGGTGTAAGCCATCCAATATACCAATACATGGAGAAACTGTGCCCAGTAAACCATTAACACACTATGGTGCTGTGGGGGAAAATCCCGCAGCTGTAATGTGAGGGAAAAGAGTGCCTCACGCAAAAAGTCTGCAGTGAGGGCAGCTAGCATATTCAGAAGGCAATATTCCTTATTGCCCTGCTAAATACGGTATCGTCAATCAGCTGTGCATCACTAGTGATGGTATCCCTTATCGCCTTGCTAAATAAGGTCTATTTCCCTGAGATACGCATATCCAAAGGGTTGAGACCTGCTGTACTCACTGAGTTCTCACTGCATAATTCTGCTGTCCACAGCAGAAATGATTTTCTTTGCTATACTATCCTACACAAAGACTTATTTTCTCCTAAGAAATAGACACTCTTAACTCACTGTCTAAGCATCCTTTCGCTGCTGACAGTATTTTACTCAAACAATCTGCAGTTTTACTCTGATATGTCAAGGAAATATTTGCATGAAATTTTGGGTTAGCTTATAGCATATCCAAATCTGAGAATGGCTCTTTCTAGTTTTGGATAAATACACTAGCTCTGGTGTCATTTGTTCTAAACACTATTTGCTCTCCATATTTTGAAACTCCACTAAGATATTACAACCTCATTCTTGACACTAACATGTCTTTCACATATTCTGTGAGTTTGGAGATAACATTCTTGATTACAGCATTAAAAATAAGTGTGTGTATGAGAGTTTTACCTGTGTATACGTTTGTGACCACTGGTGTGCATTGTTCTAGAGGTCAGAAAAGGACATGCGATGGCATGGGTGTGGAGTTACAGGCTGTGAGTCATCACGTGGGTAAAGGAAATGGAACCCAGGTCCTATGGAAGCCTCCAAGGCTCTTCATTTCTGAAGCCCCTTGATTTCGACTGTTAAAACATATTTTGAATTTTTATACATTTTATTTTAAGATTTTAAAATCTTATTGGACAATCTTGATTTTTTTGATGCTATGTTTTCAACTACTTTTCATGGGCCTTCTGGTATACCATCTCAGTTCTCCCCACCAACTGTTCTGTATGGAGCCTGCTCAGCCTGCAGCTGCTTTGTTTCTACTGGGTTAGTGAGTTAGTCATGCCATAGTTAGATTGCTATTACTGTGATGGGACACCATGACCAAAGCAACTTGGGAAGGAAAGGGTTTATTTGATCTGTACTCCAGCACTGAAAGAAGTAAGTCAAGACAAGAACACAAATAGGCAGGAATCTGGAGACAGGAGCTGATATAGAGGCCTTGGAGGACTCTTGCTTATTGACTTGCTCTTCATGGTTTGCTCAACATGCTTTCTTATAAAACCTGGGACTATCAGTCCAGGTTAGTCCCCACCACAATGATGGGTCTGCTCCCATCTTTCACTAATTAAGAAAATGCTCTAGTGTCCTGTCTAAAGCCCAATCTTAGGAAAATAATTTCTTAACTGAGGACACTCCATTCTGATGACTCTAACTTGTGTGTCAAGTTGACATAAAACTATGTAATAATACAGTCACTATTCTATTGTTGGGAAGAGCCATCATGACCAAGCCAACTCTTATAAAGGAAGATATTTAATTAGGGCCTTGCCTACAGTTTCAGAAGGTGAGTCCATCATTATAATGACTGGGAACATGGTGGCAGGCAGAAATGCATGGTGCTGGAGCAGTAGCTAAGGGCTTTACATCCTGATCCATAGACAGGAATGGGTGAAAGGAAGAGTGTGTGCCCAGAGTGGGTTTTGAAACCTTAAAGCCTACTCACAGCGGGACACCTTCTCCAACAAGGATATACCTCATAATCCTTCCAAACAGTTCATCAAACAGTGACTAGGCATTTAAATATAAGAACCTGTGGTCATTTGAATATAATTGACCCTGATAAGCTCATAGGTAGAGGCACTATTGGGCCATGTGGCCTTGCTAAAGGAGGTGTGTCATTGTGGGTGCAGGCTTTGAGGTTTCTTTTGCTTAAGCTTTGCTTATTTTCACAGATCTTTCCTGTTGCCTGTAATATGTAGGACTCTCAGCTACTGTTGCCTGTTGCAATGTCTTGTCTGCCTGCCCTCTGCTATGCTCCCCACCATGACAATAAGAGACTGAACCTCTGAAACTGTAAGTGAGCCTCTCCAATTAAATGTTTTTCTTATAAGAGTTGCCGCAGTCATAGTGTCTTTTCAAAGCAATAGAAACCTCAATTAAGACATAGACTATGAGAGGAGAGTATTCTCATTTTTAAACCATTGCATTCCACCCCTAGCCCCCATAGGCTTGTAACTATATCATAATGTATAATTTATTTAGTCTAACTTCAAAAGTTCCTATGGTCATTTACAGTCTCAATGCTGTTTAAAAAGTCCAAAGTCTCTTCTGAGACTCAAGGCAATCTCTTAACTATAATACAACAAGGCCCCAAATCTTAGTACAACTAAATCCATAATGGAATTACCCTTCAGTCTATTAAATCAGCATGTAGGCATCATCACAAGCCAAATCTAAAACAAAGGTCTAATCCATCAAATTTGTACTCTGGGAAAGTCTCTAACCTCGCTTTTTAGCTCCTGTAGTTCCATTTTTGCTTAACTGTTCTTGTTTACTAAAGTATGCCAACCCAAAATATGTTTTATGAGCTTAAAAGCTCACTCTGAGGAAGCTGCATTGCTATATTGTTATCCTGAACACATAGTGTAGCCAGCCAGCTAATTAGGACATTTTATTGGCTTAAATCCATATCTAAGCAGTCTTCTCTGATGGCTACCCTCACAACAGTATCTCCCTGTAAAATCAAAATCAAAAAGCAGAATACATATATACAAGGTACTTAGCTGGATGGAGACTTGTCCTTCAGGACCTCTCCCATTATTCCATTTAGCATATGGCTTGCTTTCCTTTAAACTTTTTATCTCCTTGAGAATAGGAGCTTCCGTCTTCAACATTTTATTTTCTGGTGCTCCTGTTCTTCTCATACTATACATTTTATATGTTTTCCTTGCTCTGCTTGTTCCCTTTCATTGTATATTTGCATAAGAGTGATCACTAATAATTGCATAACACAGTCAATACTAGTCTGTCTTGAAGTCTTTTCTGACATTATGATGATGGGGACCATGGTGGCAGACAGGAAGGCATGGTGCTAGAACAATAGCTGAGAGCTTTGTATCCTGATTGCAGGGAAAGAGAGAAAGACAACTGGGCCTGGTGTGAGCTTTTGAAATCTCAAAGTCCATTTCCATCAGTATACTCCTCCAAGCACACAATTACTCCAAGAAGTTTCCACACTCCATAATCTTCCCAAACAGTTCAATTGGGGACTAAAAATGCAATATGCCTATGAGGGGCATTGTCATTCAAATCACCAAATCATGATATTCACCATGATAGGAAAGTATATAAAACATAAAAGAAACCACATTTTGCTAATGCAGAAATTAATCCTGAGCTGTCAGGGAAGCCAGGAACAGTTAAGTCTGGTCATTCTTTGCTTCCCCTAATGTCTACTACTCTCTCTCCACTCCTTGACAGATTTCAAGATCCTTGTTTCAACCTCTATTGAAAGCTCTCTTGTTTTGTGAGGTTGGTGCTTAGACCAGTAGACTGGCCTCTTTCAACATTCCTTGTGTTCCGTAAGTTTTAGTGCATTGTGTTTTTTATTATCCTTAAATTCTAGGAATGTTTTTACTCCCTTCTTGATCTCCCCAACAATCCATTCAGCATTCAATAATATATTGTTTGAGATCCTCAGATGTGTGTATTTTCTGTAGTTTTTCTTGTTGTTGAGTTCTTGTTTGAGTCAACTGCAGTTTGATACGTTGGAGTGAGTTGTTTCAATTTTTCTGTACTTAGTGAGGTTTTCCTTCTGATTTCATGGTGATCTACTTTAGAATAATTTCACAGCTTTCTGAGAATGTATCTTCTGAAATGTTTGGATATTCTGTAGCTCTTTGCTATGTCCAATTGTCCCATCTCACAATTGAAGTCCCTTAGTGTAAGTGGAATGCTAAAATCATTGGCTACTATTATATTGAGTTAATATTTGGTTTAATGCCTAGTCAAATTTGTTTTATGAAATTGGAGGAATCCGAGTTTGATGTGTAAGTGTTTAAAACTATAATGTCTTTTTACTGTGTTGTTTCCTTGGTCAGAATGAAGTGATTGTCTTATCTCTTCAAATTATTTTGGCTCAAAAGTTTATTTTCTCTGATATTAAAATAGTAATGGCCCCTTGTATTCTTGTTCCATTTTCTTGGGCTATCCTTTCAATCTAAGCTGTATCTATCTTTGGAACAGAAGTGAGTTTCTTATAGACTACAACAACAAAATGCATTTTTCTAGTCTAATTGGTTAGTCTGTGTCCTTAGATTGACAAATCAGGTAATTAACACTCGAAGTAATTTTTGAAAGCTATGTATTAATTTCTGTCATTTTGTTGATTTCCTGGCATTTGTTTCCTCAGTTCTACTTTGAATGGGTGTTCTCCTTGCTTGCATCACAATTTCTCCCTGTATTGCCTTGATTGGCTGGTTTTGTGATCATATTTTTTTAAGGCTGCTTTCATCATGAATAGTTTTTCTCTCATAATCCTTCAATCATAATGAATAGTTTTGCTGGATAGAGCAGTCTGAGCTGACATGTTATGATATATATATATATATTCTCCTAGGCTTGAATCATATTGCTCCAAGCTCTCTTGACTCTTCCTATTCCCACTGAAAAACTGTTGTTCTGAGGGATACACCCTTAGATGTGACTTGCATCTTTTCTTGTAGCTTTTAATAACTTTTTTTGTTCTGTATAATTTGTATTTTAACTATAATGTGGTATATAGAGATTTTTTTTAAATTAATTTATTATATTTTCCATTATTTAAAACAATTTTCAAATTCAAATACACTTTGATCATATTCTTCCTCTCCCTCAAGTCCCTTCAGATCTTTTCCCCATCCCTACCCACCCAACTTTAAGTTCTTTCTTTAACAAGAAGCAAAAATCCTATACAGCAATAAAATCTTCCAAAACTTAGAAACAAGAAAGTCATACCAAGAAAAGAAAGAAAAAAAGAATGAAAACAAACAAAAAGCCCAACTTGTAACCAAATAAAGCACAGACAAAATCCTGTGGAGTCCAACTATATGTTGTTGGTCAATTACTCCTGAACATGAGGCTTGCCCAGAATTAGTTGACATGCTCAGTGTCACTCATCGTAGAAAACTGATTGTCTCTCCCCTAACTGGTATAAGTGATAGTTCAGTTGTTAACCTTTTTTTTTTTTTTTTTTTTTTTTTTGTCAAAGCCTCCGTTTATTAGGGACAGGGTAACAACTTATATACCCCCTGAATGAGGGCTTGGGGAGCAGGGCACAGGAGCATGGAATCTGGCCGGGTGGTCCCAGTCATGTAACCTACATCCGGTCAGGTAGGCCAAGAAGTCAGGAGTTGCCACACCTAGTTCCCTGGATAGCTGGAATTTAAGGCAGTTCCGCTATGAGATTAGGTTCGTTAGCAATTAGCGAATAGCTAATTGGGTGTGGGGCAGGTTTTGTCAATAGGACTATTCTTAACATAATTATGGGTTTGGGGTTCCCTGCAGGCTCCCCAAGGTGATGGTTTCTGTAACAATCTTTAGGGAGGGAAACGGCTCCCAACATATTCCTCCTTTCTTATATAAAGGCAAGTAGTTATAGGTGGAGGGCACCAAGACAGAGTCAACCATGGTGTCAGATCTAAAGGAGAGGGGACTGGGACAAGGAGAGACCCTCCTCTCGACTGGTGAAGCAATTTACCTCTCCTGGGAACAGAGGGGTGCCTTATGAGTAGCATTAGTTTCTTGGAGCTTCTCAAATAAAAGGTATCTAGTAGGATTAAAGTAAGCAGATCACAGGGCACCCTGTCTTAGGCTATGTGGAGAGCGCCCTCGTACCTAAAAACCATGCCATGTTGAGCCGGCCTGTACGGCCTCTGTATGGTTTGAAATTTAGGTGAGGATCCACACTAACTCCCGTCATTGGGCCCCTGTATCTATCATTAATGAAAAATCTGTGAGGTGCTCCTTAAACAAAAGATATGATATAATTTTGGCACCAATAACTCCATCTCCAGACAAGAAGAAAGGGGCACCTTCCAAACCCAGTATTCACCTTTTAGTCTGGCCCATGGTATGTCCTCCTTCCTAAATGCCTACTCCACAAAAAGTTACGTGTGCTTGCCTGTCATCAATTAGGGAGGTGAAAAAGGGATCAAAATCTAAAATTCTTAACATATGCATTAAACCCAAACACTTTACAGCATGTGTCAAACCTTTCCCAACATCTATAAGCAGTTACAAATATCATTAGATCAATTTCAGTAAGAGTACAATGACATACATTGTTGTCAAATACCACCATTTCCAGACTCTGAGCAACAGTCACAGGAATCCCAATCTTTCCCCTTCTTAAGTGAAGAGGTTAGTATTTTAATTAAAATGAGTTCTGTGTCCCAAAGATTAAAACAGTCTGATGTCCAGTCTGCATCTCAGCTCCAAAGCAGACCAGAGTTCAAGCTGCAGAAGCAGTTTAGCACTTGTGCTTCAGGGCCGGTGGGATTCCTGGGTGAGGTGAGCTGGATTCAGCTATCTGAAGCACATCCTGGCATTATCTCAGCCGGGTCTCCCTGGACTCAGGAGGCAGAATTGACACCCTGTAGAGTGGAGCAGCAGGTTCTGTTATCAGGGACTCCTCTCCTTGGGGGCAGGAAAAGCCAGACTAAGGACCTCTCTGCAATCGCCTCAGGAACTCCTCTGTGTCCGCAGCGCAGCCTCGACATCAGGCCCAGCTTTTATTTTCTTTCTGTGAAAAAAGCATAAACATATCCTCGACCCCAAATATATATAGGTCGGGTTTTTTCATAATGCATTGCAAGGGCTTTTCCACCTTGCCCTAGCAAAGGTCAGCTTGGTGTTATCATGTCAGATCCGTTTGCATCTGGATCTACTTGCAAGTTTCATAAGCTGCTTACAAGGAGCCTTATTATGCTCCATAATATTTTTTTTATTATTATTACCCATATATGCAGTTCCTCCATTGGAAGAGCCATTTGTAAAATTTAGCATAAAATCCTTTAAGGGATTTTTTTTGCTATAACATTAGCAAAATACAGTTGTGTGAATTGTAGCAATAATCATCTGGGGATCAAGCCATTTTTTAGCTTTTATCCTGCCCTTTTGTATCAGACAGGCTACTGGTTTAAATTAAGAGTTTAATATCTTAATTGGCAAAACTTGAGAAGATTTTGCCATAAACAGCATTTTTTTATAAAAATGTTGTAGAATAAGTTTTATATTTAATATGCACACTTGCCATAGCTGCATTATAATTAATATACTGTATTTGTTGATTATTGTATACTTTACCTGTTGATTTATATTTTACCTGTTTGAGTACCTGTTAGGCAGCTTTAAGCTCTCTCTATTGGAAACTGTTTTTTTTTATTTTATTTTATTTTTCTATTCTAAGATGGCTCCCTTAATTAAGATGTGTGCTTCTCTGCTCCCCTAACCAACCTTCCTTTATCCCAAACATCCCGTTTCCCCAGGTTCCCCCATCCTCCCCTTCTCACATTTCTCTCCCCTTCTCCCCTCACCCCCCCTCCCACCACACCCCCAAGATCCCAAATTTTTGCCCGGCAATCTGGTCTACTTCCCATAACCAGGAGGATAGCTATATGTTTTTCTTTCGGTTCACCTTCTTATTTAGTTTCTTTAGGATATCAAATTATAGACTCACTGACCTTTATTTATCTCTAGAAACCAATTATGAGTGAGTACATCCCATGTTCATCCTTTTGGGTCTGGGTTACCTCACTCAGGATAGTGTTTTCTATTTCCATCCATTTGCATGCAAAATTCGCGAAGTCATTGTTTTTTACCGCTGAGTAGTATTCTAATGTATATATATTCCATACTTTCTTCATCCATTCTTCCATTGAAGGGCATCTAGGTTGTTTCCAGGTTCCGGCTATTACAAATAATGCTGCTATGAACATAGTTGAACAAATATCCTTGTCATATGATCGGGCATCTCGTGGGTATATTCCCAAGAGTGGCATTGCTGGGTCCATGGGTAGGTTGATCCCAAATTTCCTGAGAAACCGCCACACTGCTTTCCAAAGTGGTTGCACAAGTTTGCATTCCCACCAGCAATGGATGAGGGTACCCTTTCTCCACAGCCTCTCCAGCAAAGGCTATCATTAGTGTTTTTGATTTTAGCCATTCTGACAGGTGTAAGGTGATATCTCAATGTTGTTTTGATTTGCATTTCCCTGATCGCTAAGGAGGCTGAGCATGACCTTAAGTGCCTTTTGGCCATTTGAACTTCTTCTGTTGAGAATTCTCTCTTCAGATCAGTGCCCCATTTTTTAATTGGGTTAATTAGCATTTTAAAGTCTAGTTTCTTGAGTTCTTTATATATTTTGGAGATCAGACCTTTGTCTGTTGCGGGGTTGGTGAAGATCTTCTCCCAGTCAGTGGGTTCCCTTTTTGTCTTAGTGACAGTGTCTTTTGCTTTACAGAAGCTTCTCAGTTTCAGTAGGTCCCATTTATTCAATGTTGCCCTTAATGACTGTGCTGCTGGGGTTATACCTAGGAAGCGATCGCCTGTGCCCATCTGTTGTAGGGTACTTCCCACTTTCTCTTCTATCAGGTTCAGTGTGTTCAGATTGATATTGAGGTCTTTGATCCATTTGGACTTGAGTTTTGTGCATGGTGATAGATATGGGTCAATTTTCTTTCTTCTACAGGTTGACATCCAGTTGTGCCAGCACCATTTGTTGAAGATGCTTTCTTTCTTCCATTGTATACTTTTAGCACCTTTATCGAAAATGAGGTGTTCATAGGTTTGTGGGTTAAGATCCGGGTCTTCTACACGATTCCATTGGTCGACTTCTCTATTTTTATGCCAATACCACACTGTTTTCATTACTGTAGCTCTATAGTAGAGTTTAAAGTCAGGGATGGTAATGCCTCCAGAAGTACCTTTATTGTACAAGATTGTTTTGGCTATCCTGGGTTTTTTGTTATTCCATATAAAGTTGATTATTGTCCTTTCAAGATCAGTGAAGAATTTTAATGGGATCTTGATGGGGATTGCATTGAATCTATAAATTGCCTTTGGTAGGATTGCCATTTTTACTATGTTGATCCTCCCAATCCAAGAGCAAGGGAGATCCTTCCATTTTCTGGTATCCTCTTCAATTTCTTTCTTCAATGCCTTAAAGTTCTTGTCAAATAGATCCTTCACTTCTTTGGTTAGAGTTACCCCGAGATATTTTATGCTGTTTGTGGCTATCGTGAAAGGTGATGCTTCTCTGATTTCCCTCTCTGCTTCCATATCCTTTGTGTATAGGAGGGCGACTGATTTTTTGGAGTTGATCTTGTATCCGGCCACATTACTAAAGGTGTTTATCAGCTGTAGGAGTTCTTTGGTGGAGTTTTTGGGGTCGCTTATGTACACTATCATATCATCTGCAAATAACGAAAGTTTAACTTCTTCCTTTCCAATTCGAATCCCCTTGATCCCCTTATGTTGTCTTATTGCTATTGCTAAAACTTCAAGCACTATATTGAAGAGGTATGGAGAGAGTGGACAGCCTTGTCGTGTTCCTGATTTAAGTGGGATGGCTTTGAGTTTCTCTCCATTTAATTTGATGTTAGCTGTCGGTTTGCTGTAAATAGCTTTTATTATATTTAGGTATGACCCTTGTATCCCTAATCTCTCCAAGACTTTTATCATAAAGGGATGTTGAATTTTGTCAAAAGCTTTTTCAGCATCTAATGAAATGATCATATGGTTTTTTTCTTTCAGTTTATTTATATGATGGATTACATTAATAGATTTTCGTATGTTGAACCAGCCTTGCATCTCTGGTATGAAGCCTACTTGATCATAATGGATAATGTTTCTAATCTATTCTTGGATACGGTTCGCCAGTATTTTGTTGAGGATTTTTGCGTACGATGTTCATGAGTGAGATTGGCCTGTAATTCTCTTTCTTGGTTGAGTCTTTGTGTGGTTTTGGTATCAGAGTGATGGTAGCTTCATAAAAGGAATTTGGCAATGACTCTTCTGTTTCTATATTGTGAAATACCTTAAGGAGTATAGGTATTAGGTCTTCTTGGAAATTCTGGTAGAATTCCGCATTGAAACCGTCTGGTCCTGGGCTTTTTTTGGTAGGGAGGTTTTTGATAACAGCTTCTAATTCTTCGCGACTGACAGGTCTATTTAGATTGCTCACCTGGTCCTGATTTAACTTTGGTATATGGTATTTATCTAAAAAAAGTGTCCATTTCTTTTACATTTTCCAGTTTTGTGGCATACAGGCTTTTGTAGTAAGATCTAATGATTCTCTGAATTTCCTCTATGTCTGTGGTTATGTCCCCCTTTTCATTTCTGATCTTATTAATTTGCAGATTCTCTCTCTGCCGTTTGATTAGTTTGGATAGGGGTTTATCAATTTTGTTGATTTTCTCCAGGAACCAGCTTTTTGTTTCATTGATTCTTTGGATTGTTTTCTGTGTTTCTATTTTGTTGATTTCAGCCCTCAGTTTGACTATTTCCAGTCTTCTACTCCTCCTAGGTGAGTCTGCTTCTTTTTTTCTAGAGCTTTCAGGTGGGCTGTTAAGTCTCCAATGTATGCTTTCTCTGTTTTCTTTAAGTGGGCACTAAGGGCTATGAACTTTCCCCTTAGGACTGCTTTCAAAGTGTCCCATAAGTTTGAGTATGTTGATTCTTTATTTTCATTGAATTCAAGGAAGACTTTAATTTCTTTCTTTATTTCTTCTTTAATCCAGGTGTGGGTCAATAGTTGACTATTCAGTTTCCATGAGTTTGCAGGCTTTCTGGGGGTAGCATTGTTGTTGAATTCTAACTTTAGTCCGTGGTGATCTGATAAGACACAGGTGGTTATGGATATTTTTTTGTAACTGTGGAAGTTTGCTTTGTTCCGAGGATGTGGTCAATTTTCGAGAAGGTTCCATGAGCTGCAGAGAAGAAGGTATATTCTTTCCTATTTGGGTGGAATGTTCTATAGATGTCTGTTAAGTCCATTTGATTCAATACCTCCATTAATTCTCTTATTTCTCTGTTAGGTTTCTGTCTGATTGACCTGTCCATTGGTGAAAGAGGCGTGTTGAGATCTCCCACTATTAGTGTGTGCGGTTTGATGGCGTCTTTGAGTTTTAGTAATGTTTCTTTTACATATGTGGGTGCTTTTATATTAGGGGCATAGATATTCAGGATTGAGACCTCATCCTGATCAATTGTTCCTGTTATGAGTATAAAATATCCCTCTCCATCTCTTCTGATTGATTTAAGTTTGAAGTCAACTTTGTTAGAAATTAGTATGGCCACACCTGCTTGTTTCTTAGGTCCATTTGCTTGATAAACCTTTTCCCATCCCTTTACTCTAAGTAGGTGCCTGTCTTTGTGGTTGAGGTGTGTTTCTTGTAAACAGCAGAATGTTGGATCCTGTTTGCGTATCCAATCTCTTAGCCTGTGTCTTTTTATAGGTGAGTTGAGTCCATTGACATTAAGGGATATTAATGACCAGTGGTTGCTAACTCTGGTCACTTTTTTAGTCATAGGGTTTGTGTGTTTGCTTTCTTTTAGTTGCGCTGGTAAAGGGTGTCTAGAAGTTTGAGTTATTGTGGTCATTGTTGGTCTCCTTGGTTTGTGATTTTCCTTCTATTACTTTCTGTAAGGCTGGATTTGTGGCTACGTATTGTTTAAATTTGTTTTTATCCTGGAAAATTTTGTTTTCTCCATTTATAGTGAATGAAAGCTTGGCTGGGTATAGTAGTCTGGGCTTGCATCCATGTTCTCTTAGCTTCTGCAGTACATCTATCCAGGACCTTCTGGCTTTCATGGTTTCCATAGAGTAGTCAGGAGTAAGTCTGATAGGTTTACCTTTATAAGTAACTTGACCTTTTTCCTTTGCAGCTCTTAATATTCTTTCTTTATTCTGGATGTTCTGTGTTCTGATTATTATGTGGCGAGGAGATGTTATTTTCTGGTCCAGTCTATTCGGTGTTCTGTATGCTTCTTGAACCTTCAAAGGAATATCTTTCTTTAGGCTGGGAAAGTTTTCTTCTATAATTTTATTAAATATATTTTCTGAACCATTGAGCTGTACTTCTTCTCCTTCTTGTATCCCAATTATTCTTAGGTTTGGTCTTTTTATTGTGTCCCATATTTCCTGAATGTTTTGTGATGAGAATTTGTTGGTTTTGCTGTTTTCTTTGATCAGTGTGTTAATTTTCTCTATGGTATCTTCAGTGTCTGACATTCTTTCTTCTAACTCTTGTAATCTGTTGGTAGTACTTGTCTCTGTAGTTCCTGTTCGTTTACCCAGATTTTCCATCTCCAACCTTCCCTCGGTTTGTGTTTTCTTCATTACTTCCATTTCATTCTTCAGGTCTTGAACCATTTCCCTTACCTGTTTGATTGCATTTTCTTGTTTCTCTTGGTTTTCTTGGGTATCTTTGAGCGATTTATTCATTTCCCTCTACCTTTTTGTTTGTAATCTCTAATTGTTTATGGCAGTTTTTCACCTCCTGTTTAAGGTCTTCTATTATTTTCAAAAAATTCACTTTTGGGTCGATTTCTTCTACTTCTTCTGGAGTAGGGTGTACAATTCTTCTTATTTCGGGATCCCTGGGTTCTGGTGATGTCATGTTGCCTTTCAGGTTGTTGGAGGAATTCTTGCATTGGCGCCTTCCCATCTCCTCTTTCAAATGAAGCCAAGAGAGGCCTGGTGTCTTGGTCCTGTCTTTGCTGTGCCTGAGTCTCTGTGTGTATCTCTTCAGTGTAGAAGCAGGGACCATCCTGCTGAGCTTGAACTCCTCAGTACCCAAACATGGACAACCATCCAGATGGGACTCCTCAGCACCACCCCCAGTGATGTCTCTCCTGGTACCCGGATCTGGTCTCCCTGCTGCTAGGGTGTCTCGCGAACAAAGGGACGACCCCGCTTGGTGCAGGTAGGCCACCTAGAAAAGGAGCCACCACCCACCCGAATGCCCTCCCAACTCGGACCCTGTCCCAGCGCCCAAACAGGCTGAGCTGGGAGCTGTTGTGTGGTTCAAAGAGGGGAGGGGGGGTCAGAGGTAGTGCGGAGGGCCTTGGATGCAAGCTGGGTGGGACAGTAATGGAGAAGAGGTATCAAGGAGTACAGCCCCCACAGACTGACCAGGAAGTGCAGGAGGGGTGGGGGAACGTCTGAGCTCCCTGTCCCGGGCTGCCGCTGCAGCCAGAAACTCACTCACCCCAGCGATGGCCCTCCTGGCACCCGGATCCGATCTCCCCGCTGCCTGGGCGTCCCGCGAACAAAGGGCCGGCCCCGCTTGGTGCAGGCCGGCCACCTAGACAAAGGAGCCACCACCCTCCCGAATGCCCCTCCCAATTGGACCCTGTCCCAGCGCCCAAACAGCGTATATAGAGATTTTTTTCCCTGTTTCTGTCACTTTGGTGTTTTCTGTGTCACTTTAAACTGGGTGGCCATCTCTTTCCCTAGACCTGGAAATTTTTCTTTTATGATATTTATTGAAAATATTTTCTAAGTTTTTCATCTGAGATTTTCTTTTTTCTCTGACAATCAATCGATTTACTATTTTCATGGTGTTACAAAGATCCTATAACATTATGGTTCTGTTGTTGTTGTTTGTTTATTGTTTATTGTTTTTAATTGAATGTTCCAATTCCTCTGTTTTGTCTTCAAGCCCTAATAATCTATTGTATATATTGTATTGTGCAATCCATTCTGTTGATTTCTAATTTCACATGGACTTTTTAATTTTTCATTTGCCGATCCCTGTTTCATCTTGGATATTATTCAATGTTATTTATTGAATTATATTTCCATATCCTGGATTGGCCTCAATATTTTTCCCTCAATTTGTGTTTTCTTGGGTTTCATCAGTTTATTCTTCTGCCCCTGCATAATTTAATCGAGATATTTATTCACTTCATACTATATATGAATTCTTGGAAATCTTTGAATGTGTTTCTCATGTGCTTCTGATTTTATGCCTTACATTTTATCTAAGTTGGTCTCTTTGGGGACCATTGCAATGGAGTGTGTGATTCTTGATGCAAAAGTAATTGTCTTGATTTTGTAATGCTTGTGGTTTTTCAATTTGACCTGGGTGTCTACACTTAGGTTATATATGTCTTTTATAGATTTTATTTCAGCAACTAGAGTAGACCTTATGTATAGGTTACATGCAATCCTACCGGCCTAGGGCAGTAACTGAAGGGTTTTGATAGACTGGGAATTATGGCCAAGAGATGAATAGTGATAGAGATCCCAAGGCTTCATGGCATGGCTGTAAGGTCACAAGAGTATGGAGGAGGGACTTTGTGGAATTCAGAGTGGCAAAATCTAAAGAGATGTGAATGCCAAGCCTAAGCCTAGTATTCACCATTGCTGAACAGTTAAAAAAAGCCAGAACCAAAATTTTTTGAGGCACAAGATGGAAGGGTCAATAGGAACCTGAGCAGGGACACTTAGAGGGTCTATTGTAGCAACTGAAGAGTGGTGTGGGGATCCTTTGGAAGTACTGAAGGAAAAGTACCAAAGAGTCAGGGACTACAGCTACTATGTAAGCCAAAAAGCAAGGTTAGTACATTTAGGGATTTCCTCAGAACTATGGGCTTTGATGGACTAGGTAGGTCTTTGTTCTCCTTTAGGCGGGTGATCTTGTCTACATGCTGGGACTCAAGTCATGTCTACCTACTTTCATCAAGACACAAGCTATGCTAAGATCTGGGGCCTACTAAGGTTGAGAGTCCTGTTAAATTTCTTACTGGTTTTATGGGCATGAGTCAAGTTGTGAACTCATCTGAAGGCAGGAGTATTGAGGCTATATTATCTCCTTAGCACTGGTAGTTTAACATAATATCTTCTCTGTTTTACATAGATAAGTAGGCAGTTGAGAAAGCAAGATCCCATAGTAAGGACTAGGAGCAAAAGGATTAATGACATAGACATGGCTGTAAGTAGACTAGTTAACCAGGGGGAATAGGATCAGTACCAGTTATGTGATTCTTGACAATGACCATGGTTAATCTTTAATCATCCCTGACTGAATAGCATAAAAGAAACAAGAAACATTCTTGACTCATAAAGAGGAGATCCAATCCTCTTCAACTATGAAGTGCAGAGTACAGATGTGTCTATCTGCATCACACATAACCTTGTCTCAATGGGTGAAGGCATCTTATCAAAAGCATAGCTGTTATCAACACCTTTGTGTTGAATTGGTTCAGACCTGAGTCTACCAGAACGTTTCAGAAGTAATCAACATTTAGAAGACCTATCTGAGATAACTTCCAGTATTCCAAATGTTCAAATTCAATATTATTGTTGTATTATTGGGAGGCAAAGTTTCTGCAGTCATGGACATCTGGTGTACTGTTTATTGAAATTCTCTGCCCTTTAGCAACTGCCCCTTTAGAGACTGAACTGCAGTGAAAGTTTAGATGATTTAATTACATTGTGAAAAATGAGGATATTTGGTAGCTTAAAGAGATGACTCAGCAGTTAAGAGAGTATATTACTTTTGCAGAGGAACTGAATTTAGTTTCCAGCACCCAAGTTAGAGGGCTCGTGATTCTGGACTCAATGGGTACCTGTGCTTATAGCCTTTTACCCACTCCAACCCAAGTACATATAATTATAATTTCAATAAAGATGTTAACAGAAAATAGTTTTTAAAATGGGCCGGTTTTAATGCGAGACTCTGAGAAAAGGCAAATGACCTGACATTTCAGTCCTTCCTTGGCCTCAAATAAAATTTCAGTATCAGATTTGCATATAATTTTAGGTGAAAAGAAATGTATTTTTGTGCCAATATTTGTGGAAGACGAGGTCTTACCGTTTCCTCCCCCCATGCATAAGAGCATCACTCCCTGCCGATCTCCCCGCAGTTTCATCATCTTTTTTTTTTTTTCCTTTGTGGAGCTTTTTTTTTTTTTATTGGAAAAAAAAAATTCTGCCTCCTCCCCGCCTCCCATTTCCCTCCCACTCCTCCCTCCCCTCCTCCCCTCCCCCCACTCCTCCCCCTCCCTCTCCAGCCTGAAGAGCGGTCAGGGTTCCCTGTGGAAAGTCCAAAGTCCTCCCCCTCATCCTGGTCTAGGAAGGTGAACATCCAAACTGGCTAGGCTCCCACAAAGCCAGAACATGAAGTAGGATCAAAACCCGGTGCCGTGGTCCTCGGCTTCTCAGCAGCCCTCATTGTCCGCCAAAATTCAGAGAGTCCGGTTTTATCCCATGCTTTTTCAGTCAGAGTCCAGCTGGCCTTGGTGAGCTCCCAAAGACTCAGCCCCCACTGTCTCCACGGGTGGGCGCACCCCTTGTGGTCCTGACTTCTTTGCTGATATTCTCCCTCCTTCTGCTCCTCATTGGGACTTTGGGAGCTCAGTCCAGTTCTCCAGTGTGGGTCTCTGTCTCTATCTCCATCCATCACCAGGTGAAGTTTCTATGGTGATATGTAATATATTCATCAGTATGGCTATAGGATAGAGTCATTTCAGGTTCCCTATCCACAGCTGCCCCAGGAACTAACTGGGGACATCACCCTGGGCACCTGGGAGCCCCTCTAGATCCAAGTCTCTTGTCATCCCTAAGATGGCTCCCTTAATTAAGATGTGTGCTTCTCTGCTCCCCCTAACCAACCTTCCTTTATCCCAATCATCCCGTTGCCCCAAGTTCCCCCCACCCTCCCCTTCTCACATTTCTCTCCCCTTCTCCCCTTATCCCCCCTCCCACCACCCCCCCAAGATCCCAAATTTTTGCCCGGCAATCTGGTCTACTTCCCATAACCCAGAGGATAGCTGTATGCTTTTCTTTGGGTTCACCTTCTTAATTAGTTTCTTTAGGGTATCAAATTATAGACTCAAAACAACCAACTTGTCAAGAACTGAGGCGTTGTAGTGAGGCATGTGACTACGGGACACATTTTCGGTGGGTTAAAGTAAGTAGTTGGATCAAAGTCAGGACATAGATGCTACAGCTGGTCTGGGGAAAAATGGCAATTAAGAGGGAATAAAAAGAACACACAGGGAGAGAGAATCACAGACAGTCTTTTTTTAGGTGACAACAACAGATCCAGACTGCTTGAAACTGGTAAATCACTCCAAATGTCTCGTTTTTCGCTGAATGCTAAATAATATTGCAATTTTATAACCATGAGTTGGTTATATTGAAGACCATGTTAGCTTCTTTCATATATATTTTTGTAAACTGTATTTGTTATCTTTCTTTTATGTCTTTGTCTCAGTATTTCAATATTCAGTATGATTGAAGCAAAACAACTTAAAGGTTAAGGATTGTGACTTTTGACTGACTTTCTTCTGTCCACCCAAATCTGGCATGTTCCATGTTATTTATGTAGGCATGTCTATGAAATTTGGTAGGTAGAATCTGTGTCACTACATATTAAACATATAAACTCACCTCTGTCAAAGTAAAAATGAAATAAGGCAAGAGAAAAAATAATATTCTAAAATAATTTCTCTGGTGAAATTGGTAATTTATAATCACTTAAGGAGAGAAGATTTCTCGATATAAATAATCTATATCATAAACATAAGACATATTAGTCATCTAATTCATAGGAAAATAATAGTGAATGACTAAAGACAAGAAACAAAAGCAGCAAGGCCTTCTCTTAGAACAGTGAGCAGCAAGGGGGAGGGTGGAGGTCAACATATTCAAAGCTGGAAAAGGTGACCTCAACATTGAATAAGATTCAAACAATGTAATTACCTAGGGTGGAAATCGAGTTGTAAAAACCTGATTCAAGTCAAAGAACCATTGAAAAGTTTAGGTCTGAGTTATTCTGAATGTAGCCTGTCATTTCTGAAGGCCAGACTGCAGGCACCACGAGAGACAGATGGTTGAAAAGCTGGAATTAGCAGACAGGCCCAGATCCCTTTCTCCAGTTGGTGCAGCCAAAACATTCGAAGTGACAGGAATATGTTGTCCAGAGAAAAGGAACATGGGTAGTTCTGGGTCCAGGGATAAGAGCATCACCTAAGAGATGGGGGTTTGGACTGATAAATGGCAATTCAAGGAAAGCTTTGTGTTCTAAATGTTTTAAGATTCCTCCCAGTTTCCCACTTTTATCCTGAGGATTGACATATGTTCAGGTTTACACCCACCCTTCTCCACCCAGAAGGTGAGAATACACTTTGCTCTGGAGAAACTACTCAGTTCATTTGAAATCTATCCCTAAACAAAAACTTGTGTCTGTTTTCTCTGAACTTTCCTTTTAAAAATGCATGGAATTAAAGTATCAACAGATCATCAGTTATAATGTTTAAGATGCAGGACCAAGTCCAAGGACCAAACTGAAAAGAAATAATTCAATGAAAACACATAAAGAGAAAGCACAGAAAAAATACAGGAACTAAAATTAATATGTACACAGAGAAAACATGGAAAAGAAGAACACTGGAAAATTAAAAATATAATATGAAAAGTTAAAAAAATAAGACATTTTTGAATACACAACTGAGAAAAAGTCTCAAAAAAAAGAAAACATATTTTTACTATAGGATCAATATAAGAGGTCAATAATGGGAAATTATTTCCAGTTTCTAATTCTATAGTGAGAGCGAAATATATCCAGTGGAAAAAGGCCCTTGTTGCCCAGCCTAATGACCAGAGTTCAAATCCCAGAACCCACAGAGAGGAAGGAAAGAACTGACTCCTCCAAGTTACCTGCTGACTTCCACAAGCTTGACATGGGACATATAAGTATGAATGCATGCACACGCATACACACACACACACAAACACCAATAATTGTGAAAACATTCCTATGATCAGCAAAGCTATCCCTTCCTGAGAAGGTGCCTAAGAGACTCACAGAAGAGACCTTAAAATGTGCCAGTCCTGCCTTGTACTTCTCAAAGTACAAAGAGAGCTACTTCAAAGCTAAACCTGGGTGGGAGGGCATGCAGTTTCCAAACAGCAAGTAGACAAACCCAGGGCTAAGAGTGGCTCATCAGCCCCAAAGAGGCATCAGGCCAGCTGGGAGTGACTAGAGAATCCCCAAGGTGTTTTCTGTGTCTGTTGCTTCCCAGTTCCCTTCTCCAACCTCCCATCCACTGAACACAAAACCACGAGGTACTCAATGCCTGCAATATTTGGCTACTCTGAGAATAATTTTAACTTCTGTCAAAAATAATTTGAACATAAAAATAAATGCAAATAATAATATTGAGAAAATATAAGAGATGACAATTATCAGCACAATACGGAAATGCAGGGGATGGGGTAAGAAACCATCAAGCGTAAGCTGTACAATGTGAAATATGCCTGGTTACTGTTTGAGAATGCTAAGTTCTCAATAAATTTTAGGGTGCATCTCTGTTCTTTTATTTCTATGTGTCAGTTTTGTCACAAACATAAAAAGAATGAATACTGAAGTAATCAAATCACAGTTGTGTTGCATTCAGGATACATAACGAGGGAGAACGCGTGTATTTACCTGCTTGCGCATATGTGGTGCAAGAGGAGGGGAACCCACAATATGAAGAAACTGTTTCCGTGACCAGAAACACAATAATACTGCAAAAGTCATTTTTGTTAAATTAGAAATAAATTATAATATTTTGAAATGTGGAGTGGAAGCGGCGAGTTAAATCAGTGTTTAGCAGCACTTGCTGCTTTTCCTTTGGACCTGGGTCCAATTCTTAACACCTAGACACTTTTACACCTCACAATTAGGTCTAACTCCAGTTCCAAGGATAGGATAATTTCTTCTGACCTGTACAAGTACCTGGCATACAAATAGGCAGGCAGAAGACTCAAACACATAAAATAATGAAATAAATCTAAAATAAATGAATAAAACATTTGGAGTGAAATCATTATTATTCAGTTCATGGAATAGAGGGTAGAAATGGTGGAGGAGCTTGAGGGAGGAGGTATCTATAGCAAAACGATAGTGGGGACTTCACACACAAGTCTTGCACACAGTCAGAGCAGCCAAAATGCCAACATGAAGTCCCACTTGTCGCTAAGGAGCTACTGGTAATTGGGGGCTACTAGGAAAGAGAGAAATAGAGGAGACAGTTTTCTTCATGGGCCTGAGAGACTATCATTCCTCTAATTGATGTTTTTTTACAATGTATATACAGGTAGCACTAAGTAAACTCAACAGATATCAAATAAAACAAGAGAGACTGCTAGTGAAGCTGGGAGAAAAAATTGGGTGAGATAGGAGAATAATTAGAAGGAGGAAATGATGGTAGATTTGATTCAAACATATTACATGAATCTGAAATTGAACTGAAATTTATGCCCTGGCAATGGAGAAGCATGCATAGGCAGCCTGTATATGTGATTCTGTTGAACTTGTCCATATTGTGCATCATGGTCTAAGCTGATGAGGATGGCTGAATTACATGCATCTACTAATATTAATAAAATTTTTTTTAAAATATTGAAAGCTGGGTGTGGTGATATATACCTCAAACACCAGCACTCTAGAAGCAAAGCCAGGAGAATTGCAAGTTCTTGCTTGTCGGGGCTACAGTCTTAATCAGGGTTAGCATTGTTGCAATGAAACACCATGAGCAAACCATCGGTAAGGAAAGGGCTTATTGAGGTTACACTTCCATATCATTGTTCATTATCAAAGGAAGT
The DNA here is from genome assembly GCA_963919715.1 of Microtus obscurus. NCBI lineage: Eukaryota > Metazoa > Chordata > Mammalia > Rodentia > Cricetidae > Microtus > Microtus obscurus. The sequence continues at coordinate 393,596 of CAWTZC010000486.1, forward strand.
CAGGAAAGAACTCAAGCAGGGCAGGAAGCTGAAGGTAGGAGCTGATGCAGAAGCTATGGAGGGGTGCTGCTTACTGGCTTGTTTGTCACAGCTTGCTCAGCCTGCTTTTTTATAGAACTCTGGATCACCAGCCCGAGGCTGGTGTCACCCACCATGGACTGGCCCTCCCTCAAAAATCACTAATTATGAAAATGATCTGACGAAGACATTTTCTCAACTGAGGCTCCATCCTCTCTGATGACACTTATCTTCTATAAAACCAGTACAGCTATCCAGAGAGATTTACCTTGCTTCAAAATTCAAAACAAAGAAGCAATGTACATCTGAATAAAAACAGAAACAAAAAAGAAACAGTCAAAAGCAGTTATCTCACTACTGGCAGGAGTATAATGGTATGTGTGTGTGTGTGAAGCAAGCCATAGATTTATATATATAAATTTATATAGAGAGTTGAATGATACACAGAAATACTTCAGAAAGATTAGGTGTTTGGAGCCTGAGACCAAAACAAAGCTCAAATGCTATATCCATGCCTCCCTAGTTATAATTCGTGTTTCTAATACTTACTATCTTTATTTCCCTGCTTGGGAAATTGAGCAATAATAGTACCGCTTCAAGGGATTAGTCTAAAGTTTGAGTTAATACAAGTAATTACTTAACTAACACCTGGCAGTTTATTAACGTTATCAGTTACATGCAGCTGCTAACCATCTATATAGACTGCTTGATATAAAAGTAAAAGAGAAACAGCATACAGTATGACAGGGAGCAGTCAAGACAGAGGGAGGGTCTTATATTTAAAAACTGAGAGTTTATAAGTAACCTATAATGGAATACAGCTGCTTTAACTTAGACAGAACTTTGCTATCTAATATTTAAATAATTTGATAATTATGCTTAATTATGGAAAAGTTAATGCTACACATTACTACAAAATGTACAGGGGACCTAGGGTGTGAATTTTAAATGCTTTTCTTTTTGAAAATAGAAATCTTATTAGTGAAAGACATGAAGCCAATACAGCAGGTGTCAGACCAATAAAGAATTGTCAGAGGCTCTTTTACACCCGTGCTAGCGTTTCTTCTGATGAGAGTTAACAGCAGGTGGACTCTCGTTCCAGTTTGATATCAACAAAAGCCTAAAATTTCAATATATTTTAACGCACCTCTATTCATTTATTAAGACAAAAGTGATATTGAATATTTTTATTTCTCATCAATAGAAGTTGAATACAATATTGTTTTCAAATATCAACTCTATTTAAAGAAATGCTGCAGAGTAAGGGGGAAATCAGGTAATGTTTTGACCATGGTAGTTTTATTAATTATAACATACAGTAAGCCATGTTTGTGTTTTTGTTTGTATTTTCAAAATACAATGTAAATAAGAACACCTCCAGATATTCTTTTGGCAGGCACAAAAGCTGTTTATTCAACAGATGATATAGACAATAATGTATGGCTCATAATTAGGGAAAAAGCTGTAACTTCAGAAGTTCTGATGGCATTCAAACAGTTTGTGTGTAACTAAACTAAGGCTGTTAGTGAATGGCAGCTTCAAAACATTTTAAACATGTGGGCAAAAAAATTGAATTTTTATTATTGTAAACGCACAAGGAAGATTCGTGGAGAAGCTAGACAACATACTGCAGCCCAGGCTGGGTGAGCTGAGAAGAATGCTGCCGTATAAATAGACACCTGCTCCTCCACACGTGGGCCAATTCTATGCTTCAAGACCTCCTGCTAACTGCATACAACACTGAGGGACAAGGTAACTGGAAAAAAAATACACAGTGCACAAAGAATGTCGTGGGGGAACATGCACCTGCCCTCACTGACTCACAAATATGTCCACAGTTTAATCACCAATCAGAATACTATGTCAGAAGGCTTAAATCATCTAGTAAATAATTTACATAATTTATCTAAAGTCGAAACTATCTATTGTTGATACCTAAAAATGAAATCAATATATTATTTTACATTATTTTGAAAATTTTATCTACCATGGCAAGTTAACTTTTAATTCCCAGTTAATTAGAGAACTTCATAAATGAGCTTCAAGATTAAAAATATAAAATTTATTGAAGTTCCATTGCCATGACAACAAGAGCCAGGTAGTCCATCTTGTCTTATTCAAAACCACCAAAAGATGTATGAAAATATGGGTAGCACAAAAGCCATATGTATTTTCCTAATGTATACTGTCTTAGTCACTGTTCTATTGCTGGGAAGAAACTCCATGACCACAACTCTTACAAAGTAAAACATTTACTTAGGGGCTTACTAATAGTTTCAGATGTTTAGTCCATTATCATCATGATAGGGACCATGGTGGTGTGCAGGCAGTAGCTGAGAGCTTTGTCTTGATCTGCAGGCAGCAGGATAAAAGATATCAAGACTGGACCTGGCACGGGATTTTGAAACCTCAAAGTCCACCCCTAGTGACACACTTCCTCCAGCAAGGCCACACCTCATAATCCTTTTGAAATGATGCCACTCCTGGTAACTAAGCATTCAAATATATGTGTCTATGGGGGCCATTCTTATTCAAACAACCGCATTACATACCATGCCCCCCACAGACTTACAACTACATCTTAATGCCAAATTCATTTAGTTCAACTTCAAAAATCACAACAGTCTAGCACAGTTTAGCACAGTTTAAAAGTCCAAAGTTCAAAGTCTTCTTGGAAATTCAAGAAAATCTCTTTACTGTAACTCACATAAAATCAAAATCTAGAAGAAGATCACATACTTTCAACATTCAATGACACTGAATACACATTACCATCCCCCAAAAATATGAAATGGAACACAGTGAGGAAATATAGGACCAAAGAAATACTAATAACTAGCTAGGCAAACTTCAAGTTCTTCATTTCCATTTCATAGGCTGAAATGCTCTCCCGATCTTTAATTCCTTTGAGTTTTGTTGGCTACCACACACTTCTTTCTCTTGGCTGGTTCCACACCAGGTCTGTAGCTTTCCTTTCTAGGGATGCCATGACTCTGGCATCCCCAACACTTTGGGGTTTCTAGTCTTCTCCTTTACAGCTTTACACAGTGACCTCTCTGGACCTTCAAGCTGGGATATCCCTGACACATGCCTGGCCTCAGTAACTGTTCTTAACCACAGAGGTAGATGCCACAGCTCCTTTCTTTATTCTTTGAATCTAAAGCCAGAACCATGTGGAGAGGTTCTCAGGTTCTGATGCTTGATAGGGCTGGAACTCTGACCCCCTCTTTCAATTACATTTACATGAGCCTTCTATTCTTGATGTTTTCCTTACCTGCCTAAGCCTTTCTCTAATTCCTATTCACAAGCTGAAAGCTTAGCTGGATGAGTCTTCCACCCACAGGTCAGCACTCCCTTTATTCCATTTAGCACCAGACTTTTCTCTAACCATTTTTATCTTTTTGAGAATTGCATTTAGCTCCATTACACTTCCTGATGCTCATCTCCTCCTCACACTGTACATTTTCTTTTCCTCATTGTCCACTTTGCATCTTTTCATTATTGATCTGAATAAGAGTGATAACTAATAACCACAGGACACTTCCAATATTGACTGTCTTGAAATCTCCTCTGACAACACCATTAATCCCAAACTTTAATTTAGCCTTGGGCAGAATTTCAGAACAAGGTCAGAAAGCAGCCACCTTCTTTGTCAAGATGTAATAAGAATGGTCTCTAGGCCATTTACTAATATTCTTCAGTTCTGAAAGCTCTTGAGCTGGGCCCCCTTTCTTTCAGGACTTCTGTCTCTAAGATCCTACTAGCAAAACCCATTAAGACCCTCTTGATGCATTCAACCACCTTTCTAGTCCAAAGTTCCAAAACCTTTTATGTTCCTCCAAACAACAGCATGGTCAAACATATCACAGCAGTACCTCAGTCCCTTGTATCGATTTATATCTTAGTCCATAATTGTAAAGAGACACTATGACCAAGGTTCTCTAACAAAGAAAATACTTTAATCGAGGTGTATCTACAGTTTCAGAGGGTTAGTCCATCATCATCCTGGCAGGGAGCATGGCTGCATGCAGGCAGGTGCTGGAGCAATAGCTGAGAACTACATCCTGATCTGCAGGCAGCAGGACGAGAGAAATAGATTCTAGGCCTGCCACTAGTCACCAATAGTGACACACTTCCTCCAAGAAGGCCATACCTCCCAATCCTTCTCAAAAGTGACACTCCATGATAACTAAAATTAAAAATATGTTCCTATGAAGCCCATTCTTATTCAAACCACCATACATACATACTTATGATCAATTTTAATTTATAATTTGATACAATTAAATGTTCAATATTCACAAATGTATTTTTAATAATTATTTATTACTTGTATTATATATTATTATCACATAATAATATAGTTATTAGGAAATACATTTACTAATATAGTTATTAGGAAATATATTTACTAATAATTAAACTGTATAATAATTATATTTACATTACTTAAATATTTTGAGTATTTTGTTTCTGGCATTATCTACCTACTACTTTCAAATTATGTTTGATCTTAGTAATTAAAGCATGGGAAGTGGAATTATGCATAAAGAACATTTCAAATAATCCCTAATTTAACTGTATTGACTAAACTTATACTTTACAATACTTCTGATGTGTACTTTCTACTAAATGCCTCCAGAAGCATTGAATTTGTATCTTTTTTTTTTTCTGGACTAAATATATATGGTTTGGTATATTCTTACAATACAACTCAGTGGCCATGAACTATAGCTCAAAGGTGATCATGTGACCAGGATAAACAACTGTTATAGCTAAACTACAGTGAGACATTTTTACCCTATGTGTGTACGTTAGTACATTTATCTTTTACTTCTGATATTTTCAACTTTCAATGTGTGCTGGTGTTCTGATTTGTTCAAATTAATACAAGAAGAAAGCTTAGCGTGTGACCTAATTAGGCTCTTCTACCAAGAAAGTCTATCAGTGAGTATCATGGCAAGTGGGAAAGCAAAGACTGTAGGAGATTGAAGGCAAGAAGAAGGATGAGAAATACTACCTTGTGGCTATGATATAGCCACTGCAGCCATGTTCTCACACCTGCGGTGGGTTTCTCACCATCTGGTTATGGCTCTGGACACAGTTTGGCAGCGGCTCCTATAAACTCACAGCAGTTATGACAATACGCACAACCCCATGGAAGTCAAGCCAGACCAGACCCCAGCATGGAGAAGAGAGGAAAACATGCAGTCTTACTCCTGGCTAATGAGCTTTATGCAACTGATAGCTGCTGAGGCAGGGAGTGTCAGTTTTCTTTAAGAGTGTGGTCCAGGTAAGTTGACCATGCTTCACTGAAAGGCCACATATCCTAGAATATTTGAAAAGCACAAATTGCACTTGGTGGATGAATAAACAAACAAAAGGTAACAAAGTTGAGTTTGCAGGGAAGTAGAGTTCGTCTGGGAGGTGCTGGGAGAGGGTAGGCCTATGATTAAAAATAATAATTGCATCATTAATTTGTGATGCTGAAAAGTGTGTCATTCACACACTGATGGCTATGATGAAAAATGACCAGAAAAATCTGCAAAATATTTTGGGAATTTCTTGTGTAATCAAAACATGTTTGTATTTGCAGTTGCTAACTGTCCTCTTGGGGATTGATGCCAGAGAAATAAAAGCCCTTGTTAATACAAAAATATCTACAAGTATGCATAGCAACCCTGTTTATAACAGACAAAAATTAAGAGTAACAGCATGTATTTCAAGAGATGGATACTTAGAATCTGCTACATTTATATCATAAAATCTTACTTCTAAATATAATGAAACAGACTTTTAATACTTTCAGCCACTTAGACAGATCTCAGAGGAATTTCAGAGAAGAAGATGTTAGATGAAAAGGTGTTGTGTCATATGAGTCAACTTTACAACATTTTAAAAGTTGTCTTTTAAGGATGTATAGCAGTTATGTGATTGCCAGCAGCTAAAAATTAGGGATTCTTGGAGAACTACCTAGAAGGGGATAACATGAAGTAACTGTGCTAAGTTTTCTGTGCCCTTTTTGATCATTTTTATGATATTACACATGCAACTTGCATATATTTAGGCATAAAGAAGAATATTATAAACTGCATGGAAAAGCTATCTGTAGCATACCAGAGTCAATTATAATTTTGTTACTATACTATAGTGTTAATGGGACACCACCTAATCTCTCTCCATGTTTCCTGGTGATTTATGAATGTATAATTATGTCTAGTCAAATGTTTTGCCTTCAGTGCCAAACTAAACCCCAAGTCTTGCATGAACTAGGTAAGTACTTTACCACTGAACACTATTACCAGCCCCTTGGAAGTTTCCTTAAAGGATCAAAAAGAATATCTGTTTCTCCCGAGTTTCTCATTTCACTCTTATGGATACATTTAAATGGTTTACATCAGCTTTATCTGAATAGAACTTATTAATATTTCTTCTAAATTCTACATTCATTAATGTTACTTCAGTAGCTTGAAATCGGGCAGAGTAGAAGCATGTACACATGGAAATTGGAAAAAAAACACTACAGATCTAGAATTGATTTGTTTTTCTGATGGCTCTCTAAATGAAAGAGAACTATTAAAAATTTAGATAAATCATATAAATGCCTTATCTATAGATGATGCTTTGCATAACAAAATCAAATTGAGGACATATTCTTCTGGTATTAAACATTACTATCAGTTTTATAAAATGTCATTTCATTTATTATTATTTCATTGTCGTCTGGCACATTACGTTATTGTACAGAAAGAATTAACCACTAATCACTTAGGAAGTATACTCAGATTACTGATTCCCAAACATTTGCCAACTGTCCTCCATTTACTGTGATGATTTTGATCCAAAAGGAGCTCTCAGTTAGACAGATGTGAGCAATGAGAGGACCCTGATCTCACTGTTGGATTGTGAAGCAAGTTCAACAGCTAGAAATCCAAGAGCAGAATGATTTGGGAACAGAATTGTAGGTAGCTCCTTTGACTTCAGCAACCTCTGCATTTTAGGTCTGTGTATGTATTTGTCTGAGTCTCATCAATAGACTAATTTAAAGTTCTATCATTTAGAGTTTCAAGAGAGAAGGCAAGGTTGACGTAAGCCTCCCAGTAAATGTTTTCACATCCTTCTTGTTTAAATAAGGCCACTGTTTTTAAAAATATTCCCTACCAACATTTTGTTTCAAAGTTTTTTTTTTACCTCCTTCAAACCCTAAGTCAATGGATGGCCTTCAAAAGGAATTCTTCATCTGTGTTTGTTCCAACCACTTGGGCATGCTTTCATTTGGTCAATAAAGATGAATTCCCATTCTCTCTCCCTTCACTAGCAACTCTTTCTGATCCACAATTTTAGAGCACAGATAATCATTTCTTTGAGAAATGGACTCCAGCTATATCCCTAAAGAATCATATGTGCAGGTGATTAGGTCTTTCTGCATAGTTCCTTCCTATGAAGACAGCTTCCTGAACCCTTAGCCTACTTTGATCAATGGGACATAACAGATATGGCATTCTATAGCCCTAATGCTTTATGTTAAAGAAATGTGTAGCTTTTATTGTTAACCTTTAAATGATCTTCCTTAGTCAGCTACCAAGCTCTGCCAAATACAAAGACATCAGTTCATAAGTATGGTTTTAAAAGACATCAAAGTGATTTTTATAGCTGATTCAGCTAACAAAAGTCTAGAGAGTAACACCAGAAAGGTTAGAAGAACTCATCAACCATAATATTTGTTTGATCTTTGAATATTAGTTTAATTTAGTATATTCTTACCCAGAGAGGAGAGAAATTCTCCTCTACACAGTCTTATACTGACTGTTTAACTAAAATTCATTACAATGTGGTCAGCAAACTGTGGCCCCTGAGATATACTGTCTGCTCTGGTTTAGCTTCAAGCTAATAGTATTTCTCTTAGTCCAGGGATTGAACTCAGGGCCTCTCATGTGCTAAGATGACAATTGAGCCATACTCCCAGCCCAATATGTTTTTTCACATGTTCAAATGATTACTCATAAAGCTAAAAGAACATTTTATAATTCAGTTATTTAAACTGTTCATTGGAATTCAGCTATGCTCATTCACCCATGTACTGCCTATGGTACCTTCCATGCATTAGAGTTCTGTAGTATTACCCATAATGCCTAAATAATACACTCCCTTCTCTTTTATTAAAAAAGAGATACTAGCCTCTAAATTGAAAACTTAATTTATTCAGAAACTATCAGTAATATAGCCATATAGTAATATTCAATTCTATTGTGTACCCAATTCATTTTAAGTTTTCCATATGTGTGAGCTACTTCCATGTTTAATATTTAAGACTATTCTTTCCACAATTTATTCTTATTAATTTTAATAAGAGTATGTGAATATTTTCACAATATATTTTAATGCTTCTTTAATTTTGTTTTTGGATGGTAGAAAGCCCTCTAAAATTACATTGTAAAAAGTTAGCATTAGATGTCAGTATTTTATATTAGGTCATATGTACATCAGTGACAACATACTTTATCATTATTGAAGACAACAGTTTCACAGGAAAAATACAACTCATCACACTGCTTGTCCTACCATATTTTGTGTACCAGTACATTGAAAATGGCATTTATATTTCCTACAGAATGAGACTTCATTGTTTCACAATGTCTGCTGGCATAAGTTTTGTCACATATATAAACAAGAATAGAACTTAAGAGAGTTTTATTACTAATAATAACCTTTGAGTGGTCTCCAATATAATATGAATGAAGCTTCAGAACAAATAAGATTTGATGACTGAGCCTTATTTCCAGTCCATTAAGTGGATTGTAGATTTAGTAGTTGGCCCTGAGCTGAAAACTGCAGCAACATGTTATAGGGAAGTGGAGAAGACCCTGGATTAGAACTTCATTTCCAAGGAGTAATAGTTGTGTGATTCAGGGCCACTTCCTTCACCCTGTCTCTGCTCTAATTTTCTAATTTGTGCCATGGGCAGGAGGCGGAACCATCTAGTTCATACTCCTCTTGGTTTTTTGTGAACATTAGAAAATTTAGTTTTTATAAGCCACTTGGCTAATTGGCTGGCTCATTGTACACTGCACAGATGTTAGCATCTCTGTCCTGCTACACCCCAGTTTTCTTTTCTCTTGAAATTGTTGTGAATAAACTTCATATGAGAAGCACTCAGTATTTGACCTTGAAGGAAAAGAGGTTTTTTACAAGACTAGGGCTGGACCTTGTGAATCCTGGAAGGTCTATCCCTCCCCAATTTATTTCATAAAATCTGTGCTATCCCCATGACAAATTGAGAAGCCTGTGACAAAGTCAAGCTTTTAAATTTGGAGGAATCTTCTTGAATTTAAGGCTTATTCCACAGGAGAAAATGATTGCCTGGTACCATAAATCTGGCCAAGAACTTGGGGTTGGAGAGGTCAAAGGTTGTAGAAATGAAACTACAACGATTACTTTGCTAAACTGATGTAGTATCAAACTCATCTCTATCTGTGTATCAGTATACCCATATCTTAGTGTCGCTGTCATGCCACTTCAGAAAAGTTTCTTTTTGCAGTGGCAGTGGTTAGTACAGAAATTGGCAACTGACCAACTGACCAAAGTCTAGAGGGTAGCTGTTGGTGGAGTGTCTAGTCACTAGAGGGTTATTTCTATTACCCAACCCCCTTCCCAGGGCTCAGCATTTGTCAAGGATAAAGGGGTAAAGAGATTGTACAAGCTAAACAGACCATGAAAGCCTGCAGAAACAGTGTCTTCTGGACATGACAGGACCCCTATATTCATGAACTCAGCATCTTCCTAAGACCTACACAAGATCAAATTAGTCAATATTCTAACATGGCACGGGGATGGTGGTTTGAATGAGAATGGTCCCCATAGGTTCATATGTTTGATTATTTTTTTTTCCAAGTTGGAAGGATTTTTAGGAAGGATTAGGAAATCTCGCCTTGTTAGCAGAGCTCTGTTGATCATTGTCTGTCTGTCTGTCCTCTGTCCCTCCCTAGCCCCCCCCCCTCTCTCTCTCTCACACATACACACACACACACACACTCTCACACATACACGTCTGTGTGGTTATGGATCAGATATAAGGTTTAACCTACTGTTCCAGTCACAAGCTTGCTTGTCTGTGACCATGCGTCCCACCTTCATGATCATTGAGTCACCCTCTGAAGCTGTAAGTAAGCCTGCAAAATTTACTTTCCTTTTTTATTGATTTTTACTGAACTCTACATTTTTCTCTGCTCTCCTCTCTTCCTTTCCTCTCCCCTTCAGCCCTCCCCCAAGGTCCCCATGCACCCAATTTACTCAAGAGTTCTTATCTTTTTCTACTTTCCAAGTAGATTAGATCCATGCATGTCTCTCTTAGAGTCCTCATTGTTGTTTAGGTTTCTTGGGATTGTGATTTGTGGACTGGTTTTCTTTGCTTTATGTTTAAAAACCACTTATGAGTGAGTACATATGATAATTGTCTTTCTGAGTCCGAGTTACCTCACTCAAAATGATGTTTTCTAGCTCCATCCATTTGCCTGCAAAATTCAAAATGTCATTATTTTTTCTGCTGTATAGTACTCCATTGTGTAAATGTACCAGAAGGTATATTTGTTTAAAATGCATTGCTTGCATCTATGAGATTCTAGTAATAAATATACTACATTTAAAAAAGCACATCCTGGCTCAAATGGGCATGTTATGGACCCATATGAGGCTGTTTTCATTTATTTTCCTTACTATGGGTATTATATTCACATAATTACTATGTGTATATTAATACCTCTAAGTGGTGCTGCAATAATTTCATTGAGAGCGTTATATATTGATGTACTTCTTTGTATACTCAGAAAAAAATCTAATTTATAAGCACAAATAGACTCAGAATCTTCAAATGGAGGGCCGAGCATCTAGATTGTACACAAATTGCTTCATCTCAAGAGCCAGGCTGTTACGTTTAATTCAATTGTCACTTTTAAACGTATAACAAAAATATATTTTAATTTATGTTTTGATTTTGTCCACTGCATCTCTCTTCATAAGAAAGCAATGGTATCTATCATACAGGACTGTGATGAAGACTGAGTAAGCAGCTACCTCTAGACCAGTTTTAGAAATTTAGATCACAGTAAATGATTAAGAACTAATATTACTATTTGTTATTTTTCCCCCAGGATATCTATACTTAAGGACTAAGTGGGGTGGGAACTTAAATGGCATAATTATATCTAGAGAGAAATATTTCTCAACTCTGCATTTGTCTGTGAGCAACTTTGTGAAGTTGCCCCCTTTCTTACCTCGACATCTTTCTTGCTAGATACACCTGAGGTGTACTTTTGGAGAGCGATGCAGCACTCTTAGCTCACATCAGCCTTCACCTGCCTTCTGATTTCTGCCAGGGAGACATGTGAATATTCAAATATCTCCCCTGCACTAATATATATTCATCATGTATGCTACTAGGCTACATAAGGTCATCTTCATAAAAGTAAATGATATGTTGTGAAAATTCTTACTCCATACACCTCTGTACCCATCCAATTCTTCTTGTTACCCCCCCCCCCCCATTCCCTGAGCACTTTTGGTTCTACTTTCAAACCGTATATACATACATGACTATATGTAGCTATATAAATCAAGAAATCATGAAGAAGAGGAAAACTACTAAACTACTTCTGGGTATTTACTCAAAAGACCTCTTTCTAGTCAATATATCAGAAATGCACTTCATATCAATGTTTATTGTAAGGCTGTTTACATATGGTAAATTATGCAACCAACCTGGATTTCTGCAATGCAAATCTTTTTTACCAGCAATTACTCAAAAGAGAAACCAGGACAGATGAGGCTGAGTCTCTCTATCTCCCTGGGACATTTCACACCACTGTTCCTGTCCGTGATTACTTTGGGATGCTTTCTTCACCTAGGCTTGTTTCTAAGCACAAGCAAATGTCTTCCCTTTTGTGACATAAAAACCAAACTAGCAAACTGCACTCACTTTCTTCAGTACTTTATTTGCTCTTCCACGACTTATTTTATTTTTAAAATACCATGTAGGTGCCCTTGAAGTGGACACTTTGCTTCCAGTCTCCACTCAGAATATTCATCGCCTCCCTTTGAGGACTTGGAGCAATGGTTCCTCGAATGCTGGCTCCAGGCCAACTGCAGTAGCAAGAACTTAGTACTTGCTGAAAGACAAATTCTTTGGCACTGTCTCAGACATGCTTTTTCAGGTATGATGAGCATGGGGTCCAGGTGTAAACAGCACTCAGTTATTCTCATGTGTGATGAAATTTATAATCTGCTAGTGTCAAGAATAATTGTATGGGCAACCAAAACTCTTTCTTACAGTACTTATGAGATTGGGTTAAGAAGATGTGAAAGAAAAGGAAAAAGAGTCCTTGATTTTCATAGGGATGGTGACTTCCTCTGTAGTTAGGAGCAGTAGCTTCTTATCTATAGCACCCGAATTCATTTCCCAGCACACACGTGGCAGCTCCTGACTGTAACACTACACATACACACAGGCAAAAATGTCAATGCAAATAAAAAATATTAATTTTTAAAAGTCCCTGATTTTCCGAAATTGGCAATGTAATGGTACCTAATGATATTCTGCTATACACATAGAGATTGGTGACTAGATCGGTTACCATCAGAGAAGCTTCATCCAGCAACTGGTAGAAACAGATGCAGAGACCCACAACCAAACATTAGGTCAAGCTTGGGAAATCCTGCTGAAGAGATGGAAGAAGGATTATAGGAGCCAGGGGGGTGAAGGACACCGTAGGAAAACCTACAGAATCAGCTAACCTGGGCTCATAGGAGCTCACAGAAACTGAACCAAAGCCAAGGAGCCTGCATGAAACTCACCTAGGCCCTCAGCTTATATGTGACAGTTGTGTAGCTTGGTTTTCTTCTGGGACTCCTAACAGTGGGAACAGGGTTGTCTCTGACTCTTTTACTGGCTTCTGGGACTCTTCTCCTCATACTGGGTCACCGTGTCCCGCATTTGGGGAGGCACTTAGTCTCACTGCCACTCGAGAAGCCATGCTTCACTGATATCCATGGCAGACCTACTGTTTTCTAAATAGAAATGGTGGAGGAGCAGATGGGCGGGGGCAGCAGGGGAGAGGAGGGAGGAAAAACAGCGGTCAGGATGTAAAAGGAATAAATGAATATTTTTTTAAAGTCCCAATTTTCAAGACCACGGCTTCACTGAAAGCTCAAGAGATGGTGTCTTCCTTTTTTTAGCTTCCCACCATCCACTGTGAGGACATTCAGGGATCCTGATTTAGGAACACCAGACACAACTGAGTGACTTTTCCAGATATGTGACTGTCAGGTTAACCAAAATACAAAATGCATTTGTAGACATTGCTTTTAAGTAGATATTTCCATTATTCCCAAATAAAGGACAACTCAGATCTTTAGTGGCTAGATGAAAACTTTGATTTTATTTGCCCATAGTTGTGCAGGTCTAAAAATTTGATCAGTCTCAGCCACTTGGTCCTTCTGTGTTGGCAACATCCTTTAGGATGCCTTCTAAGGTTCAATGTCACTAAGATGGCAGGTAGGTGCTAACTATCCAAATGGCTTCACACGCATATCTGTGCTTGGCTCCAGATGTGGTCCAGAGCCAGCAATGTGAAAATGGACTCCATTCCTTGGTGAAGCCGAGGAGCCACAGAGCTGAAGCAAGTGTGGGGTCCGATGCATAGCTGAGGCAGTCTCTCTAAAAAGAGTTGAATATAACTATACTTACAGGATGCCAAGTTCAGGCAAGCTTCCCCCGAATAATTCTTATATGGACAGAAAGTGGAAATCAATGTAAGCTGTAACAAGAAAATACTAATTTAATTAGTCCATCACCATCATTAAAAATACCATGTTTGCAATTTTTGAACATTTTTTTTTGATTCTCTACATCCATACAGGACATAAACATAAAACACGAACATAGCATAAAGGCAATGAAAAATGATTCCTTTGTAAAGAGAAGAAATATACACCAGCATTTTTAGATCTAAATCAGAATGAACTGAACAAAAGGACAATACCAAGTTTATTTTGATGCCAGCTGAGGGTATAATGAAGGAGGCCACTCCTCCTGTCTTCTGGAAATCTTCAGATGGCTCAGCTTCGCAGGAAGTCTTTCAAGAAAGGAATGAATGAGTCAGTGAGGAAACAGTGCCACCCAAATGCACTGGAGTCATCCCATATGGCAGGTTTCACCGTTGAGCATTCCTATAGTGTGTCCAGACCAACCCAGCCAAATTAAACAAGAGGGTGTATGGTGTATAATCCAGATAGCCCCCCCTTCTTGGGGAGCTGAGGGCATAGGCTGAACAGAACAAGGTGGACACAAATCCCCTCCATTGTCTCAATGCCTTGCCGCACTAAATGGGATCACATTTCCAGATTTTCCAGCCTCCCAGGTAGTTACTATTCCTGGAACCAACCAAAGTACACTGTTTTCTAACAATATAGAGAACTGGCCGCACTGAACTCTATAAATAAAATGGGCAATGTTGACCTTCAAGAGATCCACCCCTGAAGATGCCCGGTGTGCTTGGGCTCACTGAGACCAGCATAACTCTGCCCCTGTCCCTTTTGGCTGCTGAGATTCAGGGATACACAGTCTAGTACAGGTCTCTTCATGTTCTTACTGAGACAATTCCCCATCCCTCGCTGCATTATGCCTCTGTGAGGATCCACAGTTCTCAGGTGCTCTTCCATCACTCAGCAGAAATAATAAAAATGCAAGCAATTCTTTTAGTCATTATCTTATTTAGCTGCTTGAGTGTCTTCATAAAAACTGCTTCTTTCCCTGAAGGAAAACAGGGAAGTTCCCTGGAGAGCACTACACGCTCACTTGAGATGCTAGAGGTTTAGCTCCGAGGGTAGGAATGAACCATAAGAATCCTGTTACTTGTGAGCCCCCTGCGCAGCATGAAAGGTGATCCCCCCGCCCAAACCATGTAAGCATGCTAACTTGAAGAGAACAAATGAGTGCACAGGCATGAGATCTGTGGCACTAGCCAAAGCTCATCTCTCCAAGCCACAGAGAAGGAGACACAGCTTTGATGCTCCATCTCAGACAAGACAACAGTCCTTTATCTCAGGGGAAATAAAGAATGTTGGGATGTTTTTAACCCTTTTAATTAAGGTTTCTTTTTTCCTACTAGATCAGTAGCTTTTGAAAATGTTATGAGAAGCTGGAGGTGATGGTAATTTTTTTCTACATATATCTAATCCAGACCACAACATGGAATTAATAAAATTAACCAATATAAAACAGAAAATCCCCCTCCCATAACCAAGAGTCCCACCGGAGCCACTAAACAACAATCACTGGACTATTGCTTTATCCTCAAAACTGATATAATTTAAACATCACATAGCAAATAATGAAATAATCAAGTAATTAATAGTATGGCATTTCCTGTACCAATTGAGAACAACTGCTTTTAAACAGTCACCTCGGACTGTGGAAGTACTCAGTCAGTAAGATGCTTGCCGCAGAAGCAGAAAAGCTGATTTTGGTCTGGTTTCACCAGAACCGTTTAAAAAGCTAAGGGTGGTAACATGTGCCTATAATCCCAGGTCTTGGAAAGTAATAGACGGTCAGATTCCTGGACATTTTGGTCAACAAAAAAAGCTTCAAGTACAGTGAAATAAACTGTTTCAAAGCATCGGGTGAATAAAAATGAAAAAGACACTCAATATTGACCTCTGTCCTCCATAAGTACACCTGTGTGCACTTGCTCATACACATAAACACATGTCACATGTTTAATGGCCTAGGATCATTTGTTTTTGTGGTTCTTAAGCCATGTTTTCTGTATGTTCATTATTTAATATTTTTGGTTGACACTTTTGCCCATCAAGTCCATATATAGGTCTCTCTACCAATGACAACAAGAGATATTTGGATCATATTTTAATATCATGCCTGAATCAGAGATGGGGTAGAATCTTAAAGCATAAGAAATAGCAAAGGTAGAAAAATAAAAAGGTAGCAATCACTGTATTCCTCACTCTCTGGAACAGAAGTTTTCCAAGAACTTCCATCTGCTCCTTCCTGATAGCCTGTCTTGCTACTTGCTCCTCCTCCTAGGGGTTTCTGATGCCCTGACTTTAGTCTAATGGGCCTGGTACCCATGAGCACGTCCTTTATGCTATGTCATCACAAGTTCACACTGCATAAAGAAATATTCTAGTCAAGTTATCATATACACAGATACATGAAAACATAGACATTCAGTAAACACATCCATAGCAACCTTTGAAAAGCACTCATTCAGATAGGGAATACTTTCAGCTCTTTGTGGGTAAGTATAGAAGATTGCAGGTACCTGAGAGTATAATATGAAGTGGCTATTTTTCTTTTTAAAGAAAAAGAACTGATTCTTTAGTAACCATTAAAATGAGAAATAATGCATACACTTCCATGTGTAAGTCTGGAAATTTTAATAGTTAAAGATGTGAAAAGAGGGAAATTGCTCTTAACCTGGCCTGAGACCGAGCTGTTAAATCACCCCGTCCTTCTGGGAAGAAATTAGCATTCCTGATAAACTGTCACAGCAGTTTGCAAATGAACTCCTAATGGTGTTGAGACCTCTTCTGGGAAACCAGTTGTCATTCCACTCAATTTGGTGACAGTCAGACACGCAGTGACCTTTAGCCAGATGATTTCTTTTCTGTTTATAATTTTAAAGGGATGGATATATACAAATATTCATATGTGTGTGTAAATATATATAGACCTATATACATGCATGTTATGTAAGAGACTCAAATTGTCCTGTTTATGAACTTTTCTTCTGTAAAAGGTAAAAAATAAAACTCAATCGCTATGCCTAATTTTGTTTTCTCAAAACAAGAACATTTTGAAGTAGGAAATATTTGGAGATATTTAGAAATCTCCTCTAAATACTTTAAAAGGGAGGTACAAATTTTAAAAATTCATTGAGCTCACTAAACATATTATCACAAAGATTTTCTGGGTGCTCACATAATTATTGTGAAATTTACTAAATTAAAATCTGAAATATAACAACATCAACAAATGCTATCATACTTATGTAAACTAATATTTTAGTACTGATCTCAAGTTCAGTCAAGAATGTAGTTGTACATTCTAAGGTATGATTACATACCTGATCTAATATTCTAATGCAGCAAACCTTGCAAGACATGTAAGGTATTTAAAACAATAAGCATGCACAGCTTACTAACAACAATGCTAACATACTAACATTGCTTAAATTCTCTTAAACATTTTGAAACATGGTCTGGCTACGTAGCCCAGACTGAACATGAACTTGGATATCCCCTGCATCAGCTTCCCCAACGCTGAGATGGCACAGGTCTGCTGCTACATTAGGAGTCTCTTGGCATTCTGACATATAATTCTAAACCTTTCAAACAGTTAAGAAGAAAAGTTACCTATAAAAGAAAGTAATTGTGACTTCAAACACAGTTCCTGATTTTTCTTCTTATGAAGCTTTGGGAATTGCTTTTCAACCCTTTGGCTCTTGAAGAACGGATGGGAATCCGCATCTGTTCAGAGGATCCAACAGAACTCCATCACTTAAAAGTGTTGTCATTGGGATCGTTTTGTTAGGATTAATCATATTTTCCCCCAAATTGTCTGGAAATGATACTATCCAATTTTTTTTAAATCTAGCAATATTATCCAACTCATGGCTGGCTATGTTGTGAACACTTACCTCCATGTTTATAGAATTCGTACATGGTAAAGGGATTATTCTTATCTAGCACGCCAACCACTCTCTGCTGAATTTTGTTGTAGGTTAGAAATCGTGTTAGGGGTGTCTCATCATCTTTTACACCATGAGCCAATACCGTGTGACAGGCAATAGAACTTTCTACTTCAGAGCCAGAGTTTCAAAGCGTAAGTAATATGTCCAGGGTTGTGCTGCAACTACTGATGGAGCTGGAATTTGAAGGCAGACTCAGCACTACATGGCTGGCTTTTAACCTCTTCTGTATGAGCAATGGCTTAATAAAGAAGGAACCTTATACCCTAAGCGCTCCAGGCAACCATGAGAGCAGCGATCAGTCAAACTGCCACATCCACATCTTCCTGTAGAGGTGGTCCACTATTTGCCTCCCCATCCCTTTAAAAACATTTTTCACACCCACAAATTGCCTTTTATTTTTATTTGCTGTTTTGCTCTTGTAGGACATATATTACTAGACATTTTGAAAGAAGGACTTGTGTTTGCACTATTTGTGGCTTCTGGGTAACATCCAGTGTCACTCCATACATGAGATCGACAGCAAGAAGACTACTCTTAAGGTAATGTTTAAAACAGCTTTGTGCTATTTAGTACTTACGCACGGTGGTGTTCTATAAAAGGAGAAAAAGAAAACCTTTAACAGTTTTGTGTTGATTGATCTGAGCTCTGCTACACAATGCGTGTTGTTTTAGTTCCATCTCGCACCAGACAGCAACAGTCCACATTGTTTATTCAAGCTTTCAATAACCCTCCAAGACAAGCCATATTGCCACCATCAGCACTGCTGTTCTAACACTAAAGAAGTTAAAGGACCTATCAAAGGGGAAAGATCAAATAAGTACCGGGACTGACTTTGGAGCCTAGTGTGTCTGATTGTGCTGATAAAGACTCTTACCCTTGATCATGAAGGAGAACTGAAAGTCTGTCATTATTGAATTATTCCCTATATCACACTGCATATTTTTAATAGGTCTCTTTAACAGCATGTCTGTAGCCCTCCTCCAGGTTGATTTAAGTGCAATGGCTTTATATCACACCAAAGATTTCAGAAAATTAAAATGTACATTGAGTTCAGTCTACTGCATCCCACTTTAGGTGTGTTTGCCTCACCCTCCAAATACCTATTAGCCAAGAAGTCTTCAAAACTGACGCGGGATGACTTTTCCTCCTGAACAGATCTATAGAGAAATTTTGCTCCCATCCCACACTCCACGTGTTTAAAAATGAAATCCCTACCTTCCCCACCACCCCCAACTAACTTTGACCTCCACCGTCCTCCTTCATTCTCTCGGCTTGCCTCCCCATGGATTCATATAACCACTCATAAACTGAACCCTCCCTCAAAGGACCTGTATACAGCCAGCCATTGCCTTGCGCTGCTTCTTACCTCACATTGACTTAAAATTTGATTTATTTTTCTCCACCCTATTGTTCAAATTATAGTCCATTACAGAAAGAAGAATAGATCAGCTTTCTCACCTAGTAAGTAGAGCATGGTGCTCTTAGAGTCGTTTGGATGGGTAAAAGTTCATCTTCGTAATTCATTCATGGTGGTCTCCTATCCTGAGTTCCTCACAGTACACTATGCGGTGGCATCTTTAAAAGACAGCTATGCTCAGCTGGTTCCTTTTGGTAACTGTCCTCATTTCCAGGAACGTGGGGACAGAGTGCCTATCTGCTCTGACACCCTCTGAAGCTACCACCAGCATCTTCCTCCCATTGTCCTTCAGCAAGACTTAGAACGACTTTCTCTAGCTTTGCAGCACTAGTGAGGCTCTGCTTACATGAGGTCTCTCATAAATTGTCCTCTGCTTATTTTCCACTCATTCCCCAAATCTACTTCCTCTTCACTTACTAAAGAGACCCTTTCTGTTGAGTGTAGAGTTCATCTCCTCTAGCAGGCTTATGTAAGGTATCTAAGTACACTCAAGCAAACTTGAGGACCCCTCATTTGGTTTTACACTGTAATTTTGTCCTCTGCTTTCATCTTTATTTGGGTAAGGAGTCCCCATCTAGTTGTTAGACAAAGATCTGGAATGCACGTGGCATTTCTAGAACATTTGAGCACCTGGAACAGTGAGCTCACTCATTACCTATATCACTCCTCTAAAGTAGCAAACCTCAGAGAGCCGAATCACAAATTCAAACCAGCTCTTTTTATTTTCGAAGTTATGAATGCAAAGAAAATATAAACAAGTAATAAATCATCATAACTAAAACCGTGACATTATGCTTATATGAGTTTGGACACCAGGAGAACTCAACATGGTTAATGGGAAATTTCTGTGACAAAGTCATGCAAAATGGAGCAATAGGGCATAAAAATCATATCTGTGAAACTCTTCTATGACATCATGTCATATATGACCCTCCTTTCTCTAGCTCCTTTCTGAGCTTTGATGCTCGATTGCCTGGCATTTTGGGTCAACTGAACTAATTCCAGCAAGTGAGTATTGAAGTGGAGATTAAGGGATAATGTTATCCAGTGGAGGAAAACAGATGAAAAGTTATAAAAAGTTAGTTGGCATCAATGAAAAATCGTAAAACTCTCAGGCAGAATAAAAAGTTCAACTTTTGATGCAGCGTGTGTCTTTTGTGACATTTAATATCCTCACTGAGTAGAAGAAAATCCAAGCAAGTTCCTTGCAGCTTCCCTTGGGTGGCGTACAGGCTCGAGCACAGTTTCCTATATAATTCTTCAATTGGATAACACGTTTGAGCGCTATTTGGACCAGGTACAAGCAGATTGTGTTCTGTGTTGAGGGTGTTACTTTTTCCTTTTATTTATCAAGCAAACAAACTTGCACTCAATATTGGTGGCACATTTTATTTCCACGCCCTGAAGCCATCACAAAGTCTCAGCTAAGGTCTGCAGTTTGTGTCTTTTAACCCTCCATTTTATTACCCAAACTCACGCTGCTAAGCATTGTTTTATGTTTCCGAGTAAATATAAGTGAAAATTGATTGGAGTAGTTCTCAATGGAATTTTATCTTTATTTCATCATAATTGCTTCATATTTGAATAATGACAGATGAACCGCCTCATTCAATTGCGGTTTTAAGGCTTTGAAGTCACAATAACATCACAGGATTTAAATCCTCAAGCCATTATTACAGGAGAAACGACACTGGGGAAAATGGAAACTTATGGTGTGATCATTCGCTGGAGGGGAGAAAAGAAACTCCAGTGGCAAAAACATATTATCTCCAGGACAGTTTCTAGCCTATGCCATTGTGGCCTAAGAGTGAACTAGAAAGATATGTGGGGTCCCACTTTTCCCAATGACTTTGAGAACACTATAACTGTTGAACCAAAAGCCACACAACATACAAATGACACCATAATTATTTTGTTTTAAGATGAAATATTTGGGCTCGAAGATAGCTCAGCAGCACAGTGCTTGCTAGCAGGCCCAAGACTATGGGTTCCCTCCTCAGCCTTGCTAAGAAAAAAATAAAACATAATCATGTAATAACAATTGCAATAAAACAGTATTGTGTAATAACAATTCATTATTTCATCAATAGAGAACTCATCGTATTTCTTTTCTCTCTGACATATATATTATCAAGAGCTGAGCACTTGTTACCATACTCCAAGGTGTATATGTCAAGTTATCTTTGTCTTTGAATTCAGTTTCAACTAATGACTCAAACTATAAGCAAATGCTAAAAGTAAAAACAGATCTGACATTTAAAATTTCATAAATAGAACTAGTGTTTCTGGTGCTGACTGATCTATGTACAAAACATTTTCATTTCTTGAATATTAAACGGTTTCCTGCCGTTATGTTATTTTTTCCTTTTTATTGTTTTATTGAAATATATATATATATATTTCTCTGCTCCACTCCCTTCGTCTTTCCTCCACTTCTACTCTTTCCCATTCTCCCAATTTACTCAGGAGACCTTGTCTTTTTTTACTTCCCATGTGGATTAGATTCATATACGTCTCTCTTAGGGTCCTCTTTGTTGTCTAGGTTCTCTGTGATTGTGAACTGTAGGCTGGTTTTTCTTTCCTTTATGTCTAAAAGACTGCCATTTTGTCTTGTTGCCTGTGTCCTTTGCCTTACAGAAGCTTCCCAGTTTCAGGCGGTCCCATGTACTAATAGTTTCTCTCAGTGTCTGTGTTACTGGGGTTATATTTAGGAGGTGGTCTCCTGTGTCAATGCATTCAAGCATACTTCCCACTTCCTCTTCTGTGAGATTCAGTGTGGTTAAACTATGAAATCCAACCCAGTTCTTCCTGTCTCCCCACATCGCGAATTTCCTCAGTGTGACCAGGATCACTATTCTCAAACTTCGGTTTCTTGTGCAGCTTGGAGTGCAGGACACCCTGGCTCTGTCGGTGAAGCCTTGGTTTCCACGCTGTTTTCTATGTCACTGCTCTAAGACCCAGTGCTTTCCCGAACCCCCCTGAACAGGCAGCCTTGAGGCTTGGAAAAGCACACAGCGGCTGGAAGTATGCCCTGCTATAGCAAGATGGATGGAGAGTGAGGTTTAAATGAGATTGCAAGTAGACACAGAGATCCTGCAGGAGTAGACAGTCAAATGCCCAGTCCCTGAAAATGCCTGCAGAGCCCCAAACCAACAAAGTCAATGTTCGCCACAGCCCACTGTTTTCAGTCAGGTGCCACATAGTAAGTTTCCACCCCCTTTCAATAGCCCATAAGATGGGCGACTAAACCCTCATGTTCCCAAACCTTCCCCAAAGTTACACCTCTGAATAACACATCCCTGGGGACCAAGCACTAAGTACAATTGAGAACAATTTAAAATCCATTGAGAGATGACACCGATCTTACACATGAGTAAATTAAATTTCACACGGAAACATTAAAGGACGGACAACCCAGATGACTGTTCGTGTTCTTTAATTCCTCATAAAACTTGAAAGCTATTTTTTTCTTCCTGGTGACATTTGTTCAGCCTGTGATTGTGCTACTTAAAATCCCTTAACTTGTGACCGTAAGATACAAGAAGAGTGACTTTAAAAGATCAAGGTCTTGGTCTGTGTCCTGTCAGTGAATCTGGAGCATTGTCGGCTGCGGGGACTGTCCCCATGCCTAAACTGTTGCAAGGATTTCAGGGCTTCTTCTTTTATTTTTTTAAATTTTATTTATTTATTAAAGATTTCTGGATTTCTGTCTCTTCCCCGCCGCCGCCTCCCATTTCCCTCCCCCTCCCCCAATCAAGCCCCCCTCCTTCATCAGCCCAAAGAGCAATCAGGGTTCCCTATCACTACACCTTGCCCTGTGGAAAGTCCAAGGACCACCCACCTCCATCCAGGTCTAGTAAGGTGAACATCCAAATTGCCTAGGCTCCCACAAAGCCAGTACGTGCAGTAGGATCAAAGAGTCCGGTTTTATTCCGTGCTTTTTCAGATCCAGGCCAGCTGGTCTTGGTGAGTTCCCGATAGAACATCCCCATTGTCTCAGTGTGTGGGTGCACCCCTCGCGATCCTGAGTTCCTTGCTCATGCTCTTCTCTCCTTCTGCTCCTGATTTGGACCTTGAGATTTCTGTCCGGTGCTCCAATGTGGGTCTTTGTCTCTGTCTCCTTTCATCACCTGATGAAGGTTAATATTCAGGAGGATGCCTATATGTTTTTCTTTGGGTTCTCCTTCTTATTTAGCTTCTCTAGGATCACGAATTATAGGCTCAATGTCCTTTATTATTTCAAGGCTTCTTAAGGTCAGTGTCTACTTTTTTCAATTCCTGTACTCTTGCCGCTCAAACATCACCATCTTTAGCTGATCTAGCTGACCTAGGTATCAACCTGCTACAAAGCCATGTAACTGCCACTTCTCAGAGCGCTGGCTCTGGATAAGAAGTTCCAGTTAGGAAAACGCAGAAAAGGTCCCCATTAGTATTGACGCTGACTTCCCTAGAGGCCACAAGGTGGCGCCAAATCACAAAGAAAACTGTCAGGAGCTTGGCTGGCCTCAGATTTGCAGACCTGGCCGCTGGGCAGTAACTAACCATGGCCTCATAGTTTCTTTAGCCTCCCGATGGGCATCGTTCCTCGATTTCCCTGACGCATTCATGTTCGCATTTGATCTTTCTTCTCTTTGAAGGATTTTACTCTAGGAGCCAAGAAATCAGTGAAATCGAGGAAGGGTCAGGAGGCTCCAGATAAATCCATATAGCCTCACAGTTAAATTTAAGAGGTAAGTATAGAAGTAGCCCACTGGAGTTTGAGCAACAAGAGGCCCATAACGTGGCGACACCTGCCTGCAGCTTCCTGTTCTGAAGGACCCTAGTATGACTTCACGTGTAGTCTTTCTCAGCATGTAGTATCATGTTATGTTGTCTGAAACATAACTTGGGGTATGTTTCCCAGTTGGCACTGTGAAGGCACCTGCAACTTATATGCTAGAAAAACTTGTCACCATAGACTGTTGCACACCCCTGTCAGCCATGAGGGTCTGGTGTCTGAAAGGCCAGAGCTTATTCAAGCTTTTGCTGAAGCACTTGAGTTTACTTTCACGACTTGTGTGTGTGTGTGTGTGTGTGTGTGTGTGTATCAACATATATCTACATGTCTGTATGCATACATTTGTACACGCTAGACGTGTAGAGTTAGGTTCTCACTAACTGCTTCGGTTTTACTTGTCTGTCGCTGAAAAGAGATTTTGTGTAATCTTCCCGGATTTGGGGATCTGTAAAGTAAAACACATTATTTAAGAGTAATGTAAGTTAATTACTGTATTAGAAAGGTCAATCTTTACCTCATTTTTTATTCTGGAGACTCCCAATTGGGGATGCCATCATTATTCCCCCTTTCTTAGGTAATAAGATGTATGTTTTCATTTGGGCTATCAACGCGCCCATCCTGAAGTGACACATTTGGGGGCCACAAAGATAAAAAACAAACTGGCCAATGTGGTAGGTCAATTTGAAAGAGTGCTTTTTGTTCATGTGCTTGGTATTCTGTGGGGAACTTACATATGAAGGCAGGAGGTATAGCAGCCATTTTGAGACCATGAGAGCCAAGACAAAGGTCCCTAAGCTAACTAGATCTTTGCTATTCAGAGACATTGAGTTCATGGCCAATGTTAGCCACAGCCCAGCTGCCCAGTTTTATGACTTTTTTTTATATATGAAAAAAAAAACATGTATATGTCAAAGACACTTTTTTTTTTTGTACAAGAAGTACTGTGGATAACTGTGGACCATCTTTACATACTTCTCTTGAACTGGTCTTTAATTCTATCCACACTTGATACCCATTAAAGCAAACTGAGCCTTTATTTTTCAATATTCTCTTTTCTTTTTAACTCGAACTCTAAATCATTATTCTAGTTGAGCAACTCAAAACCGGGACGGACCCACTGACGGTTGATTTACTACACACAGGCTGAAAGGGACTGCAGACATACCATACAAGCAGGATGAAGGACGAAATAAAGAAACAGAAAAAATGGTGAAATGGCATAGAGCTTAGGAAACAAGAGGTTGACAATGTCTAAGATGGTACAACTTGGGCTTCACACAATGCCCAAGTCGGAGAGCCTCATTGTCAGTGGAGGCTCTAGACTCTGGACAGAAGAATCCTAGAGAAGAGAGAGGGGTGGGAAAACAGAGGCGGACCTCCGAGGGCATGTGGGCCTCCAGAGGGCAAAAGCCACACGCATTGAGGTGCCTGCAAAGAGACAGCCTCAGAAAGGGTACTGCTGGAGATGCTGGAGATGCCCTAAATACTCAAGATCAAGAGGTATTTACTAAAAGCAAACAATTGGAACACCGTGAAACAATCATGTCAGTATCACTAACCCAGGAGCACTGGGATGGTGGGGGTGGGGGACACACGACCTTAACACACCCTGTGAAAGAGCAGCTTGGCTTTCTAACTTCATCCTTAACTGTTCACTGATGGTGTTCTTGTTGTAAGATAAAGTGCAATGACAGCAGGAAGCTGGAGGATCGAGGTGAGGATTCCCATAGATTCTGACTTGTAGTGTTTTACAAACTTCCCGTTTGTATTTTTAGCTCATTTTTTACAATGTTACAGACACCTGATTCTGTATAGGAGACTGAAAGGCAACAGAAGTCACAATGGAAAACACCCAGTTGTCTAAATTGTCCTCCTTGTGTGGTCCTGCTAGTCACTAAGAGGTTTAAAACCATTCCCAGGAGAGCAGGAATGCTAGACAGAGGAAGAATCAAGTTTCTCCCTTCTGGCTCTACCCACTAATGTTTGATTAAGATATTTATAGAGCAAATGTTTTGAAATATGAAAATAATGTATTCAAAGTTGAACATGTAGAAAATATTTGAACCAATATGAAATGATTGTTAACACATCGACTTAGTAAATGTTTTTACTTGTAGGTTTTAAATTAGCCCTTTAGTTTCAGTTTACTTCAAAATACATGTTTGCCTTTTATTTCAAGAGTTCAGACTCAAGTTTCAGGGAAATGCTGGAACCTTGGGGATCTCGCGGACTTGGAGGAGTGCCAGTGCACTGTGTGTTCCTGTAGCTACTGTGATGGCCTTGAACTTGGTAATTGCAAAGCCAAAGCTTTTGCTTAGTCCCTTGTTCCTCACCTAATGCTCTACAGGTTCCTCCTCATGCTCCTACCATGGTTCTCCGCCTTATCATTGGACCAAAATTCTGCAAGAGAGCCAAGGGACCACAGACCAAAACCTCAGAAACCTGAATCTCATTGGTCTTTCCTCCATCATTTTCAGGCATCTTGTCCTGTTGCAAAAACAAGCAAACACACACACACAAACATATACACAAAATCATGAAAAACTATTGACAGTAACTTCCTACTTTACTCTGGAAGAAGTAAAAGAATTCGTCTAGTTTTAATGACCTAGTAGCCATGTGAACTTGACTGCAAGGGTTGCAAGCTTCCATGTATGCAATTCATTGCCAAAAACCCGAAGATTACCTTTGCATGGGCTAAAATCTACCTAATATATTAGCATAGTCTGGATGAAAACTGCTGATCCTAAGAGATCGTTTTGAAGGGATGAGTCTGCGGGAACCCTAATTCAGTAGGTCAGCCATCCTGGAATCTTAGTGCGTGTTTTTATACTCTGCTCGTTCTGGCGCAGGAGTTATGCCTAGATTCGAGGGGAAATGTACAGACAAGTGAGAGCTGCTCTCTGTTTTTCAGCCAGGGGAGGTTTGAAAAGGGCTCACTGCAGAAAAGAGACGGCATTATTTCCCAGAGCTGCGGTGGTTTTCCTCATTACATTGAAGCCAAAGGATGCTTTCATTTTGAATATTCAAGCCTGCCAGAGAGGGAGATACAAGTGAAATGGAGAGTCCAATGTAAGATGAAAAAAAAGGAGCCTCCCCCCTCCCCCCCACAGCTGTCTGCAAAAATAGATTATTTCTCCTAATTTCCTGATTTAGTTATAGTCATAGTGTACATAAAAACAGATTTGATTTTCTTCGAATCAAACGTACAATGAAAGCCGAGCCCTTATCGCTGGAACAAGACAGCAGTTTGCAGGGCTGTTGCATCCTTTGAACTCCGATGACATTGTCTCAGAGGGAAAGATGTTTGATGAGTTTTTTTTTTTACACTTTAAAGCTCTTGCTAGGGAAAATGAGCTGGGAATCTCTTGGTAGAATTGGAGGGGGGTGGATCATTCTGTCTTCAAAAGATGAGGGGGAAGTGTCATTTTCTATTTCCCTTAAGTATCATTCTTTCAAATGCGTGTGTGACAAGAGGTTCAACAGGCTTAGATATGGAGTTTTAGTTTTCTGGAAATGCATCGAGGACTTAGCTGGCCTAGCACATCAAAAAGAAGAAAAAGAGAGAGAAAGAGAGGAAATGGAAATAAAATCCCTAGAAAGATAGGAATGCTTGAACAAACCCTGAAAAACACTAGTCCAGACTCCTATGACCAGTTTTCTACCTGACCAGTGCAGAGGAAAGAGACTGCTCCAACCCAGCACCTTGCTAATGCTCACACTTTTCTCAGCTCACCCACTACAGATGGCAGAAACTTTTTTGAACCTCTGGTCATTCCTCCGAATATACAACGTTTGCTAATAAGCCTCTGCGATTCATGGTATACCCAAGCTTCTTCAGAAACAAAAATGTCGCGGAAAAAAAGTGACACCAAGTAGAAAAGAAGGATAAAGGACCACTGTCCTGTGACTGACTTAACGAAATGAGGGAAGGTGAAAAGCTGAGACTGGAAGGACCGGAAACAGGAAGGATCAGGGCTTCCGCTCTCGCCGCGCTTACAAGCTAACAAGTCTCTCCAAGCTTCAAAGATGGCAGCAGGAGACAGGGCCCTCCTGGTCACAACCCACGGAGCAAGTGTCTTCTGTTCACTGCTGCTTCCCTTGTTCCCCATCCCCGCAAGACATCAGGGATGGAGCCGCAGGTACACTGTTTTCGCAGGGGAGTTCTGTGAGCAGTTGAGATGACTTGGAATGGCAAAGCTTCAATAGCATATGAAGGTAAACCTGCCCAGCAAAGCTCTGATGCAGCGGGAGGCATAATCGTCACCTCCCCCACCCCCACCCAAGAGATGAAGAAACCTTGTGTTCGCTGCAGAGTAAGACGCTGTGTCCTCCGAGGCTACTGACCATAGAAAGTTCTTGGAAGCGGTCCCAGAACAAAGCTACTGGGGCTTCTGTCTTACAGTCAGGCAGACAGGATTGTTTGCAGTAGAATGTAGACATTAAAACCATTTCTCTCGGGATTCATGTGACATTCTGCCATCTCATATCTCCATAGTCCTTTCCTCAAGTCCAAGAGATGACCCGCATCATTCTTCTGCATAATCCCATAAAAATCTGTTTAGCTCAGTCATTCCTGAGTAGAGCAAACAGCTATGTCTTGTCTAGAAAATTCACAATGAAGTAAAAATGACAGGGTTGGGAGGGGGAAATATCATGATATCTTTGTCATGCATGTTTTAAATGTGAATAAAATGAAAGGGAGATACCTCAGTCAGCATGCCTGTCCCATAAGTATGGGGTCCTAGGTGGCAGCCCAGGCACCTGATGTCTGTGTAGCCCTTAGTAGTGTGACATGCCATGGACCTCAATACAGCCCCTAGCTGTGGTTGAACCATAAACCCAGACATGATGATCCTTGGCAGCAACCAGGGCTCAGATGTTACCGTGGCCCTGGTTGGCAGTACAGGTCACTTAGAGCAGCATGGACCCAATGGCAGTGAAAACCTCAAACCCCCACATGGCTCTAGGTGTGGTTCCAGATCCCCAGCATCCACACAACCTTCAATGGCAACAGGAGCCTTGGATATCAGCACAGGTCCTGCCTGAAACAGGGCCACAGACCCAGACATGGCTCTGGCCACAACTCAGGTCCATATGCCACCCAATGGCAGCACACGTAGCTCATGTCTGTATGGGCCCAGCAGCAGCACAGCCCTCAGGTACCAAGAAAGTCACAGGTGGAGGATCGTGGGTATCAGTGTGTCCTTTGGTGGCAACACAGGGCATGGACATCAGGCTACAGTAGAACCATGGACTCAGAAATGGTACTTGGCAACAACCTGGACCTGAATGTCATTGTAGCCCTAGTTGACATTGCCAATTGCCCAGTAGCATGGCTCCAGTGGCAGCATGAACCCAAAATGCCAACACGTCCCCAGGTAGCAGCCCAGACCCTGGGTATCTGCTCAGCCTTTTATGGTTATAGAGATCAACACAGACCCTCACTGTGGAAGGACCATGGACACAGATATGTCCCAGGGCCACATTTTGGGTCTAGACAACATTATGGCACTGTATAGCAACACAGGCCACCAGGTATGTATGGCATAACCCTCTAAAACCAGCATGGCTTAAGGTATTGGCCCAGACTATGGGACTCTGCATAGCCCTTGGTAGCAACAGAAGCCAAGGTTATCAACTCAGAGTCCAGCTGCCCCAGGGCCATGGGACCTAAACGTGGCTCCCAGCAGCAGTCTGGGCTGGATGCCACCATGGTCCTGGGTGGCAATGCAGAAATTCTGAATTGGCATGGCCACTGTCGGGACACATCCCTTAGACATCAATTGGTCACAATTAATGACCCAGACTCCAAGTACTCACAGAGACCTTATTGATAACAAGAATCATATGAACCCCCACAGTTGCATCAGGGCCAGGGACCAAACCATCGCCTCTGGTGGTAGCCCGAGCCCAAACATCGCCATGATTCTGGGTGGTTAGCAGGGCATCTACCTCAACCTGTTCCACACTGCCCTCACCTCTTCTGATCTTCCTCTCTCCCCAGAACAGGAATCATTCTGCCTCTTTCTCTCTTCCATTTCACCTTCTTGTACTCACTCATCACAATGGTTCCTGACTGCAGGGTCTCCAGAGGCACCAGGCAGGCTCTTAGGTGAATCTTTTCCACCCCAGGTCCAGAGACCTTGGGCAGAGCTGTGTTTGTCCTCAGAGCTTGCCCGGTCATTGTCATTCAAATAATCACGTTCCACCCACTGATTCCCATAGACTTAAAGCCATATCATAATGCAAAATGCATTCAGTCCAACTTCAAAAGGCCTCAAAGACTATCACAGTCTCAACATTGTTTAAAAGTCTGGAGTCCAAAGTCCCTTTCTGAGACTCATGCAATCTCTTAACTGTAATCCCCTGTAAAAATCAAAGTGAAAAAGCAGATCACATACTTCCAACATACAGTAGCACAGAATACACATCACCATTTCAAAAGGGGGCATAATCAGGACATACCGGACCAAAGCAAGACAGAAAACTTGTTGGGAAAACCACGAACTGCATCTTCATGTCTGATGTCAAAGTTCTTTTCAGATCTCCAACTCTTTTCGGCTTTGTTGACTGAAAGATACTTCTTTGTCTTGGGCTGGTTCCATTCCGTGTTAGCAGCTGTCCTCCGCAGGTATCCCACAGCTCCGCATCTCTGACATATTGTGTCTCTAGGAAAATCCAGGTGTCACCTTGACAGCTTCACACAATGACCTCCATGCAGGGACACCCCTAACACATACTTGGCCTCAGAGGCTTTCCCTAGTCGCAGGAAGTTTGATAATTCCTTTCTTCTATTCGTAACTATAAAGCCAGAACCAAGTGTGTTATAATATGATGTCAGTGGGAGGGGAGGGGAGGGGAGGGGAGGAGAGGAGAGGAGAGGGGAGGAGAGGAGAGGGGAGGGGAGGAGAGGAGAGGAGAGGAGAGGAGAGGAGAGGAGAGGAGAGGAGAGGAGAGAAGAGGAGGGAAGGGAAGGGAAGGGAAGGGAAGGGAAGAGAAGAGAAGAGAAGAGAAGAGAAGAGAAGAGAAGAGAAGAGAAGAGAAGAGAAGAGAAGAGAAGAGAAGAGAAGAGAAGAGAGGAAGAAGAAGAAGAGATAGGAAAAAGTCCTACCTGTTTCTTCAGAAGAGCAGCCAAAAAGAGATTGGGAATGGGCAGAGTTTGTCTCTTAAAGAGACCTTTGTACCTGTGTAGTGACCTAGCAGTCATAGGACTCTGGGTTGGCTAGAGTACTGTCTGGGTTCATCCTGTCCGGTGACAGAGGCCAGTGTAACATCTGAATCTTAACAAAGTGATCAAAGCTGCCAGGCTCAGCTGCTTGCTGGGGATAGAACATTCAATTATATCTTTACCAGCGGTCTGTTCTCAGTGATTTCCTTCAATATGCATAAGGTTATGTATCCAGAAACTTGATCTGTAGACCAGGCTGGCCTCAAACTCATAAACCTGCCTACTTCTGCCTCTGGAGTGCTGCCACCACATCTGGTCCTGAACTTTTCTTTAGTTTCTTTTTTTTTTCATTTTTATTATCATTTCTGTTTGTAAATTGATTTTTATTGAGCTCTACATTTTTCTCTTTAATTTCTTTTTACAATTGGAAGCTTAGTTGGGTAGGATCTTGCCCCAGGTCACTACTCTCTTTCTTCCATCTAATAGCAGGCTTTTCTTTTCTTTTTTTTTTTTTAATTGAGCTCTATATTTTTCTCTGCTCCCCTCCCCTTCCTTCATCACTCTCCCAAGGTCCCAAGGCCCCCAATGCTCCCAATTTACTCAGGAGATCTTGTCTTTTGCTACTTCCCATGTAGATTAGATCCATGTATGTCCCCCTTAGGGTCCTCATTGCTGTGGATTATGATATGTGGGCTAGTTTCCTTTGCTTTATATTTATCTGTTTATCTCCTTGACCATTCAACTTCCTGCTGCCCCCTTTCTCCTTGAACTGTACTTTTTGGTTGTTTGTTTGTTTTTTGTTTTCGTTTCTCAGCTTGCTCTTTTTCCTTACAGAGCTTCATAAGAGTGAACACTAATAACCACATGACAGTCAATACTAGACTCTTTTGAAAACTCCTCTGCCAATGAAACTAGTCTGAAACTCTTTAACTGAACCTCTGACAGACTTTTCGGACAAGAGCAAAAAGCAGTCACATTCCTCACCAAAATATCAAAAGGGCAGCGTCTAGACCACATACTAACATCCTTCTCTGAAACTCCTTCAGCCAGGCCCCCACAGTTCAAACCACTCTCAGCACTACTGACTTCCATGTTCCTACAAGGATGACCCAGTAAGCATTCAACCACTTTTCTAATTCAAAGTCCTTAAGTCTACGTTCCTCCAAACAAAAGCATGTTCAGGCCTACCACAACTGTACCTCAGTCCCTGGAACCAACTTCCGTCTTAGCTAGGGTTTCTGTTGCCATGAAGAGACACCATGACCATAGCAACTCTTACAAAGGAAAACGTTTAACTGGGGCTTACAGTTTCAGAGTTTCCGTCCATTGTCACCATGGTGGGAAGCATGGCAGCTTTCAGGCAGACATGGTGCTGCAGAAGGAGCTGGGGGTTCTATATCTGGATCACCAGGCAGCAAAGCCTGCCTCCAGTGATGCACTTCCTCCAACAATGCCACACTTCTCCCACAAGGTAACACCTCCCAGTGAGGTGCCAGTCTCTATGAGCCTGTGGGGCCATTTTCATTCAAACTACCATAGCCTGTAGTTTGATGTAGCCTGTAGTGGATGATTGGGATATTATAATAAACTATTATTAATAGCTAAAGTTAAATTAAGTCTTTAAATCGAGTAGTATTCTTTTGTGAAATTGAGTACATCAGAATTTTGTGCATATATATTTAGAATAATATGTTCTTGGTTCACTCTTCCCTTGATTAGAATGAAGAATCCTTCTTTATCTCTTCTGATTAATTTTAGTTTGAAGGCTATTTTGTATGATATTAAGATAGCAATGCCTGTTTGCTTTCTGATATTTTATTTGATATAGTATTTTTGCCTGTTCTTTGACCCTACAGCAGTACCTATCTTTAAAAATAAGCAAGATATGTTTGTTTCTTTTTTTTCATTTTATGATGTTTCTTGTAGACAACAGAAAGATGGATTTTGTTTAGTCTGTGTTTTTGTTATATAATTGAGACTATTTGTATTTAAAGTTTTTATTAAAATGTCTGTTAATTTTGGTTGTCATGTTTTTTTTTTATTTTTGGTCTTGTGATCTAAATGGTACTATATGTTTTAATAATTGTGTCTTTGTATTTCTTTCCATAGTCTGTCTACCATGCTTATTCCTCTCTTCAGCCTGAGATATTGATTCCTCTATTTTCTTTGAGTTTGTTTGGTTGATTACAAATGTTTTAGGCTGCTCATACTGGTTAAAGGTTTTTCTTTCTCCTTCACTTGTGGTGGGTAACTTTACTCTGTGTTATTAGTCTATACTGGCCCTTATGGTCTTTTATGACTTGGAATGCACTACCCCAAGCCCTTATATTGAGAAATCAGCTGTTATCATGATGGGTTTTCCTTTATATTTGACTGTACTTTTTTTCTTGCAACATTCAGTGCATATTATTTTTTTTCTGTATATTTAATGTTTTAACTATGGTATGCCATGGGAATTTTCACTCTGGTCTTGCTTAGTTGGTGTTCTCTGTGCTTCATCTGTATTGGTGTCTTTCCTTGCTTTGAGGAAGTTTTCTTCTGTGATCTTGTTGAAGATCGGGTCTATGTCATTGACTTAGGATTCTTCTCCCTCATCTATATCTATAATTCAAAGGTTTGGTTTCTCGTGGTGTTTTAGATTTTCTGCATGTTCCTTTCCTACCTTTAAAAAAATATTCACATTTCGGATAGCTAGCTAAATGTCAACTTGATGAAAGTTGGAGTCATTTGAGAGAATGGAACTCCAGTCGAAAAAAACTGCCTCTATAAACTATGCTGTAGGCAGGCAAGCCGATATGGAATTTTCGTAATTAATGTCGAAGGGCCCAGCCCCACTGTAATGAGGGCTGCACAAAATATGGCTGGGTATAGGGGATAGCTGCTCCTGGTGGAGAGTGGGTGTCTGTGGGTGTCTGTGGGTGTCTGTGGGTATGCCTAGACATGAGCATCAAGTTTCTTCAGTCTTATTTTGTTCTTTCACGGGGATCTTGGCATGGCATTTGAACCTGACACGTCTGATACGCTTATGTCATGTTTCTGTGTTACACACAGGGGATAGAAATGATAACTTCAAGTATTGAAATAGCAATGTAAACTTTGCTTAGAAAAGTTTAACAGCTGCTGTGTCTGAACAGGTTTCAGCTTAGAGTCTAAAAAATAGTGCTAAAAGGCTTTTCTCATATACCGTTTTCAAAATCAAAGTGTAGGATATCATGATATTGACCACTATACATGCTGTTCTCTGGCAGGATGATCTCAGCATAAGCTCAAAAAGTGCCTGGAATTAATTTATATTGGCTTTTAAATACATGTAGTAAATGTTAAGTATTTTGATGAAGAAAAAAAAGTTCTCAGCAAGTTACATATAGAAGAAATGTATCTAAACACAGGGAAGGCTATGTGTGCCAAGCTCATTGCTGGCTTCAACCAAGAAGACTTTAGAGATGTTTCTTTAAGGAAAGATGTCCACTATGCTACTTCTGTTCTATGTTTTATTGGAAATCCTAGGTACAGCAGTTGTAAAAAGGAAGAAAGAAAATGAAATAAAATGAGTGGGGGGGGGGCGCGAGGGAAGGGCACTCAGATAAATTATTTAAATGGTTTCTTCAGATTATCTGAAGAATCTGAATGAAACCTGAATGAATCTGGTGAAGAAAAACCACACAGAGTCCATCAATACTCTGCCAGAGGTAAGCCGCAAATTATGTTGAGAGACTCAAAATTAATCCCTTCAAAGGTGTGGCTGCTGTTAGGTTGATTATACACGGGCGATGCGTCCAGACCCACCAAGCTATAGACAGTAAAACTTAGATTTCATTGATATAAAGAAAAGGGTCTGTAGAAAGGTAGGTGTGGATCTGGGAGGAGTCAGGACGAGTGATCAAATATAGATTAAAGTTCTCAGAAAATTAATAAATATAGTATGTTAAAAAAAAAGGGCTGTAGGACAAGCCAAACCAGTCAGCAGAACAGATCGGTGCCTAATCCAACTGCCATCAAAGAGGTTCACCTAGCAACCGATCAAAATACATGCAGAGACCCAGAGTCAAACATTAGGCAGACCTCACGGAATCCTGCTGAAGACGGGGAGGAAGCATTGTAGGAGCCAGAAGGGTCAAGGGCACCACAAGACACATCACAGGACTAACTAACCTGGGCTCATAGAGCTCACAGAGACTCACTACATCAACAACCAGGGAGCATGCATGGGACTGACCTAGGTCCTCTGCATATATATTACAGCTGTGTAGCTTGGTCTTCGTGTGGGACTCCTAAGAGTGGGAGCAGGGTCTGTCTCTGACTCTGTTGCCTGATCTTGGGACCCATTCCTTCTACCAGATTGTCTCATCCAACCTTAATAGAAGAAGAGATGCCTAGTCTCACTGCAACTTGCTATACCATGGCTGGCTGATTTCCACGGAAAGTCTGCCCTTTTCTGAAGAGATAGAGGGGAGGAGGAGTGGATGGGGTGGAGGAGACTGGGAAGAGAGGGGGGAGGGAAACGTTAATCTAGATGTAAAAACAAAAATAAATAAATAGGAAAAACGGGCTCTGGAACTAAAATAAATACAAATGGCTAATTAACATTTAGAAAAGAGTTCAACATTCTTAGACATCAGGGAAATGTGGCACGAAGGTACGTTAAGAGTCTTTCCAACTCCCATCCCAATGGTCAGCACCAGGAACACAAATGACTATAAATGCTGGTGAGCATGGGAAAAAGACCTTTAGATTTGATGAGAGGGTAAATTAGTGTAGTCCCCTTGGAAACCTGTCTGTAGGTTTCTCAAGGAGCTAGAAGTCTAGCTACCTTCTGACCCAGCATAGCACTCTTGGACACACACATAAAGGACATTGCATCATACTTTTATGCTATCTGCACATTCATGAATAAGACTAGATGCCTACCGACAGACGGATATATATCGAAAATGTTTTACAAACACACAAAAGAAGGTTTGCTATTTTTTTTTTTTAAACTTTGAAGAAAACTAACGTCATGAAACTTTCAGGTCAAAGGAGCAGACAGGGAAACTCGTGGTCACCCAGACCAGACAGATTAAATACTGCACGTTTTATCACAGATCTGCAACCTGGCAAGGGACTTCAGTGTTGTTTTTTTTTTTAGCCTGGATTTCCTGTGGAATCTAGGGAGGTGATCATGGGGGGAAGGGCTCCCTTGTAGGAGCATCAGAGTAGAACATAGGTGAAAGGAGACTAGGGGCAGGACTGGGGGCGGGAAGGAGTAAGCACAAAGATGATGACAGAGTGGGGGAAGGGAATGGGGAGGGGCTAAGGAGGAGGGCTAACCAAAGCAAAGCTCTATGAAGAAACCACATGGAAACTTACTGTTTTGTAAGCCCAAGACACCCTCTGCATGACTAAATACGGCTGCTTCCAGAAGAAGTGAGAATAAAGGTCCCAGGGAGGGAGATTGCTTCTCAGAAATTGTTGGTCAGGGAGGCCCCAGAGGCCCTCTAAGCAACACAGGCTTTTGTCAGTCCTTTTAGATAGATGCAGACCAAACCCCAGGTTTTGTATGTTGTCTGTCTCCAAGGAACCTATTCGTCGGGTTCTTTATTTGTACTACTGACCTTGGCAAAGGTTGACAGCTTCTTGATAAGGGTATTTTTTTTTTTTTTTTTTTACACCAGGCAAACACCTCCTGCTAATGCTGGGGCGGGGTGGGCTGCTGAACACTTTAGGTTGAAGAGAGCACTTGCTGCATGGAAATTTCCAATTTGCTTCATGAAAAGGGCAGAGAGGTTTCACTGCCCAAACAGCAGTTTAACATGGAATTCTACCTTTGGATTCCAAATATGAGAGTTGTGATTATAATTTTAGCGCCTCAGCATGAACTCATTTTCAGTTTCTCTTCAAGTTTTGCTCTGCCTTGCGTTCATACGCTTTCCTGTTTCTGTTTTATTTTTTTTAGTTCCTCTTGCGTAGCAGTTGTAGCCACTCTGGATTCCAAGCAGCAGTGGCTTCTAACTCTGACAGCCTTGGTGCTATCTCCTTCTTTTCTCAGTATTAGAGGCTTCCTGTCCAGAGGATTGCATTCAACTTTGCTCAGTGAGCTGGAGATTTCCATGCCTGCCCTCCCTTTGAATGGCCCCTTTCTTTCAGAGAAGGTGGATTGGCTATATGCTTAGCGTTGATTTGTACATTTACAGTGTTGCCTGGGCAGGCAGAGCCCATCCTCTGAGCAGGCACTGTTGCTGCAACAGGAAGTTCCACCACAACTTGCCTTGCCTCTGACAGAAACAAAGGCGTCCCGTAAATGCACCTCTTGCTGCTTCTGCTTCTCTCATCAGAAATATTTAGGAGTCTCAAAATGGCACCTGAGGCTTAGAGGTCAGGCCCACATTTCTGAGAACTGGCATATGTATTTTACCTATGGCCCAAAAGCCCAGTGCAGCTTCTGGAGACTTTACTTTGTAGACATTTAAAGAAATTATTTAAAGAAATTTGTTATAAAACGCAAACATGCAAAATGAATAAATACATCAAGGTGAAAGTGTGTGTTTTGATGGAGGTGAGGGGGGGCTGAAGAAGTTGTATGCCCTTATCTTTAAATGGCCACTACCCACTTAGTAACGTGGACCATATCCACAAAACTCTATTCTTACCTTGACATCCCAAACTAGGTGCAATTACTATGTGTTTTTTTCTTCTAGACAAATAAACATTTCAGTTGTAATTTAAATTGCTATGAAAATTTAACTTTCTCTCCACTTTTCCTCTTCTTGGGTCTTCCTTCTCTGGCTATATAACTGAGCAGTTCTAGGTCTTGCACCAAGTGTTGCTATTTTACCAGAAATGTCACACTTCCCCACCGTCATCTGTTCCCCTTTTCTCGCCTCACTGTGAGCTGTCAATGTCTATACTGGAGCTAATGACCCTGCTTTACCTCCTCGGAGTCATTGCTTCAGCGAACTGTCTGTGCTGTGTTTATGTCAACAAAATTCCTCTCCTTACTGCTTCATTCAAACTAGCATTGGTTTCACTAGAGACTGGAAAAGGACAAAACCTTTTATCTTCTCTTCCACCTTACACAGTCCATATCCAATTTTTATCTCTCTTCAAAGAGCTGCGTACAGTTGCTGTCTGCTGACTTTGCTTTACGTTCTTTGTGACTGCTCTACTTTGACTACGTTGACTAATTATGTGTTTACTGATGTGGGATTCCCCTCTCTATGCTGTGAGTACTATTGGTTAAGAAAGAAAGTGCTTTGGGCCTATTGCAGCATAAATAGGGTCAGGTGGGAATTCCCAGCAGAAAGAGGAGGAGAGAGTAGGAGGAGTCAGTGAGAGGCCATGTAGCCCCAAAGGAGAAAGATGTCCGAGGGAGCCCTCCAGGAACCTTGCCAGTAAATCACAAGCCTCATAGTAAAATATAAAATAATAGACATTTAAGATGTAAGAGGTAGCTATGAATATGCTAGAGTCATTGTTCAAGCAGTGTTGCAATTAGTACAGTTTCTATGATTACTTTGAGTCTGGGAGGTCGGGCACAAACAGACAGCCTCTCCAACAGCTTCCTCTCTGTCGTACCTCATCAACAGCATTAATGACACCTGAGAAATTCCACCTCCGATCTTGGGGACACATCTGAAAGAAAACAATGCTTTCTGTTTGTCGAGTGAATGAGAGATTGAGCACATCCAATTTCTTTCCCCAGACACTTGTTTGTGAGTATTGTCACATTCGCCTTCCCCCCATAAATACCTGGTTCTGATGTGTACTATCCATTTCTGCATGAGAAATGAAAAGTTTTATCATATTTTGTACCAGTGTTTCCCAACCATCAGTCCTTAAAACCACACAGAATTCCCCGAACCCTGCCGTGGTCCTCGAAGTGGTCCTCAGAGGAGTTCCTCAGGCTGTTATCAACACTTTTCGAGGTTCTCTGTCCAAGCTCACAGACATAACTTAGATTCAGTGCTCTAAGAAGTCCAGAATCTCACCTTGCTCTACTATTTGACTGACTCCTATTTCCTAAACCTCTATATTTTTGTCTATTTTCTTGAATCCCAATTCTCCTTCCTTACTGTTTTTCTGTTACTGACGACCAGAAGAGAACTTCTAATGACTCCAAACACGGGGATCTCTGTATTTTTGCACCTTGCCCGGGAGTTCAGGCAGGGATCTCTGCTTCCCAGACTGCTCTTTAGACTCTTCGCCAAGGCCATGGCTCACACTCATCCCTGCCTCCAGTGCATCGCTCCCCTTTCACGATATTTCCCACAATCCTCTCTGCTTTTTCCTCCCGTATCATCTTTTCCCTCTAAAGACTCATCCTCCAAATCCATGTGTTCTTTTCCCGTTCTGAAAAAACAAAAGCATATAAAAGAAGTCCCATGGCTGCATTTCTCTCTTGGGTACCACACTACCACCCTCCACTTCTAACTGTTTCTGTCACATAAGAGCTCCTTAACCATAGCTATACCTTCTGTTTTTAATGTACTAAGGTCTTTTCCAAATTACGTGTGTGCGTGTGTGTGTGTGTGTGTGTTTGCACTAAGATGCGTGTGTCTTGGTCAGAGGATATCTGTTAAGACTTGATTCTCTCTTTTCACTGGGTACATACCTGGGGTCAAGCACATGTCATCAGAATTGGCAGTAAGTTCCTCTACCTCCTGAGTCAGCATACCAGTACTGTATAATAAGATTTCTTCCCCATATATCCAACAAGAGCTACTTTATCAAGGTCACAATGACCTCCACCATTGCTTATCTACAGACAATTTGACCACTTCCATTTAATTCTTGAACTATCAGCTTGAAAACCTCGCAAAGAAACAATTTGATTTGATTTTTCTTT
This sequence comes from Microtus obscurus, assembly GCA_963919715.1. NCBI lineage: Eukaryota > Metazoa > Chordata > Mammalia > Rodentia > Cricetidae > Microtus > Microtus obscurus. The sequence continues at coordinate 433,565 of CAWTZC010000486.1, forward strand.
TCTTTCTTTCCTTCTTCTTCTTCCTCTTCTCCTCCTTCTTCTTCTTCTCCTCTCTCTTCTTTTTTTTTTTTTTTTTTTGAGAAAGGGTTTCTCTGTGTAGCTTTGGATCCTGTCCTGGAACTTACTCTGTAGACCAGGTTGGCCTCGAACTCACAGAGATCCCCCTGCCTCTGCCTCTTGAGTTCAGGGATTAAAGGCATGTGCTACCACTGCCTGGCACTTGATTTGATTTTCAAGATACCAAGTCTCCTCCTCTTCCTTATTCTGTTTTAGAATTTCTTTAATTTTTTTCTTCTTTCACAATCTTTCATAATATTTTGATTGCATACTGAGAGTCCTCCCATGACCTTTCTCTTCTCTGTGATCACTCTACACTTGCACATACAGTCTTACACAAGTAAATGCTAAATATTTCTGACTTCCAAATAGATATTGCTAGCTCACTTTTTCCCCTAGTCTTTTATTTTTATATCCAGCTGCACACTGGTTAAGCGCACTGTGAGCACAGACAACTTCTCAGAGGTCAATAGCACTCTGTGTAGCCTCACTGTTGTGGTACGTCCATTAGGTTCCTTTGAAGCCATCTCTGTCTTATCCACATTTGATGGATATTTTGCTGCTCATAACAAAACACAGGCGAGTCGATTTTCAAACACCTCCCAGAATTTAACCATTGTCCTCTGTTGATGCTCCAACTTGGTCCATGACCCAGTCTTCTCTGCTACAGGTGATTGTAATCGCTTGGTTCATTCTTCAGCACTCACCAGAGTCTCACAGAACTCCATACAGTTTCTCAAGTATGCTGAACAGAAAACATCTCTATCCCACCACCATGGATGCCGCCACTCTATAGGAGCAATTTTCCAGACCGTTGTAGACACCAGAATCAGGGTGTTGGAGCCAACTGCAGGCTTCAATACTCCTCCCGGAAATGACTCCTAACTTCCAAGTCCCTCATCCTCAGCAGTGGAGAGACTAAAGGAAGTTCCGAAAGGGGGACTTCAGTATTCAGTATCTCTCACTCAGGGCTTTGCTGTGGAGTGAGTGTTTCTAAGACAGCCTGCCCAGTTATAACAGGTCAGAGTCTTGGAGTTTGACCCCTGCTTCCTCTCTACTGATTTGGCCCACAAAGAAATCCCATTTTTCTTAGGGGTAAAAGTTGTAAATTAATTTTGTCTGGCTCGAGAAGCAGTTGGGAGGATTCAAACCAAGGGTAGAAGGAAAGTGAACTGTTTACCCCAATGTGCAGCTTACCGCAAGCCACTGGGAGTGGGATCCGAGGTTTCAAAGTGCACACTAGACCCAGTCTTTCTCTGTATCTGTATCTGTCTCTCTATCTCTGTCTTTCTGTCTCTGTCTCTCTGTTTTTCTGTCTGTTTTTCTGTCTCTCGCTGTCTCACTGTCTCTGCCTCTCTGTTTGTCTCTCTGTGTCTCCGTCTCTGTCTCTATTTTTCTCTCTCTATGTCTTTGCTGTTGCTGCTGGTGGTTATGGATCAGGATGTAGCTCTCAGCTACTGCCTCTTTGCCATGCCCATCTGCTTCCTGCCATGATGATAATGGACCAACAACCCTCTGAAACTGTAAGCAAGCCCCCATTTAAATTCTTTCTTTCATAGGAGCTGCCTTGCCTATGATGTCTTTCGCAGCAATCAAACAGTAACTATAATTTTTCAAGATATAAAATTTAGTTACATCTACTTATTATGCTCTCAAAAGTAGAATTTTCATAGATGTGTGTTCCGCTATATGGACAGCTAACTGAACTTTAGGGACTGTAAATGGCGTGGCCAAGGCTAAGCAGCAGTATCAGAACTGGTCGCTGAATTCAGCTTTCCTCACTTCTATCGTCATTCTTCCTACTTTCTCCTTGACGCCAAAAGCAAACACCCATCAATCCCTTAGGACCCCTATGCCCATCCAGGAAGGAGGTCTGACCATAAATTGAAGAGCATCGTAAAGTAGTCCATACCACTGTACTCCACGGAGGTCTTATTCAATTCGTGCCACCATAGTAGACTCTAATTTATTTTCTCACATATTTGGAAGGCACGGGTTCCCTTTTGTGACTATCCTGCAATTCTCAAAGAGCTAACCAAGCCTGGCAACTCAGGGTCAGATTTTCTGATCTCTGGAGCCCAAAACATATGCACCTATTATGACTGTTATTGAGACCCGGTACTGTATGCTCTGGAAAGCTGAGGGACAGCACCTCAAAGGACAGCTCTTGGACCACTTATTTTGTCTTTTCCGTTACGTTAGACCAAAGAATTGCGCAGCTTGAGCAAGTGCTCTTCACCACATGTCAAAACAGCTTGGGAAACAGAGAACGTGCAAGGGTGAAAACCTCATCCATGTGCAGGGTTGCAGCAAGTACCCTCAGCTACTTACTCTCCTGGAGTACCTGCAGACTCTGGACTGTGTGCTCTGAGGTTCTGGTGCCATCTGCCCAAAGCCCTGCACCCTTGTTACCCCCAATCGGTTTTTGTATGTCTAGCAAGGAGTGAGAAAAGCACCCGCATTATGTCAGGGGTGACCTCTTGGCTTCCCGGTGGGTACGCAGTGCCTTCTGTTAGCCTGAACATGCATAAATTAACCCAGGAGAGACTGTTTTAGGACCTTACTAGAAGACAGAAAGAGGAAGTTTCTACTGTTCTTGACAGCCAGTTCCTCCCCTCACCCCACCCAAACCGGTGGGTAAAATTTTAATAACATTTTCCTCTGCACATTAAACCTGATGTAGCCCATATATAAATAATAATATTGTTGGCTGGCTGAGCAAGTCAAGCCCTAAATCAAATAACGTGTGGTTAGCGGCATGTACCCAGGAAGTGGGTTGTTTTTTAAGGTCTATGCTCACCCTTTGCCCCCGCCTTTTTTTTCCCCTTCATACTGAGATTAAGCAGCAACCAGCACAGGCCTCCTTACAGGACACGTGACTTTGCTCTTTTCCGTTTTGTGGAAAGAGTCATTAACAGGAGTTGATACCAGCTTTAATAGCAAGACATTATGGAGAAAAGGTATGTAATTTTAACTTCCTTCTGTAGATTAACAACTTGAAAGCATTGCTGGTAGAAATGTGTAAATATGTCTACAAAATGTACAGCTCTCACCTGTAACTCAAACATCAGCTTGTTTCCTTTGAGGGTAAAAAAGTGTTGTTTTGGTGTTCTTTTTTTTTCATATTTGTGACTGACAGATTCAAAGTTCTGTTACGGAAGTATTAAGCTAGTATCTTCGGTTATGATTTTAGACTAAATGGTTAAAGACGGAGCATGGAAAGTTGTAGCTTGAAAGCGCTTCTAAAAGTGACGGAGGTAACACGCATGAGAGCACTAGCTGATAGCTACATGCCAATATGCGCTGTTCAGAACTTAGTTAATAAGTGAAAAAGACCTCCATAACAATAGCAATAGGAAATAGCCTTTTAAGTTTCCATGAGAAAAATACACTAAGGCATTGTGTAAAGAGCCATAAGAAGGTTCTCGAACACGACCTGACAAAATAGCCACCAAGACGCATGAAAGTTTTAGCATATAAAACGATAATGTCTGTCACAGAAATGGAGTGTTTCCCCTAACTTTAATGTATCAGATTGGATAAAATCAGGTCAATTTTCTAATTCATGAACAAACATTTACGTTCGAAGCAAAAGTTTCTCCTGATTTCACTGACGGTTATTTCTGGGAGGAGGGCTCACTTGAAAACGTCTTTCATTGTTTAAGGGTACTGTATTTGGAAATATTCTGAAGTAATAAACCTGAGAGATGAAAAGGATTTGTTCCTTTGCAAACCAGCAAGAACTTTTCTTAGCCTCTGTTGTGCGGATGCTCTGTGCTTTCTAACTTATATGCAGAAATCATCAAAATGTTGCCAATCTTAGAGACAAATGCCTAATAAATCTAACTGGAGAGTTTTGAGGAAATGTAATAAAAATGCAAGATATGATCCCCTTGCCCCTTATATTATTCTATTGTGCTGTTGGATAAGGAAGTGATACCCTAGAATGCAGATATTTGGGTTATTAAAGATGGTTGCAGGGTTGGTAAGTGGCAATAGTTTTCTTTTCTTTTATTGTGGTCTATTGAAAGACACTCACAAATGGTTTTTTTTTCTTTGACGTGGTCAATTTTGTAGGAAATTATTCAGCGTGCTGACACACTCCTGGCACACTATATTTTAAGCTCTCTTCAATTGTCCACATTGAAGCCAGCTACTTGTTGACTATTCAAATGATTATGTAAAAATGGAGATGAGAATGTGGTATCCAATATTTTTTATTGTTAGCATGTCAGAAGATCTTGGTAACGTATACTTGCTTTGATATTCTGATTAGAATTTCAATTCGTTGTGTTTCCTTACCATGGGAAGCAGTATTTCAATCTGTCTTTAATATTATGCTGCAGAGACCCTGCTTCCTGAGAAGCAGCGTCCTTCAGATAACTTGGGTTGATATGCTATTGCTGATTCTATTATATTATAAAAGAACATCGCATGAATAGAAGGGGTAGAACCCACACATTAGCAAGAATGAATGTCAGAGCAACATCTGAAGTAAGGAGAAGATCGTAAAGGTTTAAAGTATTAAATATGATTGAAAGCCAAATTCTTTGTAAAAAAGATATTTTTTTGCAGCTACTGTTAGATTCAGTTATTTTACAGAGTGTGTATAAAGGCTAAGGCAGTTTGGGATGGATTAAGACAAGGTTGTGAGTAAAGATAGGTATACTGATGATTGCAGTCCTGCCCCGCAAAACACTGTGCACAGACTCTGAACTCAGACCAATATTTAAAGGACATGTTTGCAACTGAGTTATTCCTGATCACTCTGCCTTCATGCATTTTGAATAGTTAAGCAAGTTTTAATGAAATAAAACAAGGCAGAATTTCATTTTCAAAGTCACTCCAGACTATGATGTTCACTTGGGGCCAGCATTCAGCCAAATTCAGAAAGGAGAAAAATCCTTCCTGTACATCCTCCCTTTGCTAATCTTTGACTCTCTTCATGGGGTACCCCAAAATACCTCTGATTTAAAATCGTGCAATTTCTTTATCCCATGATGCCGAGCATAGGAACTTTAAGGGAAGTCACCTTGTGCTTTAAAAGAAAGGCTACATGGTCTTGATGTCCCTGTCAGGGCTTCTCTGCTCTGTTAACAGTCTCTGTTATACAGTCTCTCAGATAACAGTATCCAAATGACCATTAACACATTGACAGTTCCAGTCTTGCTTGAAGAAATGGTGTGTGATAAATGGCTACAAATAGTCCAGCACAGAGGGCCTTACCACCCCCAGTCCAACCTGTAGTGTTTAAAGATAACATTTCTGAGAGTGTCTAAAAAGGCTCCTCTGTACCCATTATTCTATCGACTAATTCTACAAAAGTGTGCTTCTTTCTCACAGCAAGTGAAAAACCTCTGCAATGTATCTTCAGACTATTTTGGTGTTTCCACATGCAAATACTTAGCATGATCAATTACTTTATAGGTGTAGATTTTTGTGAGGGAATGTGTATGGTGTATGTGTGCAGGCTCACTCATGTTCGTGTTCGTGTATAGGCAGGAGGCAATGTTAAGTACTCTTAATTGTTATCAATAACACTTTTTGAGACACCATCTTGAAAGCCATGTAGCTCACCTAGTAAGCTAGACTGAAAGACTGAATGCCCAGAGAACTCGAGGCTTCTTCCTGTTTCTGCCGGATTATAAGCCCAGACCACATTCTCTCTCTCTCTCTTTCTCTCTGGGAGCTGGAGATTTGAACTCCGGCCTTGATCCTTGAGCAGTAGACACTTTACCCTCTTAACTCTTCCCCTTCACCAGAGACACAGCTTTCAAAAGTTTTTAGTGTTCCATATTAAACTGGTTATGATATATTTATAATGTGAAACATGACTTACATGGCAGCAAAAGTTAGAAATGAATTTATAATTTCTATGACCCTTAACTTATAGCAAAAAAAAATCTTTTTGCTGGTAATGATAAAAAAACTAGCACTGGAGCCATGATAGGTCTTGATTTGTGACAACTCCACAGAACACAACAAGATCAGGAAGAGCTGGATCCAGGATCTCCTTTGAGACTATCAGGATTAGGTGCCTTCTGGAAATGCTATGCAGAAGTTCTCACTGAGTTAACAGCAGAGCTTCAGGCTGTATCTCATCCTTTCTGAAAACTCAGTGGCAAAAGATGCTTTTCCCATCACCACAGGAAGACCTAAAGTCTAACTGCATTCACTAGGGTTAGGCACAAGAGGCCTGGAATGTAGACCCACGTCCAGGCTCATGCAATGACTCCACAGCTGTCACTCATGGGCTTTCTCTGACCATGGGAATCTGCTGAATAAGGAAGGCAGGCACTATCTCAGAAGAGTCATTGGGCTCCTGCAGTCAAAACCACAAGATTCCTCTCCAGAGCCACAGATGGTTGTTGCATTTGAAAACGTTGCTCCCACCTTCTCCAAATGTGTAATTACACAGACACACATTCAAGGCAGGGCTGAGTAGAGTCAGAGTTTCCACGAAACTGAGGTGAAAATATTTCAACTGCTATTTATGCAAATGTCCTTTGAACATTCTCAGTGTTCAATCTAGGACCAAAGTTACCTTATTTTGAAAGATTTGTGTACCTCTATTTTATGTGTATACAGTATACAGCCTGTGGACCTGTCTTACGTCAAGTGAGGGCAGTGTCACAGAGGCCAAAAGAGGGTGTCAGCCAGATCCCCAGGAATTGGAATTACAGACAGTTGTGTTTTCTGTGTGGATCCTGGAAATAGAACACAGCTCCTCTGAAAGAGCAGCTGGTGCTTTAAAAAAAAAGTTTATTAATTACCACAAAACTTGCAAAGAATGTTCTCTGTAAATTCAGAAACCCATTCAAAATCTTGCTGTTTCTGTGTGCCAGGTCACAGATTATAGGAACTTTGTCAATAGTACAACATCTGATCTGTCCTGTCAGATAATCCAGGAAAATTGGGAGGAGGGCTTATGATGGGTTTCAAAAACGAATTTATTCCAAAGAGCAGGACATGGATGTAATAAAGTAGGAAAACATGGGCCAGAACAGAGAATCTCAACGCAAGAATGAAGCATCCCTGTCTGAAGAAAAGTTATAGAATGTGAGGTGAGGCCAGAAGGATGGTGGGGCCGTCAGGGCACGCACCTGCTGAGCAGAAAGCACCTCAGAGACCCAGAGGCTGGAGGCTGCAGCTGTGAGTGGCATTGTCCATTCCTGAGACTCCACAGAGGCGTATGGGTTTTGCTGCATGAGCGTTAGTTGACTTCTTCAGTTTTCCTCACTGTTGAGTGCTGTACTCCTTGGAATTTTAAAGACAGACGGAACTCGGTGACAAGGCAGTTACTTTCTTGCCCAAGCACCCAACATTCTTGCTCAGGCTGTACTTGAACAGATATTTTCCTTTTCATGGAAAATATCACATTTAGGTCACTTGGTGTGATGATTGCACATCACAGGAGATATTTAGAGAAATTTCTTCTCACACTCATCTTCTTTCTGTCTGCTCTGTTCATTCTGACCTCAACCAACCACTTCCATACTGATTTATACTCTTCTGGTTCTTTCCGTAAAAAAGCATATATTTATATATGTGTGTTTCTCTGAGGCATAACTTTACATACTTCCCCCAACTCCGATTTTTTATTTTAGCAGTGAATATTGGGAACATTCTCATGATAATAAATTATTTAATACTGTTTGTTACAACTGTTTAATATTCTGTATGATTTTATTATATTGAATCAGGATTTTACTGTAAGAGGCATAGTTTTCATCATTTTAACTTTTCTGTGGGGTAATGAATTTCTGTGTAATTTTTTGAAAATATATGTATAGAATGAATTCTTAGAAATACATCTGTGAGAAAAATAATTTTTGCATTCCTGTGACTCTTTGAGCTTCTGTCCACACTGAGTGAGAAGACAGTCATGGTAGCACAGAGAAAAAGTTTCTGGCTGCCTCAGCTTCTGCAGAGACAGAAGGACCACAGCCACTGTGTGCTCCACCTTTGCAGGCTTCATGAATTTACAGAAGTTTCAGTCCAGCTTTGTGTGCTCATTCTGCTCTTATGAATGAGGTTGAGTTCGCTTTTAAAAAGTCCTATCTGTTGCCACTGCACAGGAGGGGCCTCATTCTTAGCTGCGTAATTAAAATAATATCACTGCTGCTCAAGTCTTGGCATGAGATCTCGAAGGAAGTAAGACACTCGGGATAATGGAGCATCCATAGCATTAACCTTTCTAAAGATCGAGGGGCCTCTAGCTAACTGGGGAGGGGGAGACTGCTCCGTGAATGCTCAAAGCGAGGGGAGAAAGAATGCAAATAAAACAATACATCCAGAAAGCCAACAGGTCTCAGAGGAGCCGGAGACAGATGGATGGAATCAGTAGCTCAAGTAGATAAATAACCTGAAACAGAAGGAAGCAGGCTTTAATGAGTCTGAATGTAGATGAATTGGATATAGATACGATGGAACGACAAGAGGAAGTTGAGGGAATTCATGCTTCCTAGGCTCTGTCTTCTCTGAAACAGTTGGAAGCTCAGCTGATGGCACTGAGTGCTTCCAGGTGCCAGAAAACAGCTGGAACATTTTACTTACAAACAGCCCTTGTCAATAACACAGTACAATTGTCGATTTTTAGTTTTAGTTTTTAATTTTTTTTCCCTCTTAGTAAAGGGAGGGCCAAAGTCTTTGGGCAGCCCACACCAGAGTCTAATATGTTATATAGGCCAGATTGGGCTTGAACTTGAGCTACTCCTCCTATCTGAGCCTCGTATGGGCGGGGAATCCATCCAAGTCCTGCCATTCCCAGTGTCTTCATCCCCTTTCTGTTGCTGTGAGGAAATACTTTGATAAAAGTAACTTAGAAGAAAGGGATTTATTTCAGCTCAGGGCTCAAGGTTATAGTCCAGCACTGTAGGGGAAGTCAACATCAGGAGCTTGAGATAGCGAGTAACACTACACAGCACAGAAGCAGAGGCAATGAATGAATGTATGCTTTCTAGTACTGGGCGCATTCCCTATTTTGTCTAGACCCATATCCTCTGCCCAAAGAATATAATCCCACATTTAAGAATGGTTTTCCCACATCAGTTTGAATATACTCAAGATAATCCCATGTAAAAGTAGCAGGCTTCCTTTGGGGGGCCCTCAATCAGCTCCCAAATCATGACACAGAGACTTATTAGTTACGAATGCTTGGCCTCATCTTATGCTAATGCTATGAGCTGTGATAACTTAACCTGTTTCTCGTTATTTTGCCTGGATGCTTTTTACCTTTCTTTCTGTATGTTTCTGTATGTATTCCATGTCTGTCTGGCTGTTGGTTGCCTGGGTGATTGGCCCCAGGAGCCTTCCTCTCCCCCCCCCCCCCGTTCTCTTCTCTCTCTTCTCTTTTTGAGTCTAGATTTCTCCTCTTACTTATTCTCCCTGCCTATTCCTCTGCTGCTTAGCTATTGGTCATTCAGTTTTTTTATTAGAACAATCAGGTGCCTCAGGTAGGCAAGGTAAAACAACAACCCATCTTTACATAATTAAACAAATGAAGCATAAACAAATATAATACAGCTTACATAGTTAAAGTAATATTCCACATCATACACAAATGTAACACCTCTTTTCCTAGTTAAAATAATATTCAACGAAACACAGAATGCGTAGAAGTCCAACCCCAAGGTGATTCTACATTTTGTCAAGGCAAGTTATCACAATACAGATAAATTGTATATTTTTTAATTGATTTTTTTCTATTTCAATAGACAGTAGCCCAATAGAATTAAAGTCCATAACCAATTTGAACTCCAAAATAATATCCTGTAAAGTATTGAGAGTTACTGGTGAAACAAAACAAAAAAAAAAAAAAAAAAAAAAGAAGTAGATCCTCAGAACTACAGACACAGCTTCACCCTCCATCCCTGAACAGTAAGTAGATTTTCAGAACTACAGACACAGCTTCCCCATGTTAGTTATGTTTCAGTGATGGTTCTCATAAAATGTCTCTTCTTTCTCAGACATTTTTTTATTAGCGTGTTTGTGGATATGATGTCTTTTCTCTCCAAAGCATTGAGAAATGAATGCAATAAGATACATGATGTCATGGAGTTTTAAACACAACCACAGTGACCAGTTTACTCTAAGTTGCGATTCTATTGATGAAGAGACGGTACAGCAGAAGGAACTTATAAAAGAAGGAGCTTGCTCATAGTTTCAGACAATGAATTCATGCCAATCATGGCAGAGTACATGACAGCAGGCATGGTGTTGGAAAGTAGCTGAGAGCTTGTATGTTTAGAAAACAGCCTTGAGGCAGAGAGAGAGAGAGAGAGAGAGAGAGAGAGAGAACTAACTGGGAATGGGAAGTAAGCCCACCCTCTCAGAGACACAACTCCTCTTACAGGACCACACCTCCTAACCCTCCCCAATCAATTCTATCCACTGCAAAGGCAGAAGTTGGGGTGGCAGGCGCCATGCATTCAAATACACGAGCCTATGGGGGGCACCACCACATGCTCTAATCAAAAGTACAATGGAGAGGTGTTCATTTGTGTATATTTATTTTAAGTCACAGTGTCTCCATGTTGAAGAGTTTAGGAAATTCTACAGCTTTTTCGATTGGATTTTTGGTCTAAAAGTGAATTATTAGCTACACTTTGAGAAAACCATACCTTACAAATATTGAAGATACTGGTGAAGAACAAACATATAGAAGGAAGGATAGATAATAAACAAAAACTCTTCTATTACATTTAAAAGGTATTGTCTTACAAATTGTTTACTGCTTAAATGAAGCTATTCTAATTGTATCCATATATTTATATAATAAAGCATATTTTGTTTCTCGGATTTTGGCTGACAGATTTATACTGTCTAGGAGTCAATAAGAACAAATTAGAGCACAGTCAAGGGTTTTTTTTTTTTGAACTCAGCACTTTTACTGTTCCCATTACCACAGAATTCTTAAATTTCCCTCCTTGCCATTTCTAAGAAGTAGCTAAAGTGATCTTCTGAAGACATAGACATTTTAGTTCTCTCCTCGGCGTTCTTACTGTGCTTCAAAATAAATTCAGTCCTGTCCCCTAGTTTGCAACGCCCCCCCCCCTTTTGTTCCCCTTTACAGGCTGAAGTTGCTTACTTTTCAGCTCTCCAGTGTCTATTTCCCATACATCTCGTATACCATTTTACTGACAACTGCTTAGAACCTATAAGAGTATATAATACACAATGAGTACCTGTTTTCTCAGCAAAAGAACGAATGTTACAGAAATTGGTCATGGGTTCTAAAAGGAGGGAAAAATTTCTGAAGACTTTAGACTTTCCCTGAAACCAAAAATTAGAAAAATGTAGAAGTAAACTCACAACTATATTCTAGATAAATATCACTGTACCTACTCTGTGAGGATTATGGGTGCTTCAGCAGCTGCGTCCAGCTGTGGCTTAAGATGGCCTGCATTTGACTGTGCTTTTGAGGATCAGAATATAAAACTCAAACACGTATAAAGTGTTATCATATAAATTTTAAACTACTTTATGAAAGGGACTTTTAAATTGGGGTATTTTACATTTAGTGTAGATTAATCTTCTAAAACCTTATACAACTTTGCTAGTTAATTTCAGGCTTTGAGTCAACAAAACAAGGCATATTTGCTGAAGCCCTGTGAGTAGAACGGTTAGGGAATGCACGCTCAGTTCAGGGAGACTTCAGTCTCTGCTCTCTCCTCTTTCTACTTTAATGTCATGTTCACATTTGAAGCCCTGGAAAAGGAGCACTACAGTCTACAGGCATCTTTCCACTTAGTACACTGAAGAAACGAGGAATTTGCCTCCAAGGAAAACCACCTAGATTGTCTCTCTAAGATAAGGAGATGCACGGAAACAGTGTCTTGCCTGTGATGGAGGAGAGTGTTATGGTACCCCAGAATTACATAGTAGTTCTTGATTATCAATAAACCTAAAGAGGCACCAAATATTCCCTGAGATAAATTATTTGATTGTGATTGTTAATATTCTTTATCACAACTGTGGTTTCTCAAGTCATGTTATTGTCCAGGTTTTTTATACATGAAATAATATGTGGTATCCATGAAAACAATGTAAACATGTTGTCATTTATTCATATGAACTACAAAAAATTTAAAAACTTGTGTGACTCACCGTTACAGTTTAGATGTTATATTTTCTGCTAAAGCCATGCATTACAACGTTGTCCTCAGCTAATGCAGAAACCTTAGAAGGTTTATGGTCTGCTTGAAGGAAGTGTGTCATTATAGACATGCTTTCAAAAGTGTCATTTGATCCTCACTCAGACCCATATTATATGTGTCTTTTCATTTCCTCGCTTCCACGAGGATTAGATCAGATCGGTGGTGTTAGCTTTCGGACACTTTCCCCCCTCAACTTTTACTATAGGATATTTCACTTCTAAAGACAAATGACAATGTTTTAAGAAACAATTTGGCAAGACAGGGAGCGACACATATTTTTACATACACTTATACACACAATATACACTTGCACATTCATTTACACAATGCACATACACACATGTACATATAGATATATAGCTATATACGCACATACACATATATGCACACACGTGTACATTCATACATATACATACACATATGTACACATATACATGTGTACACATAAGCGCCTGTACATGTACCCATAAAACATACACATACGTATACAGTTTAAACCTGAACTCCAAAGTTATAATTCTGAGTTACATAATCATTCTGAGCCTGTTTTTCCTCCTCTGTAAAACAAGAAACTTCTTCAAAAGAACACACTGTAAAGAAAACAATGTATGTTCACAATGGGCCTAGTGTTTGACACGTAATAAAAACCTAACAGTTGGATGTGTCTGAGACAGCAGCAGTAGTAATTGAATTGTCACTTGAATTTGTGACTCTCTTTGTCTTGTCTTTACTCTTATCTAAAGAAAAATGTAGCATGATCTTTGTTCTACTTGAATTCTAAGTATTAGTATAAATTCATAAAACTCACCACGAGCAATTTCTTGCAATTAGTTTCATTTCCACCGTACAGCCATGTGTGGGAGTAGACTCCGGCTGTACAGGAAAGACGGAAGATGGGCGGATTCCTCTTCTGTTTGTTGTGCTTGACAGAGAACTTTTACTACAGAAAGCTCAAAACAGGCTTTCTCTAGAATTATGACTTTATCTCCAAGGACTCCTACTTGTGTCAAAAGTGGTAGCCTCTCACCGACTCTTGCAACGGAAACTAGAAAGAAGAAAGGAGAACTAAGACACAGGAGAGAGAAAAGTGTGGAATTCTCCACTTTTACTTTAAATCTAGTGTCTGTACAGGTGTTAAAATGAACGACCCAAGGCAGATATGCCGAGGCTACGGCAATGTATTCATGAAAAAATAATGAGAAAGGAAATTGTGAGGTACGATATCTAAATCATTGACAAGATAAGAAAACTTTCTTTTGTTTTGTTTCATTTCTTCCCCTGGCAAACCACCACAGTATTCCACTATCGAGTTTAGGGGGATATCCCAGTCCTATTGTGACGGGGCTTATACCAGTACCACTATACAGGGCATCGATGCGAGCACTGCCTGTAACTAGGGGCCCCACGTGCTGAGATAACACAGACAGCAGCTGGGCTTCTGTCCTTGCAGAGCTAGAAGGTCCTGTGGCTGTTTGGTAGTAGGTTCTAGATTAGCCATCTACCTTAAGGAAAGGGAATTAGCAACAGGGTGGGTAGAGACTGGTGGGGCCGTCCTAATAGAAAACGGGAGATGGGTTTGTACGGCAGAGGTGCAGAGAGTACAAATGATGGCCTAGATGCCGAGACAGTAAGATGAAGTAATTATTCTGGTTTTCCCTCTCCGTGTTATACAATCCTGGGTCCATTTGGGTCTTTTAAGAGGGAGGCAGAGGTGAAACACTGAATTCAATGGCACTCCACGCAGATTGGGAATCACAGCCATCTCAGGCATGCAGAGAATCTGGACTCGGACATGTCCATGGTCCTGGTAGAACTTGTGGCATAGAATTGCAAATAGGCAACAAGGATTTGTTAAGGTGAAGGGGCAGCAACATTGCCCACACTGTCGGCCTTTGAGGCGCCTGCAGCTAATGGGCAGATCAGACACACCTGGCATAAAGAATCGGCAACAGGTCAGGAAAAAAACTGTCAAAATAGAATAGGAACAGCAAAAGAGGGCAGTCCAAGAGTAGAGAGAAAGGGGAATCACAGCACACTAGCTTAATGTATGTCAGGAATCACATTGATATTGAGAGGATGGTAGATCACGTGACGTAGTGTCTGCAGAAACTCTGAAACTGTGTTACAAACACCATCTCCTGGTTCCACTCGCCATTTCTAACTTACTTGCCTGGATCCATGAAGAGTAAAATATAGAAACGTATGTAAGCTTAATATACAGCAGAAACTGCTCAATCCACACAGTGGAGGAGGGATGTTTCTGTGCACACTGACACCAGGTGTCACTGTCAAAAACATCACCAGGCTCAGGTGGGTCCAGAACTGCAGAGGACCTGACTCAGAGGTCCCAGACTCACACTCGGACCCGCAGAGGTACCAGGTTCCTACCTATTCCCTTTGATGTCCCAGACCAATTCCTAAGGACCCACAGAGGTCCTGGTTCAGGCCTACTCCCTCTGATGTCCCAGTCTCACACCTGGACCCACAGAGATCTCTGGTTTTTGCCTACTCCCTTGGAGGTCCCAGATTCACACCCAGACCCGCAGAGGTCCTGCCTCAAGCCTAGTTCCTGGGAGGTCCTAGACTCACACAAAGACCCACGGGGGTCCTAGCTTAGGTCTACTCCCTTGAAAGGCCCAGATTCACAGCCCCTTTAAATGTCAGTGTGACGATTTCTTAGAAAATTAGGAAACAACCTTCTTCAAGACCCAGTAATACCACTTTTGGGTATATATCCAAAGGATGCTCAATTGTGCCACAAGGACATATTGATAGCAGCATTGTTTGTCATAGCCAGGACCTGGAAACAACCTAAATGCCCTCGACCAAAGAATGAATAAGGAAAATGTGGTACATTTACACAATGGAGTACTACACAGCAGAAAAAAATAACGTCATCTTGAATTTTGCAGGAAAATGAATGGAACCAGAAAACATTATTTTGAGTGAGGCAACTCAGACAGAAAGACAAGTGTCACATGTACTCACTCATAGGTGGTTTTTAAACATAAAGCAAAGAAAGTCAGCCTACGAGGACACAAAGAGAGACTTACATAGATGTAATCTACATGGGAAGTAGAAAAAGACAAGATCTCCTGAGTAAATTTGGAGCATGGAGACCTTGGGGGAGGGTTGAAGGGGAAAGAGGAGAGGCAGGGAGGGGAGCAGAGAAAAATGTAGAGCTCAGTAAAAATCAATTAAAAAATAGCCAGCTTATAAAAAAACCACATCACCAGACAGTCAGAACATACAAGCTAGAAGAGACATCCAGAGAGAAACTGAGGAACATGGGGGCATGTGTCTTCGCTACGGGATGGAAAAAGGGTCTTCAAACAACTGACTGCTATCAGCCAGTCTGGATCCCTTTGTCAAAGCTAATGATCTTTCCAGTGACTATATGTAACTTTTTTATTTCTATATATTTTTTAATTTTTTTAAAAATAAACATCAGCTCTCATTTTCAATTGGAAATTGATGCAAAACATTTTAAAACATTGTTCAGGCCCAACACCATATGTCTGTGGGCTGAATCGGGTTGGCTGTCTGGCTGCCTTTTCCACCTCTTGTTGAATTTATAGCTGCTCCCAAGAAAACAGGAGCAGGTGTCGTGGAGCGAACAAGAGACACCAGCTAACTTTTGTACATTTAAGACATCTTAAAAGTCCTTATGGATTGGTTAAGGCACTGAATTATCTTATAAGAAGCCATCTATTTATATATAGCTTTTCATTTAAGTTTGTTTTGTCTGTCTAGATTTCATGACTGGGTTCATTTTCTTAACTAGAAAGAATAAATTTTCTTCTGCTGCCAACTCTCTTCAAAACATTTTAAAATCATTAAAATATGTCTCCAAAAGTTTAACTTAACCGAGTAATAAAGAATATATTAAGTTTTTCAACTGATATTTTAATCATGTGTTATAGATTGAATTATAGAGTATCACCTGATATCTACATGTGTGTAGATGCATAAATTCTACAGCATATCAAAGACTTTTATATACCTCACATGAGGGTAGTTATAGTGGCATCATCTAAACACATATGTACATGTCTGTGCCCAAACTGCTGCATGCATGCATGTGCCCGTGCACATGTACACAAACTATACACACACACACACACACACACACACACACATACATACACACACAAAGTTCCCAGTGCACAAGGTGGGCAACATAGCCAGGGTGTGGATGTATACAACCTTTTCATCATCATGTAGGTTGTCTATTAACACATGAGACTCTCTGTGTCTCAGAGGATCATGCCAGAGTAGATGAGCAAGTAAAGCCAAACAGAAAATAAAGAAAATCAATCTAAACATTTTCAATAAAATAACACTCATTCCAATGTATTTCATTATTTTATTTTGAGGTTATAATTATAACATATTTCCCTTCCGCTACCTTCCTCCAAAATTTCCTCCCAGTTCTCCTTAGAATTAATAGATTCCTTTTTAAAAAGCTGTTATTGCATGCATATAATTATATGCATATATTCCTAAATATAGGCTTTCAGTCCACATAATGTTACTTGTATGTACGTTTTAAAACTTTAAGAGTTATGCATTCTCTAAATTAAGATGGAAATTTGACTAAACTATTAAAAATTATAATAATATTGAATGAACTGGACTCCTGTTAAGTAGGTTACTCTTATTTCCTCGCTGAGGTGAGGCAGGGTAACTCTGGTTTGGGGAAACAAAAGCAAAACCACATTGGTTTAGAGGGAGGATCCAGCTAGCCCAAAGGTTCGTGAATTAAGGTAACCAGCAAAGCAGTAGAAAAAACAAAGATACTAAAAGCATGAAGATTCTTCACTTATTCAGCCCGGAAAGAGTTGGCAACAACCTACGATATGCAATGAACATGTGATAGTAGAGAATTTTCAAAGATGGAGGATGAGAAGCTCAATTTAAAAATTTCAATTTAAGTGCTGAAGACGAGCCAGTAGCTTTTCCTCATTTTACTGTCCTTGGCTTCTACAAAGAACTTTTGCATGCTGAACACTTCCAACCTCAGTCTACTCTTTAACAAAGAGAGTTCTTTTGCAAGTGTCCAACTTTGCTTGCTAGTTGCTTCACACTTCCCAAGTTCATGATATAGCAAACAAACCGAAGGTAACAAAGTGTGCTCTACTGAATATGGATGGCATGGCAGACTTGGGTTCTTGGTTGTGCTGAGTCTGTGATTATTTCTTATGAGAAAGGACTGATATTCATCAGTGCTGTGCTGGATACTTGTTAGGATCTAACTCATTTTGACACACTGTTTTCATCCATCTGTGCCCAGATACCTACCTACTGACTACTCACACAACTCTCCCTCCTCCCAATACAGTGCTCCATCACCGGCATGCGCTAAAGTGAACTTTCATTCTCAGAAAACAACTACAGCTACAACTAAAACAAGGGGAGCCTAGCAATAATATATAGCAATAATTTTAGAATATCTTTAAAATGAAAATATCTCTTTCAACCTTTATCAAGGAGGTTGGAGATGGCTTGTCAGTCAAGAACACATGGATGTAGGGTAGCTTTCAACTACCCATAACTCCACCTTCAGGAGATCCCACCCTTTCTTCCGTACTATTCCTGTACCAGACACATGTAAATTATTCACACGTATAGATGATCAAAAATAAAATAAAATATGTCAACCCCCTTATAAAATAGCTTAAGGTTAGGAAAAATCTGAGTTCCTGTGTGGCAATGGACTACCATGGTTTCATTCTTTTCTTTTTCTAGATTGGGGGGGGTGAGACAGGGTTTCTCCGTGTAGCTCTGGCCTTCCTGGAACTCACTCATGACAAGTTTTACACCTCTGTCACTACCTGTGCTTAACAGAGCTCTTCAGAAACTTTCAGTTTAGATGGTTTGCTGCTTCATGATCCCTTTTCACTTTGTGAACATTAGAGTTGATACTCAATTCAAAATTACAAATACGCACACATGTGAGTTATCCATAGGGCAAGAATGATACCTTATCTCACACCAAGCACCAAATTATTCCAAGGTAAATCCCAATTTTTAAAAAAATAAGACTATAAGCAGTCAATATTTTAAACTAAGGTAAATAAATATGTGTGTGACCTAGAATTACCCAGGGTGTAGTTAGAAAAGAGTGATAAATTAAAAGAGGAAAGGGCCTGGAGAAATGGCTTAGCAGCTCTATTTTCTCCCTGCTCTTAGGACAATTTTTGGTGCCAGCACTCATATGACAGCTGATATCTGTAACTCCAGTTCCAGGGGATTTGACATCTTTTTTTGGCTAGACAGGGTTTCCCTGGTGCTTTGATGTGTATCCTAGAACTCACTCTGTAGCCCCAGGCTGGCCTTGAACTCACAGAGATCCACCTACCTCTGCCTCCTGAGTGTTGGGAATAAAGGCATGTGCCACCACTGCCTGGCGTGGGCACCAGGTACATGCATGGCACACATGAATGTGCACAAGTATTCATTCATCCACAAAAATAAAATGTTGAAAGAGGGAAGAATGAATATATTAGAAATATTAAAATTAAAGGATCCTACTAATAAGATTATAACGTTAAAAGAACAAAAGGACTACCCACAAGAGGAAAATGTATAGAATAGAAAACCTTTTGTACCAAGGTCATTAAAGAATTACTACCGAGCAATACTTGAAAGACAAACAACACATTGGTAAAATAATCAGGAAGTGAGAAAGGCAGAATCATAGTTGCCTTTGGTGAGGGGAAGCTTTCACTAGCAGAGCTGTGGGTAAATGTTCTCTGCCCTAGTGTGGTGTGTAGCTCTGATTGCGCTAAGTGTTTAGAGCTTCAGCGTCTAACAACTCAGCTATGGACACAAACACAGGCCGGATCACACTTACAAAATGCCTTTACAGCTATTTAACATGCTCAATGCTCTTGAAAAGAAGATAACTACTTTGAAAATACAGCAAAGGAACACCTCTGGAGAACTTTTAATGATGCAACCATCGTCCCTCACAACAGTGGAATTTCACAATGCTGCTCCACCCCCAGATCAGGCTGCCCTGTTGGCACTAAAATTCAATCCAATCAATCCAGACTTTGGAGACATCAGCATTATGGAAAGAATAATGGACACAATAACAAATGTTCTGGATGCAACAAATGCGAGCCATATTGACATTACTGATCACTGGTAATTACTGATGAACACTAATTGTGCAATATTCAACTTCCCCATATATGAACCATGCCCAGGAAAAGACTGAGATAAAGTCTGGTATAACTGTTACCAATAGCTAGATTTAACCAATTCGATAGAGAACTTTGCCATGGAATCAAATTCATTTAGGGTGGAAAATCACCTTAGAACAAGAAAACCCAGGAAATAAACATAAATACAGCATTAAATGCAGAGTCTGCGCTTGATACTCTTCCATGAAAGATCAGAGCACATGCCTGGCCCTGGCACTATCTGGATTCACTTGTTTTGCCAGTGTTTCCTAATGCTGTGACTAAGAGATGCTTTATTATGACTTCCTATGACAAATCTGCAAGAGATTGACAGTCCTCCACATTTCTTTCTGAGTTAGGTCAAAGCTAACAAAGAAACAAACCAGAGACTGACTTAGTTAAACCCTGTGTAGCTTTCCTCTGTATCCGAGGGACTGGCATTCTAGATAACTTCTTCCAGTTCTGAACGCTCTGAAGGCAGCACACTTACATTTTGGCCCTGTGTGTTCCCAATGCTTTCCAACCTGACTGAGAGAGAGGGAGTTCTACTAATCTCATTTTTTGTCTTCTTAGTTCAACGAAATTGCATCTGTGACCTCTGTCACTAAGAACATAGGCTTTCTTGTCATGTCTTACCCTATTCTGCACATGTTTGACACCTAGAAACATTAAACAAGTATTCGGATGTTCAAACTGTGCTTTCTAAAACCTTGGGTCCTTTCCTGTCATGTCATGTGGTTCTTTTATCAGGATAGTAAGATTTCTAATAACATGAAAAATTTGTATTCAGATTGATGTTTCTTGGTGTGTGTGTGTGTGTGGTATGGCATACACTGTGACACACATGTGGTCAGAAGATAACCTTCAGGACTCTGTTGGCAGTCTACCATGGTTCTGGGGAATCAAGATTAGGTCACAAATTAGTGCAGCAAAGAGTCTGACCAACTGAACTGTCTCTCTGACACATAGCATATTGTTTGAAAAACAAAAGATCCTTAAACAGATAACCAAATGTCTTCAAGACCTAGAAGAAAAACTCAAGTTCCCTAAAAGCAGTTGCACAGTTCCTCCTATTTAGCACTGCCAGCTTTCTCTACTTAGCTTCTCACACCTAGCCACCCACACTCCACCAGTTGATGGAGAGGTACATGGATTTCTTCTTTGAATGTGGTACCTCAGCCCATGGGGCTCTGATTATCCCTTCTCCAGTGAAGTTGTACATACCAGAAACACCAGTCCTCATGACACTTTTACCTTGAAAATGTCCCCAGTTCCATTCTCCTTTGTACCCTTATCAAACTTCATGATAGTCATGCATGCTATAGCTAACTCTACTGAAAAAATTCTTCATACTTTCTATAGAATCAGTGGCACACAACAAGCCCGTTTCTCTGGGTGAAAACTCACTACACATTGGACTCAAAACTGGCTGCTTTGTTTCCATGAGAATGTTGCTAGAGTTCCAACAAGATGGGGGTGCCAATAACCTACCATTAGTGAATGTCAGAAATGCCTACCAAAACAGATTTTGGAGCTATCCTGATTTTTATTTAATGGATTCTCTCCATTTAGGATGGCCACATGCAAGGATAATAATACTAATATTAGAATTTGCCTAAGCAGCTGACCTATGAGCCATTTTCAGTAAGCACAGCCCACTCCCAGATTCCCTGATATGGGTTAAATAAATGTAAAGTCTTATTATCACATCTCCCATATGTAACACCTGCCCTGTGAAAGGAAATGTTACCCAATGGGCTGGCTGTGATCAAATTCCTTTACTGTGTCTTCCTTTCTCATTATATTTGACATTTCTGAAACTGGGTTTTATTGCATTCTCTCAGCTTATGGAAGTGGTCTGGGGAAATGAGACTTAATAGAGATGTAGAAGCCATTGGGAGCAAAAGAAGAGGAAAGTGCGCTAGAAGGAAGCTGAAATTAAAATGTTATTTCGGTAAATGGCTGCTGTGGTAGAAACAGCAAACAATTTCAATGCGAGTTAATTACTGACCTGTCAGGAAAGCATGACACGAAGGTTGCGCCACATATTACTGGGGCTACCACAGCCACAAGCCATTTCCACAGGGGCCCAGCAGACATTGTTCTACCACAGATCAACATAAGATCTTTCCAGGGGACTGAAATGGATTTCTCTGAGAAATAATACTTGTCTGCGGAGTAGCCATGAGCTCTTAGCAGTCCTGGAGAGTCAATCTGCCTCACACATGCAGAGATAGCAATAGGATCTGACTATGTAGAGACTTCTTGCATGTGGGGGCAGAAGAGACCTGGCTTTCATGGGTGGGGGTGACCACGCAGCTCATCTGCTGCACAGGGAAAAAAAAAATCTAGGCTGACTCTCATAAAATAGGAATTCTCGGAGGGTGCATGTGATATCCGCCTCCAAAATAGTTGTCCTCAAAAAGCTCCCAGGGGTAGCCAATGTCATATGAAAAAGTTCATATTTGTGTATGCGAGTGTGCACATATATAAACTGCCCGAAGTAATCTTGTTCTCAAGGGTGATGTTCACTTTTTGCAATCAGAAGGAAACATAAGGGTTATTCAGAAATGGAATGAAAATATGGTGTTTCGTACATTTTTGGAAATCTATATGAATCTCTAGGAATACTTTAATTCTAGACACATGAAGTATAAAAAAGCCCCACTTTTTTGTGTCTCTGACTTGCTGTGAAATACTCACAGTGCACTCACTGGCCCTCACAAACATAGCTAAAGACAAATTATACGTATTAAAAAAAAAAACAAAAAACAACAAAAAAAAACAAAAACAAAAAAACGGAGCTTAGCCAGATGTTTCCCTGATGGTATAGTATGTTGGTAAGTTGAACACACTAGCATTAACTGCTTTCCTCAACATGCATTTATTCTCTCTCTCTTGTTTTTCCAAAACCCCATGGGAACACATATCAATTGATTAGGAGAGCTGATATGTTATGTATCTAATGTGGTTGCATTGTGGTCATTTAACTTCCCCCATCTCTGATGGATTTACGTTGGAATTTGTTCTCTTAGTCTCCCCTTACATTGGAGCCAGCAAAGGCACTGAGTATGTTTAGGCATACAGGGTCCTGAGATGGCTTTAAACTGCCTGTGCCAAATGGGAGAAGAAAGGCAATGTATTCAAACCTGTATGGAAAACTGCATCCTAGGGCCCCTTCTCTTTTCCATGGCTCAAAGACATCTTAATACATTCTTATTTTTAATGCTGCTGTTGGGAAAGAGATGTCAAAACTCTACTTTCAAACTCAAAAGGGCATGCTGCTGAGCTTCCACTAATTAACAGTGCAAGAAATAATTGGCAGAAGAGCTATGAAATTTGTGATGACTTATCATGCTTGCCCCTCTTTGGGACTTTGCAGGGTGAGAGGGGAAACAAAGCCCAGAACACCAAAGAGTCGAGTCTCATGAGCAGAGCCAACATCTGGGTGGCCCTTATGATGAAGTGTGTTCTCGCCACACTTCCTGTTTTTAAAACAGGATTCAAAGTGGAACTTGAGCGATACCGCAAGATATTCTTGACTTCTGAGTGCGTACAAAAATCAGAAGTTTAGAGGAATAGTAAAGCCAGGATGGAACGATTTATATTTAAATTTCTAAATTGGGAATCTGGGATTTGGGGGAGAGGTTTATAAAAATCAGTGGGTCTCGCAGGCACATGCAGAATTGTCTTGATTTTTCCATATCTTTGTTAGTCATTCATCATTATTGAGTACCACCCGTAGAAAGCATCATTGTTTTATCATGTGACTTAAGTGAATGACATAGTCAAAGATAAACGAAGGGGAATCTGAGTAGGAATGAAGATGCTATATGAACAGAATTGCTGCAACTGGTCTTAGCAACATGCCGGAGGTATTAAGCCACCCAAAGAAGAAACAAGCATCACTAACATTACAAAATCTAGACAACTGAGGGCTTATGGAATTGAGTCAAGAGTAGAAAAGTAAAATACCATTGAAAATATCTGTGAACAATTTTGGAATAGTGTAGAAAGACACAGAGCTCTTCACGTCCTTTTGAAGATGCCCTGCAATACACACAGTGTTAGGGCCAGCCCAGCCACTTCCAGATACTAAGTCATCAGGACCACATGCGCAAATGTGGTACCGCGCACAGGGAACTGAGCCCTCCTCCCTCATCAATCATTAATGAAGAAATTTTCCACAGCCTTTTCTCATTGGCGGATTTGAAGGAGCAGCTCTTCAGTTGAGGTTTGCTTTTCTCGGGTGACTTGAGTTTGGGTCAAGTTGATGAAACTTACCTGCGCAATGGTACAAAGTGGGTAGCACAGCCAAATAAAATCTAGTATCAGTTCCCGAGTTTTCTGTGGCTTCAATTACCTACCGCCAATCATATTCTGAACGTATTAAATGAAAATTTCCCTAAATTAAAAACAATCTTAAGTTTGAAGCCAGGTGCTGCTCTGAGATCATGGTGAAAGGGAATGCTGTCTGCTCGGACACTCTCAAGAACATGAGCCATCTCTGTGAGTAGTGTCTTAGTTGTAATGATACCCACTTACTTATGGTTTGGCAACCCTGTCAGCAATTAGATCCAGTGTTCAGCATCTTATAGTTGATTATGCGGTGCTTAGTGGTCGATCACAGTCCTACACAAGGCAATGTTATAATTGCAATCTCTTAATGTGTGTGATTTATAAAATAACCTATATCTCTAACATATCCGCATAGAGGAAAGTATAGCAAGCAATGATGCTCATCATTGTCCAATTTCAGGTGGGTACCAGGAGAAATGGCATATAGTCCCTATAGACAGGGAAGACGACAACACAAGGATTGCTGAAGAAAGACAAGAAGCATGGTGTAGCGAGATATTAACAATGTAAGGCCAGGTGGAAGAGGAAGCAGTGGTTAGGGGAGGGAAAAAGAGCAAAAACCAAGAGCAATGGGCAGGAAGAGTCATTCAGCTAAGGGAAAACGCTGAAATAGGGAGATTGTCCCTAAGTAAATCATCAGGAAAGCCAGAAGTTTTGCATGTAACCCTGCCTTTTGACAGTAGTACATAACCAGGCAATTTGGCTTTAAAATAAGTATAAAAATGCAATTTGGGGAAATACCAAAAGCTGCACAAATATGGAAAAGTAGCAAGTCCTATAAATGGTGCATGGTGGGACTCTGCAAATACAGTATCTAGATAGTCTCAGTCAGAAGACAGAGACTTCAGCATGGATGCATACTTTACTAATATGATAAACTTCTGACATGTAGATTTTGAACCCACTGAGTAATGTGGAATAGCAAGCCTTGAATGCACTCAGAGAACTTCACTTAAAAATAAAAGGCCTGTCTAAAGGAAGGTAAAATGCAATTATTTAATGTGAATTGAAGTGTTATACATTACCTCAATTTTTCCTTCATACCCATTGAAAGAGCTTTCTTATCTGATATTCAAATAGGTAAGTTTTACAGCACATTCAGATAGGCATACTTAAAAACTTGACTAAGGAATTCTTAGAACAGCTTTCCTCTAAACAACTTTGCTTATTATACCTGAAATGTGATAGAGTATAACTATTTAGTGTGCACAATGTATTCATTTTGTTACATGAACATGAAACCATCTCAGCATTTAATCAATAAGACAAATATCCCTATCACTCCCACTCCTCTTCCTATTCAATAGCAGCTAAGCTATTACTGCCCTCACTCTCTTCTTTCTCCTTAAGCATTTGCTCTTTGGGTTTCTGTCCCACATTGGCTTGCACGTGTTTAGAACACTGTATTAATAAGATAGCAGAACAAATGCTCTTCTTTTCGTTTCGAGACAGGTTCTTGTTATATAGACCAGGCTCGCCCAAAGCTCACCACCCTTCTGCTTCAGGTTCCCAAGTGCTGTAATTACAAATGTGTGAGACCACAGCTATCTACTATGTTTCCAATTGTTCCATTTTTCCTTGGGACTGGCTACATTCAGTTGACAGAATGAGTTATTGATTCTTCATCTTAGTGTCCGTGGATAGATTATTCCATTTGTAAGATGTTTGCTATTCATGTGCATATGTATCTGTAGATGGGTGCACACAAGTATAGTTGCCCTTGGAGAACAAAGGCTTTGAACCTCTAGAGCTACAATTAAAGGCTGTTGTGAGCAGCCAAATATGAGCAGCGTGATCAGGCCTTGGGTCTTGTGAAACAGCAAAGTTCTTAACTGCTGAGTCCCCTCCACCTTCGTTTTCATTGTATAGATACACTAGAATTTGTTCCTCTGTATTGCTTTTGGTGGACTCACGTACACATTTCGCCTTCTTTGCCAGTGTTATTGGGAAAGTCCTCAGTCCCTTTGCATTTATCTCCTCTGTAAAACTTGAATGGAATGTCTGTTTCATAGGAGCTTTAGAGAATCAAGAAATGAACTAATGTGAAGATTGACTACCATGCACTAAAAAAATTCTGGATACATTTCTTAGTTCTTGTAATTTTCTTTTTATGGCAGTGTTTCAAAACAGCGTTTCTCTGTGTAGCCTTGGTTGTCCCAGGACTCACTTTGTAGTGAGAATGACTTCAAATTCACAGAGACCCACCTGTCTCTGCCTCCCGAGTTCTGTGAATAAAGGCATGCTCCACCGCTGCCCAACTAGTTGTCATAATTTTCTAATTGCTGTTTATTGTGAGATAATACTTTTTCATACTAAAACACATTGTTTTCCCTAGCACAGTGGTACAAATCTCTAACCTTAGCACTGAAGGTAAGGATAGAAGGGTTAGGGACTCTAAAGTCCAAGGAAAATATACAAGACCCTGTCTCAAAACCAAAACACAAACAAACAAAAACCCCCATCTTTGCTGCATATTTTAGTACCTATTTTTCTCGATCTCTATTATGATTCTAATCCCATTTCAAACCTATGGATAACAATACTCTTGATTGCTCTAATGTAAGAAGACTTTTGATTTATATTTCCCTTGAGTTATATTTCCTTCCGGAATTGATGAGGTGTTTCTTTGTCTAATGTTGTACCCAGGTGCCCAGTATTGACAGTACCAGGCAGGAAAAGGTCTGAAAGAAGCAGTTGGGATGCTTGATTTGCATCGTAAATGTTCTCTTAGAATTAGAATGTTCGCTCACATGAAGGACTCTGAAGGGAGGGGGGACAGGTGAAGTATATTCTTCCTCAGATGCCATGAGTCTGCTTTATTCCCCTCACTGCTGCTTCTGTAAAGTGTGCCTGCACAGGGGTTGCCAAAGTTAGACTCCTTCTGTGGCATATATACCACAAATAAATAAAATGTATAGAAAAATAAGTAAACGGTGTTTTTCTTTTTCAATATATTCTACTTAAATATTATGCCCAATGGATGTAGTAGAGTTCAGTTGGCAGATGCCAATGGACACAAGAATTTTAATTTCTTCCTGGGAATATTGCAAGAGGGGTCCTTTAGGTCTGTTTGTTTTGCTCTGACACTAATTCTACTTTTGATTCAAGTATCTCTCTCTCTCTCTCTCTCACACACACACACACACACATACACACACCCACAGAGTGCTAGTGGCACACACAGTGTGCATACAAAACTGACAAGGATGAAAAGCCTGTATTCTTAATAGTGAAGAGTTCGCACCATCACCCTATATGAAAACCTGTTGTATATGTTCTCCTTTTTAAAAGATTTTATTTAGCTTTATTTATTTAGCTTTTTATTTATTTAGTTTTTATTTATTTAGTTTTTTAACTAGCTCAGCCATAAAGAACACTGATAATTCTTTCAGGTGATGGGGATTTGATTTCCAGGCCTTATGCAGCAAGCTTGGATCTATCTTTACGTCCAGTTCCAGGTGATCTGATACCCTCTTCTGGTTTCCATGGGCACTGCATGATCATGTTGCACAGACATAGTGCAGGCAAAGCAGCCACACATAAAAACCAAAATGGTAAACAAGTATTTTAAAAAGATTTTATTTTTAAAGGACGTGTATAAGTGAGTGTGTGTTTTGGGCACATGAACGCAGTGCCCATGAAAGCCACAGGAGAGTCTTGGATCACCTGGAGCTGGATTAACTGCAAAAGCTGCCCAAGGTGGATGCTGGAAACTGAGATAGCTCTGCAGGAGCAGTAGGTGGTCTTAGCTGTCTTAGTCATCTTTCTGTCCCAACACAGAAGCTTCTAATAGAATTAGAGGTTACAGAGCTAGAAGCTGTACTTCTTAAAAACGCCTGTCATCTGTGGGGATGAAGGGCAGCGCTGTTTAAAAATGAGTACCAAGTGGCAACCGGCTCATCCTACTGAGAATGCTTCATTCAGACCAGTGAATTTTAGTGATGAAGAGGCATGTCCACTCACTAACAGGTTTTCCTAGGAAGTGTTTCTATTTATAGTAATATAATGTTTTATACTTCACCAGGATAAGCTGTGGTGCGCGGACATCTACAAATTGTGATAACCCTTTGGAAGCACTGAATCCTGCCCACCAAGCTCCAGGAGCTGTGCAAATGAGAATCAAAAATGCCAACAGCCACCACGACAGGCTGAGCCAAACTAAATCCATGATCCTCACCGATGCTGGGAAGGTCACTGAACCTGTAAGTCAAATACTCCAAAGATAGCAGACAGATAAAAAGAGAGAGAGAGAAAAAAAATGCTAATTAGCTTTGTTTTGTTTGTTTACCTAATGTACACCAGAAAACTGTTTTGTAATGGATTTTATCTTGCCTAGTTATAGTCATAATAACATCCCCAGTTACAAGAGCAGAGCTGGGCCTAATCCAGAGTGATAAAGGGGATGGGGAGCCAGGCTGAAGAGCACCTTTGACTCATTTTAAGGGCCTCTGCTATCATGCTTCAGTGTCATAAAAATAATGAGGTTATGCTAGCATGCGGCGTTTGTACTTCCAAATACAGTACATCACTTTGAAAAGCCAGAGGCTAAAATTAGCTAAGAGTGAACTGAGGGAGAAAAAAAAAATCAACAACTTAAAAAATGTGAAAATCTCTTTCTTAAAATCTCCCCATAATGGATAAGAGTTGAAAGTGTGGTTTGATTTGCGGTGGGCTCCAGCGGCTGCAATGGTGCGGCTATTTAAGGTTTGGGGAGGAAGCCATTTTGTTCCGATAATGTGTCATTAGAAGGATTTGAAATAAAATAGTTAGAGATGAACTCTACTGCCAATTGTGTCCCTGGCCCTGCACGCATCCTGAGCCACTAAACCCACTGATTACGATGAGTCTCCTCTGGTTAATTTTCCACCATAATGGTGGTAACTTGCAGCTGAGGCCATAGAATGTTACAAAATTATTTATGCAGTGTTAGCCACTCTTTTGGACCCCAGATCTATTTTGTTTGTCACAGAGAGAGGAGGAGTGAGAGATAAGTTAGCTGGGGACAGACTGTGAGTCCCAGTCACTGTGCAGAAGCATGTGAGCTATTAATTGAGTATTCTGATGTTATCATAGGGGCGTATGAAATATTCAGCTCCCTGAGTTATTCAGTGAGGTAAACTGACTGAGTAGACTGTTACCAATCATATTTATTTTCCACTTTTCACTTGCATTTCAAGTGCAAAATTAACCCACAGCAATCTCAGGGGGCTGAGAAATATCATAAATTTAATCATTTCTTCCTCAGGTGTGGTAGGCAGACGTAACGCAAGAGAGCCCGTGTTGGTACAGGGGTAGCGAGAAACCCATCCTTAGACGAGGTAACTCGTGAGCAAAGCCTTTACCTTTATTGACTTTCTCATTTACAACGATTGTCTGCTGGGAGGCACAGCACCGTCAGCTGCCTCTGCTTTCAAGCCAGCTCCACTGTCTCTCGACTATGAGCTTGAGACAGTGGTTGGAGTCAATTATCGGACTCTCTCTATAGGTTCCTTCCAGAAGAACTGTACCTTGAGAAAAGTTTAGAAGTTAAGTATATTTAATGATGCCTAGCATATTTTATTGGCTGTGTTTAACAAAAGGCACTATGCCGCAGTTGTTTTTGACAAGCATGAAAACATCACAGCATGAGACTGCAAAAGGAATTATGGAGAGAAATTACAAGTGATCCATCTCTCAATGAATTATCCACCTCAATAGCCCGCAGAACTCAGCTACCAATTAACACCTACTTTATTACATGTTGGGATGTACTTAATAACTTTCATGTGTTTATGCACTATTACCTTGACTGATGCCTCTTGTACAATTAGGCATAATTGGCATATCAATATGCAAAAGTTAAAAGGATTAACCCTCTTAAAACTAATGAGCATTTCTGTATCCAGCTGCTAAATGAGACAAAATTAGCATTTTTTACTTTTGGGCAGGATTTTATCATGCAGTTTCTCATTGTTGGTATTACCTTGTTACATAACTTTAGTTTGGGGGGTTGTAGGCTGGACGGCTGAAGAAAAAAAAAAAGAGTTTTCCAAAGTTAAATTAGCTGTAATTATCCCAGTTTTTGTTTCCGCATTCTTAGTCTGAGCAATATGGATTCCTCGATAAGGAACAAAAATAAAAGTTACTTCTGATTATGGGTACTCGGTGCATAATTATATAAAAGGGGTATGTTAGTGAGGATATGTCATTTCACGGAGGAAACTTGGCTCAGAGAGCCTGTATTGAAAGCCTGCCATGGCACTGACTTTCTTTCTGTCTCAGTTCTTTTCATCTTTTTTTTTTTTCCATGCACAATTCTCTGACTAGATACTGACAGAATGTAATGTATTTTGGCATATTTATTCAAACAAGCCTGTTAAAGTTATCTGCTTGGTTCTTCAGAAGTTGGGTGACGGTGTGAGGTCAAGGGGGAGAGTTTGCCTTTGGAAGTGGGGGTGAGATACCCTAAAAATGTGTATGCATGTTTACACAAAGCAGTTTGTTAGAAGATACACACACACGGTGTCTCTACAAAAGAAACACTAGGTGCTTGGAGGTCACGCATATGCTGTGTGTCTTGTTCAATAAAAAGGTCTTGTTTATAATATCTGTTTATTGGAAAGTCTCATTTTAAACTACTGGGCTAACTAATGGCATAAATTGTCAGATAATCCCAGTGATTTCATTATTATTTTTAATGTTTTAGGGTAAAATCAATAGACTTTTTCATTAATTCATAATTTCATTTATTGAGTTGCAGCATTTTTATATGACTGTGTACCTAAAACATAGTATATAATATTATGCCACTAGTAAGTCTTTTAAGATTCTGAAAATTGAAGGTATTTTGAAATGCTAATGTAGTTTTTCAACCCCCAGAATTACAAGCAGAGGCGAATTTGGTTGGGAATTTGGGGATTTTGCGTGTGTTGTTCTCTTTAAACATCAAATAGTCAATATCAAAATTTCAAGAGGTTAATTTGATACTCGGGGAACGTTAAGGACCTAGGACTATTGGATGTGGAAGGACGCAGGTTGCAAGAAAATTGCTTCTCCATAAAAGAAATACAGAGCATTCCAGTTGAGTGGAAAGGAACTCCCTGGTTTCCACAGTGATCAATTGTCCCATGCAGAGGTGCACAGTGAGACCCCTGAAAGGAGGGTGGCTTGTTTTCCAGAACACACTAGTTGAAAAAGCAGTCGGCAAGGGGAAAAAAAATGGAGTAAGTGAAGTTGCCTGTCTAAGGGCAGAAAGGCCAATGTGCAATCCAGCAAAGAGCTAGTGCCAAAGGTTCAGTGCACTTCGAAGCCTATTTATCGTGGGGATGCTCCAGTCTACCAGACAGTTTAAAATAGATATTAATGAACAGTTTAAGCAGTCCAAACCAGGAAGCTGCAAACACAGGATCTGAAGGCTGGAGCCATTTCAGCATTTAATGCTGGTGTCTTCAGCAGTGACAAGCATGAATATTCACCATTCCCATCCCGCAAACCCACAGAAGGGCATTACTACATTCATGGCCATCATGAAGAGGGAAATATGTTTTCACTGATGTTTCGATGAAGACTTAGGTCGAGCCATCCCTGAGTGTTAACATACGAGATTCCTCTCCCCCCCATTAACACACTGCTCCTGGTCTCTCTCTCTCTCTTCTCTGTCTCTCATTTCAATGTATTATCAGGAGAAAGAAGAAACAAATTTCTTTTGTTTCTTACTTCTGTCGTTATAGGACACTTGCCAAAGTTGTGGCTAGCCAAAAAGGCAGACATAAAAATCACTACTAAAAATATAAGCCTTCTGTTTAGCAGACTTTTTGAGAAATATTATGAGATTGTAGGGCATGTCCATATTTACTTCAAATCAAGCTTATAGTTAGGTTTGAGGCTTTGTTTGGATAAATTGTCCTGAAGTGGATCCTGATATTTAATTAAAATGACACTAAATCACATTGAATTGATAAGACTTGGCATCTCAAACAAAGGTAATTGCCCGTATTGGTTTTGTGCAAAAATAGCGCTGCTTGGAAAATGTGCAGGCAACACAGACTGTCAACTCCATTTATAGATCAATATGTGAAAACCATTGATCAGGCAGGCATGTGTAACAGTAACACTTTGCATTTATTTGTTGTTTTTATACCACATTAAGGCTTACAGGATTATAGACTTCCTAAATATTTTGACTTCCTCATAAATATATGATCTGTTGCATGTTAATTAAATGAGAGACTGTAGCCATTGCTAAAATTGTTTTTAGTTTGATGATTTCCTTTTATTGCCGTGGATCGTATGATCTGAAAATGGATTAGTTTCCTTTTGCATAAAGATTATTAAAGCTTATTTTAATGTGCCCTATTTAATGTAAGATGTGCCTGCCGCTTTGCTTTGGAAAACATAGATGCAGGCCATTATTTTCTCTTAGTGAGTGACTGATCTGATTTTTATTAACTGGGCATTCTCAGTGCACAGGGTAGAATTATTTCCTGACATATTCTGCACACCCTGAAGATAACAGGTCTTCTTGATTTCCCTGATAGAATTTGTTTTCCTTCTTTTCTTTTTATCTAGCTCCGTGACACAGGCATCTGATCGAACATTATGTAGAAAACAAACTGATCATTTCAATTAAATTTTAAACACACACGCCAATGCAATTTGAATTCTATCTTTCTGATTTGAGAACGAGCCCCGTGAACTGTTCTTCTATACTGCATTCTGCAGCTGAATCTTCCTTATCTCTGCAGCGTAAGGACAGTGTTTTGTTCCTAATCTTTATTGGACTATTGTAGATGACATTTGTGAGCCATTTTGGTTTATAAGGAAAGGCTGGAGGACAGTGGAGTGAGACTCTCCGCAGATCCAAAGCTCTGATACGACGATGCAATCATGTGTCTTCCAGTGCAATTTTCTTTGCCACTGAGAGGTCAATTCTGTTGAAGAATCTTTTTGTACCCTCTGTAAACGTTAGCAGGGCTGCTTTCAAGACGGTATTCAGCTTTGTACACGATATTAAAATGCTACAAGAAGCAAGCCAGACTTCAGACGTACCAAGTTAAAAGAGAACGAGACAAGAACAATAAACAGAAACTCCCAGGTTGCCTAAGGTAACCAGTCTCCAGCTGTTAGCAGCCAGGCCGTGGAGGCAGATGAAAAAGTTTGTTAGTCCGAATTTCCACTTTTCTATAACATGCCCCAGAGAAGATTCAACCCCAGCCAGAGATTTCCACCCCTGTCTGTGCCACCCCGTGCCATTTCATGCTGGGAAATCTTTTAACTCTATTTACCAAGTACAAATTGGGGTCCCCAAAAGGTGGGGGAAATTTATGGTCAAATTAAAGAGTCCATACTTCAAAGAATGAGCCAGGGCTCCGGAGTTCACACATGTGGCAAGCATCGTTTTCCTTTCCACTTCAGCACGGAGCTAAATTTGTTTAGAATCTCCTACTGATTGAACGTGGTGCAGAATGTACACGAGATACATTTTTTTAAAAGTTAGTCCTCTGATTACTAATTTGAATCCAAAACTCTAACCTTGTTAGCATCTGGACTTATTTCCATAATAACAACCCCTTCAGAACCTACAAAGTAATGAATAATTGACAACAAATGAAATGTTTTGATAGTTGTCGGCACAAAGCATGTTTAATGTTTTGTGTTGCTTCCTAGCTAATTATGTAGATGACACATTTGTCAGACCTTGACTGCCATTAGAAACGTGTTTCCAGAGGGGAGAAAAACAGGCTATTCATAGAGTAATTAACTAGAATGCTCAATGACCTGTGAGAGATTCAAATCGCTGCCAGTTCAGACATTGTTTTGTTACAGAGCAGAGGGGTAATTAAAATTCCAAATTACAGTCCTATGATGGAGCATTTGTTTGTTGACAGTATACTCTTACTCTAGTTTGTTAATTCTTTTTTAAATTGCTTCTAATCCATTTTATAGCTTTAGTAGTTCGGGCTTTGAATTTCCTGACAACTAATATTATGGGAAATTGTGCCTCAATGGAGGACTGCCTGCTTCAGTTTCCTGGGAGCATAAGGTGGGTGGGACAGAGATGCTCCCTCCTGAAACTGACATGCAAGGTGCTGTCAGCAGAAGGAATGTCACTGTCGTGAAGCATCTTGTTAAACACTCCGTTCCTTCCCGACTCTGGGTTAGGGGCCGCGGCTCAGTAAAAACACAGCGATGAAAAGGGAAATTTCAAAGAACACCTAAAAGTGCTGAAAGAGACATGTCCCCAACAAGAACTGATGGATGAGGATATGGGTACCCAGAAGAAAAGAGAGGAGGTAGCGCTGTGGGGGTCTTGAGGAGTGTGTGGAGAGAGGAGTTGGGTTAATTCATGGGATACAGAAGTGCACAGGGAAGCTCACACACATCACTCAATGTGGCAGTTTTTGCCGCAATGCTTTCATAGCAGGTCAATAACAAACCTGGGATAACAGGTGTCACTTATGTGGCTTCCCGAGGAAGTATTAGAGAGGGCTAAACAAATCTAGAGGGCTAAACTAGCCTAGAAAGACTCAGCCCCAGTATGGCATTTATTTAGGTTGCTGAAAGTGAGAATATAGTTTTATTAAAAAGATCTGACAGAAGTCACACAGTGTTTGATGCAGGCAAGATGACAGAGGCATCCAGGGAGCGCTGATTATCCCGAAGTCACTGTCAGCTAGGATTGATTTTCACTTTCTCCATTTATGTAACGGTTCCTGTAATACAGCTGACCCCGCATCACGTTACCTTGTCATTTCTCTGCATGGATCAAGAAGAGATGAGCTGAAAATAGCTAGACACCGACCTTGAACTTGCCAGAAAAGTGAGAAGTGACAGTGGGGTTTTCTGTAGTTCATGTACAAAGAGGAAGGCACACTGTTCTCTGCTGAGTTCATCACAGCAGCACAAGAGGGCAGAGCAGCACTGGAGATGACAGGTAAGAGCTTCAGCACCGTGTGGAGAAGCCGGAATCTGTGAGAGCAGGGATCTGGTTTTTACATCTTAGTGAGACATAAAGGAGAATCACTGATGAATCAAAATCTCGAGTCCCATGATGTTCATAGTCAGTAATCTGAAATTATACATTCTAATTAAAAGAGGTTACCTAATATTCTGAGTGCTTTTCCAACTGGTTATCTGCAGTGCATCCTCTTTTATTCATCTTTTACCCTACCCTCCAAACAACTCCGAACTCTAGTCAGCATTAGGAAGAGAGTCTTAGGACCCACTCCAAAGGTGACCTGCCATTTTTAGGAAGGTGAAAGCCAAGGTAAAGAATGGGTTTTGCCAATGAATTCAAGTTTGCCTGTATGTTGTATCTTTTCCAGATTTAACGTTTGCATTAATTTTCAAAAATCACCTTTTATTAGACAGTGATTACAGGCAAGGTCAACTTAAAACAAGGCATAGTGAATAGTCCTTTACTTCCTGAAGATGAACCATCATTGATTCATAAGTGGTGTTCACACAGTTCTCCGTGTTAGGCAGGGGACATAGTGAATGGCAAACAGCAGCTCAACTAAACCCCAGGTTATAGACACTTGATGTAATACCATGCCATCTTTGCATGTGTGATGGTTCATTAATATCTTTACAAATCTTTGTAATGCCTAGATATTTTCTTACATGCAGTAGATTCTGCATTTCTTTATACAGGCTTATAGCATATGTGAATGCATACGGAGTTCTGTATCTGCATATATAGTATGTATACTATACATATCTATAAAGAAACACCACACAAGTAAGCACATACATATTTGTATTACATGATTTTGTAATCATCTGTATTTCTGGAAAATTATATATGTGTGTGTATATGTAAGTATATATATATATATATTGCAGACAGACATATCAATATAAGCTTATTAATCTGTCATAGGTTCAGCTCACTATGTAGTAGCAATCTTAAGTTTTTAAAAAAATAAGTGGAATCTTAATTTATTTTTAGGGCACAATAAGTTGGGGGTTGTTCTAGCACCAAAAATGAGTCCAAAAATATTTTCAGTACATAGATCATCACAGAACTTTTAATACCTAGATTTTTGTCCACTGGTACAAGGAATGTATCAGACCTCTGACTTCTGGTTTGGAGAAGGGAGTGTGTCAGGGGGCATTTGGATGCTCAAAGGTCTGAAGTGTGCCGGTGTGTGTGTCTGTCTGTCTTTCTGCCTTTGCGTGATGCTGAGGCCTTTGAGGGAAGTCCTGAGTAGCTGTCTGAGAGTCTCACAGACTTTGTCTTCCCACTCCTGTTCTGAGTAGAGGAGTGAGCGCACAGACCTCCAGGTGCCCTCTCCTAGACAATAGTAAATCCATCCCTAAATGGTTGATTAGCCTCGGCTTCTGAGGTCACCAATGACATAAAGCCGTTGACGGCTAAAACAATTCCCTGGAGTCTGGGTTTGGATTTTACTTTCCTCTCGTCCCTCGCTTCAGCTTGCAGGGCTTTTAATAAGGGACTTCACTCCCTGATGTGTTCCGATTCGGTTTATTGTTGCCATCTGTTTAGTTATCCTCTCAGGTTTGTATCGGAAACATTGGAAGTCTTTTCTCCAGCCTTTGAGTCCCTGTGTTCCTAAAGAGCTGTGGGGAAAGCTCGTGTCAGTTTTCAAAGAGCATATTAAAACCTGATAAGCAGAACCATCTCCAAACACCGGCATGGAAGGCTGAGGCATTATTTTGTCCATTAATGCTTGTTGCAACTCATTAGCAAATGGACAGCCTCGTGGCTCTGGCAAACGTGATGCCGTCTCAGCTCCACGCAGCCTCCTACGGAGCTTCTCTCAGGTGAAAGATTTTGTGATTCCTATTTCCTTTCAGTGCCTTGGTTTACGGGGGCAGGAGGTGGGGGATTTGAGCTGTAACAGCACAAGTGTTTGTCACATGTCAAGCAGGTTTAAGGGTGCGCTAATGTCAAAAAGAAGCAAGTGTGTGAAAATAAGAAAGAGGAAAAAATGAAAGGGGACTCAGAATTTCTTTATCTTTCCCTGTTCCCCAACTCCCCTTAGTCCTCCATTTTTCTCATTACAACTGCTATATTACAGCATTGAATCTTTTTCTGTTTTTTTTTTTCCACCCTGAAAGTTAGCATCATGATTTTTCTCCAGTGGACACTATTCTCACATTCTATCGGATGCATTTTTCCCTACGCATAATTCTTTGAGAAACAATGTAGTGGCTGACATAGACTAGTTATCAGGTCATATCAACATTGATTTGTATTCTGACATTTGGGTAAAATATAGCTCACACGGAAGCAAATCGGCGTGTCAATATCCAGAGGTCACCCAGAAATTCCAACGAGGAACAAATCCAGCCTGCTTACACCCCGGATCAAAGAAGCCAAATAACTGAAAATTAGAAGGAATTTCAATAAGTGACCTTATTTTTCCTGAGATTCCAAGATACTCTTACGTTTGATGGTATTCAGAAATGGCAGCCTTGTTTTTATGCACTGCCTTCCGAAGGCGTCAGCAACAGAGGTGATCAGAATGCTGCTCCTTTATGCAGTGTGGGTCGTCACACTGTGTCTAGCCTTATGTTTATACAGGATCTCTGGCATGGAGCAGTAATGGTTGCTCTAAACTTTCCTCTGTTACCTTTGGGCACCTGACCTGCTCACTTTCCCACAGGGCGAAAGGGAGCTACAGTTTCATGTACGCAATGAGAAGGGACATGTGTCTCCTTGAATTGAATTGTCCTGGATCATATCACGTAGCACCAAGTGACCCAATATAGAAAGAAAGAAAAACAAAGTGACAGTTTGGTTTAATAGAAACTAACATCAAGAAAGCCAAACCTCCAGGCCCACTGCCAGATCACAGAGACTGAGAGTTGGTGTTTTCTTCGTAAATTTGTTTAAGGCACAGTCTTTAATCAGAGGTACAAGGTTAATGAAGATATAAGCCCAGCATGAGTCAGGCAAACTGGGTGTAAGTACCACAATTTTGAGAATCCACAGGAAAGCGAATCTGGCTGCTACTTGACAATACATCACACTCTGGGGTCTCACCTATTGATCACTGCCCGACAATGGGCAACCTTTCCCAGCGGCTTCCTCTTTCACTATGAATTATTGACAGTGTTAATGCCAATAGCCCACGACCAAATAGACAAGAAAGACATTTAAACTCCTGATGTAGTAGCCTTAACTTCTATGCTATTAAAAGCGGGAGGGAGACAGAGAGGGAAGCACTTACACACAGCGATAATGTGACATTCTTGAAGTTCTTGTCTACAGCTGAAACCTATCTTCTCCGCATGCCTACTTTTCTTTTTATTAAGTGATCACTAGGTCAGCCCCACCTGTGTATCCTTCGAGTGTCCCCAACTAGAAAGCAGAACAGGCCAGCTGCTCCCATTCACACGTTCATTTGTTCATGGGCTTCTTCAACAAACGTGTCTTGGCACTTTCTACAAATGTCAGAATTGCTTTGGAAGCAGGGCTGCAGAGCAGAGACTGCTTCTGTCTCCTGGCAGGTTAC
The DNA here is from genome assembly GCA_963919715.1 of Microtus obscurus. NCBI lineage: Eukaryota > Metazoa > Chordata > Mammalia > Rodentia > Cricetidae > Microtus > Microtus obscurus. Next base: position 471,791 of record CAWTZC010000486.1, read on the forward strand.
CTATCCTTTGAGTGAGGTTAACTCCTAATCCTTGCGGTCCAGGGCTCAGCCTGCCCGTTTCATGGCAACAGCACTGCCTCAACTCTTGGTGCTGATGCTAGGATCGCCGGCTTTCATTTTGACCCACATGCACGATGCTTGAAAATGGCCAGGGAACCAAGCAATATTTTCACTTCCTGTAGGATGTCTCTCTGTGGTGGTAGGTCACAAAAAAACTATTTTTCTTTTTAAAACATGCTTAGAATTGTGGGTTTCCGCATGATTTTAAACTCCCGTGTGTATAGTTGGACACCTCTTCTGTGCCCTGTTTGCTGGATACACACAGGTTCACGGAGGATGATGTTGACAGCTGATGAAGCTGATGTTATTCTTATCTGGTTAAGTGTGTCAGTCCTCTTCTATTCACTGTTGAGTCTGACTCTTCCTTTGTACTAATAAAATTAATGATAAATTGAATTGGTGTAAAAATAATACTTTATGGCTAAAAATAAAATATTAATATATTTGTTTGTCTCATCTTTGTTCTTGATTTCAGTACAAACTGAACACAGACCTAATTTAGACATTTACAGAGGAATCAAAACTGTCATGTTCTGGCCTTCTAAAATTTTCACTTGGTTCTTTGCTTCGAGGTTTGGTGGAACTTTATCCTTTAGGTCCTCATGATTTACGAAGTCATGTGGGATTGATTGCAGCTTGTACTCGATCTAATTTATAAGCCTATCAGAGCAGCCCTTACCATTAGTGTTTTCCTGTCTAGGTAAGATGAACAAACCACTATCGCCTTAAAATGTGCCACCAATCTTGTGCTTACACTAGATCAAAAGCGACATTATCCATGAAGGAAAGCCCGGACCACAGGGTGAGTCACTGAAGAACTATCTTGAGGCGTATTCCACCCAGAAGTAAGGAAGGAAAAGGAACACGTATATGAGAAATTTATTGAATTGCTTAGACATGCTAGAGCTAAGACACAGTGTTAGTGTCAGCAGGATATTAAGATGAACTACTCTGTTAACAGCTCTGCCCAAGGAGAAGTGCTTTTCTGATCTTAATCACCTGATCATGCACCAGACGGCACTACTGAGTCCTTATAAGTTTCTGTTTCTTTCGTATGGTATAAGTAAATAGCCGTCTATCTACGAGAATGGATAAAGAAATGTGTATTAGATTCTGGACGTACTAAGTGGTGTTACTCCTCACCTTCTGCTGAGCTTCACCCACGCTGCTCTTTTCCATGCCAAGTCTTCCACCTCTTTCATTGGGGCCAGTCTTGAATGACCTATGCTTCCCAAAGATCACCATCCTATACCTACAAGTCTGAAAACTGCTTTTCACCTACAATGTATAGACTTTCTAGAGACTGTTCTCATCACAGTCTACCCCGACTTTCTGCCTACCAAGTGCTTTCTTTGAGGTTGATAGATTACAAACAGGTGCCCTATCTGCTGACACAATTGAGTCCCCAGGTATCTGTATTCAGGTGGAATGGGTTTGATTTTTATTTAATTTTTTTTTTTTAGCATTTTTGAATGTACATGCTTAGCTGGAGGTGTGATGCCTTCTTGAAAGTCATATGACCTGCTTTGTCCTGAATGCCACATTGAGTACCTTACAGCCATGGACTGGCAGCCTTTTCCCATGTGAGGACACCATGCAGAAAGTCTGAGTGTGCCAATTGTCTTTACACATGGGAACGCAGACGCTGACAGTTGCTCCTCATAAATTTGGAAATGTAGTCTCTACCACATTTCAGTGACAGTATAAAAACAATCTTTCTTTATAGCTAAAGATGAATTTTCTTACTCAGATTTTTCTCCTTTGGGTTTAATTTCAATTTTAGACTCTTACTCTGTAAATTAACAAACATCTTGCTGCCTCTTAGACAACACTAAAAGCGTAACTGTGTTGTGTAAGGGAATGGTGTTCTCTTGTCAGCGAGTTATAAATACTCTGTTTACTCTGGGTTATCTGTGGCTCAACTGTCACATGCTTTGTAAAAAAAAAAATCATTCTGAAATGATGGGAGGCTGCTTTGGAAGTCAGAACAACATGTGGCGACTCAACACTCATCAGAAGGCATACAACAGGCCCTCAGAAGCAGCGAAGCACGAGACAAGATGCACCGGATCTTATCCCAAATTAAGCCAGCTTAGTCTTGAGTAATAATCTAATCCCTTACCTTTTATCATGCAGTTTTGACTAATTAATCTTAACTTGAAGTTTTTGAAACTTTGTGTGAATTTTTATCTCCTTTTCTGGAGCATGTGAAAGCCCCTAAGAAGTGGAAACACACAGGAACACGAACTCTACAGATACAGTCTCAACTTAGCTCTCCTCAGTCCTAAAACTTCTCCAGCAGCCGGTGTTTTATCCAATAGAAGCCTTTATAGAAACAGAACAGTAGTGTCACGCGAGGAGAAAGCACTCCTCAGGAGCACAGATCGGAGGCCTCGCAGGGCATCTGGGTTTACAGTTGGGATCCTGCTTGCGGCAGCTCCGTTTCACTCTTCTTCCTTCTGTCTTTTTAATTACACTGACATTTTAACATTGCCACTGCCCTATGAAAATTTGTATTTGTATTTAGAATGCTTCTATGATAAGCTGGTTCCCCAAAGGACCGTCAAGAACCCATAGAAACTAAGCCACTGCTGTCCCATCTAAATGACTCAGTGCCCCTCAAGCTTACAAGAGGACTCCCAATGATGATGCTTCCTAGTGGGCATTTGAGCCACCAATTCTAATGTTAATGTCTCCAGTCCAACTTTGACTTGCCCAGTGAGGCCATGTGAAACTCCATCATTTAGTCAAATCAACACACACAGATCTCTTGGGTATAACCTATCCAAATTCCTGGTTCTATGTAGGAATAATCCTTTGAAAGAGGAAGACAAAGTGTTTCATACATTGGAGAGGTTATTTACATTAATAAAACTTCATGAATATTTATCCTTTGTGATTTCTAGTGACAGAAATGATTGTACCCATGGCCATAAATCACCAATAAAAAAAAAATCAAAGATTTAGTTGGCTAAGAAGTGGACCTTCTTGGTTCTGTCAGTGGTCAGCAGTCAGTGTCCCTTTCAGTATAGTACAAGGTCCAAGTTCAATGACTGAACCAGTCACATTTCAGTCAGTGAGGACTAAGATACTTTAGGGATTATAAAGTCAGATGTGTTTCATACCCTCACAGATCTCCATGATAGTCTTTGCAATGTGTTTTTCCACTCCATGCAGTAAATGTGAGTCTCTTGATTATGAATCTGGGGTAGTGCTGGTCATTTTTGGGGACAAATCCTGGCTCTCCCTCCTATTGATCACATTAGTGTGGACTCACGACAGGGACTTTCAGTGCTCTTAGCAAGACAAATGTAAAAATAAGTCAGGAGGTAGTGGTACTCGCCTTTAATCCCAGCACTCGGGAGGCAGAGGCAGGAGGATCTCTGTGAGTTTGAAGCCAGCCTGGTCTACAGATGAGTTCTAATACAGCCAGAGATACACAAAGAACCCCTATCTCAAAACCAAAACAAAATTGAAAAGTAAAGATACCTGTCATCTACAGAGAAATAAAGATGAAACAATATGATATGTACAAAGAGCCTGTGGGTGTTTGTATAGTAATTTAGCTTTTTATTAAGTCACCATGTTGATTACACTAGCCATCCTGCCTTTCCGTCACATCCTTTCAGTAAAGAGGTTGTGAATGTCTGTCCGTGTTCTGACCTATTATGATTAAAACCAACTTGAGTGCTTATTCAGGTTCTCCTTGATTTCAGCTTGGCTTCTTACTCAGCTCTCTAAAATATGCTGTTATTTTATTGATGCTTGTTGGATTCTCTCTTTTGGCCTGACACATGGTTAGCTCTTGCATTACACTAATATAAATGTTTAACAATTGGAAGCATCCACTATGTGCTTGGAACAGTGCTGTATAACAAAAAATTTTCTTAACCCTTAACAGCAGCAAACTGATAATGGTGGTAAAATGTAACTCTAAGAATGTCTAATACCAAAGCTGGGCTTCCTGCGGGGTGTTTCTTACATTAACCCAGGAGGGAATGGGTGAGAATCAGGAGTATCACTGAGTTTGTACCTACTAAATTTACTAAGACCCAATTAAAACTTAACCTCCTATGCTCAATTTTATGTCAGGTTTACTTTTGTCTGAACTCTACAGCAATTATTCACCTTTTAAATTATATAGTTATTTATTATTTATAGCTGTGGTGTTCTTCGTGTCTTTATAAACTTTCTATCTTTCTTACTGCTTTTCAGTAAGAAACTATAGTTTTATAGTGTAAAGCACCTACTTGATTGAAAATGTCTCAAATTCAGACCTCATGCCAAATATTGCCAAAATTACATTGAATATTATTTTATAAGGCTCAAAATATTATTACTCCAATAATACCCAACTAATACTATCTTTCTGAATTTTCAAAGAAAACATTTATGAAAACCCATGATAAACCAACCTGCTTCCATCTTGGGTTTGAAGAGGCAAGCATAGAGCCTGGAAGGGTCTGTACTCTGTCCTCTGCATCTGTGTTATGGTTGTTAGCTTGATCTTCTTGTGGGAATCCTAATGGTGGGAGTAAGTGTGTCTCTGACTCTTGACAGCTCTTGGGACTCTTGTCCTTCTATTGTGTTACCTTGTTCAGCCTTGATATGAGGGCTTCTCCCTTGTCTTATTGTATCCTGTTTTGCCATGTTTGGTTGTTGCTTTTTGGAGGCTTGCTCTTTTCTGAAGAGAAAGTGAGTGGGAGTAAATCTGGGGCAGAGAAGAAGTTGGCAGAAGCTGGGAGGAGTGGAGAGAGGAGAAAGTGTGGTCAGGATACAGTGTATGAGAGAAGAATCTATTCTCAATTTTTTAAAAAAGAAAGTCACCTTACAGTAAAGACAAACTATACTCATTCCTGTTTATACTTAAATCTGCTCAGGAACTGGGCTATGCCTTACCTGTAACCTTAACTCCAAATAGTTCTGTACTGCCTATTCCAAGATACACCAAACATGCCTTTGTCCCTAAAGGTTGTTATGACCACCTGTTGTTATGGCTACATTGTTATGACCACGTTCTTAGGACCACTTTGCAGCCATACCTTTGTTTCACAAGGCTGTTATGACCAACTTCTTATGCTTATGTCCTGCTTCTGTTACCCCACCTATTTTCTGCCAAATTGCCTATTTGGAAAAACCTACTCCTGAGCTATAAAAACCATTATCTTTCCCTTGTCTAATGTTGATCTCTTGAACCTTGCTCTATGGGTTCAAATCTTATACATTAATAAAGCTTCCTTTAATTAATTTGGCCATGACTTAGGTCAGTGGTCTTTCTTCTTGCATCTGTTGGATTGATATACAGGAAGAACAAAGGCCAAAAAAAAAATTGTGCTTTTCCCCACCGATAGAGAAGACACTGCTGTGTCAGTTTTTCAGAAGAAACTGAGCTCAAAATGGGAAGCTCACCTCTTCCACAGCATTCAGAGAGTAAAATAGCCCAAACTGGCCAAGTCATTCTGCTCCATGGGGAATACTTGTGAAATACCCAGAATCCTGTTGCTCTTCAGCCATCCACATTTTTTTCATTAAGAGACTGGAACACGCAAGAAGCGACACAATCGGAATGATAGGGAACTAGCAGTAGAGTTAAGCAGACAGGGACCAGCAGTGACTGTGACTGCCCTGTTAGGAACTGGCCTAGAGTTAGCAGAAGCACCATAAAGGAAGACAATGTTGCAGTTATCTAGCCATTTCTAATCAGTCTGATCTAACAGAGAGCTTGCAGGGAGGACAAAGGATGCTCCTGTAGGATGCTCCTGTTTCTGTCTTTCAAAACCATAGAAGGCATACTTGTGGTTGTTGTCAGACTGCTTCAAGGTATACCTGGCTCCAGGAAGGAAAATCATCCACCTATCTGGATAATAAATTCTACCTAGAAATAGTCATATGCCCTTTTATAAGCACTGAAGTTTGTATTTAGTTCTATGTACTGGAAAAGTAAGCATAGAGGATTAAAAAGTAACATTTTGTGTGATGAATTGTTCTCTCTCTCTCTCTCTCTCTCTCTCTCTCTCTCTCTCTCTCTCTCTTTCTGTGTGTGTGTGTGTGTCTATGTGTGCTAGTAACACAGAGGCAGAACTTTCCTAATCAATTTTAGTGTCAGGATAAAAATTGTCATAAACATGAGTCTTTGTCCTCTTTCTGCTCAGTATCTTTCCAATGTAGCTCATTTCCTATTGCTTCTGTTTTTGTGGCCAGCAGGTGGCTGTTTTACTTTCAGGCTTTAGTTTTTCAGATAAATGCCAGGGAAGACATGCAAAGGGAAAAGGTCCATGTGCAAGTTGAACCTACTTAAATAAACAAAGAAGGAGAGAAGAAAGGAAAAGGAAATGAAAACAAAACCTGTTTAGTGATCTCTACCAGCCTTATGGTTCAGAAATGTATCACATGTTCACTTTTAGTTTCTGTGAGAATTGGGGAACTTATTCAGGATACTTACCTAATGTAAACTAAATAATTTTGGGTAGATGTAAGTACTAATAAAAGATGAACAACCATGAGCAAATACTAAATAGGTGGCATTCCTTAGATCCTCAAGACCTTTGGAGTCTACTGTGAGTTTCGGCTTTATCATTTGATGCACAATTAGAGGTCACTGAAGGATTCTAAGCTGATTAAGTCTCTCTGCTGAGGGAGAGAAGAGTTAGAAGAGTCTCTGCATAGTAAATCAAGGTAGCTTGTCCTAGGTTGGTGGAGTAAAGACAGATGGAGTCAAAATAAAGAATATATTCATGTCAATGTTCAATGACAAAGAAAACATAGAAAAGGATTGGCTATCAGTAGAAAGGGGGGGGGGCTTTTAAATGTTGTGATAGGGGAGACAATGGATGGTTGGTTGTACCTGTCCCTGAGCTGGGAAGAATAGAGCATCCCAGGGAATCCTCAGTTAAGATGTCAAGTACTTACAAGTTTCTGGGGTGCATCACAGTGAAAGTTAGATATTGACAATCAAGTATGTGAGATAGGAGCTTCCTGTGCTTCTGTCCATATGCACTGGAGATGCATTTTGATGCCAGTCACAAACGTTTAGTGATTGGTGCTGCAGAAACTGCCAAAATCCTATTAAGACATACAGTTACAGAAAAGTGACTATCCATGGATATATAATAGTATTTATCTATATGAATCTGTGTGCTTTGATATACATGTGTGTATGTTATAATAATATTAGAAATATCTAATGTTTTAAATGTTATTTTTTTTCTCTCTTGTTCCAGGAAATCTCGAAACTTTTAACTTTTCCATAGGAAGTATCAATTCTTGTTTAAGAGACTCACTTAGTCATTGCAATATGAGAGGAAGGGAAAATGTCAAAACTGACCAGAAAATGACACTTGGCGGCAACGTGCAAAATAAATGTTCAAAAATAGAATCAAAGTGCAAACATCAGGGCAGAGGTAAAAACAAGCCGCCCACAGATTGTAGAAATAAGGCACACACACACACACACACACACACACACACACTTGTTTTGTCTGCAGTGAATTGAATGGACATTTTCAAACCTTACTTTTCCCGCTTACGGTTTGCTCCAGGATAAAATGATACGTGTTGTTAATCAGAAAAGGTTAGTGGCGTATTATTTCCTCGGTAGATGGATAGCAGACCCTAGACCAAATTGTTTATAACTTCTGTCTAAAGAGTTGTTATATCTCAGGAGCAGAACACACAAAAACATCAACTCTGTGTTTGATTTAATCCACTTAAAGAAAAGAAAACCCCACAAGGAACATTATAGGATAATGGAATATGTAAAATTAGTTGCCTTCCAAAAGGTTTTTCCCAGTTTTATTCTTCTGGGTTGAATTCCCTACCCATTTGGCCCTCAGCTCCGCAGTCTCCTGTTGGAAGAGGAATCTGCGGTACTGTACTGGTGCCCACTTTGAATCAACCTGCATTTGTCAAACAACTCCCTCTCATCCACACAGTCCCAGTGTAGCCGCTGCTTGCAATTCTCCTTTGTTTGTCCTCTCCATTTGTACCTGGTGGATTGTATATTACATTAATTCATAAAACTGGCTCTGCCAGACTCCCACGGTTACAATTATTAAGGCCATAACTGAACCAGTTTCTCTCATCTTGATCTTCAACCAGAAGTTCTTGTCCCGAAGCTTTTGCTTCGCATTAAAACGCTAATGATCACCTCCACCAAATTAGCAGCTTAATAATAATATTAAAACAAAGCTGAGTGAAAAGACTTTGATCGCTACCTTTGAGAGCTCTGTATTCTAACACCTCTCCCCCGCATCATTAACAAGCAATGACCTTTAATTAAAAATAAAAGACATATACAAAATACCTGAAGAAGCCTTCTTTTTTAGCATGACATGTTCTCACGTTGTTGTCTTTATAAAGAACGTCAAATCCTACTGCATTTGTTTTCCAGATCTTACAAAGACCCTACTTGTCCATAGGTTATTTTTAAGCTATTTTCTAGCATTTGTGTTGTTTTTCCACAGAACTCAAGTTAGTTATAAATCTAGTTGAATGGTAGAAATTTGGTAAGAGCTTTGACGTTCCTATCTTACGTGTAAAAAGAGCTATAACATAGATGAATCGTTGTAGCCTGCCCCTACACCCACAGAGACAATGGAGGTACTTGATGGTTCTTTCGTTTTCCCATCTCCTCCTGGGAAGAAAAAATAGAATAATGGCTTTATAATGAAGTCCTTATACAAACACAGTGTCTCCTGAAACAATATTAGCAGTATTTTGTAATTAATCAAGTGGGAAAAGATCTCTTTAAGTATCAATTAGACATATTAATGTTATCCATTCCCCTGCTAACTAGTAATATCAATAGCATTCTAGACTTTTCATCCTCAGATTTTAAATCCATTGTCTATTTGAAGTAATGAAGCTAAAACATTTGAAAGTGGATGCTGTAGTGGTGGACGCCGCATCCACACATAGAAGGCCACAGAGGGCTAAGAAACTATGAAACCTGAGCTCTTATGTGTCATTAGCTCTTTAATGAATCTCAGGGGCCCCTGAACCAATGAGCTGAGAGTCTTGGGAAGCCTCTTGTCTGCCCTGAGTGGAAGAAGTGAGGGAGAGCATACAGATTACAGTGCTCAGTCCTATTAAAATATTCACAGAAGACTCATTTGAAAATGTATTAACCACATACTAAGTTAAGGCCCACCACAGATCAAATGCTAAGTTTGGGGACAGGAAGCAATTGGCTGAAGTTAATTGGCCAATATTCAGGGAGGAAACTGGAAGAGAGAAAGCTGGGAAGGAAAATGCCCTGATAGCCTTTTAAGACCTGTGGTTGGCCAACGTTCTTCTGATAACGATCTGTGTCCATTGGTGTGTCTTCCCTTAGGAGGTAAACACATGAAGAAATGGTAGCCCTGGTGCCTCCTGGAAATGGAGCAGGCGTCTGCATGCTAGACTGGGGGGAAGGACTGGGTACTGAACGCTTTCATTCCCAACCACATTTGGGATAAATGATGCCCTCTAATCCCCAGAAGCCTCTATCTTCTTACTCTTAGTGAAGGGTTTCCAGGGAGGGCTTTCTAATGGCTGTATACTGGAGATTTCCTCCAGGCCGCATTATGATGATGACCTTCACAACTCGGCTTTGTTGCCAGATGTGTTTTCCAGGGAAAGAAAGTACCAAATCCAAGTCATAGGTCATGAAGCAGAGTTGTCAACCTGCATAAAATAATGTAACTAGTTAATCAGTAAGGGATATGCAGTAGTTGAAAGAAATCAAGATTTAATAATGAATTAGATAAAATATATATTTAGCTTGAGAAAATTTTAAATACCAACAGATTTCAGGGAAATCATTTCCCTGTTAGGCTTGAGCAAGTTCTTTTATTTTGAAAATTTCCTCAGCGACAACTGATGAGATGAAAGGGATGATCTCATTATAAAATTATTAACAAAGATTATTTTATATGGATAAAAATGTTAAATAGGCAATTATGTGAAAATTTTCTACTGTTTCTATGTATAATATATCTCCCACACAATCTCAGTTGTAATTTTCAAAAACAATTAAGGAAATTATTCAACCCCTATATAAAACTAATTTATTAATTTAGGTTATACGCCTCACATTGGTATCCATATGCAGAAGACAAACTAACAGTAAATTAATCATTATATGTTCTAATTCCCAGCTTTTGGCAGCTAGTAAAAATCCTTCCATGAAAGCAGAGGGAAATTTCCTTTCTCTTGACTTCTTTGTCATTTATCAAATAGTAAAAACTATCAAGTAAAAAAAATCTACTTAAACAATTCATGACTTTAACAGCCATCTTTTTTACACATGTTGACTCCCATTTTGAACTGTTTAAACAATAAAGAACAGTTAGCGACTCTTGTACTTAGCTACTTAGTTATTGCAGATGTGTAACTACATGTTTAAAACTTGTGCAGCTGCAGTTTGGGCAAGGGACAATAGGAAATGTCTGTATTCTAACGGCATCAGTCAGTTTAGGACTGGAGATTGTTTTTCTGGATGGCTTTCTTATAAGAGTAGAGAACTGTTGTCATTGTCTCCTAAAGGATTAGCTGGGCTTTAAGGTTGAGATTCAGGTTCTATTTCTTTCCACACCTGGCTGCGTCAGCTCCCTGGTAATCTAGGGACAGGTTCTTGGAGCTGTTGCTTGAGGACAGTGTGGAAATTATATTTATATAGTAGCTTTAGAAGCTTTATAGAGTCATTTGATGGTAGTATAGGCCTGCTAAGGTACAGGAATGGGGAGTATTCACTTGAGTTGTATTGTGGAGTGCTTAGGAAATGGAATAAGTCACAAAAGAAAACCAGAAATGTGCCAGACTCCATGTTTTTCTTCTGTCTGTCATTATGGACTGACATCTTTGTCCTCTGCTTACAACTTAGTATGGCCTTTTATAGAGAAAAGAGCTGATTGTAAGAATTATAATCAAGGAACTCTACCTAGCTGTATTTTGCCCATGAACCAATCCAATTTTGATTGCTTGTCAGGTTGGTGGTTCTAGGAACCTCTCTGAGCAGAATGAAGCAGAGCAAGACAATTGGATTAAGAAAGGCTGTTGTTCTGTAGTAGAGTTTGAAGTCAGGGATTGTGATGCCTCCAGAAGTTTTTTTATTGTACAGGATTGTTTTGGCTGGCCTGAAGAAGATGTGGTACATTTACAGAATGGAGTACTACACAGCAGAAAATATAATGATATCTTGAAATTTGTGGGCAAATGGATGGATCTAGAAAACATCATATTGAGTGAAGTAACCCAGACTAAGAAAGATAAATATAATATGTGCTCACTTATAAGTGGCTTTTATATATAAAGCAAAGAAAAATCAGCCTACAATTTACAATCCCAGAGAACCTAGACAACAAACGGGACCCCAAGAGAGATGTACATGGATCTAATCTACATGGGAAGTAGAAAAAGACAAGATTTCCTGAGTAATTGGTGGCATGGGGATCATGAGAGAGGGTAGAAGGACAGGGGTTAGGAAGGGAGGGGAACAGAGAAAAATATATAGCTCAATAAAAATAAATAAATATCCGTTAGTGATTCCTCAAAAGAAAGAGAGAGGGAAAAAGAAAGAAAGAAAGAAAGAAAGAAAGAAAGAAAGAAAGAAAGAAAGAAAGAAAGAGCAAAAGGCTGTCATCACCTTCCCAAAGGGAGCTGCCTTCAGAATAGACAACAAAAAAACACCAGAGAAAGTTAGAACAATAGACAGAAGACTTTTGTATTTTCTACCTACCTCTCATTTTCCACTGTGTACTTTTCAAGAGTACCAACTTACCACCATGTTCATTCAACAATTTGCAATTCTTACTGTTCCTGACGGGCACAACATTGATTCTCAAGGACAAGCTAAGGAGGGGTAGAGGCTCCTGAGCTTCTCAGATCCACAGTTTTCATAGTGTTTGTTAGCTGTGCCTTGTCGTTTTTATGCATGTGGCATCTGGTTGAATGGTGAGATCCAGAAGAGACTCTAGGATGTACTGTCACAGTAGGCTAGCTGCAGATTTCAGCTCTGAATAGCTGTTTCCTTTTCTTTTAAGACAGACACAGGAGGCATTTGCAAAACTGCCAGCCAATTCTTCATCAGAGAATTGTTTTGAAAACTAGTTGTTTTGGTTGAAAAAAACATGTTAATAGCCAATGTGTTTATTATCATTGCCTTTAAATGAATTAGCACTTACATATTATTAAAATAACTCAATTTTAGATCCTTGTGATAAGTAATAATAGCTGTAGCTTACATAAACAATGTCTTTAAGGAACTTAAACTTTTAAAGAGAGTAATGTTCTATTATAAATATTTGAGAACCTTCGTCTATTTTAAAAATGCAAACTTCTACAGAGGATACAGGAAAAGATGTTATAGGAAAATGATAAAATACATCATTCTGTACTGTGTATGTTTATCTAATGCTCATAAAGACTCCATTCCTGGAGATGGCAGCTATATATTATTCTCACAAATAATATTAAAATAATATCTATTTATTTTATAAACAGATCTCACAAGGTGTTTAATTTTATATATTCATGAGCCATTGAGACATGAAATCAGTCATTAATTTATTTCTAAGGTATTAAAATATTAAATTGATTAATCATTGATTAGTTTAAAAGTATTCATTTAAATCTTAGGTATATCTCAAACATCCTTTCTAAATAAATGTTTAATAATTACTAAAATAAATACTGCAATATTATAGAATTCACTATAGTCAGGAAACTAATTCTATGTCATGTGTATTTTAGTAATTGCAGCTGTAGTTTATAAGTAGAATTTCATAATAGCTTCAAAAATGCAAACAATACTTGGGCTGATCATTTTCCAGCACTGGCTGAATTTTGCTATTCAAGAGTAACTATATATTTTATTTTCAATGGATATATGAAAAATGTGCATAAATTGCAACCTAGATCTGAGCAGTGCTTTCTGTCCTCTGAGTTTACTGATTTATTTATTTAGGCAATAATTATGGGGTCTCCAGAACGCAGCACCAAAATCTGAGCTAATAACTGAACTCATGTTCTCTTGGAATGAACAAGGTCTTTGCCTCCATGCTGGGACACATGCACTTTCGTAGGCTACCACTGGGAAATTCCCACCACTCTCTGCTGCAGAGATTATCAATTTGGCTGGTGATAAGAATCATTTAGCCTAATTTAGAGAAGCAGACCTCTGCACTCATTCCAGATCTGAAAACTCAGATTGACCTGTTCTCCTCTTTGTGCCTGATGTATCAGGGCTCAACGTTAAAGGAGAGAAGCAAACAGAATGAAACCAGCAATCAAAGCAAAATTCTCTACATTGACCAGCTTTTACTTTAATACTTAACCTATAAAACCAGTATTACCATACACTCCAAACCATCTTGCCTGTAAACACCTGCCTGACAATCTGTGTACATATCTCTAGTCCCCTGTATGCTTTTAAAAAAATCTAGGTTAAAAAAAAAAAACAAGTTTACAAGTCGTTTCAAAAATGGTAACAATGAGACAGTCTTAAGTATTAATAGTAATCCTTTGTGTGTGTGTGTGTGTGTGTGTGTGTGTTAAAGACAGTGGAAGTGAAGAAAATAGAAAGGAGAAAGAGAGGAAATGAAGGGAGAATGGGGGCGTGGAGAGAGTGTGGAGATGAAGGGAAAGAAGTATAGGTGAAATGGGGGTGAGACAGGAAGGGGAGAAGTGAAAACGAAAAGAAAAGGATAGGGGAAGAATGAAAGGATGAGCAGAGATTAAGCTATTATAGAATTAGCTTGAGCTCTTCAAAATGATGTCATGAGATTATTAGCGGATTCTATGAGACACTACTCTCCATAGAATGGGAATTAATTTAATTATGGACATTGTCTCTGAACAATCCAATGTTAAAGGGTGGTAAACATTCAGAAATGGTGAAATAGTCTTTCCTGCCCCCTGAACTAATCATCTGAAAAGGCAAAATGACCAGAATTTTAAGATATATGGTACCATGTAATAGAAAGAAATATGTGTCTATGTAGTGGGTCTCCCACTGGGTTCATGGATCTTGACAACATAGTCTACTCCTTGGACAGAGAATAGTACATCAGGGGAGAACATTAATCAACCAAGTGTACATTCTGACAACTTCTTTCTACCTCAAGGGATGCTACCTGTCAAGAATAGAAGGTCAATTTTAACATTAGAGGTAGATAAAGAAAACAGAGGAGCTCATAAGATGTTTCCAATTTTGACCCATAAGTCAAATGGCCTCTCGTTCCACAGCAGCTGAGGCTTCTTGGAGCTTTATTTTCCTAAGACGCTGGAAAATCTGGTCAAATACTTACTACTTCTGGCAGTCTCTGGAGTTGAACTAAATACTATTAAAGAGTTGGTCATCAGAGACCAAGATAAGCAAAGGCAAAAGAAGGCAGTTATACTGCTGGGCATTGTCAAGTGTGACCCCTACCCATACTGTAGGCTGTTTGTGACAATCATTGATTACCTGTCACTAGGATGGTGTTTCTGGAATTAGGATCTAAGCTGTTTTTCTGGTTTAAGCCTTGGTTCTTCTGTGGAAAGTGAGCAATGTTCAACCAGGAAAATGGAAGGAAACTGTAGTTTCCTCAGCACTGTCTTTCTTTGAACTCCTCTAAATGCCTTTGAGGGAAAAAGAAAAATCAAAATAATAAAGTGTCTAAATGGATAAAACTGGCAAAAAGAATACACACAACAAAATAAAAGTGTCTAACTCTGGAAGGGTCACATATCTCCAGTCCTAGTGTTAAATTGGGACACTCAAGTAAAGAATGTTTAAAAATAGCTAACTCTCCAGGGTTTTTTGTTTTAGATTTTCCTATTTTCTTCTTGTTTAAAGCTAAAGGTGAAAAGCTATCATCTTATACATTTATTTACTGGAGATACAACTGACCAAAAGTGGAAAGAAACAAACAACACTGTCCTTAAATTGAAGCTTGAAGTTGAAACCACATAAAGAAAACAATCTTTATAAATCAAGTTGGCAGGGCAGAGTAAGGCAGGGATGCAAAATTAGGCAAGCCAAAGGTTCCTCTGCTGTGATTGCCCTTGCTCTTCACAGCTCATAGCCCATGGCAGTTGACTCAACTGGGGAGGTCAGCATTCCAGCAACCCAAGTCTCAGGAAGCAAGAACGGCAACGTGTAACCTGAAATGACATGCTCGCTGATACAGCTTGTTGCTCTGCTTGCTTACATTTTGAAATATATCTTGCGAGCTGAATTACAGAGAATAGCATTCGACAGGGTGAAGGGTTGCTTCTCCAAAGAGAAGGCAGGGTTCCTGGCAAGGCAAAAGTCTGAAGGACAAGTGCCTTTAGCATCAACCAAAAGTCTTACTTTATAAAATGACCTCCAAAAAATTAAGACAGCTCTGCAGAGCCAGTAGAAGGATAACCAATGACTTAGTGTGCTAATACTGAGTCAGATCACATAGGAATTATCCCTAATGGCATTTACTTGAAGGAACTGGACTATTTTCTCAATGTCTATTCCCTTCTGTAGCTCAGTGTTCAGGAAAGGAGCAGTGTTTCTCCTTTGACTTTCCCTGGGAACTAAGCACCATGAGATTGGAAAATGAGTTATCTAATGTAGACTTACTCCATATACTTGAGCCTCTGTTTGGAAATTGATGACATCTATGTAAAATGTTGATATTTGTTGACCAAATGACATATTAGGTATAGCTACAAAGGAAACGTAACCTTCCATAATTGAAGTCTTGCCTGGTGTATTTGATGCTTAGCGAATAGTTTTTTACCAAAAAACTATTCAAAAACATTATTTTTAAACTGTAACTCAGGTCTCTGTGTTCCAAAAAGACCCAGTGATGTCCTTGATATATGCATTGCTGATGCTTTTATGAAATAAATACTATCTATGAAACTATTTTAAAATGAAATGTATATATTAATACTTTACATCAACTTTCTTATTAAATTTTGCATTAAATTATCCCACTACTGTTATACACCAAATACTCTGCCAGCCTTTTTGTTTGCTAGGATGAGGTGAATATGGCTTATAACTTGAATAAATAGGTATTTCTTCTCCTTTAATTTATATTATCCCTATCAATAGTTTCATTGCTTTTGCATTTTTAATCACTACCATGCAAACTGACATTCACGTAGTTTGAATATATCCTCCGAATTTTGTTGCTCCAAATGCTTGATTCTCTTCTGGTTGTTAAGTCTAAGATAGGGGATAAAAGATGTCAGAATCACTCAGCAGTTTTACTGCAATGAAATCAGCCACCTTTGTAGGTCTGTAAGGGCCAAGTGGGTTCCACGCAAATCTTTTAGTCACAGTAATGTGAGTAGCTATCACTTTCAGGAACACTTCTTTTTAGACTCATTTGAGGGTCCACGAAAAGTGGAGATCATCCCCTTAGGAGTAATCATGTCTTATTGGTCAGAATGATTTTTACTTCCTTTGCCCTGCATTCCACCTTCATTATTAATTGTTAATTGTTGTAGGAAATCTACTTATTCTGTGTCAATTCCATTGGAGGGACCTCAAAATCACATGAAATCCATTTCCCTTAAACTGATATTTCAGAGTTAAAAGAAAAGTTGTTGTCTACTAATTTTACATGGACAATACAAAATCAGTTTCCTTTTAAATTTTCCATAACTCTGATTCCTTAGCTACAGTAGGTCCTGTCAGCCCCATCTTCTTCCCTTCGCTTTCTGCCTGAGACTCCAAATTACCTTATCCATAGCTGCCTCCAAAGCACCCTGTTTTCCAAGGCAAAAATATACCAAGCTCTCATAAAGAATATTTCCTAAGGGCTCTTCAAATGCCACAAGAACATTACTCTAAAGTTTCCTGAAAACTTCTGACTGACAGTTCAAAATTATTCTCAGCTTTTTTTTAAAAGTATTTATTTATTTATTATGCATACAATATTCTGTCTGTGTGTATGTCTGCAGGCCAGAAGAGGGCACCAGACCTCATTACAGATGGTTGTGAGCCACCATGTGGT
Organism: Microtus obscurus; assembly: GCA_963919715.1. Lineage (NCBI taxonomy): Eukaryota > Metazoa > Chordata > Mammalia > Rodentia > Cricetidae > Microtus > Microtus obscurus. Next base: position 488,812 of record CAWTZC010000486.1, read on the forward strand.
TGCTGGGAAATGAACTCAGGACCTTTGGAAGAGCAGGCAATGCTCTTAACCACTGAGCCATCTCTATTGTGGATAAGATAGCTGAGTCTTTCACAGTAACCAAATGAGGAAAACCATGTCTATCCTAAAGCAACAGAGAAATTTGAAATAGATAAATAAAATAGATACAAAATAATATTTCCTTTGTTTATGGTTAAAATACTGAAATTTCTTTTTACAAGAACAAAAACCTATGACATTTGTGATGTGAAAGCTTTTTATTTTAAAATATTGTGCTTTTATTGTTGTTGTCTTAAGACTTAGATATGAAGTTTTCATTTTAAGAGTAAATTACGAAATTTTTCATAAAATAAGAATTCTTTTGTAAGATATGACTATATCATTGGGACCTAGATTTGCTCCATACCTGAAAGTTTCTCATGCCTTACTTTTGATTTGGCACTGATTTTATTAGTTTATTCGTTTGTTCGTTTGGTTTTTCAGTATGGCATGTGTTTGGGTTGTTTGAGAATTTCGTACATGCATATAATGTCTTGATTCAATCAATCCCCCTCCCCATGTCTTCTCTTCCAATGTCTTCCCTATGGACTACTTACTTTTCACTCCCAACTTCATGTGCATCTTTGTACTTCATGAAAAACTCACTGAGGCCACTGAGAGACGCCTGTATGTGCATGGGAGCAGCATATCTACAAAAGCACTACAGATGCATCCTTGAAGGAAACTGAGTCTCCCTCCCCCAGCAGATATCAGTTGCCAATGGCTGAAGGCTATAGGAGGAACCTCATGAGCCCCTCCCCTGCACATGCTGGAAATGTTTTGCTACTGCCTTTGAATATGAGTCCACAAACCAATATTGGTGCCGTTCTCCGTTATTTGATTTTCAAAATATTCCCACTTGGTCCTGTATCTTATCATCCAAATTTGACTTAAAATGCCCACTAAATGAACACAGAGGAGTCTCCTTTAAATGCCCAGCATCACAATTTGGGAGTCATTGTGCTATGTGACAGATTTCTCCCCAAACAAACACTTTGATCATTTAATGATAGCCCGCGCAGGGAGCACTAATGACTAACTCCAGCACTGCGGTGAAGACACAATAGAGGATAAAATGCCTCAGAATCTACTCATCTTTATTCATCCAAGTGGAGCACTAGTGGGGGCTGGTTTTCTTCTTTCCTTTTTTAATTAATATTATTCTGGCAGCGTCCCTTGCTTTGAAAATAAGGAAGTTTTATTAAACGGTGCGTCAACGGGATTCCTCTTTTTCCTTCCTAGATGTCTGTGAGAAGCAGAAACATGAGCGTCTTCCTGGGGACTCTATAGTAAGAGAAATGACAGCATCCCACACAGTCATAGCAACCAGGAGCATACTTCCCAGTCTTCCACTGACTGTCCAGAATGATGAATATTTACTAAAACAATGACATGGGTTTTCTTAATAGTTCTGGGTTTCATGGCCCGGCCTTCCTCTAGGAATTCTATGGATTTGAAATATTTATATTTTAGGTTCTGCTTTTATTATTTAAACCACTATTGTTTATTATTGTTTTGTGTTCTTATGAATTCTACTTTTTCTTACCTCTTGAAAATATTCTGAAAAGTTTGGTTTGTAAGTTTGTTTCTTTTCTTTTCCTGATACTATTTCTGCTTACAAGTAACCCCACACACACCTTCGTATGTCTGCTTATTTGGGAATCTCTACTGAATTTCACAACTTTTTATGAAAAGCAGGGGTTATTTTGTTTATCACTGAGAACAATGTATTGCCCATATATAATATCCAATGACTATTACTGCTTAATAACTAATAGTTTCTAATAACCAATGACTACTGGTTGGCATTTTTTTAAAAGAACCATTGAAGAGTTATTGGAATTCTCCATGTATTTACAGCAGGGACCTTTTCTGCTTGCTTAATAGGCTTTTCTGTAGAGCAGTTACATGATGAAGTCCTCTGTTCACTTGAGGTTATCTAAACTCAGGATCTACAAAAATTTGAAGCTATTCACAGTCCTAAGGAATACCCCTCTGGACTTCTAGATGATAAAATGCACCTTCGCTTTGACCTTTCTGGAGTAGGATTGATAAGAGATGCTGGAGGTCTTGATTATTAGATGTTATTCTCTTAGCTTACAGCCTTATGCTCACCTCTTTGCTCTGTAGTAGTGATGATGCTGAGTCTAGACTACATTCTATCTGCTTCTGATTTAATGTTGTGGTTACATGACTATGTGTAGTGGGTTAATGTGTCTGGAAGTCTATTATTTCTGAATGATGGCTGTTATTGGCAATCATGACCTCATCATCAGGGGACCAGGTACTACAAAGTAATGATCTTCTTGGAGGTTCTGTCAGTAAAATGAGCAAGGTGGATTTGTTAGTATTCTTCTGTTTGTTTTCTGAATTTTTTATGTTATTAATATTCCTTTCTCTACAATTTTAAATACAAGCTTTTTCTTCTTTAGTCATTACAATGCTTTCACATTAACAAGCCTGAGCTAACTCCTCTTGAGTGGGCTGATAATCCAGCCTGAGAGCTGCAGTTTACCCTATAATAGTTATGGCACTATTGCACTAATGTCAACCTCCTCTTTTCTTGCAGATTCTTATTATAGTTTGTAATATCCACTGCTGGAGAGAGCTGATGATGAATTTATTCCTCCAGAAGCCTATATAGTAATTTCTGGCATTATCCAGCAAAGGGGGATGTTCTCCATGTCCTGCAACCCAACCTGTGATATCTCCATCAGTTGTCTTATTGTCTAATCCTGGTAGGCGATCAATATAAATGTAAGATGGGGGAGTCTGTTTCTCCTATCGACAACTTCTTGCGAGGAGCTGTCTTACATCTGGCAGTTGGATTTTTACTTAATAACCTTTGACCTCTGGGAGGATCATTGTCCACCCACGCCAGTGGATAAATACTTTTAATTGCATTTTAACAGATACGGAAAATAGTAGTTGTGAAGGTTAGTGTTTATTTGTCAATTGAACAACATGTACAACCACGTGGAAGATAGGCGTGTGGTCGTGCCTGTGGGGAATTGTGTGTATGACATTTTGGTGGGATACAGAATCACTGTGGGTGACACCATTCTCAGGCTGGAATCCTAGATGGGATAAATGAAGAACATGCAGAGCATCCCACCCTCCCATCTCCCCGAGGGGATCTGACTAGCTGATTCAGACTCTGCTGCTATGATCCTCCCCCTCAAATGATACTTACTCTATAGTGTCTACACTGAAATAAACCACTGATCCTTTAAATACTCGACAGTGTCTACACTGAATAAATCATTTACCCTTTAAATTGCTTTTGTCGGGTATTTTACTTTGTCACAGGGACATAAACTAAAATAAAACAGCAAGTTTTCCCAGGGTGTTTTTATAAGGTCTTGGTCAATCTTTCCCCCATCATCTCTTCTCTCAGTCCTCCCGTCTTTATAGCTGTCTAAACCTTTACACGCAAGTATTCTTCAACTTTATTTTTAAATCGCACACATTCTCCTGTGTCCTTCCTCCTTGAATCCTCTTTACATAACCTCTCTAATGAACCTTTCGAAGCAGCTTTGCTTTTGGGATATAGTCTTACCGTATACTCAAGGTACTCCTCAAAATCAAGATCCTCTTGCCTCCACATACCACGATGTGAAAGATAATACATCTTTATCTTCTAAATTTCTGGTTCGTGTTCACTTTTGCCCACATTTTCATTTTAGAGGATTTTCTATTAATAAAGATTTCCCCCACTTTTTACTGTGGCTTCAATAGGATTTTAATGAGTGGGAGAGATTAAGATATGTCGTCAACCTAATTTTGGCACTGTTAATGTTTTCTGTGTACAGATTTTTTTTTTTTTTCGAGACAGGGTTTCTCTGTGGTTTTGGAGCCTGTCCTGGAACTAGCTCCTGTAGACCAGGCTGTTCTCGAACTCACAGAGATCCGCCTGCCTCCCAAGTTGCTGGGATTAAGGCGTGCGCCACCACCACCCGGCGTGTTAGTGTTTTCTGATATAAGATCTAAATGAGACAAAAAACTGACAATCATATCCTGGTGCAAGGATTCACCCAACGAATCTCACTCTGCTTTGTGGAGTAGATTTGATGAGAGCTTACTCACACTTAGTCTACATATCTTCCAGGTTCCCAAAGTGTTACTATTGCTGGTGCATTTTCCATAATATTCTAAGATATTATATGTGAAATATAATGACCATAGACAAGAGGTGTTTGATTAGTTACAACGTAACTAGTTACAGAAAGTCATCTTGTATATCTGTCAGCAAACATCTGCTCAATAACTACTCTGAAAGGCAAAATAAATTCAGCCCTCAAAAGCATTGTGGGATAATGCATTTTTTTTAAATAAAATTAATCTAACAACCAAAAGTCAATGACCTTTATAACTCCATGCCACCTAGTCCCCCCACCACACACACTTTAGATTTATTGCCAGGAAATTTGGCCCGGTGTGTAAAAATGCGTGCTGTACAAGCAAATAAACATGAGTTCAGATCCCCAGAACCCACATAAAATGTTAGACTTGGTAGCATATGCCTGTAACCCCAGTGCTAATGCTACTGAAAAGCCGATCCAAGGCCTTTGCCTGCAAACTGGTCTAGCCAAGACAGCAAGTTCCAGGTGTGGTGACATCGTCTCAAGAAAATACAGCAGAGACATATTGAAGAATACATACCAATATTTACCTCTGGTCTTCATTGCCATCCTCCTGTGTGAGCACATGTGTTGATGGTGGTTATTTTGTTCTTTACTCTTTGGTGGCCCACTGCCCAGCTCCCAAGTCATGACACGGGGGCTTACTCTTACTTATGAATGTCCGACCTTTGTTTGGCTTGTTGCTAGCCAGCTTTTTTTAACTTTTCCACCTAACCTTTGCCTCTGGACTTTTTTTTCTCTTACTTCTGTAAAACTTCCTTTCACTCTTACTCTGTGGCTGGCTGCATGGCCTAATGGCTAGGTGGCTGACTCCTAGTATCTTCCTTTTTCTGTTCTCTTGCTTTTGCTCCTTCTTCCAGATTTCTCCTATTTATTCTCTCTGCCTGCCAGCCTCACCCATCCTTTCTCCTGCCTCACTATTGGCCATTCAGCTCTTTATTAGTCCATCAAGTGTTTTAGACAGGCAAAGAATCACAGCTTCACAGAGTTAAACAAATGCAACGTAAAAGAATGCAACATATCTTTGCATCATTAAACAAATGTTCCACAGCACAAACAAATGTAACACATCCCAAAATCATACTCTACAACACACTTTCACACACGTGGTTACAACATACAAATAATAATAACAACAATAATAATATAAGTACTCAGCACTTACTTGTTAAACGATACTGGCTCTACAACAAATTACTTATTTGGCTTCTTCCCCTTGAGTGATCTTACTTAAGTTCAACTTCCTTTAAAAAAAAAACACAATTAGATGATGTCTTGGTTACTGTTCTGTTTCTGTGAAGAGATACCATGACTGAAACAACTTATAAAAAAGAAAGAATTGAAAGCAAAGCTTGCTTACAATTTTACCTCATGAATCCATGACTGTCATAGAGGGTAGCACGAGCCTATGCATGCCATCCTCATTCAAACCACCACAGATGAGTTAGCTAATACAATTTTTATCTTTTTTATTGGTTTTTCGAGACAAAGTTTCTCTGTGTAACAGCCCTACCTGTCCTGGAACAAGCTCTTGTAGATTGGGCAGGCCTCGAACTAACAGAGATCCTCCTGCCTCTGCCTCCTGAGTGCTGGGATTAAAGGCATGTGCCACCACAGCCTGGCCAAAATTTTTATCTTAGATCTGGAAAAATTTAGATTATAAGACTATAGATTTTGAGCCAGTGCTATACAATGTAGGATGAGACTCAGGAATCACGAGAGTGTATTATGTATTTTGCATGTGGAAGGGAGGTGATTCATTGAAACCAAGATCAAGCAGGATATGGTGACTCTCCTCTTTCAGTTCTGCACTCAGGAGGAAGAAACTGGTGGATCTCTTTGAGTCTGAGGCCATCATGGTCTACAAAGTGAATTCTTGCCCAACAGGGGCTATATAGTAAGGTCCTGTCTCAAAAAAGGAAGGAAGGAAGGAAGGAAGGAAGGAAGGAAGGAAGGAAGGAAGGAAGGAAGGCAGAAAAACAAGGCCATAGGTAGAATCCTGAGATGACACCAAGATTTCTTGCTGTCAGTATACATGCCTGGTATAATATTACTTCTGTGCTTATGTTAAAAAGTTCTCTTTCTAATAAAATACTTCATAGTACGTTCAAAACAAATGGGTGGAATTTCTTTAAAGAAGAAATAATTTATTTTAGAGCATGTTTTCAGGGACTTGAATTTCAGCAAGTGCATCTGGCTACTGTCAATCACCATGTTAGACCATGATAAAATGTTATAGTAGGGCTGGCCATGTGCTCTGATTTTTAGGAAGTTTATTTCCTTATTTTGAATGCCATTCCATGGAGCAAACCAATACCACACATCAACAAATTTTATAACTGAAGAAAAAAGTTGCTAAAAGTTAGGTAGTCTGCACAGAGCTTGTAGTAGGAAAACATGCAATGCTCCAAATGATCATCTGTGTGATAGTAGATGGGTTTAATGCATTTTAGAGCAGATGTAGTCTACCTTGCATGCGGTTCTACACCTGTATCTCTCTCTGCATCAATGCTGTGTATCTACCCAGTTTTCCTTTCCATAGAAGAACCTAAGTTTCAGGCACCTACCAACCATACAAACCCAGGAGCTGAATTTCAATATGATCAGTGAATGATTACTTTTGCAAATTTGAACTTTTTCTTAAAAATCAAACTGGATGTCAAATACCCCAGAGGGAATTATGGACATTCATCTAGAACAGATCAAAAATTCAGTTGGTTCATATTTCAAAAGGAATTAGGAAAATTAAGATATCTTTGGACAAAGCTAACAGTGGATTCAATAACACAACAGTACAAATATATAAAAGGTTAAAAACAAAGTTTGGAAAGATCAGTCTTAAAGCATGGTGGACTTGTGTGTCAAGTCCTGTGACTCTAAGATGTATAAAACTGGCCTCTGTGCTCAGGACTCTCTTGATATGACAAGCAGGGAACTCTGACAAGTAACTCACAGCACAGCAATCAGATGAAGGAGTGTTGGATATCTTTACCCAAATTTTTCGACGTTTTTACCAGAAATTCCTGAGATAATTCTAAATTCACGGTCATCAAATAATTTGTCGTGTAATTGTTTCTTCTGAATCACACTGCCTTGCTTTGTTTTCTGCTCATTCTCTAAAGAATGTATTTAAGCAACTGACAATAACCTGGACATGAACTAAGAGACCCACTTTTAATATGTAAATGTGCTGCTTTTATGATTTTTTGGACAGAAAAAAAGTCAGATTTTCTTTTAAAAACCATATGTTCTTACATTTTTTGATATCTGAAATCGGCAGCTTGCCAGAAAATATTCCTAGTGCAATGCCAGACTACCCCAGAAAGGTGTCCCAGGAAGTCTGTTGCGATTACTGAAGATGTTGAGCTAGTCTTGACTTCAAACAGTAGATATTTCCACACTTTAGTGGTATATGACAGCTCTATCCATTCCACAATGTCAAATTCTTTGGTTTTGGCCATCGTGTACTTATGCATTTCTGGCTAAGGAAGTAGAGAAGCCTAATTTGATTTTGGAGCCAAAAGTTTTTAGGCCTCGTTCCTTTGGAACTTGGACTGGACAATATTGGCAGTCTATAAAGGCTAGGACAGATCAAGTAGTCACACATAACTAACTGACTCCACCGAGCACATTCAGAGAGAAAGATCATGCCTCCACATTGGATAACCACTCTCCGAGGCAGACTGACAACACCCTGAATTCAATCTTCCTTAAATAAACACACAAGGAAAGCACAGCTTTAACATACCTCCAGGCTCTTCTCTCCACTGCTGCCTGATTGGTTTGCATGCCATAGGCCAGGCTGCAGATGCTGTCATTACTGTTGTACTTACTTAGGTCTGTCTGCTGTCTGCTAACAAGCATTCATATGCTTTGGATCATTAAAGTCACAACCTCCTGTGCCAATCTATTCCTCTTCGTGGGTTTGCTGTAGCTCGGAAGGAATGATGCTATTCTCGTTTCCTTTCCTTTCCTTTAGGACCTCTGGTCAGGGTCATTTTGGAGGTCTAAATATCACAGCATCTGCCTTCGGCCCCATTGAACATAAGATTTGTGTTCCTATTCAGCTTGCTCTTTCTGTTTTATTTTCAATGCGAGCTGAATGATCTGTACTGGAACTGTAAAAGACAACAACACGGCTGCAGCGACAGCCATGTCCTGGTGCCCTGCTACGTACCAGCCTATTGTACTTATACCCTTGCTAAATGTCCTCTGACAGACTCCAGGTGCTCAGAATTGTTACAATCCAACCCATTTCATTGTTGGAACGTGTCACTTGGATCTTGTAGAATTCTCTACTTTCGTCTCACTGCGGGTGGCAGGTTGAATAAACATGTCCCTCTCCATAAACAAGGCAGCATGTGTCTATGGGTATGATCAGGGGTGGAGAGACACAAGTTTCTCTTTCATGGAAGGCACAGAGGACAGATACCGCACAGAGAGAAAGAAAAAAAAAACTGTCACTTGGAGTATTATGCAGGCTGCCCATCTAAACCCATCATTGCCTGGCACCTCCACACTAAGGGCAAGGATCCAGCCAACTTGTGAGTGGGCACCAGGCCATGTGAGCAGATGGGCATGGAAGTCGGCAGCCAGTAGACCATGTATGTGCATCAATGGAGGGTGTTGAGGGCATGATTCCCAGAGGAGAATGTCCTAACAGCTGTCTGGCCTGAGCCAAAATACTTACAACCAAGGAAAAGCGCCATCCTTCAATCCTGCTGAGTCGGATTAACCTTCAAAACTAAATCTTCTTTTTCAGCAGCAGAAGGTGAGTTTGGGGCGGGGGGTCTCTAGGAACCTCAAAGAATCAGTGAAGAAAGCAACCTGGCAAGGTGTAATTATGAGGTAGCAACTAAAGATGCTGAAGGCATTCATTCAGTGTGCTTATTTTGCACACTTGGCAGAAAGTTTTGCTTCTTGAAAGATGGTTGTAGCTATTCAAATCTCTGTCTCCTACCATGTTTGTAAAAATGACTCTCAAAACAGACAGGCCACTTTCTCTAAGGACTTCTTCACCTTTAAATTAAGAAATAAAGATTTATGAAAAATGTCACTAGACAGTAGGAAGCAGAGAGCAGGTATTTATCTTTGTGCAGCTTTGCACACCGCAGATGAAATGTCATACATAATGCACCACACCACAGTTTTCCAAAACCAAAAGAGTTTCTTTGTTAGTGATCAAAATAAACTTGCAGAAGTAAAAAAGAAAACTTGGTTTTTTAACCTAGGCCCTTCTGGAAAGTGAAAGAATTTTTAAAATTTGAAACCGAGCCTGATTTAATTTCTTAAGGATTTCATGCATTTAGATATCATGAGATCAGATGTAGAACCTGTCTGCACAAAATTGCTAAACAGTAACCTAACAATGGCATGTTTCATCTGGGTAAACATGACTAGCGTCCCATAAAATTCCTGCTCTTCAATAATTTTTATTTATTTTGTATTTTAAACTTTATGAGGTGTTTATGAAGTAGTTGTCTTAGTATTATTTTCTGTTGGCTTCAATCTTTTCATTTAAAAGATTCCTAGCTTACACTTGTGGGGAAAATGTAAGTTTTATTCAAGTGTTCCAGAATATGCACCCATTGTTTAATAATCTATTCTTTGAACTATTTCCTTTTGTCTCTATCAGACTGAGTATCTCTTTTATCAAGAGTAAAGGGGATGAGTGAATTATTTTATTTGCTCTTGGCAATAATCAAAATTGTGAATTCAATAAACCCTGTACTGCTCTTAATAGTGTCACAAGTCGAATAAAATGCATCATCAGTTTGTGCCCAAGGATGGTGCTATTGGGATGTGTTGTAGACTCTTAGGAAGGAGACATTATGTGACATCGTTATGACTTTGGGGTTGTTCCCAATGTGCAGTGTGCAGTCCTGGTCTGTCCCATTTCTCTCTCTCTCTCTCTCTCTCTCTCTCTCTCTCTCTCTCTCTCTCTCTGTCTCTGTCTTTTTTTTATTTTTCCATTCAATTATTTACACTTCCTTTCCTCCTCCCAATCCCCTCCAGCTCCCCCACACCCCCTCCTTCCTCTCCCACCCTGCTTGAGAGAGGGCAGGGAACCCTGCCATGTGGGGAGTCCAAGGCCCTCCCCACTACATCCATGCCCAGGGAGCTGTGCATCCATATAGACTAGGGTCCCAAAAAGCCAGAACATGCCGTAAAAACAAGTCCCAGTGCCTTTATCAATGGCTTCTCAGTCAGCCCCCAATGTCAGCCACAATCAGAGAGTCCGGTTTGATAACATGCTCATTCAGACCCGGTCCAGCTGGATTTGGTGAGCTCCCATTAGAACAGGCACCCTGCCTCAGTTGGTGGACCAAACCCTTGCCGTCCTGACTTCTTTGCTCATCTTCTCCCTTCTTCTGCCTTTCAACTGGACCTTGGCAGCTCCGGTTCCTCTGATGAGGGTCTCTGTCTCTATCTCCATCCGTCGCCGGACTAAGATTGTACGGTGATATTCGAGATAATCATCAGCGTGATAGTGGGGCAAGGACCGTTCAGGCACCATCTCCTCTGCTGTCCAGGGACCTAGCTGAGGACATCCCCATGGACACCTGGGATCCCCTCTAGAGCCAAGTCTCTTGTCAACCCTAAAATAGACCCTTTAATGTAGGTATCTTCTTCCCTGCTCCTATATCCACCCTTCCTCCATCTCCACCCTCCCACTCCCCCAAGCTGCTGCCAGTCCTTCCCTTCTCCCTTCCCTCTCCCCCTCTCCACTTTCCCACAACCTCACCCCCATTCCTACCCCCATCCCCATGCTCAAAACTCTAGCCATAAAACAAGGTCATTAAGCCTTTAGTTCACAAGCCCAGAGAAGCCCAATAACAAGGTGAACCCAAAGAAAAACATTTATAGATCCTCCTGGAAATTGGAAGCAAACAAGATTGCAGGCCATTTCTCTCCCTATGAACTGAGGAATTCTTCTTTGTTATGTGCTTCCAACAGGTTGTACTGTCTCAGCACAGGCCTAGAGCATTGCCATCAACTGATCATGGATTGAAACTTGCAAAGCCATTACCCATGACAAACATGCTTTCACTGTAGAGATAGAAGGCTGAATGCTACATATGCAGAATCTAAAAAGTCAACCTTATGGAAGAGAGAGAGTAGTTAGCATGAACAGGAATAAAGGGAGAAAATGCTTGGTGATAACAGAGACCCACAAGTTACTCCTAATATTCTGTAGGGTGTTACTGCTCTTCAGATTGACAATAATTAGATGCACATTTCAAAACAGAAAGTGGGAGAAATTTGAATGCTCCCCAAAGACATGAGAAATATTCAAACTAATGGATACATCAGTTACCCTCATCTTATCTATATACATTATATATCTGAACTGACATTACACTTTTGCCCCATACACATACTCAATGATTGCATATCAATGACACATTTAAATATTTAGAGAAAATGATACACAGAGTGTATATAAAATAAAATTCTTTGCAAAACATAGATGTTCCTAAAGAGATAAAATACCAAGAATGAAGACAAGGCATTGGCACACTTCAGATTAAAGAAATATAGAGAAGTGTATCACTCAGACACATGCACTTCTTGGTTCAGAGGATTTCAGTCTATAAAGACAAAAACCGTGCCATATCCAGCTTCACAGCAACAGCAAAGAAATATTTCACTAAAAATATCCACCATGAGAGACCAAAGGAAATAATATTAATCTGGAGCAAGCCAATGGGCACACTGTACACAATTAATTTGTATTTAAGTAAGGTCAGTAGGTAGTTTGGCTTTCTTCTTGAAGATAAACATGTGTTTTGGTTTAACTAAAGAAAGGGAAGGTATAAAGCATTTGGAACTAACCCAGAAGCGCCTCTCTGTGACTATCTGGGTTTCAACAAATTATGTCTAAGTTTAGCTGTAATGTGTCTCATGAATCCTTTTGAACTGATCTCTCTAATTTTTCTCAGGGCCTAAAAGACATAATAAGCCATGTCCCATTTCTGCCTCATATTATATAATAAAAGGAGAATTAAGGAGCAGCCAAACATCGTGTGTGGGGAATAGATTTGGTTATGGAGACCCACTATGATATTTGAATAGAACAATGATCAGAAGGAAAAGGAAGATAAACATGCTAAACTATGTATTTAAGATACACTAATAAGGTGCAAAGTAAAATCATTTGATCTCTCAACGCTATATGTGACTGCCTACCATTGGTCTGCTGAAAGATTCATTGACATCACAGAAGATAAATGAAAACTTGGTAAGTTTTCTGTGTCACAGAGTTACAGCACATTAAATGAACAGGAGAGTCAAGGCCGCCATCTCAACCTTCTTTCTACAAAGCTAGCCACTACACACATGGGATGTGAGAGCAGCCATCATTCGGGCAGCATTTACAATTTGTAAATAGCTACATTGTAACGGGTGCTAGAAATATTAACCATGGCTCCACATTCCCAAAAGAATTCTTCAACTTTCCTGAATTTCTGATTACGATAGCTTTAAGAAATAGAATTTGGGGAAAAAATGAAAATTTGAATATAAGACTTACGATACACCAAAAAAAAAAAAAACTTTGAGAAACTGTGAAGATAAAGACTAAACTTAACCACAGATTTATTTCTGCTTTTCATCCACGTATGCAGGGAGGTTGCTAATGGGAGGTATGCCTCCGAAAACGCACATGTCTGTGAAAACCTTGGAACGTACTAATGCTTTTCAAGTGATTTTATTTCAAGTCTAAGCCACAAGATATAAACTTTCATCAAAAATGGTAATCTATTTAAAATCAGAGCTGTGTGGAATGTTTCATGTTTATGTATAACTTTTATGGTAGACCCTCCCACACACGGGAAATAATGTGCCCAAATTCTGTTATTTTTACAGTATGTAATATATCACAGACTAATCCCACTCATCGGCTTCGTGTGCTTTAAATAGATAAAAAATGAAAAAGAAATGGAGGGAAAAAATGAAGAACATTTAAAAAAGTGACTTTTAAATTCCATTTTGAAGCTAGAGATCTGAAAAATTATGGTGCATTTTCTAATAAGAAAAGAGAGGGATTTGAAGGAAGCATGTTTATGCATTCTGGGTGCTTCATCTTTCCACATAGCTTTCCACATTTACAAAACTGTGAAGAGGAGAGAGGGCTGTGTGGTGATAGTGAAAACAGTGTAGCTTTGATCAAAAATTGTTAGTCATATATAAATTAATCTGATATCAATTTAAAGATAACCGAAGTCAGAAGACACGTACATTTTAACTGCATTCTAATGGAACCTACTACAAATCATTCCTATTTATAACACATGATAGTTCAGTAGGAAGGTACCATCATTGAGTAAATAGTTTGCTCATGCAAAAGGATGAAATGTGACATAATATTCTTTCTTCTCCAAATGAAAGATTATCATCAATTCAAATATTTATTATCACACTTTCATTATTTAGGAATCAGGATATAGAGAGAAAAAAACAGCATAAGACATATTCATGTCACTTCAACTATGATATTTAAATGACACTCTTTATAAATAAGCCAGAGAAACTGAATTATCAAGATTTTTAATTACTCAGAATTTTTGGAAATAAATTCATGTCAAGATTTGTGATTATTTTAAAGCAGAATTGTAAAATGATATTAAAAACAATTCATAACTCAGAAATATAAATACCAACAAAATAAAGGTAGCTGTGTGCCTTCAACTGCACAGTAAGCATATATATATGTTCCCTTTATTCTTAAGACCACATAGAACCATACGGAAGCATACATGAAAAAATTGCCTTCTGCAAGATAAAGCTTCCATAATTACATGAGCAAATAACTTGCTGAAATAAAGTTATCCTAAACTACTATAGTTTCTCATTGCTGTTCAACTGCTTGAATTCATCAACTATTTACAAGATAACAGGAAGTTCAAAGGAACTAACAGACTTTGCCAGATCCTGAAACGTGGCATAAACAACTTCAGACAAAACACAGGTGTCTGAAACTGAGTGTGTCTCAGTTTTGGAATTCTTGGGACTAACTGGGGCTGTCTAAACAAAACACTCTTTTACTGTGCTCATAGTAGAAATATTTGGTAACATAAACAAGTGTACTTCAATGATCTACTCAGAAATTACTGAAATGTGTGTGTGTCGAATATGAAGATTGTTCTGGCAACACTCATTGATCATAGGAATCCACTGTCTTAAAACTGTCGTGTATAATGGGTATCCTAAGACAACTTACCAAATCGGACAATAATTAGTAACTCGTTAATGTCTATAAAGGTACTATGAAATTTTCTAAATTCTATAATACAGTTTACAAGTCTTTTTTTCTCCAAACTTATTTCATGAGAATTTTGACTGTTCACAAGTTTTCTTCATATTTATCATTTCAATTACTTATATGGTGGAAAGACAGTTTGATGTATCCTAATTTTTACCTGATATCTATATGTAGCAACCAAGCCATTATGAAAACAGAATTTTCAAAACCATAACTCTCAGTCAGTCTAATCTGGTTGGAATGACATATTTCTGTGCTTTCCAGGGAAGACTGTTTTTAGTAAAGAATGGGCGATGAAAAGCCTCTATTTTCAACACCCTCATAACTCAGTTGAATATGACAGATCAGCAGCTTATTGAGTTAGGAATGATCAGGAGTATTACCTCCCCCAAAGAAGGATTAAGATGATTTATAAACGGTTTGAAAATGATTTCTAGCTTCCCTGATAATGCGTGCAAATTTAAATGCTTGACTCTTTCTCAAACATCTACCTTAGAAACATTCTCTTCTGCACTGAAAGAACTCAAATTTTCAGCTCTTCATAACTTTATTACTGATGAGATACACATATGATTATATTTATATATATATGTGTGTGTATATATACACACATGCGTGTAAAATATATATGTGATCCATATATGCGAAGGATGATAGCTGTATAAAACATGATAAGTATGTAAATACTGATCCAAGTTAAAATATTATCTATGCTTTTGTTAGGTATAACTGTGTCAGTTTATAAAACAGGATAATATTATTGACTTCTTAAAGTGTTTGTGAGATTCAACATTCTAATGTATGCAAAAAGCCTTCAATCGCACCCAGCAACTCAATACTCCATAAGTTTTAGCATCTTTTCATCATTTTGAATTTAAATTTGGTTCAACTAGATCATGGATCCAATGGTCCATTTCAAGAGGAAACCAAGTATCTGTTCAAAATAGACATTTCTCTCAATTTTTCTCATTAACACTTATTTCAGATTTTAATCATTGGCTTTCTCTATGAGTTCCCCATATTTCTTTCCTATTTACTCATTTAATATAATTTTAACAGTTTCATTTTAAAGGAAAATGTGTGGCGAGACTAGTAAGTGGCTTTGATATGATCATCTTTCTGCAAAACCTTAAGATTTTTAAACTGCCAGTGAGTGGTGGCGCACGCCTTTATTCCCAGCACTCAGGAGGCAGAGGCAGGCGGATCTCTGTGAGTTCGAGGTCAGACTGGTCTACAAGAGCTAGTTCCAGGACTGGCTCCAAAGCTACACAGAGAAACCCTGTCTCAAAACACACACACACACACACACACACACACAACACACACACACACACACACACACACACACACAGAGAGAGAGAGAGAGAGAGAGAGAGAGAGAGAGAGAGATGGTTCCAAATGTGTGCCGTCAAGGAATAACTTTCTACTTATTTAAGGTCATTTCTTACTGCTGAGTAGTAGAGACAGCCACTGTGAAGCTGGGGTTTCTAGGGTTCCTCTCATTGATTACCTTTGCTATCAGCATCCTTGAACATAAGATCTTGCATCTTTACATCAATTTAGTATCTACCATGGTTATCCTTTTGAGCTAATGCCATTTTCAAATTCTCTAAACCACATGATGGCTCCAAGAAATAGGAATTTATTTCTCACTTATGTAAGAGAAGGCTGTTTCCTACAGGGAGGCTCTGAAATTTTCTCTGAATAGAAAACTATTCCTCCCCAAAAGTTTAAAGTAAAATGATTCATAGAAGTAAACTTTCTGAGCTAGGTTATTTTCCTCCCCATGGTGTCTTAGGGTCATGAGCCTCCTTTCACATAGATTAGTTTGACTCTTAGCCAATTGTCAAAAGAAAGAGAGAATTTGAAACAGCGTTGGCTTTTGATATAGCTATAGCTTTGTTTCTGTTCATATTCTCTTAACCTAAACTAGTTAAATGGCAAGCTTTAGCTGTAACATAGGCTAAGTGATGGTACAAGAGTACATCTTCCTCTTTTATCTCTCTTACTTTGAATCTATTTTCCAACACTTAGAAATGTGTCTATCTTCCTCTCTCAAATATGTCCCACTCTTCTAGACAATTCTAACCGATACACCGGAGGCTTGCTTAAATGATAGGGGGGAAGATGCTCCAGCAGTGGCTGGCTTATAGACTTGAGACAGCCCAGCATCTGAGAATTCAGAGACCCCATCAGTCCTGGTCTAGTGCTGATGACCTGGAGCGTTCCTGAAGAGCTGCTGGTCTTTAATTCACACTGGAAGGTCAAAGAAGCTGGATTCTGACAGCAAGCACAGTGACAACCACAAGAAGAAATGCACGCTAAACTGCGAAGAGTCAAAGCCTCTAGGCGGCAACACCGCTTTTCTCCTGGACCAGTTGTCTTCCAGGCTATTGGCCAAAGATGCTGCCCAAATTGTACAGGGTCTCCCCTAATCCACAGCTAATCCTTCCTGGAAATGCTCTAAATGAATAGGCCAGATATGTGTTTCTTAGTTGATTCCCGATCCAATCACATTGAAAACGAAGATAAATTATCACAGCCTCCAACTACATCAGGTTCTGTTTCCAGAATCGTTGGTGATAAATATTTCTTTGTCTTGAAGTCACAGTCTCTCTGGAGAGCTAAATGATTAAGAACTTAAAATTCAAGTTGTCTTCTTTGCTTTATCTACCATATTTAACAGCTAATGGTGAAGTCAGAGTGAGGTAAATGAGAAAACATGGTATGTTAAAATGACTGTGTCCTGTTAGGCAGACCCCGTGGGACCCTTGCTGTGGTGAAGACTATTTCTGGTTCCTCTGCCTAGGAGAACACCTCACGTCCATTATCCTATAGTGTGTGTGTCCATTTTGTAAATGTGCTTCCCTGTGCACTATGCCCATCCAGACTCCAGTTGGACAGTGGAGAGAATGATCTCAATTTTTGCTCTCTTCATAACAGCTTTTGTGGGACAAATAATGGGGTTTCAGGGTTGTATAGGTACTGACTTTTAGGCCCAGTTTCTGGTTTCTTTGGCAATACAATTACCTCAAAATCTTCACAGACATTGATCTAATTTCTTCAGTCTGGTAAACATACCAGTAACTGGAGCCAAAGACACAAGACCGTTTTCATCTCTACTTACAGTGTTAAGACCTGGTTTATTGCTTGGATCCACTACTTTCTTTCTCTCTTTGCTTTCTTCTTTCTAACTCCCTTTTTCATAGAAAATATGAAAGCTATAGATCATAATAAATCATAAGTTCCCCCTTTCTTCTTTAATGATGAAATTTGTCCATGATGCTTCTCCTGGAGAAAGAGCAATAACTCATTCTTCTTCACTCAGAAAAAAATGTGCCATGTGACTTTTGTGTATTGTTGGCATCTGAACAATAAAGGAAGAGGTGAAAATAACACAGCACATACTTTAAGAATCATGAGCTGGCATCATAAACATCACATCACATTTCCGCATGAAATATTTTTCCCAGTTCCTGCAACTTAAGATGCTGAAACACAAAGATGTAAACTATTTATTTTATTCTCCTTAGAGTCTGGTAACAAAAGCAAAATGTTTTTTCTGAATAAAGCCTAAGCTCGGCTTGTCTCCCTTTCATGGTATTCCAGGACAGCTTGGAGGTTTGAAGGTTGAGGCTACTCCATGTTGGGGTGAGCCAGTCCTCAGGAAGTTTCATAGTCACAAGATTGGTGGTTAAAGCTGGTTACTAGACCCTCATTACTCTACCAACCATAAAATGGCAAAACCTCTCCTTGTGGACATACTGAATGGAATGATTTGAGCTTTCTTATCATATTAGGATTATTGTCCAAGTTAAGAGTTCCAAGAGCGATATGCATATTATGTTTACGTTCTAACTTTTAATGCCATATAATGGCACTTGCATTGTATAATTTAGTTAAAGTGGGTATAAAGGTTTGGTGAGGTCCAAAATTGGAATACTAATTTCATTCTTGATAAGAGGAAATTCAACCCTTAGAAAAGCACATAAGCTATTTTTCCAGCCAGCCATGTTGAAATGCAAATTTTATTCAAATGACTTAACATCTAATGCATTGTTCATTTTATATCTATGTTATTATCCTTATTTAATTAAATTTTAATATCTTCATTTGCATTTACATATCTACTAAATTGTGCTCATTAAAATTATTTTCAACTTTGTAAAGAAAAACAATGTAACGGCATCAAATGTCAATGTGTTTGCAGATTTCCCGGCACAGAAGGAATCATTCACAGCATGTCTTGAAAGATGTCATTCCACCACTAGAACATCAAGTAAGTGACTAATTTTACTCTAGTATTGTACTCTTTTATCTACTACTGCAAAATGGTGCCCTAAACGCAGTGTCTTGAAACTACACACACAATTATTATACATGCTGTGAGTACAGAATTCTGATATGATTTATTAGTGCCTAGCTCAGAGACAGTCAAAGGGTATAATCACTTTCACTGAGATATTAATCATATCAGAATGTTTGAGGGAGTATCAAGCTCACAGACAAGGTTATTGGTGGGATTCACTGATATAAGAAAAATCAGATATGAGTCTTTTTTATCAAATACTATAAAACTTGTGTTTAGGACAAGAAATTCAAACATATGTATGCCTCTCCCATCCAGTTAAATCTTTATTCACACAAACAAGAAATGGTATATTCCAGGATTTTAATGTCCTGGAATAAGATTCTTTTCTCCTTCCTCCTTCATTTCCTGTGTGCCACCTCTTTTCAGAATAGACAATTGAGTAAGATTGTAGAGCCTTTCTTTTCATAAACTCCCATTCAGAAAAGATCCACACTCATGAGTTCATCACGTCCCATCTCCTCATGCAATCATGATGGAGGGTAAAATGCCAACATTGTGTCCATCAGCCTACAGCACCACTCCTTGACTCGAAACTTGCATCGGCTTCTGTTATGCCAAGGGTAGAAGTCAGAAAGCAACCAGAAGTTTCCAAGTCTTAAAGGTCCAGCTATCTCCTTAAATCACTTCCTTCTGCTGCCTTATTCTGTTGTCACCAAACTGGCTCTTCCTCGGAAATGGTATTCAAGTTGTTTGTGCGTCTTTCTTGTAAACTATAATTCAACTGTGAACAGTATATTTAAGTGTTACTGCTTTATTAATCTGCCATTATTATTATTAATAACAATTATGATTATTATATCTTTAAAATAAGTCTTTGGGTGGTAAGATTGCTCATTGGGTAAAGGCAGTTTCTGACAACACAGTCAATCTTCGATGTCTGGGATGCATATATTCACAGCATCCCAACTACATCAGGTTTTGTTTCTAGTATCTTTGGTGATAAATATTTCTTTGTCTTAAAGTCACAGGCTCTCTGGAGAGCTAAATTATTAAGAACTTAAAATTCAAGTTGTCTCCTTTGTTTAATCTACCACATTGAATAGCTAATGGTGAGGTCAGAATGAGGTAAATGAGAAAACACGGTAAATATCCTAGGCAGTATGTCAAAATAATGACTGTGTCCTGTTGGGCGGACCCCATGAGACCCTTGCTGTGGTGGAGACCATTTCATGAGAACTGACATCACCAATCTGTCTTCTGGACTATACCCATGCACCATGGCATAGGTATGTCTACACACATAGACGAGAGAGAGAGAGAATTATAGAATTTAAAATAAATCTTGTCTAATCTCCGTTAATACCTTTATTTTTACTCTTGTTCAATATTTTCTTTAGATCTCGCTGCATTTTATTTATTTGTCATTCATTGAAATGTCAGTCTGCTCGGGTAGAGGAATTACTTCCTGTGTTCACTGTTCTGTTCCCAACATTCTCATGGAAGGTTTTAGGAAGTATCGTCTACGTATATGGCATATTGTAAAGCTAAAGATGTTGGGTATAGGCAGATCCATGTTTCACCAATTTCTTAGATCTTCAAGTACTAACTAGTCATTTGTTCTGAGACTTCTTTCTCACTGAAAGCAAGAAGTAAAATATGCCAGATTCACCCTTCATAAGCATCTCACCAAACTGCTTCCCCCAACCTTTTCTTTGGGTGTTTATTTTACCTACCACCGATATACAATCATGTGTGTGTGTGTGTGTGTGTGTGTGTGTGTATGTCTTACCGTGCACACATTTGTAGGTGTTATACACATATATGGGTGTGTATTATGACCAGCTGAGGCATCTCTTCAGCCCCGACCTAGCCAGTAATCTTACGAAGCAGCTTCTCCTCGGTTGTCACGTGACTCCTCACTCCTCTTTCTGAACCTTCATACCATCATCTTGACTTTCAAATGCTTTGGATCCCACCTCTACTATTCCTTTAATATCTTCCACACAGATCATGGGCAGTAACTCCAGAAAAATCTACTTTAAGGCAGTACCTTTAATATTTGGTTTTCTTTACCCAAACAAACTGGTGTCCTTTTACCTATGGTATCAAGTTAATAGAGTTCTCTTATGACCCCTGATTTATGCTTTATATTACCTACTCCCAAATATACACCCTCAAGCCAGCAATAGGAGTATGATTGAGACATGGCTTTTAGCCTGAAGGAAGATAAGTTTTCTGAGGTAATTATGGTGCTTTCATCCTACCACATGTTCAAATACTGTTACGCTGTCTGCTCTTATTTCATGGATAATAGACTTGCGCCATGGCTGGACTGTAAATGCCTTGCAGTGAGAGACCATGAGTTGTGCTCTCTTTTCTATGTTAGGCTTCCAGTTATATTACTTTTGGCATTATTGCTTGCCCTGGAAGGACGTTTGCCAACTGATATAACAAGATATTAAGGGATTATGAAATTGATGGCTGAAAATATCAGTAATTATATAGTCATTACTCAAATGAAGCTCAATCATTTCGATATTGTGATTAGATTGTACTTATATTTTGTTTTCAAAATTTTCAGTCCTTACCTTTACATTTTCCATGGTAACGATTTCCGTGATTTCTCAAATTTGAAGTTGTTTGCTCTTGTATATTATGCTTCCCAAGAACAACTTGGACTTGTCTCTTTCCCAGATGTATAGCACTAAAATTGCCTATTTTCTTTTCCATCCCCCTTATTGAATTATAACTTACATGAGGAGAGGTTTTGCATGATTTGCTATTTAACTATGGAAATTAGTATAGAATTTGGCACATCATAACACACACAATGAATAGGAAAATAAATGTATACAAATAATTTTTATGTATACATATATGCATGTATATATACATATATAACATGTATAGCATATTCATGCACATATATGTACACATATAAATGCACAAATGTCTATGAAATTATATTTGAATGTCCTAATCCATCCATTGAAATGTCCCAAATTTTTACATACATATATCTGTTAATTATAAAGTTCAAAAGTTCAAATTATGATTATTTAAATATTTAATCAATAACTATTACCCAATTTTCAATTTCATAGCAATACCTACATATCAAGCATAACCCAAAACCATTAGAATATTCAGAAATAGTTTTCATAGTTTACATTCCCTATATTAAAGTTATGTTTTTTAACTAACATGTGGAGAGCTGTGTTATTCTGTGATTTCAATTTAAAATGAAAGAAACTGTGTGAGCTTGGAAGGTGACATTGGAGAGAAATACTAAATCTAAGTAAAACCAATAATTTTTAAAGTAAAAATTTAGTTTGTAATCACTCTAAATCTATACTCGCCCACATACCCACAATCTCCATGTGCACACAATCTCCACACACACACAGCCTCACATAGTCATTACTTCCATAAACTTTTTAAATTATCAATTTAATTGTTTCCTGGTACAGATGTGGGCTCCCTGAATCCTCTCTCTGAACATACACATCACTTGTTAGGTCTTTTGTGCACAGGGAACATTCAGCTTTTCCCCCATGGCCTCTATTGAACTGCATTTCTTACTTGTATTTTAAAGGCAGAAATGCTATCAGTTTTGCAAACTTCATATGGTGAATTGACGGTTCCAAAGTGCATGATGGAAGAACCACCGGATTTTCAAAAGGCAGAATTGTAGATAGTAAACTCTCCCTTGCCAATCATGAAGACATGCTTCTATAAAGCCCACCGTTTGCTTTAGATCTGACTAACCTGACCTCACATTCTTTCTCTTCACCTACCTGCAGACTCTTCTCCCATGGCTTGTGTATGTTTCTATCTCTGCCTGTTTCCCTCTTGCCTCCATGCCCCAGTATGGCAGCCAAGTCATCCACAGCTATCTGTTGCCAGTGTCTATCAGGACAAGCTGGCATGTATTAAATAATGTACCAGAATAATGTGGAGTAATTATTTAAATCCCCAGAGTTTATTTAAATCCCTAGAGTTGATATTATTATGGTGTTTATTGTTTCAATCATATGGATTCTCGTGTGTATTTAATTTTTTAAACCCTGGTTGTAATGTAAATCTCACTTCTTTTATCTCATATTCAAAGAATTCCCCTAAATATTTTTAAAACTCATGAGACCACAGTTTTGGTTACAACTTTTCTAATTATCTGTTAAGTCTGCCCCTTGTTGGAATAAAATATTTTACTTTTTAACATTAAAACTACCATTGCAGATGCTCCAATGAATGGGTATTCTTTTTGGAAGCCATGAATTATTTTCTTTTTTACAGTTCCTGTTAATAAAGCTGATTGTGATCAACATGAATAATTAAAAGAACAACACATTTGTTTTGACTGCTACCTTCGAAACATTGCTAATTGAAGTCTAAAAATGCTCACAGTGGCCCCAGTTCAGGAGGAAGTAAATCATTAATGCCACACAGATGCATATCACAGGGCTTCCGTGGAGGAGGCTGGAACAATAGCAGGGAAGTGTGTGATTGCTTCACACAACTACGAAGCAGCAGCTTCAAACATGAGACATCACGCCACGAAACTCTAATACACTCATATGCATTTATTAGTTTCTTGACCTTCTATTAACATATTTCACATTACAGCTGTTCATGAGACTCAGTTACTTTCAAGGCACTTTTCATTTTCCCCTAAAGATTCAAGAAAAGTAACCCTGATTATAGCATCTTAAATCTTTATCTTCTTTCTTTTTATTGAGACATTGTAAAGCATATCTTGATAACCCTGCAGGAGTCAAAAGCCTGTGGCAAGCTTTAGAGTATCCTCTACTTCCTCCTGCACAAGGAGGATTTTGAAGGAAGAGCAAAAGAAGTTGTCCTGGCTCAGGGCAAAGCAGGCTTTGGCAGATAAACCTAAGTCACAGATTCTACCTTTTCAAGCATGATATCATTTTGTGAATTAATTAATTTTTGTGGAGGAATTGAGGATGAGAGGCATTATAAAGATATTGTACTTTCTTATTTTAAAGAAAAAAAGCATAGTCATTTTTTAGGAATAATTCTATTGACCAGGGTGGGTTTTTTTTTTTTTTTAAGTTGAAAACAAAAAATCTCAAACTTTCTGAATGGTATTTTGCTAAATTAGATTTAGGTTTACAAAATAATATCCTCTCACTATTCAAGATGATAGCAATAAATTATATAGTTGAATCATTGTGTGTGTGTGTGGGGGGGGGGCTCAAGACAGGGTTTCTCTGTAGTTTTGGAACCTGTCCTGGATCTAGCCCTTGTATATGAGGCTGGCCTTGAACTCACAGGGATCCACCTACCTCTGAGTCCCAAGGGCTAGGATTAAAGGCGTGTACCATCACTGCCCAGCTATTGAATACTTTTATTAGAAATCATTTCAATTTTAATATTTCTTTCATTTTCTAAAACAGGAGTCTGCTTATTGAGTCATGTATTTTTCTAGGTTCATGTTCATTCAGGAAGTAGGTTAGGCTCTGAGAATCTGATGAAAGATTAGCAAGCTGTGGCCTTTCCTGGAGAAACTTTCAGTATATGGACAAGCAGAAGGACTGATGATCAAAGAAAGACATCACTCTGCACTCATGTCTGTGGGAGAGGAAAGACGTGTCTTGGATTTAGTAGATATACAATCAATCACACTTTGAAATTGTCACTTAAAATGAGATTTTTGCCATGAGTATAACTACAGAAACAAACAAGGGGAACAGGAAGGAAAGGAGGAAAGAAAGAAGGAAGGAAGGAAGGAAGGAAGGAAGGAAGGAAGGAAGGAAGGAAGGAAGGAGAAGGAAAGAAGGAAGGAAGGAAGGAAGGAAGGAAGGAAGGAAGGAAGGGAGGAAGGGAGGAAGGGAGAAAGGGATGGAGGAAAGAAAGAAGGAAAGAAGGAAAGGAGAAAGAAAAAAACTTCAAGAGAAAACAGTATATGCAATAGGAAAGGGTAGGATAGATATATTTCAATTTTATTTGTAAACTGAAAGAAAGCTATGAGGAAACTGGCATGGTGGCATGTGCCTGTAATACAAACATTCAGGAGGCAGAAACAGAAGGTTTGCAAGTTCAAACCCAGCCTGATCTACATAGAGAGTTCCAGACCAGCAGTCAAGGATTATATATCCTATGTCTCAAAACAACAAACAAAAATACCATACTGAACAGACTACAGTGATCCAAAGTGCCATGAGGCATGACAAAAGGGAGCAATCCTCAGGAGAAGAAGCTTGGGGTAATAGGAAGAATTCTAGAAGTCATTAAAACAGATACTAGTTGAATTATGTCTCCCAGCCATGTCTCCCACTTGTAATTCATTTAATTCTAGAGTAGAGAGAAAAGGGCACACCCATCAACAAAGTCTATAAGGATTGAGCAATTCTTTCTTCACAGCTGCCCAGAGTGAAATTAGGTTATGACACAAATGAATTGCAATAATAAGTGGCTCAGACAGCAATGGAGGAAAGAAGATCATCCTCTTTGAACTTCACCGACAGTCACAAAACAAGAAACATTGAATGCAAAGACATAAGAACAGAAATTCCCAAGAGAATCTATTGAAAGTTGAATCACAAGAAAAGACCTCCAAAATCTGAAGTTCTTCAGATACAATGTGGTCTCTCCTAAGCCCATCTCTAAACAGAAACTTTCTTGGTGATGAATAAATAAGACATGCCTGGCTTCAAGTTAAAAGGCTCAAGAATATAAACGTTCATGGGCTCTCTGAAGCATGGAATGCTATAATGTCATTTTCAAAATGATCCTTTGATGAGTCAATGGTAAATAAATCAGCAACACAAGGATAGCATTCCCCTTGAAATGCACAGTGGTTTCATAAGGGGGAGGAATAACTGGCAAAACATAACATGTGCTTCACCAAGTGCAGTGTTTAGAAAAGAGTTCAGAATTCTGAGTGGAATCATAAAGTTAGACATGATCTCATACCCACAAATGAAATAAGTAGTAGAGGTAACTACACTGATGTGGTAAGTCCTTCTGTATATTTATTGCTTTTATTGGTTAATTAATAAAGAAGCTGCTTTGACCTGTAATAGGGCATAGTAGAGTTAGGTGAAAAGACCAAACTGAATTCTGGGAGAAAGAGGGTCGAGTTAATGAGATGCCATTTAGTCGCCAGAGGAGACAGATGCACCAGAACTTTGCTGGTAAGCCGCAGCCACATGGAAATGCACAGATTACTGTAAATGGGTTAATTTAAGATATAAGAGCTAGATAGAAAGATGCTTAAGCAATATATCAAGCAAATATTTAATTAGTACAGTTTCTGTGTGGCTATTTCAAGTCTGGGAGCTGGGAATGAACAAGTGGCCTCTGCCAGTACTACATGAAAGCACATTCCACACCGGAACTTAAGGTAGCAAGGAAGCTGTGACAGTAAGACTCACCCTAGGCCAGACCATAAAACCAGATCAGCTTCTGATGAGTCTGGGTTTCTATTATTTTATTTTTGGTTAATTTTTCATTTGTCTTTTGTTTCTCTGTTTTTATTTAATTGAGAAAAGCTCCCACAATAATGTAACCTTGGCTCACCTGGAACTCACTATTTATATGAGCTAACCTTGAAACTTGTAGGTTATTCTTCCTGCCTGTGTCTCCAAGTGCGGAGGTTTTAGGAATTAGCCACCAAGCCGTATTTCAAGACCTCCTTTAGGAGTACATAGCTATTCTCTGGGCTTTGCAAATGTGTGATGCACAGAATTGTTTCTGTTTGACTCCATGTAATTATTGCATCCAATTTGAGTTTACATGTATGAACATACATGTATTATAAGTCTGAATGAGGTAACCATCATCATTCAGAGAAACTTTCATGGGTCCCTTCCATATCATTTTCTCTCTTTTTTATTTATAACTTACCAGATCCAATTGTGCTGCCCTCATATGCACAGGTGTAGGGCCAGTGGAGCATGGTCACCCTCCTGTGGACTACATGCTCAAGGAAAATGGTCTTTCCCTAACTTAAAATAATAAACTGTCAATCATTGATGGATGCCATTTGTTTGTACCTGGCCATGCAGACCTGAAATAATCACACAGAAACTGTATTAATTAAAACATTGCTTAGTCAATCACTTAGGTATATTGCTAGCTAGCTCTTAGATCTTAAATTAACCCATCTGTATCAATCTGTACATCACCATGAGGTTGTGGCCTACCAGGAAATTTCCAGCAAAATCCCATAGGCATCTTTCTCCTTCAGCAGCTACATGGTATCTCTCTGACTCCCCCTTCCTTCTCTCAGCATTCAGTTCAGTTTTCTCACCTAGTTATATTCTGCCTTGTCATAGGCCCAAGCAGCTTCTTTATTCCTTAATAAAAGCAACACATATACAGAAGGACATTCCATGCCATTTCCCTTTTTCTGCCCAAATAAAATAAAAGGTTTTAACTTTAACACAGTAAAATTACATGTGTAAAACAGTTATCAAACATTATAATTACAATATTTATATATAATTTATATTTTATCATAACTAAGGAAAACTATCATTATAACTATCAATTCTTCAACTCCATCAAAGACTCCAGAATGATATAATATTGCCTAAGTTAACAGGAAAAGCACTATAAGCAACTTCCAAAACTCTAGAACTGTCAGAGACATCTTGCTGCTTGGATAGTCAATCAAAGTTCTTCTATAACATTGGGACATCCGTCTTCAACATACAGGACCATAGTATCTGCCAGACTTTTCTATGAAGTTAGAAATTTCAAAGAGAGTTCCACCTATATTAGCAGTTTGTCAGTCACTTTTTTGTGTGTCCTCCATAATGTCTTTCAGACCCTTTCATGAAGCAGAAACCATGAAGAACTATCTCACCTTTTTTAGGCAACTTCAGCAGTCATTTTTCTGAGAGTCCTGCATGTCCATTTTATATAACATACCATCAAGCAGAGCAGGCAGAGTAGTTTCATGCACAAATGGCTAACAAACTCCATAAGGAAACTCTTTGATGCCCATCATCCTCTTGACATAGATTTGTGCTGCCAGAAGCAAATGTGACTCATTGTCAAGAATAGTCCTAAGTTTTTAAACATTTTAAATGCCATACTCTGTTAGCCTTTGAAAGGTTTAAAGGATAACTATCAATCTAAAATATATCTCTGTACATCTAGAAAATCTAACTTACATGACTACAAGCTTGATTATTATAGGTGAGTATCTATTAACTTGTACTCCTTAATTAAACATCACATTTAAGTAAGCTACAAAGACACAATACCTTAATCAAGAATAGAAATATACATATAACAAAATTGACCTTAAATTTGTATCAATAAACCAAGATCTGA
Organism: Microtus obscurus; assembly: GCA_963919715.1. Taxonomy (NCBI): domain Eukaryota; kingdom Metazoa; phylum Chordata; class Mammalia; order Rodentia; family Cricetidae; genus Microtus; species Microtus obscurus. The sequence goes on from CAWTZC010000486.1 coordinate 516,878, forward strand.
TGACAGACGTTACAAAATAATTCCCAGTAGTTCAGAATTATGTATAATAAAGGATTGTTTATAGGTAGACTCACAGATCACAGCCCTTGATCACATCCTCTGCATGAATAGGGAAGAGGAATAGAATCCAACATCCAGAAGTGAGAGAGTAAATATGCTCTTTACTTCAGCAATTATAGTATAATAAGGGTTGTTCATTTAGGAGTAGACTCACATTTGACAATCCTAGATCACAATCCTCTGCATGAATGGGGAACAGAAACCAAATCCAGCAGCTAGAAGCAAGAGTAAAGAATGCACTTTACTTTGGTGATTATAGTATAAGAGACTATGCACAAGTGGCTAGGTATCTTTCTTTTAAACAAAAAATTTTTGTTGTGTTTTATTTTGTAAGAAACAGAAGGAGTGAGCTCTAGAACTATCCCTCCTCAAACACCAAGTGGCTTTCAGACTTTAAGACAACTGGAAGCTCACTCCAAAGTCATAAACATAGAAGATGTTTGAGACAGATGCCTAGTTAGGAAAAAGAAGAGCACAAATGTTGGATAGTAATGAAAGCCAAGACACAGGCAGAGGAGAGTGTGCTCACCCATTAACTGAGCTGCTTGAGCAATAATAAACATGGCACTAGGGGATGTGAAAGCCTACTCAGCTGACAAACATCTTCAATCTTCAACACAGCAGCCTGCTCTCAGTCATACCCCGACCCCCACTAAGGCCACTAGGGTCTTGGTCTTCAAAAACTGCTCCTGGAGTCCAGCTTTCAGTTCAGTCCTTAAGAGAAGAGCCTCTGTTTTTAGAAACGTACTAGGCTCTGATGTGCCACAAGTCTGCTCAGCGGTCACTCTGCAGGTCACCAAGAACTGATGAAACATCTGAAGACCTAACAGGAATTTGTAACCCAAAGTGTGGTTAGGTATCTTAAAGGCTACTGGCTGAAAGAACTCCCATAGCAAAGATCCATAAAAATACAAAGTATTCATCTATATAGCATATCCCCCTTTAAATATAAACAAATGTTTACAAACAATATTTGGGAATTTGGGCATAGTTCTCTCCAAACTGCTTCCTGCTTTTTTTCAGGCAAAGTATTTTTGGGGTTTTCACAAAGACCTTTTGGGTGATCTTGGTCCCTCAAACCACATTAGTCTGGAAGGAATCTACAGGTTCTCATCTTCTGTGGAATCAAAAGAACTCTTTTTCTAAAGCAACATAGCCTCCGACCCAAATTTGAAATCAAGGTACCTTTAAAATATATATGTTAGTTTAACTTAGCAGCCCATACAATGAAGTTTTTCTTGTACTTAGCTCATTCACAGTCAAAAATTCAAAGAAAATACATTATACATAATCTAGACTCTCTGTGTGTATTCCATTTTACATGGCTTATTTTTCTTTACTTCTTGATTCTATGACTGTTTATACTCTATCTCTTTAAAGACTTTTATTTTTTCTATACTCCTTTTCTTCTTTTTCCCTCAAGTCTACGTACATATTTTAGACACACTGTGTCTCGTTTAGTGTTTTTTTTTATGTTTGAATATGTCCTATTTCATATCTTTAATCCTTTTCTCTTCAGGAGTTCTTCTTAAAAGTGCTAAGGATCATGGTTAGGACTAAGGCTGCTTTGCCTTTTGACCCTGCCCAATCCAACATGGCAAAGGTCTGTTCACTACCTCTGATACTGCTGGGTAGGAGCTATCTTCACTACCTCAACGTTGAGTAGCACCATGCAGCATATAAACCCTTTTATCTGAGTAAATACTAAATCTTTCGTGCAGTACACTATGCAGCCTGGGAATATCTTTGTGTATGACAGCAGGAATCCACCATGCTCTCCTGCCTGTGTACTCCTAGGAGATCCAATTCTGATTGATGCCTGCCCAGGAGGGGAGCACTGAGCCACTGGAATGGTCTCAGCTACTTTTTTCTGACCCAGAGTAGGCACACAAGCATCTGAACTTGAAATAGGTGGTGGGCATCTGCCTGAAACATTCATTACGCGTCATTCTGGAAGTGAAGATTGTTCTGTCATTTCTAGAAGCCCAAACCTGAAATAATCACACAGAAACTGTATTAATTAAAACACTCCTTGACCTATCATTTAGGGATATTGCTAGATAGCTCTTATATCTTAAATTGACCCATTTCTACTAGTCTGTGCATCACAACAAGGTCACGGCCTACTAGCAAGGTTTCAATGGACTCCCATGGGCGTCTTTCTCCTTCAGTGGCCACATGGCATCTCTCTGTCTTCTTTCCCCAAGCATTCAGTTTAGTTTTCCTGCCTTGGTCTATTCTGCCCTATCATAGGCCCAAGCAGTTTCTTTATTCATTAACCAGTAAAGGCAACACATATACAGAAGGACTTCCCACACCAGTCAATTACTCCTCAGCTAGGGGTAAGAGTGCCTGTGTGCATCCTCTTCCTATGATATAATGTTGATTTACATGTTCTCTGCTATCAGTTCAGTTTTTAATCTTTGCTTTAACTGCTTTCCTCTGCAGACACTTCTCTGATGGGAACTTAGAGCTTCACTAATCTATGGACATAAAATATTTAAGTATATATAAGGCATTTATCTATTTAGCAAAACAATAATGATGGGCTCACCTTAGGGCATATGAGCTATGGTAGCTTGAATAATAATGTTTATATAGGGTCAGACATTTGAACATTTGAATCCTAGTTGGTGGTGCTTAGTGGGGACTAGGGACAACATTAGAGGTAGACATTGAAACCTCACAGTGTCATCTCACTTTGAGTTTAATGTCTTTCTGCTTTTTGTTTGTGGTTGAAGATCTCTTGATTTCCACTCTGGACAACTGCTTCCATGCCTCCCCACCATAAATGATTCACCTTCTGGAACAATAAGCCAAACTCTTGCTTCCAAAACCTTCCTAGGTCATGATATTTTATCACAGTAACAAAAAACTAACACAGCGACAGGCTCTTGACCATATTTACAGCAACAAGCATGAACTCTCTCCTGTAGAGTGAGCCCAAATCTAATCAGGCATCTATGCAGAAAAAATAGGTGGGAATATAGTAAGAGCCAGAGGTAACGGATGACTCAACGGAAGTAGTGTTTCCATATCCGACAAGGCAGACAGGTGTACGAACTTACAAAGACTGTGACATCCCATGCAAGACTTTCACAATTACAAACCAGACAAGATCTCAACATGGAGAAGGTTAAATGGGAGCAAAGCTGCACCACTATCCAAGAAACTATTTGCAAGTGATAACTGTTGATAAGGGGAAAAAGCCTCATGCCCAGAAGTTGCTTGCCACAACAAAATGAACTCCATGTTTTTTACTGGCTTTTGGTGTGTGTGTGTGTGTGTGTGCGTGCGCGTGCGTGTGTGTGTGTGTGTGTGTGTGTGTCTAAACAGAGACTGCACATTGGTTTCTTGGCCACCCAGACCCAAATAATCACAAAGAAACTATATCAATTACAACACCATTTGGCCAGTGTCTTAGGTGTATTTCTAGCTAGCTCTTACATCTTAGATTAACCCATTTCTATTCATCTATGTATCTCCACGAAGCTATGGCCTACCTGTAAAGTTCGGGGTCTGTATGTTTCAGCAGCTACATGGCATCTCTTTGACTCTGCACACTCTCTCTATATATCTCTTTCAGTCTGGCTATCTTCTGCCTTGCTCTAGGGTTTGTTTGAGAATTACAGTGGTCCAGGGCTGCAGTCGTAGAGTAATGATGCAAATGTTCTTTAGACAATCTGCCAGCCACACAACTCACATTGTAAAACCTCCTTTCAAGGGGACCATCCCAGCTTCAAATTGAGGCCTCTCTCAAACTTATGGCACAGAAAAAGCAATCCTATTTGCCAATAGCATCTATGTTTATAGAGTCCCATCCACACTTCCTCACAAAATGTGGGGAGTAGGGGGGCATTCTGACTCACTGCTCGAGACACGGGATTTCTGTATCAGATGACCTAAGAAGCTGAATATGGTGTCAGTGGTTGTCAGCAAACACAGACTAAGAACAAAAGAGGGAGAATAAAAAATGGAATCCATCACCAGAGCAGATATTATAAAGCAAAAAAGCTGTGTGGTTGAAAGCCAAATTCTCAACCATATGGCCAGAAAGTTTATAATTTAGCTCAGTTTATTTTAACAAAATTGTTCAGTGTACCAGTACCAGTATAGATAGGTGAACCTATTGTTTGCATTTGAAAACGGTAACATGAAACATTCATGTAAACAAAGAAAGAAAGAAACAAACAAACAAACAAACAAAAACCCTGCAGTATCTGTTTAAGAGATTGCAAGCTCATGTTTGTTAAACTTGTACCCACCGATCAAAAGTTCTCTCCTCTCCATCCCTGTTTCCCTGTCTGTCATGCCTGGCCTAGGTTTATAAACAGGTACCATTTTGGAATTCCACTGCTGCCATTCATTCTCATCAGCTGTGTCTCAGCACACAGGATGCTGCTGAAGCACTTCCTCAGTACTGGCAGACTGGCTGGCATCCAGCCTGGACAAATTGCTGATCTTTCCTGCCACGCAATGTTAAATAGGGATTCTAGCCGGCACTGAAAAAAATAGCTCCAAAAGCCACATTTAGCATCTAAAGACTGGCTGATATTTCTTAAGTATACATGGTTTGGGTGCTAGGATTCCTTTAATGAATTTCAGTTTGGCCTAGAATCTGGCATGGGAGGAATCCTAAGATTAAATTTAAAGCCCATATATATCTTTGTAAATCACTGAAGACAAGACAATCTGAGCCCCAGATGTCTGAACTATAAACTGAAATTCATTATCATTCTTCTTTCAGGCCATGTGACTATGAAAACAATTAATAAGGTACTATGTATAAGCCCAGATGTACAATCCTCTGTTTGTCCTAATACCTCCTTCCACTCAGCCTAAACCTCTCACTGTGACTGCTTCCTGGTATGAAGAACAGGGAAAATTTCAATGTATAACGGAAATCCCTTAGATATTCACATAATTAAGTTTATCCAATGGAAGCCTTTTTTCACCAGTGTGGTACCTGAACAAGGCAACCTGGTCAGTGCAAGAAGTCAACTGGAACTTATTGGTCCCATTTAAAGGATAATCTCAGAGGATTGGAAGAGTGTTGTCAGTCCTCCAAGAAGAAGGGATGTCTTGATGTGAGCCCATAGAGACTAAGCTGTAGTAAGAGAAGGCTTGTCTCATGAATCTAGCAACTCTTGTGTGTGCACAGTGGCCATCTGAGGGAATGGAGGATCATTAATTGAAACACTGTCGAGGGAGCAAACGTGCATCAAGAATATAAGAGAAACAATATCTAGAGAGAAATGTGATGCTGGAAGAGGGCACCTGTGTTTGAAAGAGATGGTAAGACACGCGTGTGAAGCTCAAGCACGTACATATCACACACTTATACGTGTGTGTATGCACCGTACACTTAGAAATGTGCAACTGTTTGTGGTGGTAGTAAGTGAATTAATAGCAGAAAATACTGCCAAGTTACAGAAAAAAAAAAAAATATATATATATAGGATGTATGAGGCAGTCCGAAGGGCACAAACATATCACCAAGAAACTGTAGCAGCTTGTTGACTATGCTGGGAATCAATATATTATAATCTGCATTTGTATGTATTTTGCCTGGAACTTACTGAACACCTCTGTTGTGTTATAGTAAATTGTTGCATGCCCTTTAGGGAGTTTGCAACTGTGTTAGGATGAAAGCCAACAGTACCAGTGGGGAGAAGGGAAGCAGTTACACAGCTCAGATGGCAATGAGCGCTCTGCTACGTTGTCGCTGGCTAATTGGAAAAATGAACAAAATGGTGCTATTGTAGTGTTTCCCCATGATTCATCAGGCTCAAACTCTTGTTCCATTTAATGCTTTTCTTTCTCCTGGCCTTGGCAGGTGTGTGGGGAGGGCATAAATGAAGAGCTTCTCTGGTGAGATTAAGGAGAGACTGAAGTCAATGTTTTAAGCAAGTGACTTCCCGACACAGAAGGGGAAGTGCATGGTGCTCTATCACTATCAAACAATCCATTCACATACATCCTCACAATCTATCATTCGACACGCAGAGTTAGTAAAGACTTTGATCTTGTATGCACTCCCCATAAGTCTTGTATGTATTATTAATAAAGCTCTGGGGTGGGAAGTTTCCATCACTGCAATGACTCTAGCTTAGAAAGTTTGGGTTCATTCATGCGGAAATGCAGAGGACTTTGTCACAGTGCTAACATATGTATTTTCCTTGCAGATGGTTGAAAAAGAAGGGTATCTTCAAAAAGCCAAAATTGCAGATGGAGGAAAGAAACTGAGGTAATGAAACTTCTTCAACTCTCTGTTGCATAACGGCACAGTCTCCTGTATCCTCAGCTTGTATCACTGATAATGTTTGAGACGCAAGGCCACCCAAACCTAACTAGAACAGTTCCTTCTGTTACCATTGTTGATACCCTTATTGTTAAAATGATTATACTTTTCAAAGAAAGACATTGCATTCTATAGTGTTGCCCAGAATGTAAAAATGGCTGATGCCTCAAATTCTTAGGGCTAGAAGTCTTTAAACATAAAAAGGGAAACATGGTTTCTGGATTAACAGATTGGGTTGTTGAATGAATTCATTTGCAGCATATAAAGATCTCTCTGCAATAACCGGAGAAGTTTTATGAAGGATAGATTTGAACTGTATTTTTCTAAATTAAAAACCATTTAGAAATAAAGGGAAGAGAAAAAGAAAACCATGAACAAAAGATAGGTGGGGGAAATTTAAAAAAATATAAAAAACTTCCTGGAGTGAAGGGCAGGAACAATAAAAGTGTTCAAGAAAGAACAAGTTGGTTTTTGGGTCAAGAAAGATGCTCGCTATGCTGTTTATAGGGGGGCTTTAAAATAGTTATCTCCCTTTTAGAATTTTTGCTATTTTATACATTGTGTATTCTATATTTAGCTTTATAGTATGGAATATACAAGTAATAAAGGTGCATCGAAGTACTCGAACTAAGAGACATTTATTTGGGAGTGTTTTACTGTTATAACTAAGTAAGATCATTTTAATTAGCTATACAATGGGACAACTGTTAATTGCATTACACAGTATGTTACTATAAAGATGCTTTGGCTAACACTAGAGAATGAAAGATACTTTGGTTTAATGGCTATAGTGGACAAAAATTTATATTTATTTGAAAGAAAAAATAATGAAGTAGTTCCAGTGTCTACAATAGCTATTCTATTTTTTAAATAAGAGAGAAGGTTGAATCTTCCCAAAGATATTTCCTGGTAGGAGTCAGGGAGCCACCTTTCCTCAAAAGTACCATAGAGGCACAAGATCAAATGCAAAGCAGCTGTAGGTCTGGCCTTCTCTGTCCCTGGAGAACTGCCAGTCAAACTTTGAAAGAGCAACAGGTGAGAATCATTGACTGACTAGCTCAGCCGTGTACCCTTTCTTCCCATCAACCTCATCCCATAATCAAAACTCAGGCATGTGGAGGGTACAGCAAGAGCAAGCTGGCCAAAACCCTTTGTTACACGACCAACCACATGAGTCCCCACCCCTACCCCAACACAAGAAACTCCAGCTCACTCATTCATTCTTCCCTGCTCTGTTGGCGCCAGAAACAATGATAGCATTGGTCACTGTTCCTCTCCACCATCACACAAACAGGGGTGCCATGAAAACAAAGCAATTGGCCTTCTGTGGTGGCTTCATGGAGCACACTCCTCCATGCCCCATTAGCCAGTCTTGTAACATACTCCTAGAAGTAAGGATCAGAAGCATTAGTGGCAGGGAGCAGCCCCTTCCGAGCAAACTCTCACGAACACGGTGGATAGTGTTTCAGTATATGTACCCCTGTGCGTTTGCTTTATTTTTCATAAAAACTTAATTTTGAACAGCGTCTAGAGAGAAGCTTACATTCATATAAGCATTGGTGTGTACTCTATTTTACTGGTTTTTCAATCAGCTTGTATGCCACTAAGCATTCTTTCAGATTTTTTTTTTATAATTTTATAAAGTTTAGTTTTTCTTGTTTTAGAACTCTCAGGTGTGGTGAATTGAATTAATGATACCTTTCAGTTGTAGCGCTATGATATTGTATTGGGGCAAGAACCCTAGGTAGTTTTATGTCATATTCTCTTCTACTCTCAGATCAAGCTCCTGTTCTTTAAATCCCCTATTCGTACATCTATTTGTCTTTTTGTATGGTGTTTGAAACAAATCAACAAAATAATTGTTTATGATAATGGGTACATTAATGTGTTCTATGTTGCATAAACAGTTTTATATTCAAAATCTCATGATTTTTGCCAAGTTAATCCAATATTAGTGTAATAATACCTACAATGATGCTATATCAAGCCCATTTCACCCTTTTTGTCTCCCACTTGCCATTATGTATTTGTACCAAATCTTATTTTCACAAGTCCCCCCAGTTATCTCTAATTCTTCCTGGATCTCAAACATTGCAATTGTAATTGTTTCTTTGGAACCTGTTAGAAGTTCTCTTGGGGAACTGAACTCAGGAATTAAGATTTCGTGGGCATCTGCTGTGTGCTGCTGACAGACTCTTGAACGATTGCTGAAACTCACACAAGTTTGTCTTACATTGCAAAAGGGATCAGATTTCTCCATAACCCAACCCAAGCCAACCCAACATTCTACTTTTCATGCGGTCAAAAATGTGGCCACAGACTGTTTCCTTGTTTCTGTTCATTCCCATTCCACTGATTGGTATTACAGTGAGTGTGACTTTAGTTGTTCATTTAGAGTCACTCAAATTCTGCATTGCAAGAAGCCTTATCCAAGAGCTTTGACTACTCACTATTGTGTGTCTTGTCTTTTTCTTGTTTGAGAGAATATAAAATAAATCATAGACAACAATACTTTGTTTTGGACATTATAACTATCTCCCTAAATTTGTGGAGTTAATTTTTACTTTTAATATAGATGCCTTAATATAGTGACCATTTTAAATGTAATAGTCAACATTTTTATATACTTAGTATCCTGCCCTTTTCATGAGCTATAATATGCCAAACAATTTCTATTATAATTTTAATTTAATTTTTGAGTCAAGTTTTATATTAAAGGTGTTATAACTGCAGTATACTTTCTAATTATTATCATTTTTCTTTATATATTTTCTAAAGATCATTACTAAGCCTGGATTACCTGACCAAATTGCATGACTGCTAATGAATCTTAGGGGCTGTGGAGGTGACGAAGTGGGTAACAGTGTTTTCCACACAGGAACCTGGGTTCCAATATCCAAAACAAACCCCACAGGAAAACGGCTGAAACGATTAGAGACAAATGTATATGTGGAGAGCTCACTGCCATTCAATCAAGCCAAAACAAAACAGTGACAGGACAGATACCTATTGTCCTCTTCTGGCCTCGATACAGGCACACACAGGAGCAGGCAACGACACACACACACACACACACACACACACACACACACACTTACAACATACATGCAAGTGCAACCGCAGATGTGAACCCTCTCCCACACCCACACATTAAGGAAAAGAACATACTATTCTTGCAATACATTGCCATTGCTTAGTCAAAGTTTATACTTTTATCAGCAGTAACAGGCAGGTCAGGTTGGTCATAACCTTGAAAAATTATAGAGGTTTTATCACACGGATCATTTAATAATTATTCAATGATATCATCTAGTTATCATAATTTGTATTGCTTATGTGATATTTTCTATGGGCTGTTTCCCATTCATCAAGGATCTTATATCACTTTAGTAAAATTTAATGAGCTAATAAGCACTATTAATAAATGCTTATTCTGCCAAGCACATGGTTCATTGTGATAGTAATGTTAGTACTTAAGTACTTAAGTCATCTTGTTTTGCAAATCTAAAATCGTCTTCTCCTTAACTGCTCCTTTTGCCAGAGTCTGGCAGATGTACTTGTACCAGCATCTCACCCTGGGCTGCTTGAAACGCACTTGTGTGTCCCTTCTTGATTTTAGCTGTGTGAGGCTAAGAAGCGGGACCTGTTCTTTTGTTTCCTGCCACCGTTGGTCCCGAGAGCTTCGGCTGTCATTTATTAATATTAATAAAAAATAGCGCTTTGGAAACTTCTGCAAAGTTTTCTATGTCTAAATCTATGCGATGTCATTTACATTTTACATCTTTCCCTATTCTGAACTTGTCTTTCCTTGTTATCATTTTCACTTGTCTTTATTTCTCTCTTTCCTATGTTTTCTTTTGCATAAGGAAAAACAAATTACTCATGCGGCTAGGGGAAGGTGGCAGGAAAGAGTCTGTTGGTTTCATCTTACATTCATAAAAGGCCCCAAACTTAGCCTTGTTTTGAAATGAGGTTATGGACATTTCCCTTGCGATATACTGGCAGGCTTGAAAGCAGGATTCATTCAGCATTCAACGTTAATTTTTAATTATGAACCTTGAAATTATGCCTCAGCTTTTCTGATGAATCTCGGGAACGTTTTCATTTCGGGAATTACATCCTCGTGGCAGGAAGTTGCTCTGGCTTGTCTGAAGCTCCGTGATGTTTTAGTCATGGCTTTTTGGATTGTTTTTGTTTGGTTGGTTGGTTGGTTTTGTTCTCTAGTTCCTAGAGCTTAAGGTTACAATAGGCACCTGCTAACGTGCTCACATGCGTTCACTATCTCACACATTTCTGCATGTGTGCCTTTCCTCTGTTGGTTCCTCTGGGGCTCCGTACATCTTATGACGTTTAGATCTCGTTTCGCTTTCCCCATAGAATGGCAATACTTGGTGTGAATGTGGACAGAAAACGGGCAGGAAAACAAACCTGAAAGAGGTTGTAGTGGTCACCTTTACTAGTGGAACATTCTTCACAGGCTCAGAGCTTAGACTGTGTGCCGGTGCACGCACGCGCGTGCGCACGCGCAGTGATCATTATCATCAGCATATTTCCTTTTCTTTAGACTGTGATACTAAAGCCCCCCCCCCCATGTGAACATAATTTTCTTTAGTACTTTCTGCTCAGATTGTCAATAAGTTAACACAAACCCAATCTCTCTGGCCCCTTGCCACTCTCCTTCCTTCCTTCTTTTCCTCTCTTCCTGCCTCCCTCCCTCTTCTTGGAACCCTGAAAGAAATGTGCATTTTATACCTAAGAATTGTCTCATTGACGCAATTCTTATCGAGTTATATTGCAGAAGCTTAAAATATGAGAGAGAACACAGACGTTCTCAGACCTGCTTCTCCAAGAGTTTGGAGGGGTTTACCGTAAATCACACATAGGCACTTGGATAGATACCCCACTCATGCTACAGCACGGACTCAAATCTACTCCAGAGTAACCAAGTCAGGCAACAGCACCAGCTGACCCGAAGAGAATCTGGAATTGATGTCACTCCACGTGTATTTTCCTCCGCTCTGGCTTGTTGACGTGTAAGTAAAGAATACGAGGAGGAGTGCAGGACAGAAAGCCTTGAGAGATAAACAGTTTTATGTCCTAGACCCTTAGATGGCTGAAGAGTATTTTCAGGGTCATTTCCATCCCGCAGCCAAGCAGGTATCTGCTGCTGTTATGTGCTGCCATCCGGTGTCCATTTGGTAGAATGTCAAGCCGATGCCTATGTCGGGGCTTTTTATTGTTTTGGTTTTACTTTGCTTCACCTTCCATTTCTACCACTTCACAACTCACAGTTTGTTTTCGTAAGTTATTGGAAGTCTTCCACTCGCCTAAAATGCCCTGGCAATTGCCCATATCAAAAATCAGTTGATCGGATATGAATTTTAGTACTTTTGGCTTTGAAATTATATGACCTTTTATCTTATTAGATGTCATGTGTTTTGTTTTTTCAAACTGCAAAACGTGTTTTCATTCCTGGTCTCTAGATCTCTTTTCAGCACTAAAAGACTAGCTGTAATTCCTAACTGAATATCTGGAAGTCTGTGTGGAGACCTGGACTTTCTTACTCATTCCATGGGCTACTGATTCCTCACTACCTAAACAAACATGTATTCCAGAGAGAGAGAGAGAGAGAGAGAGAGAGAGAGAGAGAGGAGAGAGAGAGAGAGAGAGCTAGCAACTTTTAAACATTCTCTCAATGCTCCGATGTTATGAGGAATGTGGACTGTGCAGGTTTTAGCTGCCTCCCACTGGTGTAGGAACACACTTGCTCAGCAGGAGGTGGTACAGAAGACTGGAACTAGCAGCAAGACAGGCATCTCTGCTCTCAGGAGGATGAGGTCTAAAGCTTCTCCAAGAGCATGCTCTTCTCTCCTAACTCTGCAGAGAGCATGCATAATTGGAGAATGCAGGCATGCCCCTGCTCCAGAGACAGCTCATCCTTCAGAATGAGTGTAGGCCTCAGGGTCAAATCCTTAAATGTCTTCTGTATGACTGTGTGCCTTTAGGAAAACACGGTCTCAGTAAACTGCAGTTTTCTCCTCAGTTGCCCTGGATGCTCATCCACATGCAAGGGATAGTCAGGGCTCAGGGAATTTGTGTCTTTTATGCTTTAGGGGAGTCTTCTAGTCACTGACAAAAACCCTGGAGATGAATCTTCCCTTCCTTTTTATCTTTTGCTTACTATCTTTGCATTTCTAACCTGCCCTTGGAATGGTTTGAGAATGTATGTGAGCAGGTGCTTGTGATTGACTAAGTGATTCTGATACGTGATGTGTGTAAAACACTGCTGGCAAACTGTGCAGCAAGCAGGAGCCAAAGCTCCACTGTAGCTCCCGTGATTGAAAGGTTTGTAAAGTAGAGAAGATCTGGTTGGGAACTGGTCAGACTGCTAATCTTCTTTATAAGAATTTGGTAAAGTCATTAGTAAGACAGCCTAAATGGATGACTCGTTCTCACAAATGTTTTTTTTTTTTTTTTGAGATTGAGGGAGTCAACCAAGGCTGTGTTGCTGACATTGAGGATACCCTTAATCAAGTTAGCACTGCTTAAATCTTGTAAAAATACAGCATAAGGTCATAGACGACAAGGTGCATTTTCAGAGAAACTGGACTTGGCCTTTGTGCTCCTGTGATCTTAAGTAAGTCTTCTAAATTCTCTGAACCTAGCTTTCTGCATTAGTCCATGGGAACATTAGGAGTTTCATTGTTTTGGGCATGAGTATAAACTTTTATTAGTTGTTCAAAAAATTATGTCACTGGTATTTTTAAAAGAAATCATTTAAGATTAATTAATTATGATTAATTAATCTTAAAAGAGACATTGAAGTGAAAGGGGTCTTAAATTTATCTGCTGCATTTTTATTATTTATTTTGACAAGATTTTCAAGTTGTAGGATTCAGCTGTTGGGGCAACTCTCCTCTTCATTGTGACACAATAAAGATGATTTTTGAGACAGACAAAACTAGGCTAGAGTAGCACCAGACAAGGGTATTACAGAGGGTCACGTGGCTAAGCTTCCTAGCTCTTCTTTCTTATGCATTAGTGTTTGTCCTTCCAGCTAACCTACCAGAGACACCAGTTAAAGTCCTAAGACAAAGAGGTGACGTAACTGGAATTCATGGACTTCCTGTGTAACCCGCTCCAGTTAGAAGTTTAAGGAACAGAAAAGTTTTTTTCCAGCAAGTTCTATAAACGATCAACATCTGAAACAGATTCAAACCAGAACTATTTCTCTAGGAACTTCTATAGATAGGAAGCAAATACAGTGTGCGAGCGAGCACCCTGCCAGAAGACAGGAACTCGACTGAGAAGCATAGCAGGTGGATTGAATATGGGTCCATCCCGTTAGGAGGTTTCACATTCTCATCACACATGGTCAAAAGGACTGTGATAGACAAGACCAGCCTTGACCGGTAGTTCCAGGCTTCCCGCTCTTCTTTCTGAAGTCATCTAATACTGTGAATTGCTTAAAGCAAAGGCTGTTACTGATTCAATTCACCTTAGTACTGTTGGTATCTACAAAGAGAAGTGGGCAGTAATCCAGATAGAACATGCTATATTTTTCTCTTGCTGTCTGACTTTCCATAATTTGATTGAAACATTAACTACCCTTCTGAAGACAAGTGAGTCCAACAGCATGCTATTGTCTGATGAAATTCTGAATGAGTTCTTTGTATGCCTGTTTATTTTGTTCTTTTGTAATGCATTAGTGTGTCATTAAGAAAGCTTCAGGGCCGGGTCGTAGCATGCGCCTTTAATCCCAGCACTCGGGAGGCAGAGGCAGGCGGATCTCTGTGAGTTCGAGGCCAGCCTGATCTACAAGGAAAAAAAAAAAAGAAAAGAAAGCTTCAGGAGGCTGTGGCTGGGCTGTAGTGATGGCTCGGTGATTAAGAGCAGTTTCTACTATTCCAGAGGCCCCAACTTTGGTTATTAGCACCAGTGTGGTGGCTCACACTGTCCTTAACTCCAGTTCCCTGAGACCTGACACCCTCTTTTGGCTCTGCAGGCTCAAGGCATATATACATACCCATAGGAAAAACTCGAAAACACATAAAATAAGAATAAATAAATACCTTTTAAAAACAGACAGCTTCAGACATGTAAGAGCAGCCACATTCTTTTTGTCAGCATTAGCCATACTAAATAAAATGGCTTTTATAGTTAATGCTCATGATTCTAAATAGAAAGTGGAAAGAAATTACACCAAATCTTATGTACATGGATACACAAAAATATGCTATAGTTGCACATTTCGTATGGTTTTCTATTTATATGAATGAAAGCTTTTCTGTAAACTTTTTTCATCACTTTTTGTAAGAGCAATACAATACAGTTAAATAAATGTTAAACTAGAGAAATCAGCAACTATGTAATTTAATGGTAGAAACCTGTGCATATCACTCTTGTTGGTAGTTTTGCCACCCGAGAAAGAAAACCTTCCCAACACTAATACACATACTCCAAATGCAGAAGCACTAATGTGTTTAGTTAAAGAAACAAGTAAAACTAAGAAATACAAAGGGAAGGAAAAAATCTGTAATCTCACTATCTTTTTAACTATAGCTACATCGAGACATTTTTCTTAGGCCAAAGCGCTCATTGATCAGATAAATGTCCATTTAGCTCCTAGACTCTCCAGGACTCTGTGCTAGGCTCTGAAAATACCCAATAACGT
The DNA here is from genome assembly GCA_963919715.1 of Microtus obscurus. Taxonomy (NCBI): domain Eukaryota; kingdom Metazoa; phylum Chordata; class Mammalia; order Rodentia; family Cricetidae; genus Microtus; species Microtus obscurus. The sequence goes on from CAWTZC010000486.1 coordinate 531,913, forward strand.
TGAAATGATTTCTCTTGCCCGGGGGCTTGTATTTTAATGAAGGCAATGAAAGTGAAAAATTTTGAAGTATTTTTTTTAATTCATCATGTTACATGTCATGAATGTACTTTGAGGGAAGCAATATTTGGACTTCTGATGGATGGAATTAATAATCAGAAGGGGCTGAGCTGGGTGCAAACGGTTCTAGGTAAATCGCACAGCATAGAGCAAAGTGTATATTATGGGCTACATTGAAATCTTCCCACATCAGTATTCTTAAACCCAGGGGTCATTCTTCCAATGTACTCTTCTATTATGAGCAATTTTTTAAGCAATCTCCATTTTTGTTTGTTTGCTTGTTTTTTTTTTTTTTTTTTTTTTTTTATTCTTTAGGAGCAGAATTAACATGGAGTGTGCAATTCATCTTAATGGTCAGAACCTGGAAACCTGGTCCTATTTCTTTAGGGCAAAGTTCAATTCATGGGAATAAAAATGCCTAGTCAATAACAACATCTAAATTTCTTGTAAATTAATGAAAAATGTATTGCTCAATGGCACTCGAGAAGAGACAGTGTGAGAGGATGTAGTGAACACTGGTTCTTTCAATGTTTGGCACTTTTCACAGGAAAGAGGAGAACGCACACCTCTGCTCCCATGTGTAGTTCTCTGATTGCTGACGAGTGTCAAAGCATTTTGATTTAAAGGACGGCACATGAGCTGGTCAGGCTCTCAGATTCTCAGTCATGCTACATCAACAAAAAGGAGCAGAGACGGAGCAGCCTCCAACACTTTAACTTTCGTGCTTCGGTCCTGCGAGGAGGCACAAGGGTAGAAATAAACATGGCCATTGATCAGTTAGAGGGCATCTAAGAGGATTTACAAACTCAGAAACTTTTATTTATGTGTCAAAAACTTTAAAATTCAAGAGATTACTATGTTTATTATTATCTGAGTTTTCTTCCACTTAACTGATTTACATAAATAGAAGACTTTTAGGAAAACCCATTGAAAATAGTCTGCAACCACAACAAACTCCTGGCATAGTTCATAAATGATCGTTTCTACTCCTGACATATTTATTCATTTATTTATTTATTTCCCCTCTAAAGGAAAAACTGGTCTACGTCCTGGATTGTTCTTTCTGGTCCAAAGATTGAATTTTACAAAGACGCCAAGCAGCAAGCTCTCCCCAACATGGTAGGTCTCTACTTTTGCTACCATCTTTTCAGAAACAGTGTGGAACGGAAAGTGTGGTTAAATCAGCTCTCACACCAAAGTCTCTAAGCTACCTACACCCAAAAGCAGATGGAGGAAATGATGCAATAGCCTCTTAATCAGACGAAGGGAAAACAGAATGTAGGGTCTGGTTTACCGAGGGCTGCATTTGGAGAAGACGCACAAATGAGATGGATGGCGAGTAGCTATATGGTAATGGGAAGGTAACACTTTAAATTAAGGCACCATTTATAAGTGCTTTATTCTTATTTATGAAATAATCACTAAATGCTACTACTTTCCCAAATAATGTATTATACAGCGTGTTATAAAATGCATTAGTAATAAATGTTTAACGGATGAGACTATGGGAGTCTGCTTTAAAGAATATTATAAGACGTAAATCGTATTAAACCATGTATGCACATCTTTAATACATGGATTTAAGTTGTTATCTTGCATTCTATAAAGTGCCTCCCACATTAATAAATAATAATAAACTCTTTATAAATGGCACCTTAATAAAGGGTGTTGCCAATGAGAAAACCCTCTAAGTTAACGAAGCGATTTTTTATCTTAGTCTAACTACGGCATCCACTATATCCAGCTAACCTTTGTGAATGCGCTTATGACTGTGCCTAATCACCCTAATGCAATTGCTGTTTCTTGCGGTTATTGCAAAGTGAGATTTGCGGAATTGCTCCACGGCACCTGAAAGAAGGCCCCACAGGCCGCAGAGATGTGTACCAGCAGGAGCAATTTGGAGTTCCTTACTGGTAAAACCTTAAACTCAAAACCTTGCTGCCCGAACACAGCAGCAACCCTGAAGAGCAAGAAAGGGCAGGCAGACTGTTTGCCAGGTGCTGATTATGAAGGACTCTTCACAAGGAACTAACCTGCCTTATCCTATTGGTTTGATACGTGATAAGGAAAGTGGTGGCCTGGCGGGAGGGAACCACAAGGAACTAATTTATATTTGGCAGGTAATAAAATAATGACAGGTTCTTTGTCTTACAGCCGCTAGTCATGTTCGCCATATAATCCTCTTTAAATAGAATATGGGAACTCTAGCTAAGAAACGTCTTTTGAGGAAGAAAAATTTAGTCGGAACAAAGGATCACATGTGGCTTGTTCCCCATCATTTCAATCACCTTTGTCTGCAAGGGGCTGACTGATTTTTGGAGTCTCAGTAAGGTCCATTCTACAAACTAATGATGAATAAATTAAAATTATCTTCGTCCGTTGCATTTTAAATTACTTCAGAAATTTGTTTTAGGGCTTTGTTTCGCTTCTCCTTTTGGCTACAGTGAGGTTGAGATAGCATTTGAAGGAACATAAAATACCACCTAAGGCTGGGCACAAAACAACACCTACTCCCTGGCAGAGATGTTGTTTTCTCTTTGAATGAGTTTTATGGGGAAGGTAGGAAGTGGGAAGGTGCCAGCCTGCCTGGGCTTGATGCTAAGAAGATGATTCTTGTCCTGCTGAGGGAGAAGAATCCCACTGGAGCTGAGTCAGATGGAGATAATGGGATGGATTCATTCCATATTAAAGCATTTATTTCATTATTTTTAATCTCCTCATATGGGGGAGATACAATTCTCTCTGCTGTTTAATTATATAAAGGTGAAAGCAAGTCCACTTTTCCATTGCAAGCAAACGTTGCAGGTTAGTTCACTAATTGGACGCCACCAATGCAACCTTCAGAGCTGTGACAAAGTGACAATGCATTTGACTTGTAGAAGAAATTCATTGACTTTGCTTTGTTTTGTTTGTTTTTGGCAGTCTTTATTTATTACTTCTGGCCCCATTTCCAGGGCTCTTAGTTTCTCCCAGGCATGCATTGTCTTCAAAGCAGATTCTGGGTAGGGGTAACTGTTCTGTGGTAAAGGAAAGAGAGAATTACAGATCTGTGTTTGTGCCGCATGAATTGTCTTGCTAGTCAACTTCTTGGACGCATTTCTAAACAAGTATAAAAGGCCTGGTGGGATGGCTGCATTTACCAGCTCCAGTCTCAGAGAAATGATACAATGATTGCCAGGCCTTGATTAAAGATGCTGTGGTTTTATTCTGGAAGAGGTTTGTGCTCAAGTTTCTGAATTTCTCTTACACCCCTTAACTGAGCCCTGGTGTTCACTTGCGTTCTGAGGAAAAGCCTTTCCTCTACTGGGCCTGGCGAAGCTGCCCTAAGAGCAGACTGTGGCCTAAAGAGTTAACTGTGCTCTAAGCTTTCTGAGCCACCTTACAGTGGTAATCCAGAGATGAGACAAAGTTCTGGGTAGCTCAGAGCGGGCTAAAGGCAGACGTGGAGGACCAGACCAGTTCTCTTTGCCACTTAGTAGCTTACGGAGTTACTCAACTTCTTTCAGCTGGGAGTCCACACAAGAAGGGCAGGGTAGTTTTATCAGCAAAAAACGGAAGGAAAGTAGCTAAGTAGCATCACAGGGTTACAACACCTTCAAACAATTCCTGATCACCTGCTCTCACATTTGCCAATAATGTATTACATATTTTAAGGTGAATATCTGTGGTTCAGTGTATTTTCTGCTCTCTCTCAAGTCCCAGGTTCAGTTACCAGTACCCTTAAAGCAATTCACAACCCTCTGTATTTCTGATTCCAGGAACTTTGATGCCCCTGGTCTTCACTGAAACCAGGCACACAAAACATGCAGTCAAAAGACTCATACACATAAATTGAAAGAAATAAGTATTTAAAATCAATTAACTACATAAACACTTTATACCATACATAATTTAGGCAGCGGTATAGGAAAGGTATTATTATACCACATTAATTTTATATGATTTGTTTCACATATTTATAGAATAGAGAATACATATATATGTGTTTGTGATATATGTATTTTATATTATATATATATGGGGTTTCTCACTATGGAACCCTGGCTTGCCTGGACCATCTTGTTATATAGACCAGGCTGTCTTGAACTTACAGAGAGCAATCTGCCTATGCCCTCGAATTTTTGTTATACCACCATGCTTGTCTGGCAAAATGGCACAAATGTAAGAAAATACTGTTGTGCAAGGCTTTCATGAAGAGAAAAAAAAAATCTGTAACCAAAGGCAGCAAAAGATATCTCTTGAAATGAAGCATCCATTCATCTGAAACTCAGATATTCCTTCCTGAATGTCCTGAGCGTTTCTGGATTCCCTCTTCTCCCATGGGTCTTCACTACTGCTGCTTGATTCAGCATCTCACATAATGTTGGGACTGATCCGCACAGCCCACGTTTGGCAACTCTTCTTCTCACTGAAGTGTCTTCAGCTACTGTCTCTTCCCCCCAGCATACCACTGGGGCACATCTCAAACAACAAATGCTGAGTTCTCATGATTTTGGAGTCTGTATAGTCCAACATTTAGGCATTGGTAGGTCTAGGATTCAGTGAGAATGCCCTTCCTGCGTGGATCCCATCTCTCTGTAATCCTACACAAAGCAGGCAGAACATTAAGGCTTCGCCCTTCTTAGCAGATCCCACTTCCAACCCCAGCTTTTAACAGCATGGCAAGGGTTTAGGATTCAATATATGAACATGTTGATTCCACAGCAATCTCCTAGTCCCACTTTTGTCCAGGAAACATGCACACGATCACGTGGCTTTGGCTCCATGATCCTCCCTTTAAAGGAAACAGAGGACTTTTATCCATTTCAGTGTTTTGAATCAGAAGATCAAACAGTAACTGATCGCCTATTGTCGGCATTTCATAACAGAAGGCCACTGCAACCCTCCAAACATCTAGAAGAGAAAGAAAAGAACGGAAGTCCAGTCTCTACAGAGAAAGGAACAGATCCAAAGGAAGAGATCCGCTGTCTTCCTGCATCCTCTTCCTGCTTATCCAGCTCACCTCAGACCAGAACGTGGTCACTGCTGGTTGCTGCACTTACTATGCTCCTGAACACCGGCTAGAAGTTTTCTGTGTTTTCAGATGTAGCCCACTTTATATTCCCTTATTTTTATTCTAAGTCTCATCCAAAGCATGTTAAAGCATCTTACTGTATTCTCCAAATGTCTTAAGAGTCTTCTTTTTTTCTTTCTGTATTTTTGTCTTTTTGAGCTCAGTTGGGAGTACTTTTTCTGTGTGTGTCTTTCAGTTCTTTATTTAAGTCTTCTCATGTGATAAACATTTTTTCCTCTAATTTCAAATAGTATGATTTTTTTCACTTCTAGGAGTTTGTTTCTTTAAATTTATTCTGTCAGCTGGCGTAGCTCCTTGTTTCCTGCAGGTATTTTCCAGTCTCCATTTTAATTTTTGGAAAAACAGGAGGAATGGTTGTTTTATGACTGATCTTGTGAGCTTAGCATCAGTGGTCGAGGGCCTCACTCCATTCCATGTGTTTCTGCTGCCTCTGACTCGTGCTTCCTGGGTTCCTGATTGTCATTACTCATCTTTGGCTGTGTACTAACCATCGAGATGGCAGTCTGATCGTGGTGGTGGGAGGGGTGTGCCCTGTGTTTGGGATACATGTGTTCTACTTATGGGAATGCTTTGTAGTTTCAAAACAGGTGTAAGGCCATGATGCCTTGTCTCAGACTGTGGAATTAGAGTCTCTAGTTGTGTCTTGGAAATGGGAGAGCTACAGAAACACTGTAACTTTTTGGGGACAAGACTCTCCTCTGCTTCTTTAACATTTTAGCCTACTCAACACTTCCCTTCTGTGCTCTCTTGGAACCAGAGAAAAGAACAGTTTCAGCACTGTTTCTTGTCTATCCTTCCATGAAAGCTTGGCAGGACCCTGTCCTATTACACTGTGGTATGGAACAAACCTCAAATGTGAAATATAAACAAATGACCTCAGAGGACCATGAAGTTCTGTTGTTGTGATACTCAGGTTCCCTGTCTATTTCCCACTTCAAATATACAAATAAAAAATTCAGCATGACATTCCCCTCTGCCATTTCCGACTTTCAGTTCTGAAATAATTTTTAAAAGGTATTTTTTTAATTTAAAATTTTTACTGTTTTCAGTGGGAGAGTTGATCCAAATAACATCTCTACTCATTATAATCTTCTTCCCTTTAATGTGAGTATGCATTCAGTTAATCAGGTTTGTGCTATTTATATCAGCCTGGGTGGGAAAAGATTTCATTGGAATATGTATTGAAATCCCACAATGAACAGCTTGCTCGTTAAAGCTGCATAGAAGGCGTGGATATATAACCAAGGCAGAGACGACTTTGCCCTACCGGATCGGTGCCAATAACAATGATATGAAATAGGAAACAGAATAGATGTTTGTTTTTCTTTCTTTTTATTTTTTTCTTAAGAATTTAAAGGAGGGAGTGCTCACATCGCTGAAGGATTTGAATTGGGCCTTGAGAGATGGTTGTCACTTCTGTACATTGGGATTTGCAGGCAGGAAACACAGGGAGATGAAAACCGTGAACAATGACTAAGAATGGATGGAATACAAGCACTAAAATATAAATGATTTTCATGGTCTAGTTGGAATCCAGGATAAGATAAGCCTTAAGGAGAGGTTGTGAGCTTATGAATATGCTCCCAGAGCAAGACTCTAAAATGGATTACTGGTAAATAATCCAAACACCTGCATCACAGAATAATCTAAATGGTTTTTACTGAGTAGGACACATGTGGTGTTTCTGTAAGGAGCTGAGCATATAGTGGAACCCAATCAAGAGAGAAACTGAGTCTCCTGGGATCATGGATTACCCTCAACACAGGATCAGACTCTTTACTTCCAAGTGAGTGCACAAGCTGTCGTTGTCACATCTTGTGCTGCCAGTTGAGTTTTCCTCCAAGGCCTTGACTCCAACAAATTGTCTTTTCCTAATGCAATTGTGCATTTTTGTGTCTGGACAATTTCAGTTGACGCTCGTCTCTCATTTCCAAGTTAACACCCTAAGTGCTTGCTGTGTTTGTGACTTTAGAGTTTCTATTTGATGTGTAGGGAGACACCTGACTGCATCCGTGGGACATTACAGACACACCTGCCTGATTCATCAAAACCCATAGATGGATGGCCATGTGAAGAGGATTTTAATCAGTTATTTATCCTTTCACAGTTTCTCATACCTATAACATACTTTGATCATAATCATATCATCATGCTCTCTTGAATCTACTATAAATTAGAATAACCCCCAAAACTCTTCCTTATACGTCTGTGTCTTTTCTCTTATGGGATTAACTGTGCTTAATTGAGGTTGCCTGCATGAGTGTGGATGGGGGTTATTTACCTGAACAAAGGCAATGTATCAGTGGCTACACCACTAAGGAATCTGACTCCCTCTCTTAGCAACCACTAAATGCCTCAAACTCTTAGAGAAGAAGTGGAGTCATATGAGTCCCTCCTCAGGTAAGGATTTCTGAAAAGGACTCCTGGTTGCTCCAGAAATAAGACCAACTACTGACAAATGGAAGAACAACTTTTTTTTTAAATGTAGAGACCCCACTCACTTATTTATTCTATGAATAATCAATAAGTCCTACCAGGCATCACATGATCATTTTAATCAAAGAGAAATCCAAATGAATAATATATAACTCTTGCTCTCACGGTGTTGGGATATGGTAAAGCTGACAGAGCCATAAATAAGCTTATTATAATAAACTATGACTGTGATATAACTGTGAGAAAGCCAGAACCAGACCAGGGCTTCCCAGGTAGACCGGAATATAAAATAGGCATACAAATCAAACATTTACTGATAATAAATCAGAGAAATTTATTTTATCACAATTCTTTGGTATGCGTATAATTTTACTGTTTATTAAAATGGAGACAAATTTGCATAAAAGATGTATGTGCTTATTTTTTTCAAAATAAAATACTAAATCTTGACTGAGCATTTGGTACTATAGAACCTAGAGCACTTTTGTCAGAGTTGATTGATATTTGGATTTTATAATCATTAATTCTGAGAATGTCAGTTTGTATAAATAGATAGTTCAAAATAGCAGGAGTACTATTTAGAGACATTTTAGAAATAGGTGAAAATTTTACTCCACTCTTAAAATTCCTTTGGTATTTTTTTGAATGGGATTTGAATAAGCAAATCAAGTGATGAACTTTAAAAAAATCAAACACTGTGCAAACAAGACAACCCAAAGGTATATTAATTTCACCCTGACATTCTGAGGAACTAAGTACTCCATTGTACTTCTATGTGAGCAGAGCCCTTAGTATATACAGTGAGGACACTACCACCCATCACACCTAGTCTCAGTGTGAGCTGAAGGGTCTCCGGCAACTCTTTCTGGTCCTGAGCTTAAGGACACGTGTAGCACAGAGTGTTCATGCATGCTGCAAATTCAGAAGCAGGGTTGAAGTGAAGCCCTGTGACATAGCACAGAAAAGTGTTGCCAGAAATATGTTCTCTGGAATTTTATTTTGAAATAATTTTGCACATCTCATTCCACATCCAGAAGAAAAAGTAGCCAATTTTTTGTGATCCCCATGCCTTAGGGTTTTTATTGCTGTGAAGAAGCAGTATGACCATCACAACTCTTATAAAGGAAAACATTTAATTGAGGCGGCGGCTTACAATTTCAGAGGTTCAGTCCATTATCATCATAGTGGGGAGCATGGTAGCACACAGGCAGACAAGGTGTTGGCTACTTGATCAGAAGGCGACAAGCAGGACCTTGACACTGAGTGAAGCTTAAGCCTAGGAAACCTCAAAGTCTGCCCCCACACTTGCAGTAACACATTTCCTTCAACAAGACTATACCTACTCCAACAAAGTCATACCTCCTAAGAGTGCCACTTGATATGAGCTTATTGGGGCCAATTACATTCAAACTACCACACCCCATAGTCAGTTACTTGGCAGTTTAAGAAGCTGGGCTCTAGAACCACAGGCTTGTGTGGTATTTTGAGTAGCAATTGCCCCCATAAACTCATATATTGTATGTTTGGTCATTAGGAAACGTCACTGCTTGAGAGGGATTAGTAGGTGTGGCCTTGTTGGAGGAAGTATGTCACTAGGATGGGCTTTGGGGTTTCAGAAACCTAAACATGGCCCAATGACTTTCTCATGCCTTCCTGCTGCTTTTGGATCTGTATGGAGAACTTTCAACTTCCCAGGTATCATGTTGGCCTGCCTAGCACCATGCTTCCTGGCATGACTACAAAGGACTAAGCCTCTGAAACTGAAAGCAAACCCCAATTAAATATTTCCCTTTATAAAAGGTGTCTTGTGTTTTCCCAGCAATAGTATACTGACTAAGACCATTTGGTACATGTAATCCTTGTCCAGAGAAGATGGCCTTGCAAGTAATGCTCATTCTACATACTTCCTCCCAATTTGGTCATTCTTCAAGTAACATTCTGCAAGCTCAGTTTTATACCATTGTGTTAAATGTTCTGAGAAATACAAAAGTGAAGCAGTCAAATCTCCCCAAAGACCAGAGACAAGGGCACCACAAATTGAAGCCATGCCTGTTGTGCAAAGCTTGGTCAAATAAGCATGACTCAATCTATTAAGTTTTTGTGGGTTTGTTTGCTTTTGTTTGTGTCTTGCTGTGAATACAGTTCAGTGGTACATAACTTGATTTCTATGCTCAAGGTCCTGAATTCTACCCTAATTACTAAAAAGAAAGAAGGGGAGATAGGAAAGTTGAAGGAAGAAAGGGAGGAGGAAAGAAAAGAAGCAATAAACTTAAGATCTTCACGCCTCTGCTTCTTCAGCATATTTTATTAGCATGCACCACAAAAAGAAAAATAATACAATTCTATGCATAAAAGAACCTAAACTCCAAAAAATTCAAAAGTAGGACAATGGCACTGGGTTTTGATCCTACTTCATGTTCTGGCTTTGTGGGAGCCTACCCATTTTGGATGTTCACCTTCCTAGACCAGGATTGAGGGGGGGAGGACTTTGGACTTTCCACAGGGCAGGGAACCCTGACTGCTCTGCAGGCTGGAAGAGGGGGAGGAGTGGGGGGAAGGGAGGAGGAGAGGGAGGAGTGGGAGGGAAATGGGAGGCGGGGAGGAGGTAGAAATTTCTTTTTTTTTTCCAATAAAAAAAAAATTCAAAAGTTGATGAACACATTCGGCAAAGTAGGAGTATAAAAGTTAATACACAAAAATCAGTAATCTTCCTATACACATAAGATAAGCATACCAAGAAAGAAATCAGAGAAACAATCCCACCAACAATGGCATAAAAGATACTTATCTTGAAATAAATCTAACCAAGGAGGTGAAAGATTTGTATAAGGAAGACATGAGGAGATGGAAGAATCTTTCAAGCTCTTGAATTTGTATGAGTAATACTGTAAAAATGGTCATCCTCCCAAAATCAATCTACAGAATCACAGAAGCCATAAAAACCCAAATGCTTTTCTTTACATAAATTGAAAAAAAAAATCTAAAGTCAGAGAACAAAAAAAACCCCATAAAAACAAAACAAAACAAAAAAAAAAAACATAAAACATCTCCAGAATAACCAAGACAATCCTAAACAATAAAAGCACTAATGGAGGTACAACCACCCTGATTTTATACCACTTTATACTGTAGCAGTATAGTAAGAAAAGTAGCATAATACTTGACATAAAAACAGAAACATTGAACAATGGAATATAACTAAAGACCCACATCTAACTCCATACTGCTTCACCCTCTACCTTCTTTTCAAAAAGGCAAGAAAGAACACAGTGGAGAAAAAAAATGAAGAATGAAACTAGATCCTTAACTCTCACTCTATGCAAAGTCCCAGATATATCAAAGACCTCACACACTCTAGATCAGACAATAGAAGAACTAATGATACACTTGAATTTATAGCACAGGAAAAGAAAACATTCAGGTAACATAGGTATTAAGACTAACAATTGACAGATGGTACCTCATGGAAGTAAAAAAAACATTTTTTTTTTTGCAGCAAAAGACACCATCATTCAATTGAAGAGACATACATCTGACACAGGATTAATATCCAGAATAAACAAAAAAATCAAAAGAAAAAAATGATAACATCAAAAAAGTCCAATTAAATTGAGGCAAGGAATTCAAAAGAGAGTTTTCAAAAGATGAAACATTAATGGCTGAGAAACACTTTTAGCATGTTACAAATTAAAACTACGTTGAGAGAGAGTTAAAGTACTTAGCCTAATCAGAACGGCTAAGATCAAATACATACAAACAAACAACAACCAAAGAGCAAATGCTGGCCTAGATATGAGGATGAAGAACATTTATTCATGATTATTGGGCATGGAAACCAGTGCATTCTCTATGGAAATTCCTGTGGAGATTCCTCCAATTGCTGAAAATAAATATATCACATGACTGAGCTAAACCAGTGTCTTAGTTGGGTTTCTATTGCTGTGAAGAGACACCATAACCATGGCAACTCTTATAAAGAAAACACTTATTTGGGGTGGCTCACTTACAGTTTAGGAGGTTGAGTCCATTACCATCATGATGGGAAATGTAGTGACATATAGGCAGACATGGTGCTGGAACTGAGAATGCTACATCTTGCTGGCATCAGTCAGTCTACTGACAGTCACACTGAGGGAAGCTTTAGCAAAAGAGACCTCAAAACTGGCCCCCACAGTGACGCACTTCCTCCAACAAGGCCACACCTTTTAATAGTGCTACTCACTTTGGAGGATATTTTCTTTTAAACCACCACCAGTTCTTGGGCATGTACACAAAAGGATTCTATGTCCTACTAAAGAGATAATTGTTCATTTATGTTCATTGCTGCTCTTATTATAATAACGAGGAAGTGGCCAGCCTCACAAGATGAAACGCATATGTGCTATAGGTACTGGGGCCAAGAACTTGAGGTTAGATATGCCATAGTCCTTGGGGAGAAACTGCTACCATTATTCAACTAATGCAGAAGTATTCCCTTTACTCCACAACCTCTCCAGCATAAGTGGTCGTCAATGTTTTTGATCTTGGCCATTCTTACAGGTATAAGAAAGACAATTATCATATGTACTCACTCATAAGTAGTTTTTATATATAAAGCAAAGAAAATCAGCCTACAAATCACAATCCCAGAGAACTTAGACAATAAGAGAGACATACATGGATCTAATCTACAAGGGAAGTAGCAAAAGACAAGATCTCCTGAGTAGGGAGCATGGGCACCATGGGAGAGGTTTGAAGGGGAGGGGAGAGACAGGGAAGGGAGCAGAGAAAAATGTAGAGCTCAATAAAAATATAGCTTCAGAAGAGATATCTCTCCTTCCAGAAAGAGCTGACATTCTGATCAAAGACTAGGATAACTGTGTCTGGAAGAGGAAGGAAAGGAGGCTCTGAAAACTGTCTTTTTGGGCTAGATAAAGGTTGTTGCTAGGAGTGACCAGGAAGTGGTGAGTGAAAAAATGTCAGGTAATCTCTAAGAATGTTTGTTGTACTTCTGGACTGAGTATCAACAGGGTAGAGGGCTTTGATTAGTATTGTCTGGGCTGGAGATAGCTAGAATCTAGTGTAGGGAATCATTTACTTTCTTAAAATGCAACTTTCTGCAGTTTCAAAAGAAACTGCATGGAACAATGTGGCTCTAGCTATGAACATTTAAAATTAGGGCTGGTGGTTTGGACTAGCAATAAAGTACTTATTTAGTATGCACCAGGCCCTGAGTTTGAACCCCAACAATGTAAAATCATGTTTTTCTTAAAGTAAAACTAACATTGTAACCCTTGGTTCTACAATATTAAATACATTTGCAGGAAAGATTTCCAGAACCAACCAGGGAAAGGAGGACTTCCATCTTGTACTCATGTCTGTACTAGTGCCTCCTTGTGCATGTGTCAAGGGAATTTTAGTGAGTACTGGCAGAGTTGTCACATGTTACAGGGAAAACTGGGCTTCCCTCTTGGGGTTCTTAGTCTCAGTAGTAATAGAAATTAAGAACATATTCAAAAGAAAGCCTGAAGATAATTTTATTTTCCTTTCATAGAAAATCAACAGGGCAGACAAGTTTTAAATTTTCAAAGCTGCTTGAAAACGGAAAGAGGTAAGAGGAAGAGAGAAAGATAGAAAGCCATACCATTTATTAGGGATGGAGGGCAGCCCTGTAATGGACAGTAATGGGGGAGCATCAGAGAAAGCTAAAAAAACCCAGAGTAAGTACCCAAGAAAACATATTTAGATGCTGTTAGCATCTTAAAGAAGAATCTAGGGAAAGATAAGCACACTACCCTGGGGATAAATATTCCTTCTACCTCTTTAACATAGATTATGATTGAGTTGCCTTCCATGGGAGTGTTCCCTAGCTTACATGATGGACATGTTCAACTGAATTAACTCTTAAAGGAAGAGATAATATTATCTCTACCCTTAAAGGTGGATTCAGTCTTTACTGTAACATTCCCTGTTCTAAACCAGTAAGAATATTATTGTTAATTATTATTATTAATTATTCCAGAGATAGTGAGAAACTGAGGAATTTATAGGATGTGTTTTTACCATGATGATCTAGAGATCTAAGTTTAAATCTGTTCACGAGTGGGGATTAGTGCCTCAGTTGGAACTTCTTATCTAATTAAAACTTGACCAGCTCCTTTAAGACATCTGGTAACCACCATTCTACTGTCCACTTCTGTGAGATACACTTCTTTAAAAAGTTATGTCCAATTACAGAAGCATTGAGGAAATTTAATAAACTATTAACTTTTTGAAACAACCCATTCAGCTGTATTCTTGAAAGCAATGATAACAACAGAAGAGAAGTGTAAAAGGCCTCATTTAAATTGTTTGTTTTCTTTAATATTGTTTACTTTCAATGTGAAATATGTGTTAAGCATTAATTAGATAAGTACCAGATCTAAGACTTTTTCACTGTAGTGTGAACTCAACAACAACATGAACTTATGGATATAAAATATGGGAGTAAGCAGAAAGATGAAAATAGTTTCAATTAAAATGCTATTCATGAATTATTATCTGTGTAAAATGAATACAGAGTAATTATATTTTTATAGAGAGAGTATTGGGTCACCTCATAGACTCTTGCTCAATAAGAGCCCAAAGAATAAAAAGACAAAGTCGATATAACAATCTAAACCTGGCAAAGGCATCTTAAGTCTCTGCTATATATTTTAGTTTCATAATACTGTTCTTGCGGTCAGGACAGTTGTCCCTGCTGGGCTTCACTCTGACAACTGCAGAGAACACCATCATGTGGACCCATCGTAGATTTATAACTAGAAAAAGGTGGCAGTTGAAAATCTGGAGATGACAGGTAAAAATAGAAACAAAGGAAGAAAAAATGGAAGAGTATTTTCTATTGCATTATTAACTGAAGTTTTAGAAGAAAAAAATCCAATGATCAATATTCCTGCAAATGAAGCCATGTTCTCTGGTTATCATTTTCTTAAGATTTGGCCATTAACCACAATAAATTCTATATCTTACATAATTTTTATTAGCTACAAAATCAATTAAATTGATAAGAAGCCTTATAAATGGATAATAGTTTGCTAGCCCTCAATAAACCTCACCTTAGGCTCTCCCAGAAAACTATTTTCATTATGAAGCTTGACTTTGTGTTTTATCACTTTGGTCAGCATAACACATGTTTCAGAGCCTGTGTTTCTCTAGAATAAAATGAACATTTTCTCCTACAGTACATTCTTTTAAAAAGCACTGAGCAATAAATGTATTTACATTTTAAAAAGTCGCTTTTGAACCAGAAGTTGCAGAGAAGTGGTATATCTTAAAGGATAAATGTGCAAGTTAGACTACCTAGGTTACAAATATTAGGTTTTACTTTTATTTGTTGTATAGCTTTGGTTATCTTAACTACAACATGATGTTAATAGGTGCACCTTACCTCATGGCACTGGTGGGGGTGGGGCAAAACTGATACAATGTGCCTGACACACTGTTAACAGAGTAGCTCTTAATTGCATTCGGTGTCTACTCTATGTACACATGTCCGAGTCTACTGCTAGGAAACAATGCAGCCTAATTGTTAAGAGTAGCAGCAGATGAAGGTAGATCACAACAGCCTAGACAAGATATTTAGGCTCTTGAATGCCTTGAAAGGTCTTCCATCACTTTTCCCATTCCATTGGTAAGAAGGAGTAACTGGCTACATTTTGATCCACTGAGCACTGAATTAAAATGGAGTAACTCTAGACACTCAAATACACAGAAGTTATGTTAGTAGAGAACTATCTATCTTTACCACAAGAACAACAATGCCAGTTATTGCAGCTCTCTGTGTGGGTGGTTTTTTGTTTGTTTCTTTGTTTTTAATAATAAATGTTAAGCAGTGTGCTTTATTTGGAAGTATACATTTAAGACATCGAAGAGTGAGTAACAATGGAAACAGAAAACACAGGAAGCATTACAGTGGACTCATTGCCATGCTGACTACCACTGCTTAGTCCAAGAATGCAGGAAGCTCACTGGGCAGGAGCTCTGGGCAGAGAGACTCCTTGAAGAACACAAGAAGAAATTCTAGGGTCAGAGGACATGGGGGAAGGACAAATAGCTTTCTCTTCTATTTCTCCTGAGTTTCCTGCTCCCGGCCCCCCCCCCCCGGGTTTAAATTCATCAATAAGAATATCTACATGCTTGCCTCACGTTGACCCTTAATGGTTTCTCAGAAAGTGTGATTCCAATCCCTGTAGAAATGGAAATTCATCCACGCCGGAAGTAGAAGGAGCTACGAACTAAAAAGGGACATACATACACTCTGGCCATGTAGAAGGAAGAACTGGAGTTCTAGGAAGGAATTCTGAGATGAGGGACCATATAGCTCAGGTAGGGCTGATCACCTATAATGACAGTTATTGGAGTGGATGAAAATCTAAGAAACAAGTTTGGAAGAATTCCATTAGCTCTACAGGTAATATAAATATGAGAATCAAAATATAGCACAAGTAATCTATGGAGAAGGTATCGGAATTATTTTAGAAAGATTTTGATTAAAAAATAAGTCCAAGCGATGTCTATTATATATTTAAAAGGAGAAAACACTCTGTCCTCTAAACAGCAACAAAAGCACACATTTTACCACTATAACCACTAATGAAGGTTTACCTCTTTGAGAAGCCCATTTGGTTTGTTCTATAACATACCGAGAAATTTCATTGTAGTAGCAATTTCAGTTATTATTAGTATCATTTATATTCATAAACAGAAAACCCACATGTTATAATCAGTCTCCACTTTTGCATTGACAGAGGCCATACTTTAGATATTAATAAGATCAGGTATCAATTTTGCACTCTTTCCTAAATCATTTTTTCCCAGATGAGAATTGATAAGTGAGTTTTGTCCTCCTCCGTGAACGATTTTCCAGAATCAAAGCAAGTTATGTGGTTAAACTTAATTCCTCTAAACCAATTTTGTGTTCTATGTTTCAAAACGGTTAAGGACAATCTCAGTCTATATTCCAAAACAAGCAATTAATCCAAAATAAAAAATGGTGGCTAATAACCTACTTCAGAAAGTCTGAGCTTTATCTTGTTTAAGAGCACATCTATGATTGAGGGAGAGAGGAGGAGCAGCCCAATGATTTGTTACACATGTGCCTAATGTCCATCACCATAAAGCAAAAGACTGTCCACCCTGAGATGCTTCCTAATACACTCTGAAAACTATGTGCCCCAAATAGCTCATAAAACAGAAAACTAAACCCAAAGGCTTAATCTAAGACAAAGAAAAATGTACAATGTAGAGAATACTCTGTCAGTGATTATTGAGAAACCATGAAGATGGACTATGAGAATAATAAAAATATGAAGTGGCTAAGCACAGGATCAATTTTTAATGACTTCACATTGCTCCAACTAAGAGGCGTGCATGCTTTCCTGTCCAGAGGCAGTAACTCTTCCATAGAGTTATCATCATAGTTTTAAAAATCAGTCAATTCTATTTTAAATCTATCCCCGCAGAAGATATGGCAGCCTCAGTCCTAGATTTAAACCCATATTTAGTTTATTTATAACCATTATAAATTGGTATAAATTAAAAAAAAAACTTTGTCCTTATAACAATATACTCTTTCATTCATTGGCTTCCATAGTTCTTTAGCTGTTTCCTGCTTGTGTTTCAATGCTGTAAGAATCAGAAATGCATTTTCTATTACCAGATTCTTTAATTTCAGGCTTCTTAAATTAAATGTTGATGATTCTCTTCCAAATACATTCTGTGACTTTTCCTGAACTGCTTATTATGAGGTTTAATACTTAAATACTAAAGCTTTCTTTTCTGATAGTCTTTAGTGCTCAACATTTTCCAGCCCGGGTCTCTTCTTAATTGGGGGGGGGGGGGGGGCAGGTTAGAACTACTGTTTACACAATCCTCTGTCTCCTTACCTTAGTGTTCTTGTCATGAAGCATAGATGTTTGATCCTTTCATATTACTCAAATAACCAGTTTTTTGTTATATTTCTAAACTCACCACATCACTAATCTTAATAGTTTTTGTTTGTTTACTTATTTGTTTTTAACATGATACAAGACTGAACAAACCAAAGAAGAAGGAACCTCAATTAACAAACTGCCTCCATCAGACTGGGCTGAGAGCATGTCTGTGGGAGGCCCAGGTCACGTGGGTTGGTAGCTCCTCAGGCAGGTGTGCCTGGGCTGTATAAGAAAGGTAAGAAACAATCTGGGGGAAGCAAGCCAGTGTTTCTCTGTGGTCTCTGCCTCAGACCTTTCCTTTACATTCCTGCCTTGGCTTCCCTGGATGATGATGGACTGTAACTTTGGTCAGTGTTTTATCAAAGCAACAGAAAGCAAAGTAGATGTTCTACATGTTTTATTGTTTGTTCTGACTGTGCGGAATGATAATCTCTACTGAGGTCCTCCTACCTGCTTATTCTTTCATAAACGGCTTTTCTAATATTTACTCTTTATAATCAGTAAGTCACTAGACGGAATCCGGATATTTTCTATTATAACTCTCCACCCAGTTCATAAATGATTTAAGTAGTTCAGATGCTGTGAAAACATGTTGCGTTTTGAAAACTCCCATGGGTGTAGGTAGCATGGCTGGCATGTACAGAAAAGGAAATCACACCGATCTGGAAAGGGCTGTCAGTTAGGAAGTTGAGCTTATATAATGTATTGAGGGGTTTGGCTAGTATCTTAAAGGAATTAGAAAAGCCAAAATGTCTGGGGAAATGAGTACAAGAGGTTTTCTTGTTATTTGTTTGTTTGTTTGTTGCTTTTTGTTTTGCTTTTTGGACTGGCCATAGAAGAAAAAGCTAGAAGAATTCAGGTAAAAGAAAACAAAAGAGTTCAAAGGACTATTGTCACAAGATGGAAAGAGCAAAGGTAATTTTAGAAATCAGGGATTTTTTAACTGTTTGGCTATCAGTGATGAGAGAGATGATGGAAGAGGTCAAAAAATTTCATGTAGATGGGTAAATAGGTCATTAAACAATATTAGCAATAGAGAGATGTAAGGAAGTCCAATAAGAAGGCCCTGAGAGTCCTACAGCTTGTTGTAATATTAGTAGCCTAAAAAATAGAGTTCTGGACCACTATTAGAAGCTGGAGGGGGTAGGGCAGAGGAGCTGATTGAGGAGTCAACATAGTACAAATGATGAGGCCAGATTAGATGCAAGACTGAAACCCACAGTATAGTGCTGAATAAGAAAATGTGAGAGATGAGGAGAGTAAGTCAGGGATCTTTTAGAAACCAACTATAGATGGTTTAGAAACTAGAGAGGAAGAAAGGTAAGGGAAACAAACAGGAAGTCATACAGGAAAAACAGAACAGTAGGAGCAAATACACCTCGACCACTGACGCCAGGAGCAGAAAATTTCTTGGAAGATGGCAGCAGTACTAGACAGTTTAAGTCCAAATTTAAGGAGCAGAGACTAGGTGTCAGATGGCTGGTGCTGACCTTAATGGTTAAAACATTTTACACTAACCAGAAATGGGTGTAAAAGCCAGGCTATGTGGGGTAAAGAGGAGCATGGTATGTGAGCAACAGGACACCATGAGTGCAGGTAGAAAATAGGAATTAGGTTCCCTGCTTTGGAACAGTGAACTCAGAGGAAGAAAGAATGACCAAGAATGGGAAGTTGTATACTGTACTGTCAAGGGCATGCTGCATGCAGTCAGATGAAACCGAGTTCAAAGCTCAATTTAGGCACTTGCTAAATGTGTGGCCTTCTGTGAGGTACTTGGTCCCTTGCTGCTTGAGTTTTTTTTCACATGCATGTTGAAGTGACTGACACTAGCTTCACAATGATGTTGTAAAGAATAGAATATAAAAGAATTTAGTGAAAAACTTTCATCCGTTTTCAGTAACAACGGAACTTAGGAACCTTGCACGTGAGCTCTACAACCTTTGGGCAGCAAGAATAAGCCGTGTCATAGGGCAGAGCTGGGAAGGGTAAACACTTGGTAGTTAGTTACCTGTCTCAAGAAAGAACAAAGAGTGACCAGGTACAGAAAAATATTGCTAAGCAGAGTCAACAGTCCAATGAGTAAAGCAAGCACCATCTGGGATGCTGCTATCCTGAGGAGCCCACAAGATTATTTTCCCAGAAGACTTTTAAACAGACAGACAGTGAGAGAGGACTATTGGGAAACAGGGTGGGTAATCGGGTGGTTGAAGTGACTGTTGAATCCGGAACACTGGCTTATGCATGGAAAGACATGAAACCAGAAAGGTCTTAGAAGATGGGAAGGCTATCCCAAGACTGTTTCAAGAATACCAGAAGGAGTGTCAGGAGCAGGAAGGAATTGCACAGAACTCAGAGTTCTTTCTGTAGATGAGAAACACAGTGAAGTCACAGATTGGGGAAGAGATGGAAGAGTAAGAACAAGAGGAGTTGGGACAGCAAGGGGACATGATCATCAAAGGCAAATGGCAGTGAGTAGGAGTGGCAGGAATTTGGATTGGGGTAATCATGAGCAAGAAGCCACATCCACAGAGTTTGGTGGACAATGTGGATGATATTTAGAGACTGGCATAGCTAAACAATGTAAAGAATGGGAAAGCCTGCATTGCTCTTTACCCATTGAGGTCCTCTATTTCAACATCATAGAATGACTATAAATACTTAGGTAGTCTTTAAGGGCTCCTAATATGGAGCTTTCTGTCTCTGCCTCTGCCCCCACCCCCTGTGTGTGTGTCTGTGTGTCTCCATATGCATGGGGTGTGTATGTGTGTGTATGATGTGTTACTGGAGATTGAACCCAGTGCCTTGTGTGTGGTATTGACCTAGTGATTCAATGCAAAAGCTCAGCCCCAGCTATAAAATTCTTAAAGGAACAGTCAACAATTTCCTTAACCCTGGAGTTTCTGGATGGAACATAGCTCACATTATTGATACAGAAGCTGCACAATGTTCTGGCTATGACAAACAATGCTGCTATGAACATAGTTGAGCACATATCCTTGTGGCACAATTGAGCATCCTTTGGGTATATCCCAAAAGTGGTATTGCTGGGTCTTGAGGAAGGCTGACCTAAATGCCCCTCGACCGAAGAATGGATAAGGAAAATGTAGTACATTTACATAATGGAGTACTACACAGCAGAAAAAATAACAACACCTTAAATTTTTCAGGCAAATGAATAGAGCTGGAAAACATCATTTTGCATGAGGTAACCCAGACCCAGAAAGACAACTATCACATGTACTCACTCATAAGTGGTTTTTAAAGATAAAATAAAGAAAACCAGCCCACAAATCACAATCTTAGAGAACCTAGACAACAATGAGGACCCTAAGAGAGACTTACATAGATCTAATCTACATGGGAAGTAGAAAAAGACAAGATCTCCTGAGTAAATTGGGAATGTGGGGACCTTAGTAGAGGGTTGAAGGGAAGGGGAGAGACAGGGAGGGGAGCAGAGAAAAATATAGAGCTCAATAAAGATCAATAAAAAAGAATGATTTCATGAAATTCATACTCAGTTTCAATGAACCCATTAAATTATTGTAATCACTTTCCCAAATCACAAGTGACTGCTTAGCTCTTAAACATTTTAGAAATCTTAATTTATGTAAAACAAAATTTTAAGACACTCAAGACTTCCTTCCAAAGCAGAAAAGTTAGTTGCATGTTGATATTTTTCTTCATTCAGAATTCAGTAAATATTCCCTGTAGAGCAAGTGTGTGCCAGGCACTGTTCCATACATTTGGAAAAACAGTGAAGGAAATGGAAAACAAGCCCCACGTTGCGGAAGCGCGGCTCTAAGGGAGCAACACAGATAGTCAGTATATACAAAGAACACATGAAACTTTCAGGAAGGAGTGAGGTCAAGTAAGAATTAAGGTAGAGGTCTCCAGGAGTGCCGGGAAGCAGCCGCTTTCCATAGGGATCAAAAGCCATTGCTGACAAGGTGCCTACAGCAGGGAGATGATGCACAAGAGCCAGCTGGATAAAGATCTGAATGGAGGTAGTGTAGGTCGAATAAATAAAGATGGGTGTAAAGGGATGGGTGTTGAAGGGATGAAGGCTCTCCAACAAGATTAACTTAGCAGAAGGGATGTAAACACAATTGACGCCTGTCCTGCAGTCTAGTGAGCAAGTCACAGCTTTCCCCACCTTTGGTTGTGTTTTATCGTGGTAATTCCAGTTTCATGGGCTGCATACTGGTTAAGGACAGATTTTGAGAGCTGTGAGTACCTCTCTGTGGTAAAGCGTTTGCCTATGCATGGGCAAAGCTTCGTGTTTGATTTTCAGCACAGCATGAAGAAGACAGTGACTCCAGTTGCATTTGGATTCTGACCTTTAGAGCTAGGGAGATGGCTCAGCTGTTAAGGGACCAGAGTTCAACTCCCCCATAAGGTGGTTCAGAACCATTGATAACTTTAGTTCTGAAGGATCTGCTGCTCTCTTTTGCCACAGGAATGCAAGTGGGGCTTAGGCACACATGGAGGAAAAAAAAAACACTCAAACACCAAAACTAGTGAAATAATTTAAAATAAATAAGTTGATTCACACCCCTTTAAGTTGTTTGCCTTGGTAAACTTCTGCACACCAGAATCATTCTGACATATCTTAATCTTATAACCTATAGCACAGTAGTAATAATAATAATTGCCTCAATTACTATAAGGATTAAAAGATAGCTTAGTCATTGGGAGATGCTAGTTAAGGAAATGCTTGATTATACAAAGTACTTCATATATAATATAATTCTGCAGCCACCGCTCTCTCCCACCCCATTGCATTATATGGGGCAAATAAAACCCTTTAGTTTTATTTCCTTAATGATTATTGTTGGTTCTGAGTATGATATAATTTAACCAACTCTCCGGGAAGCAACTTGTAGGTTCTTCTTCATGAGCTCTACAGTAGTGACAGCATGTCGATGCCGAGGGAACCAGTGAAACTCACTGATTGCAGTAGTTTTAAGGATTATGGCTGATTTTAAAGGGTTTCCCACAAGGCTTCTACTAAATGTAGGTGAAAGGCACGCTGTGAACTGCTATCCAACCAGGTGAAATTGTTCCTGCAGATAATTATGCTCATGCGTGTGCATGCATACACACACACACACACACACTTTGGTTGCTGAAAGGTAAACATATCCTATTTTATTATGGGTAAAAAAAAAGGACAAAGAAAATCTACCAACTCCTGTTAGATTTTTTTAAAATCCAATAAAATTAGACAGAGTGGTTATAAGGCAACAATTTGGACAGAAAATATCTTTCAACATTTTTACATACCTAATTTCAATCTTTGACTTAAAGTTTATGAAAGTTGCCTAAAACATTTCTTTACTAAATGTTCAGGATGTTCTGCAGGAAACGAAGATGAGGAAATTATTGAATTTCTTTGTAAAGAAACCTAGAGTAGCCTAAAGCACATGAAAATTGTTGCAAAACATCTCTATACAGTACCTCTTTGGAAAACAGTAAATGTCCAAAAATAAGCTTTGTGTACAGCTGAAGTTGTATGAATTTAAACTTATGTAGATGATATTCACTGTGTCAAATGAAATTACTAGGCAACTATAGTTAACATTCATATTAGCTGGTTATTAGGAATTTCTGAAATAAAATTACTTTCATTGATCATGTACTTCATATAAAAATAATCCAATACTATGATTTATTTAATAAATAAATTAGCTTTATTACATAAAACTTACACACGTACTCCTAAACTTTTAAATATGGATCTTCCTTCCTTCCTTCCTTCCTTCCTTCCTTCCTTCCTTCCTTCCTTCCTTCCTTCTCTCCCTCCCTCCCCCTCCCACCCTCTTTTTCTCTCCTTTCTTATTATTATGTTAAGACAGTATCTCACTATGCAGACCAGACAAGCCTTTGATTCACAGAGATCAGCCTGCTTCTGTCTTGTGAATGCTGGGATTAACGATATGTGCCACATGTCCAACTAAAATGTGACTTTGTAAAAGGCACATTGGTGACAATGCTACTTTCTGAATTTGTTAACATACAAAATACAAACATTAGAAGAGAGTTTGAGGTTAAGCTGAATCTGTTTGTTCTAATTTCAAGATCATGTAGCTAGGTTCTAAGTAACTTTGCTGAGGTCACAAAACTAAGCTAGACCTTTCCCTCTTACAGTGTGATTTTTCTTTTACTTTTAGGTCTAACGGGTGTATGACTTAATTTTTGTTCCTGTCCGTCTCTGACTAGATGATATAATACAATAGCAATATTATACAGAACAGAAAAGCAGATCTTTAAGCTTCTATTTCTCTAACATTATGTCAAATCGTTGATAGAAGTATTGATCCTTTTTATTATGTGTAACTAATGAAATGTATTTAAACTATGCTTGTAATTTTAGAGTATTAAAGTTATAAAATCCCAAGTAAAAGTCCCGCAGATTAGGTCTCCTCTGGGACGCACAAAAGAGAGGCTTCGTGGCGTACGTATGTATAACCTCTAACTCAGTAAACTTGTTTTTTTCTGAAAAGCTTCTTCAGTGCCCTGTGATCTTTATTCTTATTTTCATTTTTGTTTACAGAAAGCCAGGCAAAAAGCAGAATACGTGGATTTGCGTGGTGCACAGATAGAATGGGCCAAGGAAAAATCGAGCAGGAAGAGTGTCTTTCAGGTAGGAATGCCACATGTACTCAATTTATTCCTGTTTCCTCTAAACCGGAGCTCTCTTGGGTAATCAGAATGAGATTACCTTCCTATGATGTTTCCGTGTGCATGAGCTACTCGTCTGAAGGTCATTATGAAAGACTGACTCTGACTCCTCTTCCTTGTGGGACCGTGGGTTTATTTTGTGTTTTCCCCTGATGCCTGGTTACTATCTAGACACAAAATAGATGCTCTGTGCCGGTTATTATACAGCAACATCATTGAACTTTGCAATGTATTTGATAGCTGTTTGGGGTGCCAACCTAGAATGCTTTGCTTAAATAGGTGTGACGTGGCACTTTCAAACGTACACAAATTACAATTCCCTAATTATAAGCTATTCTCATTCATTGCCATCCCTGCCTTCCAGTCATTAAGAACATTTACCAGCGGAAGTGAGGAGCAGGGGAGAACAGAGCAGCCTGTTGGGGAAGGCAAGGACATGCGAAAGGGAGGAGGGAGAGAAATCAGAATGCATTCTATACATGGATGAAGTTGTCAAAGCACAAATTTAATTAATAATAAATTTTAAAGCAGATCCTTTTATATTGACTATTTTCACTTTGGGAAGAAAATTGCTATGATCGATTAACAGTCAGAATCATAGTCCACTGAGTGTAAAATAAACCACAAAATCCTTGAATGAATACAAACCGTAAACTTTGGTATCTCACTTGTGAAATTACTTCAGATTATAATTATTTCAGATTATAAATTTGATATGTTTTTCCATTTTAAGTTATATACAACATTTACATTTTGTTATATTTTAGAATTATCCCATTTAGGAGTGAAGGGAGTGGATTAATACTTATTTATTGATATTAAATATTTTCTGAAGTAGTTCTACTTTCTAACTAAAAGTAAGTTATTATGTAATAAAATACATTGATGAAATCAGTATAAGGATCTTGCAGTAGCATATGTGGTGGCCTTTCCCGCTTCCACCCATATGAGGGGAAATAGCTCACTTCCAGTGTATCCAGTATGGGTTACTTCCTCCCGGAACTTATGTAGTAAAATAATTCAGACCTATTCAGATTTAAAAAGAAGAAAAGCTATACATGTCCTAGAATAAATTATCTTTCCGTTTCTAGTTTTGCTCTACTTAAATATAGAGATGTTTTTAACCAAAAATTAAGTGAAAGGATAGATATAATTATCATCTGTCAACTAAAAATACAATTTTAAACAAGAGGGAGGAAGGAAGGAAGGAGGCAGGAAGGCACACGCAGGGAGAGTGATCTCAAACCAAATGGCAGAGAATTTAGAGAACCAAGGTATAAATAATAAGATGAACTTTGTTTGAGAATGAGAAGGTAAGAATCGGTTAAAAATAACCCTCTCCTC
The DNA here is from genome assembly GCA_963919715.1 of Microtus obscurus. Taxonomy (NCBI): domain Eukaryota; kingdom Metazoa; phylum Chordata; class Mammalia; order Rodentia; family Cricetidae; genus Microtus; species Microtus obscurus. The sequence continues at coordinate 557,458 of CAWTZC010000486.1, forward strand.
TTATTTCTGTCTCTTGGTATTATTCCAACACCAATAATAAAACATAAGGGTCATAATTCAAGTCACTGACAATCTAAGACAGTGGCTCTCATGCTGAGGGTCGTGACCCCTTGGAAAACCTCTATCTCCAAAAAAATATTTACATTATGATTCATAACAGTAGCAAAGTCCAGTTTTGAAGCAACAATGAAAATAATTTTATGGTTGGAGGCTGCCACAACATAATGAACTGTATTAAAGAGTTGCGGTGTTAGCAAGGTAGAGAACCACTGATCTAGGGCATGATCAGATAAGCTAAATGTTGTATGTCTACATTCATTGTGGGTACCCCAATTAGGAAAGTTGTAAAAGAAAGATATCATGCTCAATTTTAAGAACATGATGTTTGTAAAATGGATCATTTTTTAGATCTCTGAGGCCAGTTTTTCTGTATTTATCACTGTAAAGTTTCAACCAGACCAAAAATGAGGCTACTGTCAACTCTGTGGTGCACAAATGATGGTTTATATCATCCCTAGCTTTTGAACTATTGCTAATGTTCATTCTTTTATAATTTCCATTTGAATTTTATATATACTTCTGAATGCAGCTTCTTCCAAAGACATTGAAGTCTATTTCACCTTTTGCAAATTTAGTGGCTTAAAAAATTTTGTCATCTATTTTTGTTTTTGATATAATTGAACAATTCATGGGGCCTTGACCCTTCAATATTTACACAGATGATTGGCAGATGGGTACATGCACAAATAGCATGATTCATATATAGATGATGATGAAGATAGATAGATAGATAGATAGATAGATAGATAGATAGATAGACAGACAGACAGACAGACAGACAGACAGACAGACAGACAGACAGATAGAGAATAGGTGAATAAACTCTTGATAGTTTTGTATGTAGAAATAAAAGGCTATAAAGATATTGTGAACACAAAAGTTACGGAAAATTCTGGTATGAGTTTCTGTTGGATAAAGCATCTTGCTTTCCACAAGCTTAGGTTAAAATTTACTAATATGCACCCATTAAGGTGATCAGAACTGTCAGTCGTTTGAGTAGAATAACGTGAATTGCTTTTATAGTTCTGTTAGCAAAAAGAAGCATTGGGAAGAATTTGCACACGACTAAGTCCAGATGATGTTGTGCATCAATATTTGATTAGATACATTAGCTGGACTAACTCTCAAGTGATCAGAATAAACATGATTACATCTCAAAACACAGTATTAAGGCATGGGTGGGTGTTTGAGAGTGCAGAAGGGTTTTCTTACCTACTGAATAATGAAACGTTTCTTCCCGACTGAAAAAGACCCTTCTAACTTTAGCTGAGGTACCACATCAAAAATAGTTTTAGGATTCCAAGTTTGAATTAGGCTTGATATTCAATCTCAGCCTATGAATTATAGATTACAGACAGCAAATGACTATTGAGATTTTTAGTTCCAGAAGAATCAAAGAAGAGCAAAATTAGAAATAATTTAAAATTTGAAATCTGTCTTTAAAAAGTTGACGGATTGGCAATTATATACCACATAATTACCACGTCTGCAGAGAAGTCAAACTTGAAATGAAGAGGAAAACAAACAAAAAAATTGTGAGTGCCTGAGATATGCTGGAAGCACACATTTTTGATGCAGAAAGATGGAATATTTTCATACACTGTTTATACTTTGTAGACATCTGATTTGTTCACTTTCTGCATTTAACAAAATCCAAGTTTTATTTACAGTTAAATTTCCATCAAACTCAATGTGGGTTCAGTCTTCTTCTAATAGTACATGCTAATATCACAGTGATAAAATTATAGTATATAATTTAGTATATATATAGTATAAATTTAGTATATAATAACTCTTGGTAAATCAAAATGGTATTTGCTTTCTGAAATGAGGAATCTCTGCCTGTTTTGGAACTGGAATTTTTGGGCTACTTTTGTCTGATAGGCATTGTTCAAGAGCAAGTAACGTTTTTTTAAAAAAGTGCTGTATGTCTTTAAAAAATCTCCTGTCTATGTAATCAGAGGTGTCAAACAATTCTATAAATACATCTTTAAAGAACATCATCAGGTGTACATTTATATAGGATTTCTTGATCTTGGGAGTTACACACACACACACATACACACACACGAAACTTTGCACTTATGAAAGGGACATACAAATTCTGAACTAAATTGCTGTATGTCCACTGCTCTAATGGTTGTTTAATCCTGCAGAAAGGGTAATCATAAATTATCACAATTTTGATGTAACTTGACAAGGTATTTCGTCCGTGAGTAATTTGGGATGAACTTTGGACAAGTTTGCTTAGTTAACTAAAAGCAATGCCAGGTCTTCATCTGGGAGAGCCTGGGCAAAAAGATTTATGCGCAAATCACATGTTTTAAACATTTCTGCTAAGTGCTGATTTTCTCTTTTGTGGTTAGCCTGAAACTTAATGCACCAAGGATTAAAAGGATTACAACATAATCTTAAATAATCCCAAATGTCATTTACATAGAGATAGTTGTAATAACTAAACAAAACTCCGCTAAAGGGTTGTAGTACTGTAAGGCAGCATCCGAAGCACAAGGGGAGGTCATATCTTCTCTTGTCTCGCTGGTCACACTGGGCATTCACACTGCGTTACATCAGGAAGGTTAACTGATAACATAGTTTGGAAATTAGCTACAGAAACACTAACACATCATTTGGGGGAAGCTTTAAAGAAAATCTTGTTTCAAAGTTGACAGGAAATTTTCATCTAGGTTGTTTCTCTTCCTTTGAGTTTGAGGTTCTCTGAACAATGTCTTTGGAAGTCTAGGGTGGGGAACTCATGAGATGCTGTCAAACAGAGGGCACAACACAAATATGCTCCCAGCCTTCCAGGAATGCCACGTGTTAAAAATGAGAAGGAGCTGGGCATGGTGGTGCCAAGCCTTTAATCCTAGTCCTTCTGAGGCAGATGCAGGTGATCTCTGTGAGTGTGAGGCCAGCCTGGTCTGCTTAGTGAGTTCAAGGACAGTCAGAGCTATATAGAAACCCTGTCTCAGAAAAAAAATGATAATGAAAACAGAAACAAAACTGAAGACAAAGCAATTAATTCCATTCAATTAAGTTATCACGTGATACTCTATCCCAGCAAGTAAAGCAGTTTTAGATGTGAGACTGGAAATTATCTCAGTTACTGTACCTATTGAGCCAGGAGACTGGGCATGCCCTAGCTGCTCAGATTGTGACTACTGGGACCAGATTTGAACGCATGCAGTATGACAAACAACAAAGAAAACAGTTAGGGAATTCTATCTGCAACATTAGCCTTGCGTTACAAGATTCCCAAAGAATAACTGAATAAAGAACTAAAAGATACTGTGTGTTTCCTTGGTTCTTTTCTGAGTAGGGAGTAGGACAGTAACTAGTTTTTACGATATTGAATCATCTGTCCTCTGAATACTTATTTGCCTCCTACCTAGTATGGCTAAATAGATTTTACTGTTTTCTAAACAAATTTTATGAAATTTGACAGTGGGATTTATTGGCTTTCTATAGATTACATGTGTTAAGTCGTAAAACTCTATCAGTTAATAAATAATGAATAGAACTATGCCAACTGCCCATCTGTAAGACAGGAAACATGGAGACGACTTGGTTCATACCTCCATCAGAAGTTCACAACATCAACACTGTGCTCAAATGCCCAAGATTGACGCTGTCTCTTTAATATAAAACCACGTCTGCAGGGAGGGAACCAGTTCCCTACAAGGAAAGTCAAGTTGGAATAGTTTTAACATTTAATTACTCATGTTGCTTTTCAGACTCTGGGTAAACTCCTCTGGCTATACTGTATATTAAATACATTCATGTAATATTTTCCATGGATATGCATTACAACTGAACATAATTTGATTGCTCTTCCTGATCTGACATGTCTTAGCTTAACATATTTCAGTGCTACTTACATTTATTAATGTGGAGATAATTTAATAAAATCCTGGAAAATGCTACTTTCAGCCAAAAGGAAAACTACTGGTATTTCGCTTTTATACATTTCTTGTGTCAAGAGGGGTGGTTTAGAATAAATCTGAGCTTTTACCAATTTTCTCTTTCATTTTGCAATGTGTATTGTTAGACTTAATGCAGAGGGGAGATTCTGCACATTTATACTTGCATTCATTTGAAATAAGACTGATTTCAGTTGACTGCATTGCTCACAATGTCTCAAAAGGCATGGAGTCAAAAACAAACCAGTGTAAAGAGAAGCATCAATGTCTAACATGGCTTTGGTTTCCTCGGTGGCTTGCCCTCCACCATTTCATCTGCTTACTAAATACTCAACCATCCTGCAGAGGAATAGTGGAGAGGCATTTGGGTCTGGGGACCTGCATGTTTTCAATTGAACTTTATGCAGACTCAGGGCAGGATTCCTTCTCCAAGTTGCATTGTGTCACACTGAGAAAGGACAAAATAATAAGCCCTCCTCTTCCAGCCTCCTGTCTGTGTTAAAAATGAGGAGGCCTTTGGTGTGTTTGTAATCAACTGCAAAGGAGTAACTTTAACACAAACACAGGTGCTCATCATTATTTATTCGTTCACTAACCAAATCATCCTCTAACCTTAAGCTTGAAATTCCAATTGTAAATTTTAGCAGGATCTCGATGAGGGTGATACATATGGTAAATTGCAACTAATCAGGGCTGGAGAGATGGATCTTCCAAAGGTCCTGAGTTCAATTCCCATCAACCACATGGTGGCTCACAATCATCTGTAAAGGGGTCTGGTGCCCTTTTCTGGCCTGCAGGCATACACACAAACAGAATATTTTATACATAATAAATTAATAAATATTTTTTTAAATGCAACTAATCTTAGAGCTCTTCAACTTTTTATGTATTGCCCCCAGTTGCTAAGGATTTAATATCTCCAAAGAAAAATATTTTCATTTCTCATTCACAGGGTATGTGTCCTTCTGTCTTCTTCAGATTTTAGTATCCGGTCCTTTGTTGAAATTGAGGCGTCGGGGTTTGCATTCCCAACACCCCGGGCCGCCTGGCTAGCTTATGTCCGAAATAACAACACACAAACTGTATTGGCCCATTAACACTGCTTGGCCCATTAACTTCAACCTCTTAACCCATTTCTTATCATCTATGTAGCACCATGAGGTGTGCTTACCAGGAAGATTCTAGCCTACATCCATCTTGAGTTGGAGCTTCATCGCGTGCGTGCCTCAGAGAGCTGGGCCATCCTGTCTGCCCGCTAGACAGGAGGCTGCTGTCTCTGAGCGGAGCTGTGTGCTTCTCTGAGCTCACTTCCTCTTCCTGTCAGCATACTATTCTGTTTACTCCATCCACCTATGTTCTAACCTATAGGACCAGCCAAGCAGTGTCTTTATTTTAACCAATGAAATCAACAGATTGATAAACAGATTGATATATGACACTCCCACATCACTTCCCCTTTTTCTGTTTAAACAAAAAGAAAAGGCTTTAACTTTAACATAGCAAAATTACATAAAACAGTTATCAAGTAAAAATTACAATAATCTTTATCATAACTAAGCAAAAGTATAACTATAACTAACTATTCTTAACTCCATCAAAGACTCTAGAAAGATACAATATTATCTAAGCAAACAAGAAATAAGCAACGTTCAAACTCTACAAATGACAGAGACATCTTGCTGCCTGTACAGTCACCCAAAGTTCCTCTGTACCGTTGGGGCATCCATCTTCGGCCTACAGGCCCATAGTTTTCAGCAGACATTCCACAAAGCAGGAAATTTCAAAGGCAGTCACTATCTGCTTGTCCTGAAGAATGTCTCGCAGACTCTTTCATGATCAGGAACCCCGAAAGATCATCTCACCTTTAGGCAAGTTCAGTAGTCCTCTCTCTGCGGGTTCTCTGTGTCCAGTTTATGCAATAGTCCAAGCAAGAGCAGTTTTCTTGCCCAAATGGCTATCAGACTCCATAAGGATCCTCTTCGATGCCCATCTTCCTCTTGAAGTAGATTGGTGCTGCCAGGAGCAGAGTGTCTCATTGTCATGAAAAGTCCTAAGTTATTAAAACATTAAATGTCCTATTCTGTAATCTTTGAAAGATATGAAGAATGTCTATCTAAAATTTATCTATGTACATCTAGAAAATCTTAACTAACATGACTACAAACTTGACTATTATGATTATCTATTAACAACCTATATATACATTACATTTTTACATGAACTACACAATCATAATACCTTAATCAAGATCAGAAATACAGATACTTATAACAAAATTGACCTTAAATCTAAATCACCAAAGCAAAATCCATATCAATGCAAATTATTCATACCTATACCATATCCCCCTTTAAATGTAAAAGAACGTTTAGAAACCATATTTGGGAACATGGGCGCAGTTTTTTCTCTCCAAACTGCTTCCTGCTGAATGGGGGCGTTGTTAATTAGGTTTTTCATGGTATAACCTGTGTGCTAGTTTCATCTCAGTTGGCAGTTGAGCGAAGCAATTTTCTGAAGGTGTTCACAGCAACCGTTCAGGAGGGCGTGGTCCATCATACCATATCAGAATAGAAGAAATGAACAGGGTCTCATCCTCTGTGAAAACAAAACAAGAAACTCCTTTCCAAAGTATTATATCTTTAGATCCAAATTTCCAAGTCAAGGCATTTTCACAATATCTATGTTGGGTTAGTTGAGCAGCATTTATAATCAAATATCTTTTAGCAGCTTTTGCTCCTTCCTCAGCATTCAAATGATTCAAACAGAGCATAATAGCATACAGTATCAAGATTCTCTGTATATTTTCCATCTTTGTGCACTTTATTTTAACCTCTATTTCATTTATTTTTACTTTTAACTTTTTGCTTTTTTGACCTGGACACTGTAGACCAGGCTGTTCTTGAACTCTCAGAGATCCGCCTGTCTCTGCCTCCCAGGCATTGGGATTAAAAGTGTATGCTACCACACCTTGAACTCACAGAGATCTGTTTGTCTCTGCCTTCTAGGCACTGGGATTAAAGGCGTGTGCTACCATACCTTGAAGTCACAGAGGTCAATTTCCCTCTGCATCCCAAGTGTTGGGATTAAAGGCGTTTACTACCACAACCAACTTCTCTTTTTCTTTCATTTTTTTTTTTACTCTTAAAAACTTACTTTTAGCTTGCATATATTTTTAACACACTGTAAACCATTTAAACATTTTCTTTATCTTTGAATCTCTTTTTACTGTATCTCTCTCTGTTTTTCTGACCACATAGGTCTTTAATTTACCAAGCAATCTCAGTAGGACTAAAGGCGTGGCTTTGCCGGCTAGATGTAGCTCATTCCGTAACTTTCTGCCATTCCAACCTTGTGACTGAGGTACCGGCCAGAGCCGCGTTCAGTGCCACAAGTCTACAGTGTTTCAAGGTCCCTGCCAGCAAGCGAGCTTCAGCAGACAACACTCAAGTCCTCTTTCTGTAGTCTGCCCTCCTGCCTCAAACAGTCAGAGTTTGCCCTGGCAGGATGGCCCAGAAAGCCGGCATTTTTAAACAACGCAGCTTTTTTCCTGCTACGGCTGAAAACCGAAAACCATGCTTCAGCTTTTTGTCAACAGCGTTTAAGTGTTTCGTGGCAGGACCTCTTAATAGAGTTGCAAGGCTTTGCAGCTAAAGCTGAGTCAGGAAGCCTCTCTTAGCTGAGATGGCTGCTTGCCTCTAGCAAGCAGAGCGGCCCTGAGAAACTGCTGCTACCAAGAAAACAAACATGCTTTACTCTTTCCCAAGCTTTCTCGAGCTTTCTGTGGATTCAGTTGCCCACGTTGGGCGCCATCTGTTGAAATTGAGGCGTCGGGGTTTGCATTCCCAACACCCCGGGCCGCCTGGCTAGCTTATGTCCAAAATAACAACACACAAACTGTATTGGCCCATTAACACTGCTTGGCCCATTAACTTCAACCTCTTAACCCATTTCTTATCATCTATGTAGCACCATGAGGTGTGCTTACCAGGAAGATTCTAGCCTACATCCATCTTGAGTTGGAGCTTCATCGCGTGCGTGCCTCAGAGAGCTGGGCCATCCTGTCTGCCCGCTAGACAGGAGGCTGCTGTCTCTGAGCGGAGCTGTGTGCTTCTCTGAGCTCACTTCCTCTTCCTGTCAGCATACTATTCTGTTTACTCCATCCACCTATGTTCTAACCTATAGGACCAGCCAAGCAGTGTCTTTATTTTAACCAATGAAATCAACAGATTGATAAACAGATTGATATATGACACTCCCACATCAGTCCTTTTTGAAAGTGTCATTGCTGCAATATCTAGTTGGTATAAACTAGTTATATATGTTACCAGTTTATATAGTTTATACTAGTTACATGGAATATACAAGTTAATACAGTAACAGAAGCATATTCCCCCAGAATTTTCTAATAAGCTCCGAACTGCAACTTGTAGAGACAAGTCCAGTAACAATGTCCCCAAATAAAAGGGAGAGAGAAGGAACACTTTCTGCTCCCCTTCCAAGGTGTCAAAGCAATACTCTTTTCTTGATTAAAAGGAAACAATATGATTATTTTATGAATGTTGGCTTCAGTGTGTCAGTGAGATTATGCTGCAAAAGATTTATTTTGGAATTAGGTCTTTGACACACGCACACGATAGAGGGAGGAGAGAGAGAGAAAGAGAGAGAGAGAGAGAGAGAGAGAGAGAGAGAGAGAGAGATTCATCTACCATCTATGTGATTGGCTATGAAAAAATGATCCTGAACACAAGAAAAATGAATGTATTCAAATTTTGATGAAACCAAAAACACATTAGCACTGACTAATGGAGCTAGGTCAAAGCACACCAATAAGATGAAGACAACTCCCATCCCTTCAGACCAGACCATGCCCATTCCTTCATACTGGACCACACCCATCCCCTCAGACCAAATCAATGGGCAACACTGGCTTTTTACTGATTTAATTTTGAGGATTATAATAAAGACCTTTTCAATTATATTCTTGAAATTAAGACACAAAATTCAAGTACGTTGTTAGAAAGGACAATATCAAATTTTTCTTCCCTGGCTGTGAAGCTCCAGAGTATAAAGCTTGAGATCCCCATAGTTTCCTTTACAGAGTTCCCTCACTTTCAAAAGCTAACGAAGGCCCACTGCTAGTGCCCAGAGATTTTATCTGTCCACGCTAGTGTCAGGACAGAACAAAACTGGAGGGCAGTAGACATTACACTGACCATATTGATGGATTTTAGAACCAAATCGGCCAGAGGGACTCAGATGTAAGCTTTCCAAAATGACATAAATTAGATCAAATTTTTGAACCGAAAGGGATGAACTTGTCATGTGCAGTTTTCTTAGAGGAATAGATAGCTATGGCCTAATGGGCTAAAGCCACCGCTTTGTTCTCTTTGACTTCTGATGTAGCTGGGGTCTAGGGTAGAGATGAGAGTCTTTTTATTTAGGCAGTCTGGGTTTCCGCCTGATCTCAGGCTGCCTGCAGCAAGCTGCCCTTCTCTTCTTGACCTCGTGCTAGTACCCCCACCTCTCATGAACCTTCTTTATTTCTTGATGCCTTGGTAGAACAAGTGTGCTGGTCTCCAGGCTATCCATGAGTGTTTGTGGCTCCCTGAAGTTTCTTGGTGGTGTTCACATGATGAGGCTTCCAGGTACTGGTTAACAAAACCTAGAACTTCAGACTATACCAAACAATGTGTGCAAACAAATCCTGGGCCTCGGGACAGGTTTCATGGGACCGAAGTGATAGTGCCAAGAACTAGAATTTTTCTACTTGTGAATTTCCATCTTGTATAAAGAACAGAAAATATGACTTTGATTCTGGCACAACATTCCAACCATGGGCTCTCTTTTGCATATCTGTTTCAGAATTCTTATTTTGTATTTGTAAAACAAAGTAGCCATGTTTACTTCATGCCGAGTCTGGCTTTCTTTCCTTTTTAATAGCAAACAGATGTATTCCAGAAAAAGGAATAGTTTAATCCCTAAAGTTGGTATATAATATATAGAGTTAATAAATGGTAACACAGTTTATAGCTTGTCCATGAGGAAGACAGAGTAAAATAAAATCAAGTACCTTAGGAAAGCACAAAATCATCTTTATATAAATAACCAGTGCCATCCAGTTTTTAGAAAGACAGGTAATGAGACTATCTGAAAGCAAGAAACCCACATTCATACACAAACACACACACATCAGCATACACACATACGCACACACACAATGTTTATTTGCCACTAACCACAAGAAGGAGAAAAATCTGGGCAGTGGTAAGCAAGACTCTGAAACCTCAGAGCAATGTTTAAAACAAGATAAGAAAATAATAAAGCAAGCATCATAAACAAAGGCTTGAAATGAACTCAAGAAAACAAGTCAGTTTATGATGCAAACGAAAGCCAGCACTCACACACGCGAGAGACCTTGCCTGCGATCTGTGCAAAATCTTTCCATATACAAGTGTACTGTGCTCCTAAAACTTTAACAGATAGTACAGACTTAAAAGCAAAGATATAATTTAGGAATATATATGTACATGCAAATACAGGTATGCATCTAATCAATTAGTGTAAAGAGAGGTCGTGAATGGGAAAGAGAGTGAGAAGAGGTATATGAAAAGGTTTGGAGGGGAGCAAAGGGAAGGGAGAATTGTTGGAATTAAATTATATTCTTAATTTTTCAAAAGGCAAGAATCTAGAAAGATGGCTTTATGGGAAAGAGCACATGCTGCGCAAGAATAAGGACCTGAGTTCAAATCCCCCATTCCCCTGTAAACCGCTGTGGGTGGCCCGGTGCACCTCCAATGCCAGCACTGCAGCAGGTAGAAACAAGAGAATTTCCAAGGCTTTTTGGTTGAGACTAGCTCTAGCTTCCGTGGGCAATGATGTTTCAAGGGAATAAGGTGGAGAAGACAGAGCAGAACCTCCAACACCCACCTCCGTCCTCCCTACAAAGACTCAAAAGGCATATTGTCTTAGTCAGTTTTTTTCGTCAATTGGACACCAAGCTAGAGTTATCTTGCAAGAAAAACCTCAGCTGAGAAAATTCTTCAGCCTGATAGCCTGTAGGCAAGTCTGTGGAAGCATTTTCTTGATTAATTATTGAAACAGGATGCCCCAGGTCACCGCAGGAGGTGCCACTCCTAGGCACATGGTTCTGTGTGATACAGGACAAGCAGACCGGGCAAGCCATGAAGGTATAATGCAGTCAACAAAGTTCTTCTATGATTTCTGCTTTAGTTCCTGCCTCCAGGTTTCCTCCTAGGCTTTCCCTTATGATAGACTTTGATCTGCTAACCAATTAACCCTCTACTCCCCAATGGCTATTGGCTATTGACTATGGTTTCATGGTCTTTATTGCAGCAATAGAAGCCTAACCAAAACAGACATGCACCATGTAAACACACACACACCATAAAACACTGCAGGACAGTTAAGGCTTCTTGGAATTTGAAGAGGCAGGCTATTGGAAAAGCACTGTCTTAAGTTTAACAATGAGATGAAATGACGTTTGGGGAGGAAACTGAATTCAGCAATACTTGGACTGCTATTGGTGTCTGGGGTTTATGCTCTCAGAGAGTAAGCAAATGTATTTCTTCTTGGTAGAGACCCCCAGACTCAGCCTCACCATGTTATGGGACATTTCATCTCCAGCATGGACAGAGGCTTTCTAAATCAGTGTAGGCTATATGTTCCATGCAAGCTTTTTACAGTGACAGTGTTGACACATTGCAGAAGTGACCCCAAGGAACGTGAGCTATTGACACTGAACTTCCTTTGGTACCTCAGACAGACCTTGGTAGTTCTGTTGTGTTTTATCTGTCATTTAAACAATGCTTAATTTTTAAGACTCCCACATCCATGATTAAGTCAAAGTCAGCTTTCTGATGTCTGCTTCTATGATGGATTTGAACTCCAATCATGCCAGAGAGATTATGTGTGCAATCTTCAGATGTACAGAGTGTGCTGATAAACGTGGTAGGAAACACTTAGAACCTTTCTTCTCTCATAGAATGTATGCACTGGAACATACACAGTCACTGATGTCACTGTCCACCTCAAAGGAAGGAACAAGCCCCTGGCTGTCCTCAGCTCAGAATCAAAAGAAATTCGGCAGCGTTTAACGTTTAATCCGCATAGTAAACACTTGGAGGCTCAAGGGCTGGGAAACAAATGCTTTCCAGAAAGTAAAATTAATGGCATGAACACGTGACTGGCTTCACTGCAGCCGAATTTGTCCTTTGACTAAAGTAAGGATAGTTCTATTATTAACACGGGAAATCTTAGATAGGCGCCACAGGCTGCTGCATTATTCATAGAAGCATTGCTGCCATCTGGTGGCTGACTGGCAGTTCAGCACAGACTGCTCATTCCATCCGACTGGGTCTCCTTGAGGGTTGCCTGACAAGGCTCTGGGGTGGTGAAAAAGAAAGCGTGAACAGTTAGGCCTAAGATGTCAGTCACTTGATGACTGTCCTTGCTCTCCACATGGTGGTAGAATGAAAGACTCAAGGCGGTGGTGAGATACTTATGCATTTTTGGCCTTCATGTGAATGTATATTTTACAAGGCTTATCTAAGGAAGTTCCTCTTGGCTGTTGTTGACTGACAAATTTTATTGACATTCAGTTCTGTTGGCAAATAAATATGTACTCAAATATTAGAAAGATGTATTGAGTCTAAAGATATGTTATTTTGTGTAAATAAGAATATATGTGAGATGCTGTAATCCCTCATTTGGATCTAAGCATGAATTTTCTTAAGTTATCATTCACTGAGTCTGCTTTTGGAAATAATACAATTTATAATATCAAAAAAAAGAAAAATGAACAGCAATTCATAAATCTCGAGATTCTAGCTCAGTCACTGAAGGGTTGTATGAAGAAATCTGATTAATTGTACACGACTCAGAAACCTATAAAGTAATCTATCTTTGCGGATTTAGAGATCGAATGGCAAATATTCAGGTCACACCGCACGTTAAGAATCTGATGACTCATGGCTTACTCTCACTCAGATGAGGACACCTTTGTGTCCTGCGCCATTGTAAAACTTCCTAAAACCACAGAATGGCTCCTTATATGTGGTTAAATCAGAACTTGAGAATGGATATTTATGGAGATAAGAAACCTTTAAAGAACATAAGATATAATGAGTTAAAATTGCCCCAGGTGGGAGGTTGGAGTTCCTTGTAGGAGGGTGGAGTTCCTTGAATTCTCAGAGATGGTATTTAATAGTTAATGCTCGCGTTCCAGTGTGTGTTTCCCTGCCATTAAACTGCCTTATGACTTACTAAAACTCACCGACAAAGAGGCATTGCAGTACCCCGGAAGAATTACAATATTGAATGAATGTTATTCTTTGCCATAAAGGTTACAAGTGGCTATTTTTACAGATAGGCATTTGGATTTTATTTTAAAATTCTTCGGAAGGCTTTGATTCAGTGTCTATACAATTGCTATTACCTCTGTTACAAGCGACTTTTTATACTGAAAATATTTCCTCCCTCAATACATTTAATTTGGCTCATCAAAAACCATGTCACATCTTGCTGTAAGAAGGCTAAATTCCCTTAGGTCCTCCTTTCCCTCTTCTCCCTACACTCTCCTCGGGAAGATGACAGAAACAACACACTACAGCCCTGTCAGGAAAGTAAGAGCCATGTCGCTTACCTCCGTCTCTTTCATCTGTAAGTGTTCATTTTTAAGTACATCTCTCTTCCAGTAGGCTTGAGTATAATTTCATGGCGGTTTCTAATAGCTCCATCATTGACACAGAAAACCTTTGGTCATGGCACTCAGGTATTAGTCGTAAGTTGCTAATGGTTGCTTCAGTAACATTTACTTTTCAGCACTTCTACAACTTCTTAACAGCACATTCCTATTTAGTTAGGAGCATTATTCATATGCTGTAACAAATAATGTTGCTTTAAGCATTTTAGTATACAGTTGCTCAGTGTTACTCTGTAGTGGGGTGTTTGCTGGTATGTTGGTTTATGCCAAATTGTAATACTGACAGCCTGATCGCAGTGAAAAGGGTTCATCTCCTTTATTAAGGAGGTTTTGAAAATCCCTTTAAGGATACAGTTTTGTGATAGAAGCCTCTGTCTCTGTCATAAAGTCCAAGAAACTGAAAGTTGGTCTGCTCTTAGTTTATTGATGGCCAAATCTCAGAAACCAGTATTTAAGAATCAACAAGAGTGAAATAGCAAGAAAAAGCAGCAGATACAAAGGACTTATAAAGTTGGTCACAGGGCAGCATGATGCTAACTAGAATTTTCCACCTAAAGTTGCATAAAGTGTTTAAAGAAAAAAATCTTTTTTTTTTTTTTGCCTCCCTCTGGACCGGTGTCTTTAGGTCTTCCAACTTCTTGGTTATGTGGTGACAGGAAGGGTCTTCTAGGTATTCTCTTTATAGAACTTCTGAATATCCATAGCAGAAAGATGTCTGATGCAGCTTGAGGCAAGATGGACGCTGTCTCAGGAAGGTTGACCCCAACAGGCAGCTGTGCACATCAGCAAGTGCAGACACAGTTGTGCAGAGATGAGGAAGGAGAGCAGCAATGCATGATGCACTATATCCTAGCAACATGCAAGCACCCGTATATCTCACATTAAATGCTGCCCAGAGCCTCAGAGATGTGACTGATCTCAGGACTACAGAAGAGTTAATAAAAAGTCTCATGGAAAGAAAATTCACCTTTTTCCCTGCGTGAGGCTGTATTTGATATTCATTGTGTATTTCCTTACCAGGGATTCTGGATTTCTCTCATTCATTGTCATGTTCTGTTTTCCTGCTGTGCCATGTTTCATGTCCAAGGGTTGTACGACCTGGTTTTCTTGACATTTCCAGCCTTCATTTAATGCAGCTGACAATCCACTGCACTCAACAGGTCTGGAGGCAACAAGAGGCAACTCCCTGAGCTACCTACAGGCCAGAACCTTTCTTGCTGTTAGTGTACAGAAACAGTGATACCCTATTGTTAGAAAGGCCAGTTTCCCCATGTACATTTCAGACATTTTACTAGATTGTTACTTTATATCTTCAGTGTGCACAGCTATCTGTCATCAGCTATAGCTTTAAGCTAATTATGTATCATCAACACCTTTAGAAGCAAACCTCTCCCTATCTTAAGAAGAACGCTTGCCAATCCAGCAAAGACCAGATTTGAAGATGTAGAAGTATAAATGTTACAGGCGTGTTCTATGGTGGCTATTCCTTTTTCTACTTTGGTTCTTAGACAGCTATGGTCTAGTTTCGGGTAATGCTCTGTCACATGTCACCATGAATTCCGAGCTGTGGACCAGTTTGGTGAGTGCACGCACTTGGGCTGTAGTATGGCAGACCTTTCTCCTTTAAGGTACCGCCTTACTTCAGATTAGTTTTAAGATACCATACCATTGCAAGGTTAATTGTTCCCAAGTGATGGGGCGCTTGGGAAGAGCAGTATACCCTGGAGCTAGGTGTGCAGGCTCATATTTCTTTTACTTCTCTACTTTGAGGCAGTGCTTTGAATAACTAATGTCACTAGGTCTGTGTCCTTAAAGGTCAGAAACAGTGGAACAGGCACAGGCACTGATCAGAAAATACAAACCCAGCATTTCAAGTCCAGGGAGGCTGAGCCAAGATCCCAAGAACAGAAGGGATCCAATTTGCTGTGCAGAACCTGACTGATGGTCTGAAGTGCTGAATGTTGTCTCTCCGGATGAAAAGCTATTCAGTAAGCAAAAGCTTTGTCAGGAGGAAGTAGTGGTGTTAGATCAATGTAGAGTCACTATGCCTGACACTATGGTTGCCCTGATCATGGATTTGTTTTACAAGATCTAAATAGGTAAGGATAGAAGATGGAGACCATTGAAGGTATAAGTCACCTTGTTCAATGCTGTGATCTCTGGGAAGTATTAAGACATTGAGAGGAGACTTAAAACGGGCATGTTCTTGATGGGTCTCAGGAGTCCACTCATATTCTCTGGACTTCTTTGTCTCTTATCTTCTAGATTGTCCCCCTAGAGACCTCAGGTCACCATATAAAGCCATGCTTGCTATCTATGTTCTTCCCTCAAGCTTGCACATCTCACTTGTGAGAGCATTTCTGCTCACCACTGCCCTAAAAGGGTGGACTGATGATAGGTGCCAAGCCTGACTTCTCATTCCACATCAACTGACTTCCATGAGATCCTCCATGAGGCTGTAAGGCCTAGCTTAGGAAGCAGTCCTAGAAAAACATACGAAGGGAAATGGAGATTTTAGCCATTTGTTTGTGGGATTTAGATTCTGCCAAACTGTTGTCCCAAATTCTGAATGTTGTATTTCCATTTAAGGATTGCCATGTAGCCCTTTATTTAGTGGATTTGACAATGTCAATCATTTAAAAAGCTAAAACCACATAGTCTGTTGAAAATGTATCATCAGAAACTTACTATTTTTTATGACCCAGTGATAAACCTCAAGTGATAACTTTTAATTGCTGAGGTTTCTTTGTTTGCTTCAGAAGACAAAGTCTTCATCCATCATTCCATGGGCTTTAAAAATACGGTGACATTATACTCGAATTTTATTTTGAATTTTCTAAATCATGTGTCCTGAGACTCAAAGTACAAATATCACAGCATGGACTTGCTAAAGATATTGGTTGATTGTGGAATAACCACTCGGCTATCAATGGCTTCCAGACATGCTGTTATTGCACAATATACAATGTACATCTAGCTAAATATGCTAGTTACACTCATGTAACTATATGAGAATATTTGAGTAAGACTGAGGTTTCTGACTTTAACCTGATCAGTAGTTGTTGTAAACCTCTAAACTTTGGGCTCATTCGTAACAATAAGTAGCTAGCTGATCCACATTGTGCATCTACAATTATAATCCAAAGGTTTAATTTTTATGAAAAGCAATAACAGCGCTGAAAGTCTGATTTAGCCCTTTCAAGAGGTCATAGGACCACAATCCATTGGGCCAGCTTTAATAATTAATAGCCAAGTTCCATCCAACAGGGCGGTAGAGAAAAGGCAGGTAGTAGACTTCATCTGGCCATGTAGCTTTCCTATTACTCAGTATGTTTATAGAAATAACTGCCTAACAAAGTTAACTTCCAGGAAGGATGCCAGGTTACAAGGAATCATACCCAAGTCTCAGAATCACATTGGGCTTTCACCCAAAATGTTTGCAACATTAGGTGGAAGCAACATAATCGGGCTTGGAAAGTTCTAAGGGGGAAAAAATACAACTGAGAATGCTCAGGGAACACTGTGTTCAGAGGCTTCAAGATAGTATCTTTCTTGGCCTCTAGAAAAAATAAGAGAAAACTGTGGATCTTGCTATTTTTAAAAGCAGTGTGGACCAGCAGAATCTAGGGTTGTCACAGATCATTGTAAAGCCCACAGCTTTAGAGGTCCTAACCCACAAAGTGGGCTGTAAGGCTAAGAGAAGATAGGAATACAGTTGGAAAATCTAAACAGAGTCCAAAAGTTTTGGCATGTGAGGACTTTCCAGGGGGAAAGAAAAGAAATCCGATTTCTGTGCAGTTGATGGGAAAGCCTGCAAAAGGCCTGAGAAAATTAAATTTCTCATATTTTCATTTCGAATGGTATTCTCTGTTTGTTTTTTAAAAGTTGAAAATGACCTTACATGTTTAAAGCCATTAGTTAAGAACAGTTATGAAAGCAATGTTACTTTGGGGATTTAATAGTGTAACATTTCTAGATTTTTAAAAAGTATATCTGGAAATTGCCATTTTTTATTATTCTTGGAGATTTTCACAGATTTTTTTTTCTCCAGATAAGAGACTTGTGTAAAATAAATATATGATTCATAAACATGGCTATCTTAATGCGCTGTTACATTTTCTTTGCCCCCAAAATATGTAAACATGGAGGTTTAATTTATCTGTTCCCCTTTAGAGTTCTTTTTATTTCCAAATTAAACCTAAAATATTCATGTTTAAATTTTAGGCTTGTTAAGTATAGGATTTAAATTTTCTCTCAGTTGCTTTTCAGCTAAATTAAATTTTAAAATCACAATGAGTTTGTATTTCTGAATCCACAGCAGGTTAGAGTCAATAGAAAAAATTGATGAGAAAGAAAAAGGTGAAATAATTAAGTTAATCAAACTCTAGCTCAGTGCTTCTCAACCTTCCTAATGCTATGACCTTTGATACTGTTCCTCACTTGGTAGTGACCCTAAACCCTATAATCATTTTTATCGATACATCATAACTCTAGTTTTGCTACTGTGTGAATCATATTGTAGATAGCTGATATGTAGGATGTCTAATATGCAGCCCCTGTGAAAATGTCATTGCAGCGCCAAAGGGGCCACGGCCCACAGGTTAAGAACCCCTGCTCTAGGTGACTAATAACCTTTCACAGCTAGTTCAGGTTCCGTGGGTTTATCTGCCAGGCTTCCACAGCCCTGGGTACAGCTCCGGATTTTGAGGAGTAAGTTTTCAAAATGCCAAGTTTTTGGTTAAGAAGTACAATAATGTACCAGTGTGCGCCATTGTATTTCTCGTTCTTTTAAATACATTTTCTTATCTCATATAAACATTTTTGGGGTAAGAGAGACTACCTCATCTGCTACAATGGGGATAACATTGTGCTTTCCAGCATAACAAATTGAACTATAAAAAAGTCTCAGTTATCGAAGAAAGATGCTAGAGTACATTGCAAATGCAATTTCTGAGAAAGTGGTTGGCATTTGCTTTGTGTAGAATGATGTTAAATAGTGTGAATCCTAGTTCATCTGAAAGACAACTAAGGCAAAGAAAGGTATCTATTGAAAAAAGATGCATTTCTTTAACTAAAGGCACGCTCTTTAAACAATGGAAAACCATGATTGTTGGTATGTTCTGTATTATTCATTTTGCATATGAATTTCTTATATTTGATTATACAAAGTGAAATCTTTCTGAGAGAATAAGTTTCTCTGCTTTAATAAATCCAATCCTAGAGGCCAAGAAATGCTATAGAGGCAACTTCTTCAGGTACCATGCATTGGGTTTCCATCATAGTACAGCTCTTTGATCTCCAGAAGCCGCTCAGAGGCTCTGGGGTTTCTGAATAGTGAGAACAATGTAATACCTTAATGAAGAAGATATTAACCAAGGAATGCAACAGACCAAGTATCATTAAGGTTTTCAATGTCTGGCCCTTGAATTAACCAAAATAGACATTAGTATAGTCTAGAGTGTGGGGCATCTTCTGGGGTTTGACTCCACTATCTTCACTCCGGGCCCGGGCTGATGGAAAAGACTGTTTAGCACAGATGGGTTAAACCAAACGAGTCTTTAAAGCCACCACGCAGAAAGGGCATGTGTCCTATCTGTCTGTATTTCACAGTACTAAATAAGTCAACAGCTACTAGAGCGGAGAGGCACTAGCCTCTGTTCCAGCTGCCCACCACAGTATATGAAGTCACTGCACGAAGATCCCCTGGTTTGTACTGAGAATTCTCACAGAGCCTACAACAGTCTTTGCCCACGTAGACATTCCAATCATCTGCATCATCTAAATTAAAGGACCTTTTTTTTTTTAAACACGTTGCTATTGTTAAGATGGAGTTAATTGTGTGAGGCCTTTGCAAAAGCAAAAGCACATTTTCCACAATTTATTGTTTACTTGTTTTGGTGATGGCACAATAACTTATTTCAATCAAGGAACCACCAGCTAAACACTTTTGAATGTAGAACTTGAATTCAGGTTATTCAACAAAATGTGTCAACGAGCATGCCAACTCATATCTATTTTAAAATTAGTTCAGAAGTGTTTAGGATGTGGGAAATTTGCATTAATAATTAAAATCCAAGGCAGATGCATAAATAATAAGAATTAAAGGTCAGATAATTAGGATGAAATAAGTACCTTCAGAAAGAATCACAAATGAAGCAAGATTTTTAAAGTAGTTTTGTTTAGTGTTTGAATGATTGTACTGGTTTGTCTATTTTTCTAATGATAACAGAGTATATGTTATATAGCCTCGAACATATTTATGTTTGATCTGTAGACATTTACAAACTGTATTTGAAATATAAAGTATGTAATTGCGATTACTTACTTGGTTAAACTCAACAGAATGAATGAATTGCAGGAGGCCTTGGGATAACTATCTCCTAGAAATCAAAGAGAAAAGAAGTATTTTTCTATTATGTTTTAAGAAATATATCTGTACTTTTATATGAATATATGCTTATTAAATAATATTAGATGGGCTTTAAAAAAAGAAAGACAGTCCTCAATGCAAGTTGTTCCATAGCAAAATCAACAAATTTTGACAGTGAGTAAAGCTATCTAAGTTTTCCAAAATATGGCATATGTCTCGTTTTTGGTGTTAAAGATTCATACGAGAAAAACAACTTTGATTTCAGCAAAAGAACCGACTAGTGTTAATGAATACGACTGTGAGTCATCGCTATGTATGCAGCTACCATGGCGAAGTCTAGTTTGTTTCGCTCACCCTTTCAGTTTGTCATTTGAAAACTTGATTGTTCTTACATTGAGCATATTGGTTTAAAGCAAGCAAACAAAGGGGCCGTCAAACAATCCCAGGAAACCAAGTTGCAATTAGCTATCATCACTCCTAGGAAATACTTTAGCACATGCAACTGGCACTTGAGACATTGACACCTTCAGAGGGCAGGCAGGGAAATTTGGATGAGCAGATAAGCTGACTGAAATTACCAACCATGAACACAAAAGAGGCCGAAGTCAGAAAGGAATGGCCAATAGTTAATAACGTCATTGTTTCTTGAAACAACAAAAATAAAGAATGTTTTGTACCTCATACAAAAAAAAGGTTCTTTTCCTTCAAACAAATTTAATGGAAGTCAGTTTAAAATGCACTCTGTGTATATTTAAAAAATTACAGATGTAAAAGTTGGAGAACGTAATTTTTAATTATCTGTAAAATAGAAGAATAATATTTGTTACTAGTATCTTTGGATTGACAAAGTGCTTATTAAATCTACAGATACTTGAATAGACACTGGATTGCCAAGTACAGGTAAACTACGGATGCCATGCTGTAGGATGTAGACTATATTAAGATGAGAGTGAAGATTAGATTTAACATGGAGTTAGAGCAAGTTGGCCATTGTTGAACTAGCGTCAATTTGTACCATTGATTAAAAAAATTTAGGGCAGTGAACACATAACCGCATTGTGCCTGCAATTAAAAATGAATACACTACAAAGAATCTTCTCTCCTCATAGGTATGACACAGGTTTTGCTTAGATCATATGCTTATAGATTTCTTTAAGTAGGAGGAAACGCTATGGTTTACATGCCTGACCCTCATATGCCCAATTCTTAAGATAGGTTTCTCTATCTTATTCAGATACTCTGATGCATTTTGAAGTTAAAAGCTTGCTAAAGTAACACTTCTAAATGTTTTTATTCATGAACCGTAAAATAGAGAACAAAAATTGCTAATGTCTGAAGAGGGCTTCGAGATAAAAGTTTTACATTTTGCTTAGTACATTAGGTTGAATTTTTCCATTAAACTATATTTTTTTCTAAAAGTTTAAAAAAAATTGAGTTAGTGGGCAGTTTGACGGGCTTCAAGGTAACATTGCATATATGTGTATTTATATAGCATTATACTTTGCTTCTATTTTCTCATATTCTCCTTTCTGGTCTTCCTCTCCTACAGATATCCCACCTCCCCCATAGATTCCACCTCTTCTCTCATGGCAAGTGTATGTCTAGATATAATAAACTTTTAATCCGTATGTAAGCAAGTAAGAACTGCTGATCCTGTCTTTTCCCCTCCTCTCTCTTCTTTCTCTCACACTCCTCCCTCCCTGCTATACACCCCTGCTTTTGCCTTCATGTCACACGAGTGTGTATATACCCACAAATAATGAGCCCCATATTCTCATGTGGGAGAAAATATCAATGCTGGCTGAAGCTGGTTTGTTTCACCCAACCTGATCATCTCCAACTCTGTCCATTTTCCTACAAATGATATGATCTCGTCCTTCTTTATGGATGAATAAAACTCCTCTGTGTATACAGACTGCAATTTCCTTATTTATCTGTCTGGTGAAGAACACACAGTCAGTCCATGCTTTGTTAAAGCTGAGACTTTTGTCACACTTAGAAGCAGAGAATTCTAGCCATGACATGCTGTTTGCCATCAATTTGCTCTCACTTGTCCTTGTCATTACCATTTGGTCTTCCTGTTCAGATGTTGGAACTGCCTGCTGCAGAAAGTGCTAACTGTCTTGAACACAGAAGGCTTTCACCTCTGCTGCTAATATTCAAAGAAGTTCAGAGGATCTTAGCATTTGACCTTTTGACACATCAGTGACATTTAACCATTTATAGTTCATTTTGGTGTGCCAAGAAATGATAATCAATCAGTATTATTTGGTGGTGAGTGGATTGCCCCTTGGTGGTTTTATAATGCCTGTTTAATTATGTATTATCTCCATTTAAAAAATATATTCTAGAGATGCTGATTTCTTTGACATAGCACCCATATTGTTTTAATTATTCTGTAATAACTTAATGGAATTATATTTCATTGAAAGTCAAATCTTCTACTTGATTCTTGTTATTATTACTGATATATTTAAAACATTAGTAGAGTTTAAAGAAATCCAACTTTGATCTTTGTAATTAATCTATTTTAGATCTTTATTTTGAAAATGCTTAAAATCATATTTTAGTTTTTTATTAATATTCTAATTGCATTCAAAATATTTAAATGTATATTCGACAAAATTCAAAACATGTATTTCACTAATGCTGGTATCATTTATAATCACTTTAAAGTTTTGATTTTCATGCTCAGCAAATCTAAAGCTTTATAAAAGTCTTTCGCTTTTTGTTGGTTTTCCAGCTTTTTAGTTTTTTATTATCATATGCATTTAATAAATTATATATAATGGGTTTCATTATGACATTTTTGTACACATGTTTAATGACGTTGGTCCTTACTTCACTAATCTTTCTTCTCTTTGCAACTATTTCCCCATTTTTATCTCCCTTCTTCCTTCCCTCCCTTTGTGCCTTTCCTCCTTCTTCCTTTCGCTGTCCTTCTCTGTCTCTCTCAGTTAGATACTGAGTTTCACTTGAACCCACATCTCCTCCTTTTGATTTCTGAAGTTTCCATTTTCTTTTTCTTCTTTTCTGGGAATTTCTGACTTTTGTGTATGTTGTTAAGATAATTTTCTGCAGCGTTAATTCTGTCCTTTCTGGCCCTCATAAAGATCCGAGATCTAGCAATAGCTGCAGGTTTAGCTTCCTTCATTCTTTCAACTATCATTTCATTTCACTACTTTCCAACCTTCCGAAATCAATGTTCCCATTTTGACCATGTGAACTCCAATCTGTGCTTTACTGACAAGCCAACTTAAGCAGATTTCTAAATATCCCATTTCCTCCAATAAATCATCTTTTTTTCTCAAGAAAATTTTTTATGAACTATAAAACCCCTTTTTATAGTATCTAAGTTGTTATATAATATTTCTTACAGGTTTAGCATGTTTGCTTTCACGTAAAATGTTCACTTTCATATTAAAGGTGAGAGAAGAATCGAGTTAATATCTTTTTGTATTCCATGTTCCACTCAAAAGGAGATAGATTTGCTCAGAAACTAACGTTTGAAGAATTTTAAGCAGTCTCTAGTTCCTTTTTTTACTTTAATGTGGGCATGAATTAAATCTGCACTTCTTCTGAAGAGCGAACTACTTGCTGTCTTCGGTTAAAATCTCCAGTCATTTTTGTTTTTATTTTTACTCATCAAACAACAAAAAAAGAAGCCTTTTCTTACAAGGGACTCATTATGTCCATAGCAATGGCTGAAGGAGATGTGTGGGACAGGGCAGAAAGGAGCAGTAGCTGGCGTTCTTTTGTTCCTCCAAGATTGGAAGCTCTTGGTAGACAGGAGAAGCTCTTCCAGGGCTGACATTTAGCAACTTTCAGACTCCTCAGCTGCTGACAGTAGTGAGCTGTGGCAGGCAGCTGCTGCAAGCTGCTGCAAACTGAACCTCTAACAGCTCCTCAGCAAGTCTCCGGGACTGGAGCCCTTACCTTAATGTGACCAGTGTAGAGCTTTCTGGGTTAGGATGCTAGGAATCTGTGACCCACTTCAGCACAGACAGGGTCTCAGCTTCTCTGTCATTAAGCTCTCTAGAACTCTTTCAGCAAGCTCTTGTGGTTGCCATTGCTACAACCGCCACTCCAAGGTAGCCTGATGACCATTACTCTTGCCGCTCATTCTCCCAATGCTATTGCCTTTGTGGATGTTGTCTCTGTCTCTGTTACTCTTCATGTTTCAAGACCAGCCTACTCTACCAATGACGAAGACAAAAGATTGGCAAGACAGTACAACATGAAGAAGCTTTTCGGTGGGCTTGTGTTTCAGCACTAGCATGGGGGACAGTGCAGAAGGATGTCTTCTGGCCAGTGTCAGCCAGTCTAAGTAACTAAGAACGGAGTGTTTGCACCAATCACAGCACACTTTCATACACATGACATGCTTTGTCCACTCCCATGGTGGTGAGGTCTGTCTTATACCAGTCAACACAGTCTCTTTGCTGAGAGAGAAGGTCCTTGCTCTTCCAACCTGGCTGGGGCAGTTCCAAGAGCATTTAAATTGGAATGAGATTTGGAAAAGTAGAGGCAGAATTTTTTTTTTGTTCTGCAGATGCTCTCAAATAAACACTCAGAAGCTTAATATTAATTACAAATGCTCAGTCAATAGCTCAGGCTTGTTACTAACTAGCTCCTACAACTTAACTCATTCCTATTCATCAGCGTACTGCCCAAAGGCTTAGGGCTTTTACTATTATCCCATTTTGTGTGTCCAACTTGTTCTCCATCTGGCTGACGACCTCTGGCTCTGCCCTTCTTCCTCATTCTAGTGTTCTTTCTGTCTCAGGCTTTTTTGCCCTGTTACTTCCTGCCCAGCTATTAGCCAATCAGCTTTTTATTAACAAATGAGAACAATATATACTTACAGTGTACAAAAAGATTATTCCATAGCAGAAAAGCGAGAAGTCCACGGTGAGCTGTTGAAAATTAGCACTGCTGGGGTTTTGTATTTAGGAGCAATGCTTTGGCAGCAAACGGTTGTGGCTTCCTTGGGTCATCTGTGACCGGTCAAATGGCTGTGTTGGCAGAAGAGCAACCTGGCTTGACTCATATTTCCTACGACAAGGCAGCTTGGGGTCCAGGAAAGAGTCTAACAAAGGTCAATTAATGAACCAAACTGTCCTATCTCTAATATTTTCATTTACTTCAAAAGAAAAAATAATGTCAAACCTAAACATTAAAAAAGAAATGGTATTTAGAGTAAACGATGATCATCATAGTGATTAAATCATATTTAATATTGATTGAGGTAGGCCCTCTCTTCTAACTCATCACTCTCAAGGCTCTGTGATTGGGAAAGAGGTGGGTGCAAGCCTCGTCTTAATGTTCATGCCTACTCCTGCTGTCTTGGGCTAGGAAAATGATGCTACTTGCCTAGGCCCAGATGACCAGGGCATGTCTAGACACAGTTATTATAAATATTCTAAAGACTTGCCCACCTATATCCTCAGTCTTGAGTGCAACCATGGCTTGATTTCTTCTATGTTTTCATGAATGTTTCAGAAGAACAGTATTAAATATGTATTTTGTCAGCAAGACAGTTTTGAATCTTGCTTTTAATAGCCTATGTTTTTCTAAATTTGTATTTAGCCATATACAGTGGATTTTTTTGTACTTTTTTGCATTGTGATTTTATATTTGACAATGCAAAGATAAGAATATCCATGTAAATGGTGTATTTTCTATGTATTGAGGCACTTTAGGGTTTTTGACAATGTGTCCTTCCATTATTTTTATGTGACTTCTCAATAGATTGCTTTAAATTAAAGATTAAGATAAACAAATTATTCACATCATTCTCCTTCATAATCACATGCTTTGCTGCAGCGCTGAGCATGGTACCCAGACCCTGGCCATGTTGGACAGCCACTCTGCTGTGGAGCTCCACCTCCAGCCCTTTAATCACTCCCTGTGTGGTTGCAGATCCTGCATTATGTTCAAATACCCCTACTTAAAATAACACTGCGCTGATACCCTTGTATCTGTCGCTTGTGTCCAAAACCCAAAGTAATTAGGCTGAGATACCTCAAATAATGTACAATCTTTATTCAGTCAGAATCCACTTAATTGAAGTCATTATTTAACTATTCATTTCAGGTTTTTAAAGCCAAATGTTCATGCATCTTCTATTACTTTTGTGAGTGAGATTAGGTCACTCTACCTCATTAAATACACTGTGGCTTAAACACAAATAAATTATGCAGCATACAGCCTTAGAGCCCTGATAAAAAGTAGCAAATGCATGACTCTATCCCTTGTTATCTGTGCCTAAGTGAACTATCTATGTCCTGGCTGGCTTTAAAGTCCAGAATTTTAGGAGTACAAAGCTGTCTTTAATAACTAGTTTGTTTCCATAGAGAAAAAAGTCCAAAGTTCTCCATTAATGTTCATTGTTACATTAAAACTAGCTTTGCCCTGGTCTTCTCATCTGCACTTCATTAAGTCACATTCTGTGGTATAATGTTGCAAGTTTTGGAAATGCAGAGACAGTTCAAGAAATTGATTCTATTTGTTCTTTCTGTTCAATAGACCTTTGATCTGAAATGTTCAATAGTGCCTGGCTGCTCGACGCAAGGCACTTTTAAACCATTGTTCGCAGTGTAATAGCCTTGTTATCAGGTTGTGTGAATTAATTCCATCACATTACGAGGAGGAAGTTAGGTTCACAGAGCACAGACTAATAGCCGTCTCCTGTTACTGGCCAATTGATTGGGTAACCGGACGACACACCACGCTTATAACTCAGCTGTTTTGCAAGGTGGTCTTAATTTCAGCGTTTCATAATAACAATAATAAATTTTGATTTCCCCCGGACACCTTGCCTAACAAACTTTGAGAATTTAACAATATATACCGAGAAATGGTACAAAGGACTAGGCCACCACTCTTGGAAAAGTCCTTGAATCAAAAAGAGAACAAAGACTAAGACCTTCTGCTCAGTGAAAACCCACATATAAACAAAAACGGAAACCACCCACAAACAACAGAAATCTCTGTGACAGGAGGGGACTCAGGAGAACCACTAAGTCCCTCCAGGCAGTTCCTGTCAAACATCGGGCACAGAGTAGCTTCTGATTTCTTTCCCAGGAAAGAAAGAAGGTTGGAGGCATTGAGCAGCCTGCCCACTCCATCACTCAACTACGGCTGCAAGGAGCAATATTGATTGGCAAAAATGGGTCACACATTATGATGTCTATATCACATATTGTTCATCTTGACAACGGTGAGGTAGAGTTAGAAACTTAATTTGAAAGAAGTAATTTGAAAATTGTCCAAATCAACATTTAAACAAAATTATCATTTGATTAGATGAATTTATTTCTCTTCTTAGTTGAGTTTGTAAATATGAGATCAGTTCGGTTTATTTATTTAATGACTCCTACTTATTTCACAAAATAAAGCAAGCACGCTTTTTTTCTGAAAGCAAACTTCTTGCTCTTGAGATATCCAACTATAGACAAACGACAAGGTAACTACTGAGAACCATTTACTTGAGGTTCCTTCTAGAGGTGTTATGGTTGCCTGAACTCATTAGTCTTCTGACACATCAGCATCCTTGTGACATACGCCTTGGATGCTAATGCTTGACTCAAATACCTGACCTGCCTTCTAACCACTCTGTTCGATTATTAGTGTGACTTGCCTGGCCTGATTTATTTCCCATCCTGGCATGCTACCCTATTCCCTCCCCTCCAACTCACCATGCACCCATCCTGTGAGAGTCCTTCCAGGAAGAATTTGCTCTACTCTTGTGACTAGAGTGAATTGTTCTCAATTTTGTTCTTGCACAGACTATATCAACCTATAGTGATGGCTAGAAAAATTATGAGACCATTTATGCAGAATGGCTGACTTGCCAAAAGCATCCAGCAAACACAGATGTACATTTGGAGACCCTTATTCACCTAGTCTTTGCAGGGATGCTAGCATCCTCCACCATGCTTTTCTGTATTATATATATTCCACACATATATTCCTCAGAGCCAGCATACCACATCTATAACTTCTTTTCAGGATTAAAATAAAGCCAGGTGTGGTGGCTTTAATTAAAGATGCCACACACCTTTAATCCTGGGGGCTGAGACACGCAGATCTCTGTGAGTTCAAGAGCCAGCCTGGTCTATAGAGGGAGATTCAGTACAAACAGGGCTACACAGAGAAACCCTATCTTGAAAACAAAGCAAAAAAAAAAAATCTATCCCCTGCCCCAAAGAAATGATGAAAAAAAAGTAAGGGCTTTTATAGATCAATTGTTTCCCTTGTGCTGTTCCATTTCTGTCTGTAAATCTGAGCTTTAAAGCCACGGAAGGAATCTCCCTACTTCCTGCCTTTTTCACAGTTATGTAACACTGCCTCTTAATGAACCAGTGTTGTCTCTGCAGTCAAATGCTCTACCACTGAGCTATACTGCATTCATCACTAATAATTTCATTTATGAGCTGCTTGTGCTCAACATTTAGCATTTTCTACACGCTTTGTCGGCCGATGGTTACAATGACATTTGTGTCTTTAGAAGCTGGAGCCACAACTACTTTTCTTGACTGTCCATCAAGGCTTGGCCTGCTATCATCCATGGAGATTCTCTGTATTGTGTTTACTCTGTTTGATTTAATTTTGAAGCTTC
The DNA here is from genome assembly GCA_963919715.1 of Microtus obscurus. NCBI lineage: Eukaryota > Metazoa > Chordata > Mammalia > Rodentia > Cricetidae > Microtus > Microtus obscurus. The sequence continues at coordinate 586,152 of CAWTZC010000486.1, forward strand.
CTAAGACATTGGCGTAACATTAGGCACACAACAGACATGAACAGAACCTGCAGACTGTTTAGAAATTCCATCACGCCATCCTAACATTCTTCTGGTTCAGATGCTGCATACTTCATGGTGTTCTTTGCAGTTCTCTGTCTTTTCTTGTGGTGGTGCTTCTCGCTTTGATCCTAGAGTTTATTGAATTTGTGCCTTTCAACCTCTTGAACTTTCTTTCCCTTCTCGTCTCGGGTGTCTCAGGAACCTACAAGTAGAAGTGCATTCATTACTTGCCATTTGGTTTGCAAATATCAGGGACTGAAGGAGTTTGACTTGCACTTATTCTCTCCATAAGACAAATGAACAGTTTCATTAAGTATCATTTGCTTAAGTAGCGGGCAGACCAGATTGCTTATTTTTGACATAGCAATATGAAATGACTAGAATGCAGGACTCCTACTCCATGCTCCAATACATATGTACCTTCCTTGACTCTGTATTCATTGTATCAAACTTACTCTTACCACAGGGACATCTGTCTGCTTGATTATTTGGACAGTTAGAACTTTAGAATATTAAACTAGTCATGTGTGGAACTGTTTTCAGACCCTTTTCAGAGGATGGTTTGTCTTATCACATCAATATGCTAGGCCAATTCTGAACTAGGCCATAAGAAACTAATGGTTCAATAAGGATTATTTTCTAGGTCCACAGGAAAACGGGGCATGATTTTGACCTTCAACACAAAGCCTATAAATTCTGCTCTTGTTTTTCTGTCCTCATATCTTTCTTCGGAAATCCCCCCCTCCATATTTCTCCATATTATTCTTTTAAAGAAAAGTATTAATTGGTTTTCTATCCTCTCTGGAAATTTAATGGCTGATTTTGTGTGTCTTTAGCATCTCATAAAGCTTGTGTTTATCTCAGAGTCTTTATTTATACTGGCTTATAGGAAGAGATCTGAGAGACCATCAGATAAAGACATTGGGATTGGGGATTCAGCTTGCTTAGATGCACAAGGCCCTGGGTACAGTCTCTGATGATAATTATGATGGCATAGAAATGTTTATGAAAATATGTACTTGATATTAATTATAACACACTTGGGTATATGTAGAAGGAATGTGCCAAGATAAAACATTTCAGAGTTTCTTCCTTCCATAGCTCAATGATATTATCAAGAAAACCAAACTTTCGCCCTATCTGCCATTCTGTGGAATCAGCTTGTCTCACTCGGGGCTGTATATTGGCAATTTATGAACCAGGTGATCTACAGAGACCTGCCAAGTTTAAACAGATTAAGGAGTCGATTCTTAGAACTCTTGGAAATAAAGAGAGCCTTCCCAGAAAGGTCCTTTGCAGGCCCTTCTCACTGGGGCAAACTGTTTACATGACTGCCCAACACATTAAATAGAATCACTTAAAAAATACAGATTCTCTGTGAGTTCGAGGCCAGCCTGGTCTACAAGAGCTAGTTTCAGGACAGGAACCAAAAGCTACGGAGAAACCCTGTCTCGAAAAATAAAAAAAAATACAGATTCTGTGGTTTAGAGGACAGAGGGCTGGCATTCCCCCGCCCCCACCACAATACTCAATGCCATTCTGGTTTCTGTTTACAAGGTAAAGAAGACACAAGTTTTGGGTTGATAACTATTTGGGTCTGTTGTGTTGGTCCCCTGACTTCAAGTACCTGATTCCTCAAGTGGAGTTTCTAAAGCAATGCATATACAACTGTTTGAATAACACTAAATGGACTACGATGGCAATTTCAAAGTCTATCGTGTCTTTTTAATAGATTCTTTTCTTAAAAGAAAGTAAACTTCATTCTCTTGATTTCAAAAGCCACCATGAAAGCTGCAATATGCTTTTAAGTGACCAATATTTTGTTTATTGTGTCACCAGCACTAAAATAGTTATTTTCTTGCTATGGTCATTTTGTGTCTTTGGCTATATTTTACATAGGGTGAATTAGAATAAGGATAATCCAATACATGTTGCGGGTACTATTTCTAGTAAAATAGTGTAGAATTCAGAGGGTACTTATTTAAGTGCAAATGCTGTCTCCGTTCTAAGTCACTTAATCAGGACACTTTAATTTCTACCACTGCTGAATTCAGATCATAATATCTGCCCCCCATCTTCCTCTCTGGGAAGCTGGGAGGATTAATTAGATAAAGCACTTAAATCTCCTCATAGAGACAGGGGACATAGAAAGGATGTTATTATTTCTAGGAGAGAATGAAGTGGTGTCTTTTTTATGGACAGTCCACCCTTCTGGGTTTTTTTCCCTCTTCATTCAGCTGAAGTGCCAATTTGGTGGGTTTTAATTTATCCTGTGAAACCCTTCTCATCTTCAAGTAGTTGTGCTTAGAGAAAAGATTTTCAAGTACTGCCTCTCTGATGATGGGAATTGCATGCGAGTTCCGAATGTCCTGAACAGTATAGTGTTTTGTCCTGCTGGAATGTGATTGTGGCGTTGGTCAAGAAACAAGTTGTGCCTACGTTGGAAACTATGACCTGTGCCAGATCTTGAGGTTCGACCCAGTCCCAAGTTCTGCCAGGAAATATGACAGCAATTCTTAGTCAGTTTAGTTAATATCGATTCGCAGACACAGGGTGTCTCTGTTTCAAGTTGAGTCCTGTTTTGAATGAAACCCATTGTTCAGTCCTGCCCATCTTTAAACAAGAGGCACAAAGGCTTTCTACCCACTAACAACTGGCCTGCTCTTGGTTATGTCGTCTTAGACATAGAGAGATGGCAAAACGGGAACATGGTCTTTATTCATTCTGCCACAAAACTTTTCATGTTGTTTATACGTAAACTGCCTTCAAGCAATATAATTCCCATATTTCAATCAAAGAACCCTCTGATTTTCTCCTAGAATTCTCACTGTGAGTTATAGAGTTAAAACGTGCCCATTTTAAAACCCATGTGCCCTCCCCCCTTTGGCAGAGTTTTAGTTGGTTTTGCTTTTCGGCTGTTATATTGGACTTGACTTTGCTCCTGTATAGATAGGTGTTAGCTACAGTGTTCAGTTAGGCAGCCTTTGTGTTTTGATCATTTTACCTGCTCCGTGAAGCTCAGACTTATGCCTTCTGTCCAATGGCATGGAAGCCCTTACAGATGGAGGTGGACGGAGTTCTTCTCAGGAGGCAGTGTGCCCGCATCCTCCCGAGGATTTGGGAAGTAGCCACAGTTGGGGACATCGTGGGATGGTGAGATTGTTCCCAGTGCTTCAAGCCAGCCTGAAGTGACCTCACATTTCCCCCATCCTAGAAATGAAGTCAATCTGTAAATCTTCACAAGTCAAAAATCAAAGACTTCTTTGAAGGCTGAAATGGGCTATTGAAATAGCCTGAGTCTGGTTTTCATATTTATAGGCTCACTTTAAAAAGCCGAGATTTCTTATTTTCCTTACAATCCTGGTACTAAAGGGAGAAGGAGCGATGTGGCTTTCTGAACAGACTCATGCCAGACTGGCTCAGTCTGCCAACAGTCCTGAACGTGGAGACGCGGGAAGAAGAGAGATAACAGAAGGGTGCATCATCAGTAGAAGACCAAGAAACTTACTACCATCGGGACATTTGTAGGTCTGTTTGTCAAGGCAGAAACAAGAAGGATGTGAAAGTACTATTAGCCCTTGCCATTCACTGACTGAGGCCGTGCCCTGGAATGTCACACCGTCGGCATAAGCATTACATCCTTGGCAGAAGTTAGAACAGTGGATAAAGAGGGATGTAGTCTTGGGTAACGGAGAAATACCTCGTTTTAATGGAGAAATGTCTCATTTTCTTTAGCAGTGATATGACTTTTCAGAGTATTGGCATCTTCATTTACCAGCCTACCCTCTAGGATAGGATCTGATTATGATGCCTTCTTTCGAAAAATTCACCACCAAAAGAGATGCCAACGTGAGCCTAAAATAATGTGAGTTTTAAGGTTTTTATCAAGGATTTAATGGGTTTTGAGGAGGGAGAATCCTGACCTTGAAGTGGCAATCTAGCCTTAAGAACTGTGCCCCCCCCCCACCATAGTCCATCCGTCAGATCTCGTGAATAGCCTTCAGTCCATTAAGTGTCATGCTTCAGTTTATGGCTGAAGACATGGAAAGCACAGAAGGATATCCTCTTCTTTTTTCAATAAAAACAATTACAAATATACTTCTAAACAAAAGAAAAAGTGGCAGACTACTTACATAGTTGTGCTTAAGCTAGGTATGATTTACTTGCATTGATCCGTTTAACCCTTCCAACATCCCTGCTGTTGTACCCATTTTACAAACCAAGGAAAGTAATATTCAGAGCCCTCCAGTTATGTGGCCAAGGCAATTGTCCTGGTTAGTATTTAGTGTCAAGTTGATACAACCTAGAGTCACCTGAAAAGAGGGATCCTCAGCTGCAGAATTTCTTAATCAGACTGGCCTGCAGCTGTGTCTGAGGGACATTGTCTTGGCTGGTGAATGGGGTGGGAGAGTCCAGTGTACAAGAAATGACACTCCTATACCAGGAAGGGAGGTCTAGACTGTGTGAGAAACCTGGATGAGTATGAGCTAGACAGGGAGCCGGTTAGCAGCGTTCCTCCATGGTTTCTTCTCATGTTCTTGCTTTGATCATGAATTCCTGCTAACTTCCCCCAGGGATGGATCAAAACCTGGAAGGATATTATGAAATAGACCTTTCCTCCCCAAGATGATTTTGGTCAGGGTATATTATGACTTCAGCAAGCCACAGAAAACACATTAGAATAGCGTAATACAGTTAGCAACTGGTAAAAATTAGGCTTAAAATAAATGCAGATCATCTTGCAAGAATAATAACCATATCACTAGGCTATGCTCGACGAGAAAGACATAGAAGTCTGATGTTTAACACGGGAAGCCCTAAGCAGCAAGCTAAAACCAAGAGCATCAGAGAACAACACACTGGTAGGGTTAGACATAAGACTCTTAGGGTTCTTTTGTGTCAAGAATATTGGTTTAATAGTGGAGATCTGTACATAATGCCTTAAGGTGGTTCACCTAGACAGCAGCAGCCGAATGGATGGAAAGCGGAAAAAGAAAGGCAGTAAGCCGTGGTTCCTCCACAGTCCATGCGTGCCTGTGGGCGCAGGTCTGAGAACCCAGCTTCTTGACGCTAATGTGAAGAAGCACATTCTCTCACACTGGCTGAGTGTGAACGATGATGCTTGGGTACAGTACCAGTGTGGACAGTAGCCACCAGGCAGTAAGAGCCTTTGATAAAATGCAGCTGCACGGTAGCTACCACAGACTCCCCTAGCGTTCAGTGACGAGCTGAAAATATGCTACTTTCCATGTTTAAAAAAATCCCACTATTGAGATAAAGAGAAGGGAAAAACTTCTCACTTTATTCCTTTTTTTATGCTTTTTGATTGCTGAACTATGCAAAAGTGTTACCTAGCCAAAAATATTTTTAAAGTCTTCTATGAATCCAGTATTCATAAGCTTATGTAACTTTTTCGCTCCCAAAACTAAAGGAACTAGTTACACATGCAACCCAATAAGGTTACCATCTAGTACATAACCGAGTTCTCTCTTTCAGCAGGTTAGAGTTTTAGTAACTTTCTTGAGAATTAGCTCTTAAAACTGTTTCTCATCCTTCCGCACTGAGAGAAGAGTTTATTAGGATTAGAACTCGCCAGACGCTACACAGGTGATCCCTGGTAGAAAACACGTTTGCACCCTTGTCAATCTCCAAGCTGCACTCTTTTTACCCAGGCAAGTTGTTCCAAAATGCAGCCCAGGCCTGGTTCTGCATACCTATTTACATGCCGTCAGTGCTGCCCCCTGCCGATATCTGCTTGAATTGCATTGTAATCGGCCCTCAGCACAACCCAGAGAAAACAATCAGTTCTTGTTGGAGCAGGATCATTTAGGGGTATTGATTCCAAATTTGTCATTGCTTTCCATGAAATCTAAACGTAGAGTATAAATTGCCACTCACCACATAAAGTTGATGACTTTCTATACCCAAATGGTTTGACAATTTGTGATTTCTCCCCCAGGAGGTTTTTTTGCTAACATTTTTCAAGGCAAAATATTCAATCCCTGTCTGAAATGATCAAATTTTGCCCTGAAGCAAACTTGTAAATTTTTGCAAAGACTCGTGAAACTTCACAAGGCAAGAGATCAATAATTTCACACAGTTCTGTTCTCACCGTTTCCCTCAGTGTACAAACTGCCAACATGAGAAAGTTTAAGATTTAAGTGGCGAGTAAGAACTCTCTCCCCACCTTTTAAAAATAAAGTAATAGCTTTAAAATAGACGTGACCCATCTGTATTCCAAAGTTTTAGAAAAAAGCAAAAAACCGAGCTTAGAAATGTAAAGTTAGTTTTACGTAAACAGTGAAACATGCGTCTCCGCCCTCGTAACAGCCCAATACGTACTGTGCTCCGCGTAATACTTGGGTTTTGGACTGTGTGCGTATCTGATGCTGTAACTTTTCATCCAAGACAGGATTCAAACATGTACCAACATGATCTTTACACTCCTGTCACAGCAAGGCGGTGGGACACTATGTTCCACCTTGGTAATGCCTTCGTGGTTCTGGTTTTATAACTTCATACATACAAATTAAATCTCAATAAACATGAACCGATATTAAGGCATGCTCTACCATTTTTCCCTGCATCTGAGCTGTGAATGTTTTCTTGCGATCATCTCTCGGTCGATTACTCTTCTTGCTGAATTCTATAGGAGAACTCATTTATTTCCAAAGCTTCAACTATACCTTTAAGATGGATAATATGCAGTCTCTGTTGCTAATCTTACCCCTTATCTGACCATCAGCTACTGATTTCTGACTGTTTACTGGAAATTTGTGCTCTTTGATAATCTATTCTTCATGGTGAACCTTCCATGGTAACCCTAAACCATGCCCTTTTTCTGAATTTTATTTTATTTTATTTATTTTTTGAAAACAGAAGCATACAGCCAAGCACCCAGGGCTTGAAAATAGTATAAGTATATTCTCAAGATATAGGAGTTAATACTGAAGAATGCTTGGGGTCTGGTGCACCACATGACTTGGGATCTTTGCATGAAGTAACAGTCACCACAGAGAGTTTTGTCAAATCTAATTCTTCAAAAGAAAACAAATAATGATTTTGTGGTAAAATTTATCATTATATTTAACTGCCACCAACTTCTAACTCTCTTGAAGCATCCAAAGAGTTATAAGGAGGATTCCTCCTTCCAGACTAGGACTCCTGTTTAGTAGCTGACCTAAAGACAATCAGAAAAAATGAAAAAGAAAAGATAGGTTCTGATGTCATACAGCAGTCCTGTGAAAGGTGTGCAAAAGACCTATCTATACAAATCAAATAAAGCACATGCAAATGCATTCAAAATTTACTTACATAAAGTGAAAATTGGGCTCTTCTCCATTTGGGAATTTTACTTGTAAATCCAATATTATGTGAGAAAATCAAAGAGCAATAGGAATATAACTAATTAATTATTATTTTCGATGTACTCGAACAGCGTTTTTCAAATAAAAGAAATGAAAAATTTTTTAATTTATTTATTTATTAAAGATTTCTGTCTCTTCCCCGCCACAGCCTCCCATTTTCCTCCCCCTCCCCCAATCAATCCCCCCCCCCCCCGTCAGCACAAAGAGCAATCAGGGTTCCCTGCCCTGTGGGAAGTCCCAGGACCACCCACCTCCCTCCAGGCCTAGTAAGGTGAGCATCCAAACTGCCTAGGCTCCCACAAAGCCAGTAAGAGCAGTAGGATCAAAAACCCATTGCCATTCGGGAAAGAAATGAAAATTTAAAGCATATCAAAACCTGATTAAGATTTTACCCTTTACTATTCAAATTATAAGGTCAAAATCCATGTAAACTCTAGGCTAGATAAGTCGTGATACTGAACTCTATTTTGTCCACTCATGGTGCAGAAATGGTCATTTCCTTTTCGCTACTTACTTCACCTACATGAGGTAGCTGGCTGGCTTGAATATAAATAGCCTGACACTGAAAGTGGGGAATGTATTGATAAAACACTACAGCGTAATGCCTACTGAATTCTACCAGGGTCGCCGTGGCCCTACGTGCATTTGCTTTTTGAATTAGATGTCTAATATTTTTGTGAGATGTGTATTTCTTTAAATTGAGTAACTAAATTCATGTTAATATAGTATTGGTTTATTGAACTTCTGATTTCAGCTCAGGCATTACAGAAGAGTTAGGAGCTATATTTAGAGTGAGATCTGCATATTCCATACAGATGGAATCAGTCCACGCATGCATGTTGGTAGCATCCCTGCCAGTCCTAATAAAACTCTATCTTGGGTGTGTTTGAACAAGACTTACGTTACACATGAAAACTGAAACATCAACCATTATATACCCTTTAAGTGTAGATAAAATAATTTTACATCCATACAATATTTTTAAATGTTGACTTTAGCAAAAACTTAAAAATCCTCTGCAATTTGAAATGAAAATTCATGATGCACAAAATTATGAAGGAAAACAATGTCTACTCCAAATAACCCATAACTTTTTTGAATAAAATTTTCGTTTTGTGATTTAATCTTTCTCATTTACACTTGCTCGGTGTATTTGAATTCACAGTGTTTCTGCATGCGGTATAACATTTAATCTGCACAGTGCCCTCCCTTTGTGGAAAGTGCTAACATTGCATGTTTAATGATGGGAGGCGTCCCATGGAAACAAATGGCTATTTTCATGATCATAGCCAGGAACAATAGCAAATTAAAGGCTGGAGGTCCGAGCTCCCAAATGCCAGAGTTCTTTTGAGCAGACCTTGATATGCTACGCCAAATTCTGAGAAAATCTTCATTGCCCTCTCATGTACATGGAGAGGGTGCATGACAGAGGCACAGATACGAGAAGCTTTTAACTTCTCCGTACTGAATTTTCTTTATCTGAGCATAGTATAATCAGAGTGCAAAATCTGCTTGTATCTGTTGCCTACTATGAGTACATGCCTGTGTACGTGCATGAAATAAGTTACTAAAAGATAAAAACGTACTTCTTCCTTTGGTTTTCTATTACACAAAGATTTTAGACAAAAATGGGAGGCAAAAAAAATATTTTTAAAAAAGGAAATCTCAACGGCCACGCAGAAATAAGAGACTATGGGGAAAGGGCTTGACCTCATTAGTTTATTTACTTCCCGAGTCCCCTTTTCTTTGACTGATGGTAGTGATTGAATCCAGGTCTGGGACATGTAAAAGCACACACTCTTTCTCTGCCTATACCACTTACCATTTGATCTAAGTGTTTGCGAGTGGAGTGAGAAACTAAACAAATGTATACTACGTATACTTCTAGATATAACTAACATAACTCTACTCTATATCATTCGTTGTTATCTGATCCTGTATGATCCTATAGATATTTTTTTAAAAAAAAAACTCTAATGTTGTCATGTAAATTATCAAGTGACAATACATTTAGTCATTACAAAAGCAGTTTGCTTTTGACACCAATAAGGCACAGACAAAAAAAAAAAAAGGACAATGGGGAGATTAGATTTAATTAGCTATTGCAGTTACTTATGCCAGAACTGTCTCTCTTTAACTCCAGTGGACTCAAAACCATGTTTCAGAACATGAGGCTCTCTCCCTGAAAATGACTGGCATACCAAGATTTATCTTGAGAGTTCACTACCTACCAAAACAGTCGAAAATAGGGAGATATTCTAACAGGCGGCTGATCTCTGCGTGACTGCCCAGCAGCACTGAACCCTAGAATTGATTGACCCGTGAGTCTCTTGCCTTCTGTGTCAGGTAGAGGACCCATTCCATTCAATTGACTTTCCAGTTTTTACAAGCAAGGGGTTGTTGTATCAATGTTTCAACTTGCAAGCACAAGGGCTTGAGTTCCTACTTTCCCCTGCTGCTGATTGAGCTCAGACACCCTTGCACACATGGTGTGAAGGCTCTTTGCATTTGATGGAAGGCATGAAGAACCAGGCGCAGTGCAATTCACATGGGAAAAGGTGCCACGTGATTCAGCTGTACATCAATCACCCTCGGATGGTGACAGAAGGTGTCATTGCAGGCAACAGGTCACTGAGAGAGTGGCACTCATATGGATGCACACTCAGGGATATCGTGTGCACATTCCACACCTCCTAAGGCAGACAGAACATGTTTCCTCTGGAATCACGTACACAGTATGCAGAATGGCTATGCAGGAAAAATCCATGGCAACCGCACATGCAGGGCTTGGAGATCTTATCTGAAAAGAAAATAAGTTTACCTTTCTTCAGATTTAACTTTCTAAAAGACACAATTCTTTAGAAATATTTGGTTCAAACTTGAAAAAGAGCGCTTCATGATTTCTTGAGCAGTATCTTGTCTTGGGGCTCTCCGAATAACCTAAAGGCTATTCATTCTTCCGTTTAGAAGCCTTGAAGGTATTTTTCTGTGCTATGTACATTTTCATCCAAAGGAATATTTTCTTCTCATTCCCTTATATACCCTGGGACATTTTTCTTCCACCGCAGACCTTAGAGGACTGTTTAAGACCCTATCCACTCCATCTACCCTTACTTTCACCCAAAGGGCAAAATCCCTAAGATCTTGACACAAATACTGATAAATACATGGAATTATTAAAGGTGCTATCTCAGCAGAAGAGGGTCGCTGCTGCCTTTGTTCTCGGGGGAATACATATTTCACCCAGTAGCAAGACACCCAACTGTGGCTACAATCAGAAGTCTCTGAAATGCCTTTAAGCTAAACATCTTTGAACATAAGCCTTTGTTGTTGAGTGAAGGATCATCTCGATACAGGGCACACAAGCCGGTTTTATTATTATTTCTCTGCACCTTCAGTGAAACAGCATCAAGCTTGTCACTGCTGATGGTGAGTGAGGTTCAACGATCTGTCAGCGTTCACCCTGATGAAGACAGTGAGAGAAGCCCAACGCTCTGCAGAGAGGGCTCAGGAGAGAGCCAAACAGAGTGTTTGCAAAAGAGCATTTTTATATGTTTTCTTGTGACAGCGCTAGTTTAACAGAAAATAGTTGGAGTGTGCCAAAAAGGGGGAAAAAATGAAAGATTCTGGTAGTAACTTAGGCTAGCATGACATGATGGATCTGGGCTATGACAAACCGAATTGGAACAAAGCTTCCCTGGGGAGCAACTATACCAGGTTTGCTGAATTGTATTTCTTGATTTCTTACTGTGCAACAGTGCTTTTTACTGTTAGATTGACTAGGCTTCAGAATATTTTTAAAATTGTACAAATCAAAATCCATGTAGCTTAAAAATGAAGGATGTAAAAGGTTTAGGAGTTTGATGCATTGAAAGGCATTCTGTATTCCCTCATGTGAGTATTAAATATACACTTTGTCTGTTTGATGAATTTTAAATCCTTGTGGAAGGCAGTACACACGAAAGCAGTTTATGAGGCTGGAAACCCTGGTTGGAAAGGGCACAGGCTGCAGCTTATCAAAGCTTCTTCCCTCTGACACCACCCAATTGTGCCTGGTGCTGCAGTAGACCACATAGGTAGATTCATGCCTGTTCTGTGTTGTACACAAGACCCATTTGATTTGCTTTTTTTTTAATCTAGTGTCCTCCTAACACATGTGTATTGTTCTTACTTCCTGTCCTGCCAATCCTCCCTCAGTGATCCACACATGACATTGTCAAGTCAAATGACAAATTATAAAAAAGGAGGGAACAAAAACAATTTTGTATCCAGCAAATCTGGCGAATCTTCATATTTCACAGGACACCAAATAGCTCAACAAATCTGATTGCGTAAAATCCCATCATAAGAAATTTCTAGCAGAAAGTTAAAGGAGCAGATGCCACTCTTTTCTCAGATAATTACAGGTATCGGGGCTTCAAAGGCATCGAGATTTAGAGTCCCTGTCTTCACGGAGCAATCAGTTTGAATAATTAACGACATCATTAGACTGTCATATAATGAGGGCTAAGTAACAGACAAGCTCCAAACAGATGCAGGTCACCACTCTGCTCTGCCACAGCTTCGTGATTTTCCCCAATTCCATGGGAGCAAAGGGAGAGAAAGAGGATGGGAAATGGGGGTGGGGTCACTGAGGTTTAGAAAGAGGAGCACCACATACTGCGGACCAAGAGGCAAACAGTACAGCTGGACTTGGAAGTATCAACGGTCTAAACCACACACTGAAAATAGTGCAAAGGCATAAAGTAGATTCCTTACTGAAAAAATAGCAAATACTGATAACTGCCCCTGGAATTTTTGGGTTTGTATATGAAAACATGGAAGCTGCTATTCACCTGGAGCATGCTGACGCATGCGAAATATGAAGCATTATTGGCAGATCCGTTAGACATTCAACTGAAACCTGTAATCTGGATCAACACCTGAAGCCTCTTGTTTACATACATAGAGATCGAAAAGTTGTGCCCTAGCCCACACTGCGTGCCACCTTCTCCCTGCCCCAGGACACAGAAAACAACATGTAATTGGATAGATACAGTGTAGAGGAGCCTTTGAGTTTGAACATGGAAAGTATAACATCCCGGGTATTCATAAGATGGAGACAGTTTTAACAGGAAAGAGCCAGTTAGAGTGAAACTTCAACAGGTATTTCCAAGTGGGAAAAGCAACTCATCAGAGAGGTGGTTACAGTACCATGGTGGAAGCAGGTAGGAGGGCAAAGAAAGTAGCCATTGGCAAAGACTCAATAAGGTTTGTCTGAAAGTAGTTGATTGGGGAGTGAGGAAGCTGCTGGGGTATGAGGAGGATGCAAGGAGATTGTCAGAAGATGACATCTGGACATTCTTTTGTGGCTTGAAAGGAACACTGAGTAGAGTAGACTTCCTGAAGTCCAAGTTATGCAAAGCAGTGAGTTGTTAAGGAGAATGGTATACATTCTTTAACTGGGGTGTGCTGGTTTGAATCCAAATTGTCTAGATTTGACCTTTATTCCTCCAGGTCTATGTGCTTTATTGCCTACCTTCTTTCTCACCTAGGGCTGAGACTATCACACAAAACAGTAAATTCTTAGCCTGGCCATGAGGGCTAGTTCCAGCACTTGGGAGACAGACAGGAAGATCTCTGAGTTCTAGACCAGTCTGGTCTAAAAGTGAGTTCTGGGACAGCCAGGACTACACAGAGAAACCCTGTCTTCAGAATCCAAAAACCTCAAAACCACCCCATCCCCCCCAAAAGTAAATTCTTAGCAAAGAGTTCTATTGTCTTTAAGTTTGCACCTAGACACTAGGCAAATTTAATCAGCAAGTTAGGTCCGATAGATCCAACATATTGTAAATTTTCTGAATATAAGCATTTTAAGAGCTGGGGAAATTTTAGACAGTTTGGAAAGCTGTGAATGCTTCTCCAAAAAAGCCTCTGATTCTTGGTAGTGTTTTTTTAATATTTATATCACTGCCGCCAAACCAATGAGCATGAGAATTAGTGGGAACAATACTGGTTGAGCTTTTTTGCCTTAAAGAAACATTCTAAGCTGGGTGGTGATGGCGCACGCCTTTAATCCCAGCACTCGGGAGGCAGAGGCAAGCGGATCTCTGTGAGTTCGAGGCCAGCCTGATCTACAAGAGCTAGTTGCAGGACAGGAACCAAAAGCTACAGAGAAACCCTGTCTCGAAAAATCCAAATAAATAAATAAATAAATAAATAAAATAAACATTTTATTCTTATTTTCAATACAGTTGCTTGTGCTTTGTACAGATTGGTCAATATCATCTGACATGCGGGGTGGGTTTTAACTTCTAGTTCATAATTTATAATATTATAAAGTGAAATATTAGGGTAAATTTAAGAAGTTTCATTTAAGTATTACTGCTGACTTTTAATGTTCATTTATTTACCAATAAAATTCATGTACAGTGCAAGAAAATGCCAATATTACCCAATTA